>CM070818.1:13858601-14549851 GCA_036326025.1 Chrosomus eos | reverse complement strand
ATGTTTTGGCCTTATGAAACACAATGCCAAACCAGGTTTGAAACAACCAGCATTTGATGGTCACGTCTGTCGTCACAGAGGCAGTTACGGGCATCAGAATGAGGAGGCGGAACTGAACTTTGATGTGTGTGACGACAACCCGTCTAAAGACGTTGTGTGAACTTGTGTGTGCTTGACGTGTGTGAACTGTTGTGCTTGAAAAATTAATGTTACCTGGGGAGTTTTGACGAAGACCCCTGATGTTTCTCAGCATCGCTGTGGTGTGCACAATATGATTTGACATACTGATGATTTATTTTGGCATAAATGTACAGTGTAAATAGATGTAAACCTGTATATAAAAAGAAGACTGACACGTTTCTTGGAGTCTCTTGAGAGAATGAGTTCACTTTGCTTTAAAAGGCAGTTACGATAGTAATTCTATGATAGAATGGTTTTTGCTTTTCCTTTGACTTGTTTTTGTTATTGTGTGTGATTTGTTTTCACCTTTGAACAGATCGAATGTTCTGTAGGGTTTTTATAGCCAAAAAAAAATTTGTTCGGTTTAAGAAATTCTGTGTGTGTGTGTTCTGACTCAACAAAGTAAGACAATTGTTGCGATGTTCCACCACCTTTTTCCGTAAATCGACTCTTGAGTTCTTATGATTCATTTACAATGACCCAAACTGTAACCCCTCAACAGTGCTACCAGCATCTGAAATGAATCAGAGTTTGTGTCTGTCTTTTGTTGAAAGAGAATAAAATTGATACCAATAAACGGAAATTGGTGGAAAACACACATCCTCTTTTAGTTTGTGAGGATTGGCTTTCACATCAGAAGTAGAAAATAACCTCAATAGGAAAGCTTTATTGCTCATAGGTTCCAATTTATCTGTGGACATTATAAAGAAGTCTTCATAATATTTTATCAAAATGAAACAACTTTCCCTTTCTTCTGACATCACAATTTTAAACTCCAACCATCTGACGTCATTCTGGTATTGTAACATTCACTTTTCACAATTCAATCGATGGGTAGATGGATAAAATCAAGTTCAATCATACATTACGTGAATATTCTGTTGTTTTATTTGGAAATTCTTTAAATTATGGATATAAAATGGTTTGTGAAAAGCATTTCACCTTGAATGTCTAAGATGTTTCTCCTAAAATTCCTTGGGAGACATTCAGTAAAAGTAGGCACAGATGAGACGCCATTCAGACAAAATGCATTTTTGTGTTATAAATTGAACTTCTTTTAACTTGAACGATGCATTTTTTGGAATGCTGTGTCAATGTACCCTTTTCACATTCCCGGGATTCTCAGAAGTGGAAGACGTCATAGTTGGGTAAACTTATTTAGTGGCGAACTGGAACTAAAAAAAAAAAGTGCATTTCCTTTTTCCCCAATAGAAGAAAAAACCCACTATAGCATTATATGACTTTCCAAAAGAGGAAAAGAAGAGAGAGATTGATTACATTGGTCAGAAGAGAGGAAGATGTCAAATTTGCCGTCACTCCCTCAGTCGTTGTATTACAAACACAGCAGTGTTTGAGAAGATATGAGATACGAGAAGATATCAACAAGAAGTGACACGTGCAACCTGGGGTTCAATGTACACTATATAGCCAAATGTATTGAGACACCTCGCCAAATCATTGCATTCGGTGTTCCAATCACTTCCATGGCCACAGTTGTATAAAATCAAGCACCTAGGCATGCAGACTGCTTCTACAAACATTTGTGAAAGAATGGGTCGCTGTCAGGAGATCAGTGAATTCAAGCGTGGTACTGTGATAGTTGCCACCTGTGCAATAAGTCCATTCGTGAAATTTCCTCACTACTAAATATTCCACTGTCAACTGTTTGTGGTATTATAATAAAGTGGAAGCAATTGGAGAACAACAGCAAATCAGCCATGAAGTGGTAGGCAACGTAAAATCACAGAGCGGTGTCAGCGCATGCTGAGGCACACAGTGAGCAGAAGTCGCCAACTTTCTGTAGAGCAATAGCTACAGATCTCCAAACTTCCTTCAGATTATTTCAAGAACAGTGCGTAGAGAGCTTCATGGAATGGGTTTCCATTGCCGAGCAGCTGCATCCAAGCCTTACATCACCAAGTGCGATGCAAAGGGTCGGATGCAGTGGTGTAAAGCACGCCGCCACTGGACTCTAGAACAGTAGAGATGTGTTCTCTGGAGTGACGAATCACGCTTCTCTGTCTAGCATCCGATGGTCGAGTCTGGGTTTGGCCGTTGCCAGGAGAACGGTACTTGCCTGACTGCAAGTGTAAAGTTTGGTGGAGGGGGAATTATGGTGTGGGGTTGTTTTTCAGGGGTTGGGCTTGGCCCCTTAAGCCTGGTTCACACGGCAGGATAATTAGGCCGATTTTAGCCCCGATTTTCCCCTTCCGACATCTTAAGGATGCTCCGATTATCGTAAAATAATCTGATATTCCTGCCGTGTGTGGTGTGTTAAGACTGCTCTCGGAAGGACGTCTGGACCGCTCCGATCTCAAATCGGGGATATCCAACATGTTGGATTGTTTTGGCCCGATTTCTCCTCGTGTGTGGTGTCCCCCGAGGACGAACGAGCACGCAGCCTGTGGACTGTGGCGTGTAGCCAATCAGAAAGCGAGGTGACGAGGCGCAGAGGAAGACAAACAAACAAAATCAAAACAGCCGGCGGCATGGCGCACCAGAGAGTCCGGTGGATGTTTTCTCTAATAGTTTAAACTATCGCCACTGCATCCTCTTTGTCCGCCATACTCTGAAGTCACGTTTGATCTCGAGGGATTTCGCTACTTTTTTCCGTCTCCGGATTTTCCGTCTGACCTGGGAATGCTCGGGAGTCAAATCGGTTCGTGTGTGATGTGTTGATTTTGCCGTGTGGCTGCGCACCACACACGGCACGACCAAAACTGTTAGACCAGTGATTTTTTATGGCTGTGTGTGGGGTCTCTCAGGTTTGGAAAATCGGCCGACAATTTTAAAATCGTCCCGTTTGAACCAGGCTTTAGTTCCAGTGTAAGGAACTCTTAATGCTTCAGCATACCAAGACATTTTGAAAAATTTCATGCTCCCAACTTTGTGGGAACAGTTTGGGGATGGCCCCTTCCTGTTTCAACATGACTGCACCAGTACACAAAGCAAGATCCATAAAGACATGGATCAGCGAGTTTGGTGTAAAGGAACTAGACTGGCCTGCACAGAGTAATGGCAATATAGTGTACATCCAAAAGCTAATGTATTTCCAATGATAAAAAACTTCATATACCTTTATTAATATAGCGCTTTATACAATACAGATTGTTTCAAAGCAGCATCACAGCGATAGACTGGGAACTAACAATCAATATGCAAACTTTAACAAATATGAGACAAAATCTGCTGTAAAGCACTTCAAGGCAATAGTGTCATTGTTATTTGGTGATACCTACAAAAACGTCTCAGGTTACTATTGTAACCATAGTTCCCTGAGAACAGGGAACGAGACGATGCGTCGAAACGCTGCGGGAACGCCTTCTGCGTGATTGCGTCTGAAGCATCTATGCCAACTAGTCCAATGGAAAAAGGGAATGAGCGTCACGGGCGGGTGACGTCATGACCAGGAAAGGATAAGAGCACTTCCGCTGCTCGCCGGCATTCATGCTTCGACAGTGCCGAAGCAAGCCGATCGCAGGGACGCCAGAAGTATGGCAGGGGGACGCATCGTCTCGTTCCCTGTTCTCAGGGAACTATGGTTACAATAGTAACCTGAGACGTTCCCTTATCGAAAAGGGAACTTCGAGATGCGTCGAAACGCTGCGGGAACGAGAATACCCAATGCGCCATAATTCAAGTACCTGAGTGTCAGACTGTTCAGCTAAGCACTAAGCACCTGAGAACCTGGGGCAGCATCCAGGTCCAAACTGTAAAATCTCACGAATGTGAGCGGAGAGGACCAGCCCGCCGCATCACAAACATCTTGGAGAGAAACCCCATGCAACAAGGCTTTAGAAGCCGCCATACTCCTGGTGGAATGAGCTCGGACCGCCAAAGGACAAGGCTGGCCCGAGTACTCATAAGCAAGTGAAATAGCCTCGACTATCCACTTACTGACTGTCTGTTTTGAAGCAGGAAGACCTTTTTTAGGTGATCCAAAGCAAATAAATAGTTGATCGGACTTCCTGATTGAGGATGTCCGATGTACATATGTGTCCAATGCTCGCACTGGACACGACAAGTGCAGTCTTTCCTGGTCCGCAGTTGCAAACGGAGGAGGACAGAAAGCCTGCAGCACAATAGGCCTCGGAGTCAAGGTCGGCACCTTAGGGACGTATCCCTGTTTTGGATAAAGGAACGCCTTGACCATCCCCGGAGCAAATTCAAGGCAGGTGGGGGAGACCGAAAGAGCCTGAAGGTCACCAACTCTCTTGAGGGACGAAATAGCTAGGAGAAAGACGGTCTTAAGAGTAAGGAACTTCTCTGAGACTGATTCTAAGGGCTCGAATGGAGCCCTAGACAGGCCTTCTAGAACTACAGTCAAATCCCAAGCTGGCACCTTAGTGCGAGTTGCAGGCCTCAGCCTCAAAGTGCCACGAAGGAAACGTGTAATCAGGGGGTCTCGACCCAAAGATAAACCTCCCACCATGGTATGATAAGCCGCAATGGCTGCCACGTAAACTTTTAGTGTGGAAGGACATAGACCTGACACAAAGCGCTCCTGCAGGAACTCGATTACTGTGTTGACAGAACAATTAACCGGATCCCACTGATGTCGGTGACACCATAAGGAGAAAACTCTCCATTTAAGCGCATAGAGTTTCCTCGTAGCTGGAGCTCTGGAGCTTAAGATGGTCTCAACAGCCTCAGCTGAAAGACCACTATCTACAAGTTGGGCCCCCTCAGAGGCCAAACCCAAAGATTCCATATCTCTGGCCGAGGGTGAAATATTGTGCCCCCGGCCTGAGACAGAAGGTCCCTCCTCAAAGGGATCTCCAATGGAGGCCCGTCTAACAGAAGGATCAGGTCCGCAAACCAGATCCGACTTGGCCAGCGTGGTGCTACTAGCAGTAGGCTTATCCCACACTGACGGACCCGCTCCAGAACTCCTGGGAGCAGAGCAACAGGGGGAAAGGCGTACAGACGTAGCCTCGGCCACGTCTGCACCATGGCATCCAGCCCCAGGGGGGCCGGGTGAGTAAGTGAATACCAGAGGGGACAGTGCGTCGTGTTGTGAGACGCGAACAGGTCCACCTCTGCTCTGCCATATGCCTCCCAGATTTTCTCCACCGCCTCGGGGTGGAGTCTCCAGTCCCCTGGCCTCAGCTCCTGCCTCGACAGGATGTCTGCTCCTATATTCTGGTCCCCAGGAATATACACTGCCCTCAGGGAGAGTACCTTCCCCAGGGACCACAGGAGGATCCGGTGCGCCAGTTTGCAAAGCGGACGCGACCTCAGACCCCCCTGGCGGTTCAGATAAGAGACCACAGATGTGTTGTCTGTTCGAACGAGCACATGATGGCCTCTTAGGTCCGGAAGGAAATGTCTCAACGCATTGAAGACAGCCATCATCTCCAGGCAATTGATGTGCCACGAAAGATGATGGCTTTTCCACAGACCCTGAACCGAGCGGCCTTCCATTACCGCTCCCCAGCCGGTGAGGGAAGCATCTGTCGAGATAGTAGCTCGATGGCAAAGAGCTCCCAACACCGGGCCCTGGGTTAAGAACCAGTGTTTCTTCCATATCTCTAAGGCACGAAGGCATCGCCGCGTAACCTTGATCATACGGAAAGGGCTTCCCCTCGGGGAGAACCCTCTGGTCCTGAGCCACCACTGTAAAGGCCTCATGTACAGCAGGCCAAAAGGTATCACGTTGGACGCTGCTGCCAGTAGACCCAACAGTTTCTCGAACTGTTTTACAGTGCGTGACTGACCTAGCTTTAGCTCTTTGGTGGCTGCCAGGATAACAGCTACACGAACGGGCGATAGGCTGGCCCTCATCGTCACTGAATCCCATACCACACCAAGGAAAGTGGTTCTCTGTATTGGAGAAAGAACACTCTTCTTGGCATTGAGCCTCAACCCCAACATCTGCATATGGGCGAGAACGACACCTCGGTGCCGAACCGCCAACTGCTCTGATTCCGCTAGAATCAGCCAGTCGTCGATATAATTGAGAATGCGAATGCCCTGTAGCCTGAGAGGGGCTAAAGCTGCATCCATGCATTTCGTGAATGTGCGGGGTGACAAAGCTAGGCCGAAAGGAAGAACCCGATACTGGTATTCTTTGCCCCTGAAAGAAAACCTTAGGAACTTCCTGTGCTGAGGGAGGATGGAGATATGGAAGTATGCATCCTTCAGATCTATCGTGACGAACCAGTCCTCGGATCTGATTTGAGTCACGATCTGCTTGAGGGTCAGCATCTTGAACTTGAGTTTCTGAACTGACCGATTCAACAGGCGAAGATCTAAAATGGGACGCAACCCTCCATCCTTTTTTGGAACAATGAAGTAACGGCTGTAAAAACCCGACTCTCTGTCGGGTGAGTACACCTGTTCTATAGCCTCTTTTGCTAACAGGGCCCTTACTTCTTGCTCCATTACCAGAGCCTGCTCGGGACGTACCACTGTGGGTAACACCCCGCTGTAACGAGGAGGACGAGAGCCAAACTGGATTCTGTATCCTTCCTCTACAATCTGCAGGACCCAATGAGAAATATTCGGCAGAAGCTTCCACGCTGCCAGAAAATTTACTAAGGGAACCAGCCTCTCGAGGCTGGTCTCTGGTGTTACTGAGAGAGCCAAATCTGGAGCCTGAAACATACCGGCAGGAACTACCTGACCTGACTGCTCTAAAACCCCCCTCAGAGGGCGCGAAACCGATGCTGTGCCGCGGCACAGCACCAGCGACTCGCTGGAGACCACTGCGCCCTGAAGCACCAGAGGTGGCAGGGTTGGCAGGAGGGTCTCGTGAGGACCCCGAAGTGGAACGGGCACCGTGTACTGAGGTGAACACCGCTCCACCTCGGTCGGGGCTGTCCTCACAGGTCTGATGCCTAAGCATCAGGACCTTTTTTTTTTTTTGAACCGAAGCTTTCTTTGCCTGAAGAACGGTCCTCAGATCCGGCTTAGGCTTAGTCGACTTCGGTTGAGAGGGCTGCGTCTGTCTCCAGTATCTTCGTGGAGGAGCACGAGACGCAACACTCTCTTTCTGTTGCACATGATATGATGAGCTAGATGGCTGGGGCTGCTCACGCCCAGCAGCCCCAGGGGGCTGGACACGGCGAGGGATAAACTTTTTAAAAGCGTCCGACTGCTTTTTAGCATCCTGGAATCTTTCAACTACAGCGTGAACTGCGTCACCAAAGACACCAGACGGTTCAAGCGGAGCATCTAACAAAAAAGTGCGATCTTTCTCTTTAATATCAGATAAATTGAGCCATAAATGTCTCTCAGTGGCTACCAAAGCAGCCATAGACCGCCCAATTGCTCTGGCGGTCTCTTTAGTAGCCCTGAGAGAAAGATCAGTCGCCCTACGAAGTTCTCGAACATCGTCATGACTTATTCCCTCACTATTATCCAGATCCCCCAGCAGATCAGCCTGATAAGCCTGAAGCAGTGCCATAGTGTGCAGGCACGCTCCGGCTTGACCTGCTGCCGAATAAGCTTTGCCCACTAAACTAGATGTATTTCTTAGTGGTCTAGTGGGCAAAACTGGGGCTTTAATAGAAGATGCGGGACCAGGCGCGAGATAACTCGCTAGATTTTGTTCAACCTGGGGCATCGAACTATAGCCGTAATCTTTAGACCCTCTTATTTTAGAATATATATTAGATTGAGGGATAAAGACACGAGATGAGAACGGCTTTTTCCATGATTTAGATAATTCTTCGTGTAAATCAGGAAAAAAAGGAAGCCCTCGCGGTGGAGATAGTGTGGCTGAAGAAAGATAACGCTCGTCTAATCTGCTTTTGGGACGAGTGTTTTTAGTTTCAGATGGCCAGTCAATATTTAATCTTTCTACAGCTCGTGACATGACATCCACCAGCTCATCATACGCTGGGGAAATAAATTGTAATTCCCTTTCCCCCGTGTGTGCATTATCACTGTCCATACTGACAACATCAACTTCCTCAGAAGAAGAGCACAGTAATAAAGGGCTCTCTCCCCGGGCGGAAGAAACCGCAAAGCGTGCTTCCGACACCGGGGAGAGAGAGCTGGATCTCCCGGGTAAGGAAGGAGAAAGGGCCCTCGGACCCGTCTCGATCCCCTCCGAAAGATCCAATTGCGATCCCCAGGAATGCATTCTCCGCGTTGCCTCGGCAGACGCGGGTCCTGATCCCTGAGGATCGCGAGCCTGCCCACTCTGTTTGTCGAAGAGTGACAGGCGGGATCTGAGCATGCGAAGCGGTAGCTTCTCACAGTGCTGGCACTCAGCCCCCTCGAAGGCTGAGGCTGCATGCTCAAATCCCAAACAAATCACACAAAGCTCGTGTGTGTCCCCACCCGTTAAATAACGCGGGCAGGGAGGAACACACTGTTTGTAGACTTGTTTCGCCATCGATACCAACAATATTGACAGACAACAATAAATAGACGAGGACAGTTTAGACACAGATCGCTTGCTGAGGCACAGAAGCATGAATGCCGGCGAGCAGCGGAAGTGCTCTTATCCTTTCCTGGTCATGACGTCACCCGCCCGTGACGCTCATTCCCTTTTTCCATTGGACTAGTTGGCATAGATGCTTCAGACGCAATCACGCAGAAGGCGTTCCCGCAGCGTTTCGACGCATCTCGAAGTTCCCTTTTCGATAAGGGAACTTGATTTTATCCATCGAGAATTGATTGGATCATGAAAATTGGGTGTCCAAAACAGACTGGAGTTAGAAAAAGTAAGAACAGGTCATGATATCAATCAAAAAGGAACGCAGTTTAAGAGTTGATCAAATGCATGTTATTCCGCAGAAATTTTCTTCTTTCTTTGGAATAACGTGGACTCATGAATTATGCACAATAAGACCAAGAGCATTTTGTCCATTTTGATTTCATGTTGATTTTAGGTGTGAAACGCAGCTTTGCACATGGAGAGGAAATTGACAAAAGCCTGCGTTTGCCCATGCGATCACTCACGTCATGTTTTGTGAGCGCTAGAGGAGCATTAACACAGTTTACACCAGTCAAACAGGCAAAGAGTGCTGCATATCTGTGGATGGAGAGGAATAGAGGAGCAGTTTTGAGAGCATGGGCAAGCGATGAAATACACGGCTGTCACGACTCAAACACAGACCACGCACATGCTCGCCGCGGTGGAGGATGACAGGAACATGTCAGAGAGATGTGTGGGCGAACGGCAGATCCACACACCAAACAAGCTGGCTTTCTCCATGGATACTGAACATTTATGTAAAGAGTTTGCGCACAAGATTGTGTTTAGTTTGTTAGTGCAGAAGTCTAAGTTGTCTTGAGTAGACGCCCACCAGCTGACGTCTACAGCTCCATGAAGACGGCAGCCTGAAATCTTGGAGACAACGTTCAAATTGGAAGTAGCTGTTGTTATTATTGCTCGTGTGTGTGGGTTTACTGATTTGAATAACCCATTAAACCGGATCTCACCCAAAAATAAACATTCTTTCATCATTTACTCATCCTTATGTTGTTCCAAACCTGTATGAGTTCCTTTCTTTATTAGAACTTGAAGAACTTCATTGGGATCCCATGTGTTCTTCAAAATATCTTCTTTTTCTTTTGCAAAGAAAGAAAGTCATAGCCTAAGGTCTGGGACGACATGTTGATGAGTAAATGATGGGTGAACTATCTCTTTAAGTACATACTCTGTTATTTTATTTATTCATATTTGTAATTAGTTTACATTTTAAAAACATTTTAATTCTGATTTGCAGTCATTTTATGAGCTTTTTGTCATTTTTACAACTTTTTTATTTTTAATTTTTTATCATTTTTCTTTATAGCTTTAATTTATTTTTCAGTATCTAATAGATACATTTTATTTAATTTCAGCTTTATTTAAATTAACAAAAATGATTTTAATAGTTTTAATTAACAATAAAAACACTGGATATGCTGGCATTTTTGTTGGCAGACAATGAAACTACTTTGACAATAAGACAAAAAATTTTGTCTAATAAAATGCTTTGTAGAATGAGAAAAGTCTCTAGCATTCACTATAAAAACAATTATATGTCCAATAAGTCATGGCAACATGTTTTTATCAAAATAATTTATTTCAACTAAGGTTTTAAATAGTGTGATAAAATGTCCAGTACATATTTGATACTTAAAAATGTAAGGCAGCAACTGAAAATAAGCGTTTAAGTGGAAAATTTTGGCAGCGTGTCCAACAATGCTCCAACAAAACACTAATCCTCCTACACTTGTTGTTATGTTGTATACAACTTGTATAGAAAAGTTAGTTTGCCAGCATTACAGAGTATCTAAACACAAGTACAACCACAAAACACTTGTCGTTATGGGGTTCACTAACAAGAACAATCTTCGCTCAAAGCTTCAAGAAACCATCCCATCCGTCAGATGTTGTGATGGCTGGCACTTGCGCAGCAGGTTTCACGGGTAATAAAGCAGCTGAGCACCTCATGATTGAAAGCAAATTCACATCATTTCAAACTAAGAAAGCTCAAATAGATCTCATCTACAGTCTTACTCTGTTGTAAGCAGGGAATGAAAATGAAAAATGAAAATGAAATCCACCCATTCTTTCTTACATGAAACTTATCATTCAACACCATTTTTCCGTCAATGAGATCAGTAATATTGCTAAGATTGTATTATTTATTATGCCTTTTATACTTGAAGGCTGTTGTTTTAGTATCATGGATATGCTATTATAGTTTTTGGTCATTATTTATTTTAGTTAAAGTTTTAGTAATTTTGTTGTTTTTATCATTTTATTTGGGTTTTTTATATATATGTCTATATTCGTTTTAGAAATGTTACCTTAGCACTTAGCTGAAATAAAATAGGTTAAGTTAATGTTCATTTTATTTTTATGGTTTTAATTTTAGTTAATGATAATAATGCAGTATCAGTAACATGTATGTTCTGTTTTGGTTTAGGTTTATTGTGTTTTGGTTTTATTTCCCTTATTCTGGTTTGCCTGCTTGCATGTTCCATAGTTTCCTTGTTTGTTAATGTCAGGGTTGGGTGCAGGTGACTGAAGACGAGGACACGGAATTTCAAAGATAATAGATTTAATAAACAAAATGAAACTTCCAAAATGAAACAAGAACAAAACTCCAGGACTTCAAGGTTTACACACAACCATACATAGACGACGATCGACAAACACTGGGAGAAAACACAGGGCTTAAATACACATGGAATGATTGAATGATTAACTGAACACAGGTGATAAAACTGAACACAAACGAGGAGCGGGAAAACTTAACAGGACTAAACCAAAAACCACAAAGACAGGGGGAAACAAGATCTCAAAACATAACTTAAACACACAGAAACGTGACACTACCTCCCCCCTCCCCGAAGGCGCGTCCTCGCGCCGTATAACATCCAAAGGGGTGGGAGGGTGGGCGCCCTGGAGGCTGACGAGGGCATGGTGCAGGTCCGGGAAGCCTCCAGGGCGGAGCAGGCTGTGGGCGTGGCCACGATGGTGCAGGCTGTGGGTGTGACCACGACGGTGCAGGCTGTGGGTGTGGCCAGGGCGGAGCAGGCTGCGGGCGTGGCAATGGCGGAGCAGGCTGCGGGCGTGGCCATGGCGGAGCTGGCTGTGGGCGTGGCCATGGCGGAGCTGGCTGTGGGCGTGGCCATGGCGGAGCAGGCTGCGGGCGTGGCCATGGCGGAACTGGCAGTGGGCATGACCAAGGCGGAGCTGTCGGACCCTCGGGCGTCCAGGGTGGAGCTGTGGGACCCTCGGGCGTCCAGGGCGGAGCTGTGGGACCCTCGGGCGTCCAGGGCGGAGCTGTGGGACCCTCGGGCGTCCAGGGCGGAGCTGTGGGACCCTCGGGCGTCCAGGGCGGTGCTGTGGGACCCTCGGGTGGCCATGGCGGTGCAGACCCTTCAGGTGGCCATGGCGGTGCAGACCCTTCAGGTGGCCATGGCGGTGCAGACCCTTCAGGTGGCCATGGCGGTGAGGACCCTTCAGGTGGCCATGGCGGTGAAGACCCTTCGGGTGGCCATGGCGGTGTTATTTTTTCGGGCCTCCGTGGATCTTTGGCCGGCCTCCGTGGATCTTTGGCCGGCCACGGCGAAGGCGTATAGCCCCCCCCCCCAAAATTTTCTTGGGGAGAAAGACAGGTTCAGGAACGGGAACAGACTTGACATCAACGGACGCTGGGTCAACGGGGTCTGGGTCAACGGGCTCTGGGTCTGGGTCAACGGGCTCTGGGTCTGGGTCAACGGGCTCTGGCGCTGGGTCAACGGGCTCTGGCGCTGGGTCAACGGGCTCTGGCGCTGGGTCAACGGGCTCTGGCGCTGGGTCAACGGGCTCTGGGTCAACGGGCTCTGGGTCAACGGGCTCTGGCGCTGGGTCAACGGGCTCTGGCTCTGGCTCTGGGTCAACGGGCTCTGGGTCAACGGGCTCTGGCTCTGGCGCTGGGTCAACGGGCTCTGGCTCTGGCGCTTCATGGGACTCGGAACTGGACGGGGCCAGCACATCATGGGACTCGGAACTGGACGGGGCCAGCACATCATGGGACTCGGAACTGGACGGGGCCAGTACATCAGGGAGCTTGGGGCTAGCTTCATACTCTGGTGGGCAGGCAACGGTCTCTGGCTGGACGGTCTCTGGCTGGACGGTCTCTGGCTGGACAGTCTCTGGCTGGACGGTCTCTGGCTGGACGGTCTCTGGCTGGACGGTCTCTGGCTGGACGGTCTCTGGCTGGACGGTCTCTGGCTGGACGCTGGACGGGACCAGCGGCGAAGGCTCAACTGGGCTGGACGGGACCAGCGGCGAAGGCTTGACTGGGCTGGACGGGACCAGCGGTGAAGGCTTGACTGGGCTGGACGGGACCAGCGGTGAAGGCTTGATTGGGCTGGACGGGACCAGCGGTGAAGGCTTGACTGGACTGGACGGGACCAGCGGTGAAGGCTTGACTAGGCTGGACGGGACCAGCTGTGAAGGCTCTGGGGGAAGAAGCTCAGGTAGGTCGTCAAAAGGGTCAGGCTCTGACGGGCATGCCATGGGCTCAGGCTTTGGCGGGCATGCGATGGGCTCAGGCCATACTGGACTCGGGACCACCAGAACTCGATCACATCCCCTTCTACGACCTCCACGGGTCCCGCGAAATACGGCCATCCGGGTTCCCATGAAGGCCTGCTTCCAGCCTTCCATCTTTTGTTGTAGGTCGATCGTTCTGTCACGGGTGATACAGGAGACAGACAGGTGGTAAGTGAAAATCAGAGTTTATTTTCAGAACAGTAGAAGCAGACGGAGTTATGGTGAGTATTTAAACAGATGATAATAGGAAGGACTTAGCCACTGGAATAACAAGAGTCTCTCTTTCAGATGCAGGTGGACAGTCACTGGAATGGATTGCAGAAGGATGGCTGGGAACTGAAGACGGCATGCGGTGATGAAGATAATCCAATAGGAGTCAGGTAAGTAGCAGGTAAGTAGCGGGTAAGTCACTGGTTGAGCGTAGGAGAGTCTGTGTGTCAAGTAGTGACGAGATCAGACAGAGACTGCAGGGAGAGTGAGTGTTATATAGTCCGTGCTGGTGATGGGACACAGGTGACGGTGATCATGAGGTGCAGGTGATAATGACTGAGAATGCTGGGAAGTGTAGTGAATACAGATGATGAAGAAGGTGGTGAGTGTGACAGTTAATTACTTCTACGCACCCGTTTATTCAGATGATTACTGTCCCTTGTATTTAAGCCCTCAGTTTCTTTTGTTTCAGTCTCCGGCATTGTTTATGTGTAAATTTTTTTGGGGCTTCTTCCCTGTGACTCTCCTATGTGGAATTTACTATTAAAGGATAATTCCGGTATTTATCACTTTGAGTCTATTTTCTAGTTTGTTTTGGATGAACTAGAGTGGTGGACATAGACTTTTTGACTCTTTTAGAATTGCCTCTGAGCGCTTCAGAGTGGCTGTCTATGGGCATGCACAAACATGTCCTTAAAACAACCCTTAACGTTCGTTTTCGAAACTGTGCAACTCACCGAGTGGTTAGTGGTGTTTGTTGATGTTCCAAAACAAGTAGCGTAGCGAAATACAGTTTCTGTCGTGTTTTATTTGGCATTTTGTAAAATCCCATGATTTCTGTTGGAGGACTCATTGCTCGTTGATATTACTGCGCTACCGGAAACCGAAAGGGGTCTGTTTACATTTGTTTGTCTTTTTTGGTTGTCTTTTCACTTGGTTCTCCGTCTCTCAGAAGGCTAGCGTGAGCAGAGCAACTGCGGCAAACTGATTGTCGCCATCAAGTGGTCGGGAGTGTGCTAACGCTTCCGACTCAAATATCGAGCGGAAGTTTAAACGTGGTTGTGAGGTACCTGAAAAAATAGTTCCACTATAGCAAATAACACGGATTGAAATCATACATTGCGCCAATATATTTGTTTTTAATCATCAACGAACACCACTAACCACTCTGTGAGTTGCACAGTTTTGAAAACGAATGTCAAGGGTTGTTTTAAGGACATGTTTGTGCATGCCCATAGACAGCCACTCTGCAGCGGTCAGAGGCGATTCTAAAAGAGTCAAAAAGTCGAGACAGGACCCATTGTCAATTTCTGTGTCCACCACTCTAGTTCATCCAAAACAAACTAGAAAATAGTGCTAAATACCGGAATTATCCTTTAAAGACTTCTTTTGTTATCCTTTGTGATCATGTAATTTGTTCCTAAAATTATGCAGGATGAACATAACCTTTAAATAAAACTCTTTTTATTAATTTTTTTTGTATGGTTAGTCAGGTGGGCTGCAGTGTATATGTCTTCAGTGGTTATACTGGGAACGTTTGCAGTGTTGGATGTGTTATGCAGCAGCTCCGTTTCTCCTCATCTCTCCATAGAGACAGATGGCAGAGGTCAGTGAGATCACGCAGCAGGCTCTTTCAATGCTATATAAAGGCAGAGCTCACCTGTGAGCCAGGTATCACACAGTGTGTGTGTGTGTGTGTGTGTGTGTGTGTGTGTGTGTGTGTGTGTGTGTGTGTGTGTGTGTGTGTGTGTGTGTGTGTGTGTGGTGTGTGTGTGTGTGTGTGTGTGTGTGTGTGTGTGTGTGTGTGTGTGTGTGTGTGTGTGTGTGTGTGTGTGTGTGTGTCTGTCTATCAGTCTCTCACAAGAGCAAATCTGAGTGTGTCCTTTAAAAGACAAAGAAGTCTCTAACATATTTTCACATTGAAGAACATGATCAAAGACAAACAAGTAAACTGGATATTACACTGACAGTATTGCTCAACTGGCAGGTCAGGGCCAACGTTGTTTGTTATAGCATTTATAGCATTTGTCCAATCAAATTTTACAGTATTTGCTGTCAAATCATCAGTCACTTGTCTGTTATGCACTAACAAAATGTCTCAAATGTTTTGACACTGAGCAAAATGAAGCTATAATGCAGCAGTCAAGATGCACTGAATCTCGTTTATGTTTGGCTGGTAGATCACACTTCTTCTGTACTTTCTGCATTTACAATGGTCAGTTTTCATATTCAGTCTTTGTCGTGTTAATAATATTGCATTTTGTTGGTCTTATGCAGATTATGGTCATATTAATAAGTTTAACCCTGTTTTACAGGGCTTACTAAGGCTTACTTAAGTCTAGTCCCAGACTAAAATGTTTGAGACATCTTAAAATGTCAGTGCATTTGTTTCGTCTCAAGGTGCACACCAGTAATGTTTTTTTTACATTTACATTAAATACAAGCTACTTAAATGTCCTTGAACTAAGGTCTAATCCTGGATTAATCTTAAGCCCTGTTTGTGAACCCAATGATCCTAAGGATTTTTTTGTTTACATTTAAACAATGTGCTGTGTCCAGTTGATGCCAATGTAAAACCCAACTGAAAACCACTAGTACAGGACACTACATATCCATTCAAGATGTCTTTTTTTCTTTTTTAGGGAAATAAATAGTTTTGTGCAAATTAATTTGATCAAAAGTGACGTTACAGACATTTACATGTTCCAAAAGATTATTTTATCCTATTTTAAATAAATAGGCCTACTGTTTTTTTTTTTTTTTTTTTTTTTTACTTTCTGTTTTCTAAATTTATCTCAGTTTCCATAAAAAATATTAAGCAGCACAACTGCTTTCAACATTGATAATAATAATAAGAAACGTTTATGGAGCAAATCAGTATATTAGAAGGATCGTGTGACACTGAAGACTGGAGTAATTCTGCTGAAAATTCAGCGTTTCATTTTAATATATATTAACATAGAAAACAGTTATTTTAAATTGTAAAATAACTGTTTTTGGTCAAATAAATGCAGCCTTAATTGGTGAGCATAAAATATAACATTCAAAATCTATAACTTTTGAAAGGCGTTATGTATGCCTTTGAAATTCAGAAACTTTTCCTTTATATGGTTTTCTTTTGCTTTATATTCTGCTTCATTTCCTCCTTTTTCTGTGGTTCTATGGATTGGCAACAGTTTTATCAGTTCTTTTTGAATATGACAATTTTACCCTCTCTTCGTGTTCTTGTCCAGGATTCAGAGTGATGTGTACAGCATACATTATTTTAGAATAATAGTAAAAAAAAAAAAAAATGCTTGCATATTTTCAGTGCCAAGGTATTGTGGATTTTTGCCATGGCGTTGCAATGCGGTTGCTGAGGTCTTCAGAGTGGTTGCTATAGACCTTTATCAGGGTAGCGCCATACTTATGAAAGCGGCTCTGAGGGAAAGAAGCCACAATCTGATGAAACATCACTCAGGAAAAAATTTCAGTAGACAAACACTCCAAAAATAAGTTTCCCCACACAACCTTGTTTTCATCCGTGTTAAATTCAATATGGTGCCTAACCTAACTAAGGTCTATAGGGGTGTGTGTCAATCAACTCCCTTGTGTTCAGACATTTCTAGTGAACTGCACTGGAAGCCATGTGATCTGAGGTATAATTAATGTCTGTAGCACAAACCGGATGAGATTTGGGGAGTTTGTTCAAATCCCAAAACTCACTGAGCAAAAAGAACAATCTTTCCTTAGCAAGCCAAGCAGAACAACTCTTTTTTTTCTTCAAAGAAACAGATATATTGGTGTAGTCACACTGAAACCCCAGCATGTGAATGTGCCCTGTGGCATCTGTGCTTTTTAGCAGTGAGAACGCCTGTGTTTAGTCATTTTTAAAAAGGCAGGCTACACAGGTACACGGGACACATATCTGGGACATTGCTCGCTTAAAGGAGAAAACTGTCATAACTAAAAGCTCACTGCCATCAAATCGCATGCCCTTTGACGTCTGTGTACCTCGGCATTCAGGACAGTGTCGGATCTGTTTTGGGAAAAAATGCACTCGCTCCTGCGGCGAACAACCGCTAGTTGAGTATGATGTTAAAAGACTCGATTAGTCAAAATACTTGGAAGCATTTCAACAGTCGCTGCACACCTCTTTACATTCATCTTATTAGCAAGGATAAGTCTGCCATCTTCTGGCCGAGATCTTTCAAAATGCATGTACACTTTGGTTCCAAAACATATTTGGACAAACATAAAAATATGAATGACATTGCATTGCAATGATATTGACGTAACTGACCAGCCATATTGAACAAGCTAAACAACATTCATGTCTGAAGTGTCTCTAATACACACTAATGTGTTGTTAACCAAGCTACTCAAGTAAATAACATGAATCACTCTTTGAGCTTTTCAGTGCTTAGAGCAAAGTAGGCCTACTCCATAACCTCTTAATGGATGAACTCATGACACAAATTTGTTCCATGCCATGTCACATCAGAGAGATAACCGGAAATAATATATTTCATTGGAAATAATCTTTAGAAATATTCTTTATAAGCCTATTGAGACAAACACTTCAGTCATCGATAAGAACAAACTTTAATACAACTGCTATTTTCACATCACAGTCACTGTACAGCGTTTATGTGTATAATTTATTTGTGTGTGTGAGTAATAATATATAACATATATATGATGTCTGTTGAGTGCTTTTATGAGCTCAGTTCTGGTTTTATGACAGTCTCTGGCAGAATGCTGAGTTTTAACTGCTCTTGTCCAGATATTCAAGATTAGGGGCATCTAGACGCTGCTCCATGTCCTTGTTCTTGGCGAACTCTTTGAGCATGTCCATCACCTCGCCCTGGTACACATCAGGTGTCGGCTGAGCATCTGACGGAGGAAGACGTGTGCAAACTCATTTCATTCCTTTATACATGTTCCTGGTCTTATTGTGCACAATACACCACTACTGTTACTCCACAGAAAAATATTCAATGAATAAAATCAAAGTCAATTTCATGCCTGAGCAGAGCTCTACACCACTGAACATCTTTTTTATTTGTCTGTTCATACCTGTAGCCCAGTAGTAGATGTCCCAGTCATTGCTGGGCTCATTGATGAGTCTGTCATACTGCTTTAGCTGTGATTCACTCATTGTATTCAGGTACCGCTTTGCAAAAAGGCTGGTAACAAAACAATAAAAATGTAGTCAGAGTAGCTTTCCCTTGATTTTATATGGAACAGTGTTATTTTAGTATCACAGAGATACTATTATTATATATCTTATTTATATTTAGAATTTTTTTATATACATGTTCTGTTTTAGGTTCCGTTTAAGTCATTTTATTGTGTTTTTGTCATTTATATTAATTTATCTTACGTCTACATTTTTTATACCAGTTTTAGTACATCAAATTATAATTTTCAACTAATTAAACAATTATTTTTTGTAGTAATTATATAAACAATGGCAATTATTTTTTAAACATTTTATTTACTTCAAAATAATTCACCCAAAAATGTAAAATTGTTTATATATATAGTTGTTTATATGTCTATGTGGTGTTTTTAATATGCTTTAAGACAAATCTGCAAATTTATGTGTCAACACCATTGCTGAGTGCTTTCTCCTGCAGAGAAAAAAAGACGCGGTTTGAAATCGCCAGTGTTTCTTACATCACAAACTACCTGGTAACCAATCACGCCAACGTGCCGGCGGGCTTTAGCATATCATTAACTATGCTGGGAAGCAGTGGAGTCTCAAGAGAAGCCAGGTTATCTCAGTATATTTTTCTGTTGATATGAAAAATCATGTACATTTAGCAATATAACGGGTCTATGATGTATATTACGATGTTATGATGAACTACATGCCTTTCTCCAAAGTTGTTCAAAGTGTTTCTAAGGATGCTGATTGTTAGAAGGCAGATGTCTGACTCTGAGATTGCGAACGGAAACATGTTTTTTGTAAAATTAGAAACACATTATTAGCTGTTTGATAACGTAGTCAAGCCAAAGGCTATATATCAATTACTGTTATGTGTCCAACATTGCGATACATAAAACGCTTTACCATTCTGATACAGTGATTTGATGACGATCCTGTATAATTCACTCTTTCGGTCCTTCTTAATCGGTTCAAACATATATGGCTGAATTAAACCAGTATTTCCAATTGCCATTGTGCAGCGTTTACTACAGTAAAGATGAGCGGGCGAATCTCTGACCCGGTGTGAGTGAGTGGAGGCGGGGCTCATGAGCATATTCATGGCTCTATGTTTATACTAAATGAAGCAAGGGTGTAGAGTTACATTCAAGCTATTTTAAGGCACAAAGACATTTTTCACAAGAAAAAAAAGTTTAAATATGTAATTTTGGTGATCAAAGATGTGTTTTAAGGGATAAAATGATTGACTACAGGGGGATTTACTAACCTCAGAAGGATGCAGTTCTCCAGCATGCCTCTCTTGCGGCTCTCATACAGGAGTCTTTTCTTCTTGATCTCCAGGGACTCGCCTGTCCTCTCCTCCCACGGTGGCAGTGGGATCTCAATGAAGGTTGGTTCTGGGGCATCACCTCGGTAACCCCGAGAAATCACTGTGCCAACAGCTGGACGCAGTGATGCTCGGCAAACCGAACTAACAACCTGGGAATAGATCAAAATCAAACAATGTTAAAAAATCTCCTCTGGCCTCGACTCTAATCAACATAAACTAGTTTATATGGCTGTGTAGGTTTTATCACACATAATCAAAAGAAATCATCATTCCATGTACGCATTATATTAAATATGCAATTATGAATGCCAATTAATAACGTCAAAATAATCATCATGAAAAAAAGATTTTGGCATCATTATAGTGTTTTTTTTTCAAGATATATTACATCATATTCTATAATTATAGTGTTTTGCCTCAAGACATATTACATAATATTCTATTTAATATATTTTTGTACAAAATAAACCAAATACGTTTCTAAAAAAATAAAATATATCTGTGACATTATATTTGGCACAGAAAAGAGGACATCTTCCATACACCAGGACTGTATACAGTAACATGTATGATCCAGTGTTATTTTAATATCATTGATATTATAGTGTTACTGTACAGTTTGTATTTTTAGAATTATTGTTTTCAGTTAAAGATTTATATATATATATATATATATATATATATATATATATATATATATATATATATATATATATGCGTTTATTTTTTTCTAGATATTTTTTATGGTTTTAATTTATTATATATTTATTATATATATATATATATTAACGTTTTGGTTTTTTCGAGATATTTTTTCTAGTTTTAATGTTTTATTGTTTTAAATCAATACAATGAGCAAAATTAATTACTGTATCTCAAGAGATGAAGAATCTGTTGCATTGCTTAGAAACTGTATTATAACAAAAGATTGAAATTAGTCTTGTGTGTGAATTCAGGGGTTAGTTTAAGGGGTTAGTATAATAACGACGAAGATGTTAATTTCCTCATCTGTCCTTGCTCAGACATTCAAAACGACAGAATACATATCCAACTTTCCAACCCCCTGCTATAATTTTAATTGTATATATTAGTATGATATTTTTTGATGGGCTCAGAAAGAGGTTCTTGTTATGCCACTTCAGAATCGTGAGGTCAAATTAGATATTTAAAACCTGTCGCCACATATGAATGCACAGCAAATAAACTTACCTTTCTTGCAATAGCAGCTGAAAACATGTTATCGAGAAGTATCTTCAGTAATGTATGACTGATCAAGGGCTTGCTTGGCTGACAATGTTTTATTTTGAAGGAGAGTTTATGCAAGTGTTTCACAACAGAAGAGCAGGAAACGTAGTGGAGCGGGCGCCATGTTGGTAAGGTCAATATCATTTTCCTATTTGAATATCATTTGAATGTTGCTTTGAATAGTTATTTTTTTCTATGCCGTGTAGACATGACAAGTGTGTATTTTAATCTTGAGTTTGTCCTTGACCACTGGGAGAACACGTGGAAGTTTAAAAGGTATATCCTAATAAAAAAAGCTAATGTTCGTTTCCTACGGACTATATTTCAGTGAACACTTGTGAAAGCGGATGAACGTTTTCAGCTTTATATAAGTATTTTAAAGGGACAGTGTAATTAATTATGAACGGTAATTCTCATGTTCATATCTTTTACTTTTATTAAACCTAAAGTAAGCACAAAATCTGAATCGAATGTCTAATTAAAAATAAAGTTAACAGTAAGCTAATTAAATACATGGATTTTTTTTAATGTTCAAATGTTTTCAGCAACAATTTTGACAGCAGTGTTAATTTAGAATTATATAAAAATTGTTAGTTATTAATATTATGAATTAGCTTTTATTTTTATGTTGTTTTTGTACATATAAAAGAAATCCGTCATTTTACTAGTTACTTGAAAAAGTAATATAATTAATAACTCTCATTACTTTTAATCGTTAACCCAAACACTGGTTCTTCTAACACTTGACCGATGTGTCATTGCGAAGTTCTGAACCATTGTTATAGTAAAAAGCTGTGGAAAAAACACTTCTCTTCTTGTGTAACAGAAAAAATGACAACACACAGGTTTAAAAAACAAGGCTGAGTACATTTTCAACTTCCATTTTAGAGCGAATATCCTTTTTTTGTACAAACAAACATTCAGTAACTCAGATATTAAGATTCCCTCTACGATTGGAAAAGCTTCCCTTTTTGAATTCCCTCATTATTTTAATAATAACACTAGTTAAACAGGTTCAGTTTGAAATGTAATGAACTGTACAACAGATATATTTCAATCTTTATTTAACAAAATGCTAACAAACAAAATGCTAACAAACAAAATGCTAATAAACACTCCACATAATACATTTCCTCAGATGTATTCTAATGAACCAGCCGTGTTTGTGTTGAAGCCCACGCCTGTATATATTCCATTAGGATCAAGTCTTTGAAAATAAGAGAGGCCGAGCGGGATTTTCATCTTCAATTGCACAGAAAGCTCCTCATTTCTCCAGCGGTGCATAATTCAACAACTTCTCGATAAGATCCACGTGGGCCAGAAGCATCCGGCGACAGCAGTATCTCTTCAAACCCAGAGCATCAAGAGCATCACTGTGAAAATGAGCAAAGATGAGATTCAGTTCTCACTGTAAGACATGCAGAGAAATCAGACACTGATGGACATTTCATGAACTCACCCCTCTGTATACTCCGCTTGAAGAAGACCTAAATACGCCTCCCATTTGTTCCCAACGATTTTCCCACAAGTGAAGCAGCGAACAGGGATGATCATGGTGAAGGACGAGAGGCCTGAGAAGAAGAAGAAGAAAAAGTAAGTGTTTATTAGAAAACACACAGGGTTTCCACTGTTCTTAGACTGTGATTCTCTATGACTAGACAATTTCAGTCGAATGGAATCATGTTACCGCCAAATAAGAAAATCAGCTTTATTATGAGAATTAAGAGTCAAAGATTTCGACAAAAAAGTCGAAATTATGACTTAAATCATAACTATAAATACAAAGCCTAAGCTGAAATTCTGAAATATCTTACTTTAAAAAGTTAAAAGTGTAGGTTTTCATCTCAAAATTGTAAATTTTAACCTCCCAAATATTAATTTGATAACCTCAATCATAATTAACTATTATAATTTCATGTCATAATTATGATATTTTTGCTATACTGTACACACACACACACAATTCTGTACACACACACTCTCGACTGAATTACGCCTAAAAAAATACAATGCTGCCAAGATAAACATGTATCACAGTAATGCACGCTGAGATATAAACGTGATGTAACTTATTGCTACCATAACACGCATTTAATGAGCGCAGAAAGCTTACAGACTTACTCGTAGAAAAATATAGAGGTTCAGCGCGAGGTAATTTCCTTAGTTACAAACTCACGACTAAGCTTTAACTATTAGTTTATTTTATTATTGTTTAAAATTGAACAAATATGCAAGAAATATTAGCAAAACAATCTCACACGTTTCTCTTGTGCCGCTTAAACCAGACGTAAATTCCGCATTGCGTTTGTCAAATACACACGGGCGGAAACAAGGTTATGAGAAGCGTTCCGCGCCCTGCTAAAGCGAGTGAACAACAACATGAGAAAATTCGGTCAAACTCTTCTTTGCTTGCATCCAGAAGTGTTGCACTACTATACAAGTTGGTATGAAAACAATATTGTGTTAGTCAGACAACTTTTAAAATTTAAACGGTAATTTGTTAATTTATATCTCAGCAAGTACATTTTGTAAGAGCTTATGAAAGTAGCCTACTTCTGAGGAATATATGTAGGAAATACTGATATCCTTACTGTTGCATATAAAAAAAAACAGATTACAGAAAAGTTATCATCATAAGACTTGTTGCAATGCAAATGCAAATACATCTTCTGCCTTGTTCATTCACACCACTTTCCGGTATATCCTTTATTACTTCCATCATACAGCCTGTAAATCTAAGCACATGCACCTAACGTCACTCATTTTTCTTTTAGTCCCTTCTCTATTCTTCACAGCACCAACTTTATTTTGAATACTATACTGTAAATGTCTATTTTAGTCTCCCTGTCCCTCTGCTGTTGCCATTCTCTCATTCATATTATGCGCTTTCCTTCTGACTTTGACAATGTAACATTTACTAAATGCGTTTTTGTGTTCCAAAAATCAGTGTAAACGAAAGACACAAAATCTCTGAAATAACACAAATGAAAGTATGAGAATTATGTATAGTTCCCGAAAATGTAAAACAAATTAAAACTCTTACGTAATATAAGAACCTCAAATGTGATGCAACAATGGTTGTCCATTCAGTAAATATATCTTTACTTGGGGAAAAAAATGTGTAGGATTGCAGCAAAACCTCAGTTACCAAAATGATCCATAAAGTCACTTTATATTCTTTTTCCTTTGATTATTGATTTTTAAGGGGGTTTTTTTTTGTATCACACCAGACCTTTGTATGTTTTTGATGTTTTCTTTTCTTTTTTCAAGCGATAGACACATGTCTACATTAGCAGATTTACTAATTCAAAGTCACTGCTACATTTAGTAAATACAATAAAGGAAAAATATCAAAGAAATGTATGAAACAAATAGGCTTTAAGCAAGGATTGAATTCAGCCTTTAAAAACGAACAAAAATAACTAACGGGGAAAAAAAACACTGAGTCTGGGAAAATATAGTTCATTGTCCTTTAATAAGGCCATCAAGTCACAAGGGAGCCATCTTATTTTATTTCACACGA
The DNA here is from genome assembly GCA_036326025.1 of Chrosomus eos. Lineage (NCBI taxonomy): Eukaryota > Metazoa > Chordata > Actinopteri > Cypriniformes > Leuciscidae > Chrosomus > Chrosomus eos. Next base: position 14,525,217 of record CM070818.1, on the reverse strand, counting down.
GGAACAGCAGAAAGGCAGCGGGCGAGGGTGTGTGTGTGTGTAAAATACATATGGCAGGAGGGAAGGGACACATCAGAGGGTTAGGTAAACTTCAACAAATAAAATCATAATCATTCACCACCACCACCACCAAGACAACCACCATGTTGCCACATCATCATCAACATCATTACCATCAGTATCACAACTAATAAATGGTCTTCTTTCTTTTAAATACAGAGTTCTATTGGAATTATTGCATTATATACGCACTTTAAAGAAAATGTAATTTTCCGTAACAGTATGTCATGTGACGTGTAAGTGTATATTGTTGGTGTCTGCATGCATTTAGGGATTGTTTCTGTTGTGTAGAGCGCTCATCATAGTGTAACTGTGAAATTGAAGCTGTTGGACAAAAGCCGTCATAATCTACGTTGCATCTATATTGCATCACACATCTATTTCCATTGGCCAGCTTCAGAAAATCGTCAACATCGTTCAAACAAACGAAAAAAATAAGATTTTGAAATGGCACTATGCAATCCACAGGCAAGGTTACTGAATAGGGGATGATGACAGGCGATGACAAATACAAATTTACACAGATCATTTGGAACTAATAATATTACAACTGCAATTTTCTTTACATTTCTACACCATCTCTCAACAATACAGGCCTATCTACAATAGATGTCAGAGCCATGTACTTGTACATATGGATTTGCATTAGAATTTGAATATGAAACCAATTGCTTTATATAAATAGCATTTCATTTCCATAAACTCCAGAATTGTTAACCTTAAATCATGCACTTTAATATTGTCTTATCTTACAATTGGCAGTTATGGGTTTTGAGACCAGCTTGGAAAACCTAAAAAAAATATTTGGATAATTGTATTCATGTCAGCATTATGGCATGGACGATGATGTAATTTGACCATTGAACCAGAAGTGACTAGTTGAGGATGTAGATATGCAACTGAGTTGAATGCTATGTGAAAAAGTGTTTGGCCTAAATGCATCTCTAGCTTGCTTTAGCTGGCGGGAACAAACTCTGAAATTAAAGCATTAAAGCTTAAAATTAAGACACCTAGTGACTCAACACCCCCTCTTATATAAACTTTAATTGTCTGTGAACTAATCAACCCCCGCCATTTAACAACCAATCACAGGTCTCGGGTCAGTTTTTCTTGGCTAATACGATTACGCCCACCAATACAGCTCCAAGGGCGATGACAGCTCCTCCAATCAGGAAAGGCTTCAAACTTTCTAAGGTTTCACAGCAACTTCCTGCGGGCTCCGTCGCCCCCTGTTGGTTGGCGGCTCCATCTTCCGCGGGCTTCTCGGGTTCCGCGGGTTCAGCAGAGACGGGGTCTGGCTTTGGCGGTGGGGCTGCCTCCTTCTTCTCTGCTTTGGAGGCGGACTTCGGCGCTCCTTTAGCTTTTGCTTCCATGTGGGATCAAGGAGTCAAGGAATCCGGCCGGTATTTCTTTTAGAAATACAAATATAAAGAAGAGGGAATTAGGTTTGGATATAGGTTTGCAATTTATACATATACATCAGTGTCACATGATCCTTCAGAAATCATTCTAATAGGCTGATTTACTGCTCAAGAAACATTTCTTATTATCAATGTTGAAACCAGTTGTGCCGCTTAATATTTTTTGTGGAAATTGTGATAGTTTTTTTTCAGGATTCTCTAATGTTCATGTGTGTGAAATAGTAATATTTTGTATCATTATAATTGTCTTTACTGTGCTTTTTGATCTATTTAACACATTCTTGCTAAATAAAAGTATTAATTTATTTTAAAAATAATCTGAACCCAAACTTTTAAATGGTAGTGTACTGTAAAAAATCATATGCAGAGAAGTTAAAGGAGTAGCCAAAAAAAAAAAAAAAAGCCACATGCTGGAAAGATTCTAAAGAATAATTTCACAATATCGTGATGCGCAAAAAAAGCACCATAAAAATAGCATAAATGTCTTGTGTACTATATAAACTGGCCTGTCATTTTTATTAATGACACATTTGAGAACCAAAAGCAATTCGACACCAACGAGTTCTGAGACCAAACGTCTCACATGCTGATGCACCATTTTTTAATTTTTCTCATTTGTAAATTAAGTTTAGGAGCTTTGGTGGTAAGGAAGATAATAACTGTTTCTAACACAAATATAATAAATATAGTCACATGGATTGCTTTTATTAGTTTTCATTTTACATTTATTTATTTATTTATTGGACTGAACTGTCATTATATGAAAAAAAAAACTGCTGAAGAGTCTTTTTTTTATTTTTTTAAAGACCCCACATGGGTTTGGAATGTAAATAATAGTACATAATAATTACAGAATTGTCATATTTTGGATTAAGCATTTGTTTTATTTTTGTCGCCCAAACAGAATTACATCACATGAAACATTTGAATCTTTGACCTTGATATGGCAATGACATTATATGCAGTGGCCTACTGACTGAGTCTGCCACATGCTTGTATTAGACAGCCAAAGGGCAGCATCCATTAGTCGTTGCCTCCTTAAAAAGCATGTGTCTTTAGTGTGTAAAAGCTCTTTTTATAGCTGAGACAAAAGTGACAACTCTTAACATCAGTCAAGCATCACATTGCACCCACCACACATAATGAACAATGTTTCTGCATCAGAATGCCATTTAGTTCATCTGCAGCATGCAGAAATAACCCTGTGAATCTGCATGAGTCATACAAGGGAGGGGAGCAATGTACATTAAAAATAAATGAACGCTAAAAAGAGGTCTGAGACTGACTAAGCCATGCAGAGAATGCATAAAAGATGGACTGAAAAATGGGTTTATTAAGCATGTGATGGATGTGATTTCTGCTGCAGTTATGATGGCTGCACAGGCCACAGCAGCGCATCACATTATCTCCTAGTTTTGATGGATATACATCTACTCAGAAACATCATGATGGATGGAGCTTACCTTCTTTATGTTGCCTCTTGATCCTTGCTCACCTCTTCTTCTTTTCAAAGAAGGGTGACGGAGAGACGGAGGATGAGAGACCAAGAGATGCGCTCTGCAGGAAGGCCTGAGTCCGTCCTCAAGGAGAAATAGAATCAAAGGAAATGGAGTGATGGAGGACACAGCAGCAGGAGGAGGAGGAGAGGCACTGGGATGTACCACTCCATCTGTGGAAACAGGGGTGCGTAATGTAGGGTGTGTGTGCTTTCGTACGGCTTGATATAATGGTTTTTGCATTTTATTTGATTAACACCATAATATATATATATAGGTGCTAGGCTGGAGCAGTTATTATGCTGGGGCAATCATTCCCTTATAAATACAGATGGTGCCTTTTTTGGGCAGTGCTAGAACAGGTTTTTGCAAACCAGGTTTCTCCAAACCTTCAGCTCACTTGCATTGTAATGCCAGTCAAGAAGCATTACGTCAAATTCCAACACACCTCAAAGATTGGTATGGACCTATTTATATAATTGAAGAGCAAGATCATGCCATTATCTATCTATCTATCTATCTATCTATCTATCTATCTATCTATCTATCTATCTATCTATCTATCTATCTATCTATCTATTCTATCTATCTATCTATCTATCATCAGTATATATTTTTTATAAACCATATACATGATGTGTGTGTATATATAACTATTTATTGTGTACTATCTATCTATCTATCTATCTATCTATCTATCTATCTATCTATCTATCTATCATTATCTATCTATCTATCTATCTATCTATCTATCTATCTATCTATCTATCTTTTAGTATTTATTGATTATTGATTTGTCCTTTTCTATTGGCACACCCTGCTGATTACAAAGGCTTCAGAAATTCAGGAAATGACGTCGTTCCAGTTCCACGCCCGGCATAATACTATTTCGGAGTCTCCTCTCCTCTGTGTTCACCAAGCCCGTCCCAGCACACTGTGCCAGTGGTTCCTAAGCAGCGGAAAATTGCAGCGTCGTACGTCAGTAGCGCAGCGCCTCTTACGACAACCAATGGATGACGTGAGATACGCCAGGAGCGCAAGGGAAAAACGGGATGCGGCTTCAACATGCGCAACTGGAATTGAGAATCGCAACGACGGTGCTTATATGGAAAAAAGATCGTAGGGAAGATATACAGCAATCAATCTGACTGGGACCTGCTGCGGACAGTGCGGGGTCTGGAATTACCACACGATTTTACTACGCGGAGAGGGAATGTCACGAGCGAGCCTGGGGAATAAATGTTAGATTCGCGTGTAACGTTACGTGAATTTTTTTGCGGAATATGGAGCGGCTTCTGACGCGACGCGCGCTCGGAAAGGCGTGAAAATATCACTGACGTTACGGCGGAGTGTCAATGAAACTAAGGCGATCGATATCATATCAAATCCGTTTATGGACCGCCGAAGCAACCCGAATTTATCACACCTCCACTCCTTCATGTGCATGTGAATGCAGACGGGACGCCGCATTTACCGGACTGTTGCTGTTCTGAGACCTGTGGCTGGTTCAGAACCGTGATCTGGCTCGGTTCTGCGGTTCTGCGTGCGTGTATTTGCGGAGGATGGGAGATTTAAGAGAGTTCGTGCAGAAGAAGGTCTCGGGAAGACGCGTTCATACATCAGGTGAGTCTCTCTGTTCTGGCGACCCTTATGACAATTTACCATGGTAACCGCAGTTTTCGCCTGAATACATAGTTAACGTTACTACAGTTAGTGCGGAAAGTGCGCTATTGAAAAAACACAAAGGTTTTTTTGTGGATATTGTACATTTATTGCGATTTTATTTTTGAAGTATACCTCTGAGTACATTCAATACCATGGAGTGTGATTTTTGTAATAGGCTACAACATTTGACCACGATAACCACAGGTTCCCACAGAAAACCATTGGTATTAGCACTGTTATTGCACGAAGAACGTAAAAAAGTAACTTGTTTTGCACATCGTATGGTATTCTTTGAAGTAAGTTATTGGTTATGTGAATAGATAATCATTCTGTTTGATATTGCTCTTACAAAAAGTGATATGTTATACCATTTGATGGCATATTGTACTGGTTTTGAGTCAAATAAGAGTACATGGTATTACAATTTTTTATGCATGTAACGTTACCGCGGTACTAACATGGTATTCTTGGAAGTACATTTTCATTGAAGCCTTAAACAAATATGTAACTTTTAACATAGCTTTTCCAACAGTGCAGTTGTTGCACAAAATGTACCATAGTATTCCCAATGTTATTTGAACGTGGTACATAGCTGTTACAAGGTTTTCTTTGAATATTGATGACTTATTTGAATATAAATATATATTGATGTTTGTGTAACTATGGTATTTTGGCATTACCTATAGTAACCATATTACATTTTTGTCATTTTAAGGTCATTCCTTTTACAACCTGTATGAATAACAGTGCGTTTTTGCATTGCTGCAGGCATGTGAGCACACCCATCATTTCTGGTTCATGCCCAAGTGCCTACAGTAGACTGTGGTGTAGAGTATGTTACTTCATTTCATTTCCGGTGTGTGTCATACCTATCATTATGAAACTTGTTAAGGATATCTGAGCTTTTTTTTATATATGACAGCGGTAATGCAGATCTGGTCTACAACACACACACATAGTGTGAAAGTACAGGAAAGTAGCTATTTAATTCTTAATGGAGAGGTTGTGGTTGCATAATCAAGGCTGGATGAAGCCCATCAGTGGTTTGAAGGAGCCAGCAAATGCAAGAGGAAATTGCTGTTAATTACGAAGTGCAACTTTTTGTAAATGGACAAAGATCGTTTTTTGTTGATGTGTCTTTTAGCTGATATAACCTTTAGCGGTTGAAGAGATTATGAATATGGGATCCTTAGTGGCCAATGTCATTATCTAGTGTGCAGGGTGGCTGATGATGACCATTAATGAGAAGTGAGAAATAAGTTGCAAATAAGAACTTAAAATATTTCAAAACAGACATTGAACACTATCCCCATTGATAACAACTGTTGGAGAAACTATGCAGAATGATTAATCCGCCGGGCTGATATATGGTTCTATCAATTATGTATGCTGCTAATGTGCATTTTAAGAATTGACCAATCAAATTTGACCTTACATTTTTAATACACGTTCTTGGTCTTATTGTGCATGATTCTCATGTGCATAATTCCAAAATGGGGAAAAAATAAGTTTTTCTTTGAATTTATTTTCTTTGAAAACTCTCATTCAGGTCTGGCTCCATTTGATTGAAACACCCACTTTATACAATTAATACCCTATGGATAAAATCAAATCTGGCCATATTGTTGTTTTGTTTTGTTTGTTTTTGTTTCACTCAGACATGAATCACATTAAGCAAGAAAATGGGTTGCTAAAATTGAAAAACCCAAGGCTTAATTTCACTTGGAAGTCTACTAGACTGCATGAGATTGTTCAAATATGTTTGTTTTGATCAGATAATCTTCACTTGGGCTGCACCATTATGAACTTATTAACTAATTAACTTAATCGTAATCATCTGCGACTTCGCTAATTTATCCTTGTTGTTTTTTTTTACATTTGACATTTGCATTGTCTTGCCTTGGTACCAAACCTCACAGGCATTCGTCTCATGCTAGGGTTGCCAGATGTTAAGAGTTAAAAACCCCTAATCAGAGCTTTTCTCCTAAATGGATATATTGTCTGCCCATTAAAGGGATAGGTAGCCAAAAAATTAAAATTTGCTGTTAATTTACTCACCCTCAGGCCATGTGGTAAAATAAACTGAGTATTAGTTGAAACTTGAGTATTAGTTGACATTCTCTTGATTGTGTTTATGTGAAAGTGCAATAATTCTCATGAAATGCAAAAACCTGCAAGAACAATGCAATGCAATAAATGCAAGAACAATTGTGATTATTAATAAATCACAATTATAATTTAGAGCAAATAATCATGACAGTTTAACCATTATTGTGAAAACCCTATTTTTCGTCATCCTCCTTGACTAACAAGCAAAACACAATATGATTCCCCATTCAGATGCTGAACGTCTTGTGTGATATGTTGAGGTGTAGCCTAGTTCGGGTCTTGGAATCGCCCGGAGGCTTCACTTGGCCTTTTAAAGCCGTGTCTAACGGAGTCTAATGTAATACTCAACATTGGACTTGTGACTGTCTAGTCCAGCCTCTCACAGCATAAACAATCATGCAAATCAAAGGATGTCATTTGTGGGATAATATTCATGTGTAATTGTTATTTTGCCCTGAGTCATACTTCGCTCACAGTGATGCAATAGATAGAGTTGAGAAATTATTGCAAGACTTCAGTACACTTCCTATATGGTGTGTCTTTACAGTAATTTGAAGAAATTGTGATTGAGGCAATGAGTCTTAATGCATTGCCTTAATGCATTTGTTTTCTTTTGTTTACCGATATCTGTTGATCGAGAGTGTTCAGGTGTTTGTTGTGAGGGCCAAATGAGCTTACTTATATAGTGAAATATTATTATATTTATAATGGATTTCTAAATTAGCGAGAGCAACTAAATGTACATAAATACATAATAAAATAACAAAAAATATTAAATTGTTAAAAACTATCTTTAAATTCATTAAATTCAAGTAGAATGAATTTATGCTTAAAAACGTTGGAAAACAATAGATTGAGTGCAACCATTTACATGTGAATGGTTTATGAACAATTCATACATAAATTTGTTTTGCTTAAGTTTAACTGTTTAAAACCTTTTCCTAATTTGCATTAATGTATTTTTGCCTTTACTCTTTGCAGTCAAAAAGATTTGTTTTCTGATAAAACATTGATAGCACAGAATAAGATGTGTACATGATATCCAGTCTCTGCTACAGAGAAAGGGCGAATGTTCTCCAAAATACAGCTCTCTGCATCAACAACAGGCACATTGTCCCCTCAACATCCTGCAATCTGTCACAAAAAAAGAAAGAACATCAAGAGATTGTATGTGGCCTTGAGAAATATAGCGGCTGTATTGTTTAAAATTGCATTAGTTTCTGAAATACATTATTGAGCAATGCATACTGTAGATCTTCAGGGCGCTCATCATAAAGCTCAGATAACTTTAATCACAGATCTTCCTTTTCTTTGTTTATTGCACTGCAAAAAAAAATCCTTTTAAAATTTGCAGAACCATGCAAAAGTTGTCTGATAAAGATCTATCTGAAAAAAAGCAAATGATTGATTGCATATATTCCTTTCAGTGGTTGACTGACCGATATGGGTCCTTTTAATGTGGGTCATTGTTTGAATAATAACTGGTTTAATAATCAGTCTGTTTCAGCACATGGTTCCTGTTGTTCAGGCAAATCTGTGTTTTCTGTTCAACTAATTCACTCTGGGAGTTAATCATCACCTCACATTGATTATAATGGGCTCAGATTATTTCAGATTCCCATCAGCGCTGAGTCTTCTATCTCTGGTCAGGCTTTTCAGTCTTCTTGAGTTATTAAGTGATTCATGTATGAATCAGTCCATTGATTGACGTTTTCTTTGGTGCTATCGTCATCGTGCATGTGTGAAAGTGCGTTCATGATCGATTTGGCTTCTAGTAGCAAAAAAATTCTTGCAATGAGCAGAACAAGAGACCATGCATTTTTGCATTCTATCTGCACTAATTTTTTAATTGTTTGCAATTTTTTGTTTATTCACGTGTCAGACCTCACCGATCATTGTGTTACATTTTGCTGTTTTTCTTATCTTGCATAATAAGTGGCATTTTTATGACACTGTATTGAAGATTAATTTCTGCCACCTGCATTTCTGCAAGTTTATGCAGCATAATGTTTCCAAAAAATTGGCCCAGAAGCAATTGCTACTTTAATTAATTAGTATATGTGACTATTTAGAATAAATATTGGGTACAGTTCAATGTTGTGTGCATCATTTGGTATCATAAAATGTTATGTCATTTATTTTGTTATGCTGTATACAAATCATCTCCTTGTAAACTGCTACCAAGACAAAAAAAAAAAGTAAAATATTTTCTCTTCACTTCAGGCTGCTTTAATTTATGACTCATTGGTATGAGGTGTTATGGATGTACAATCTCATAATACAAACATTAGCATATCATTCATATTAATAAGGCCACTGAATGAGGCATGTACTTCTACAAGCATTTTTACAAGCCATTATTTTGCTACCTAATGCAATGCCATTCAGACGTTTTCAAGTGTGCCTCAAGTACTTTTCAGGGCCTCTGTAAGTGGGCGTCCTGACATCCCACCAATACCTCACTAAAGCTTTATCAGGACTGAAACATCATCTTACAACAGGATGGTTGTTTGAAATATGTGTCATCTGGCTGAACAAACTAGTCATGAGATTTTCTAATCATAAGTGAAGTTAAACCACAGCAGCAGTAGATGATTTGATGACGGCACGTTAGCACGGTCATGGCTAGCAGCCTCAGGCCACAAGACTTGTTCTTTTGTTACAAAGTTACTCGCCAATGTACACACTCACTAGAGCACAACAGTGGCCGGCCACTTTTTGTTTCTTTGCTTTTAGAATTATATTTCCTGTTTATTTTCTCCATCATTTCTAACCCAAGCTAGCTCAGAGATAAATTGTAATGTTACAACCTTTCATTTGAAGCACAAGTATTCAAGCCTGATCATGTTTGAAAACCAGAAGAAAGACAAAGGTACAACACATGAGTAAAGGTGATGATACACGTGGCAACTTTTTGAGCAAACGAGCCCACGCCCAATCTAAAGAATCCAGATAGAAATGTGTTGCCTATTCTGGAAAGTGCCCAGCAACAATGCTCAAAAAAGTTGCCCTGTGTATCATCACCATAGGTATGTGCACTTAAATGAGGTAATCATCCCATGAAGCAATGACGTAATTGAAAACAAAACGTCACTACAACGTCTTAGGTAGGCTAGTCATACTACACTATACAATGACACATTATTTTGTTATCTATGTAATACATACTGTGTATCATTGCTTACCAACCTCAACTAAGATCATATTTGGTCTGTCTTGAAAGATTTATACATTATTGTTAAAATCAGTTTCTCTATGCATAATGCAGATGTTTGGAGATGTTTATCACTCCCCATTTGCTGCACCCTCAAATTGAGATGATGTGCTGGTTGTCCCAAGTTTAAGTATTAAGTATTCATAAATTGATGTGACGTGTTTATGTCAGGAGACATTAAAAAAAAAAAACAGCCAAAGGCGTTTGCAGGGTAGCGCAGACAGAACGCGTCCCGTGTGAATGTCTCCAGAGCGCACACCGCACAGAGGCAAATGTTCAGTCCTACAGCAAGTACAGTGTTGATACAAGGATCCAGCATGAACACATCTGACTGTATTCTGCTCTCTGCTGTCTTTCTATTCTCTCTGCTACACGCTCAACACTTTTTTTTCCCCTGTCATGCCCTATTTATTTTTCAACACGCTATGTTCCACCCTACTCATTCCTCGGCATTGGCATGCCAATACATAATCCCTCTTTTCCATTATGAAGTCAACATTTAATTTGATGCACTTCAGGGCCAAACACTAAATGTGTTTTCACTTTAGAACCATTTTCCCTTACTGTTACCTTCAAATCATCTAGTGTTTTTTTTTATTTCTTGCCCAGCATTTGAATAATTGACCAGATTCGACCACATGTAAATAGTGGTAGTTCTAATAGTGTTTTGCATGCAGTCTTTCTCATTATAAATCACATGGACTTTTATTTACAGTTAATCACTAACACAGTGATTTTGTTCTTCATAACTTTTGGCCTCTACGATAAACTTCTGATGGCACATTTTCCAGAGTCGGGACAGTTGTTTTAACAGATGTTTACTGCTTTAAATATTTGATTGGAGTTGTTGATCCCACTTACATCATTCTTACAATTGACAGCCACATATTTTAACAGCAAATTGGAGCAAAAACAATAATATCTTGCCATAAATGTTTTCTACAAGCCATGATTTTTTCGCATTTTTTACGACTTTTTGAAAAACAAGCAGTCATGACACCAAAATATTAGATACCAGACAGGTACAGAAATGTAATAAAGTAATCAAACGCAAAATAACATTGCATAGTCTTCATTGTATAAATGAGACAGATTAATCCTGATTAGGGTTATAAAAGTTGAGCAGTGAGTGATTTTTCTTTGTCTTTTGTTGTTTGATTAACATTAAGGACACAGACGGCAGCAGGTTTATTACGCTACTGTCACTTTAAGACGGCATGGATCCAATATACTGTTAACATATGCGTTTTCTTTCTCACTTAAGTTTGCTCACTTATGTTCACTTAAGACATAACTGACTATGATTATGAAGATACTTGCCAATACGGGCTTTTCAAGCGCATGACGATGTGAAAGAGCTCAGTTCAGTATTGGTGCGCAGCGCTGTCTGAGATGCAGATTTCTGGGTGTGCGGACTGTGCGCTTTAATGTGAACGCGTTAAGGTTACCATTTGATTTATAGTATCGATCAGATTTAAATATCATCGGGGTTCATTCGTACTTGACTAATTTTCCTTCCTTTTCATTTCTCCAGTGAAATGTCCTTGTTGTGTTTTCACCATAGCTCTGTCTTTTCTCCTTTTCATCTCGCTGATCCATACTCTGAGTTTAGCTTCTACTGCTCTCATCCTTTTTTTAGATTGAGGACCATGTGCTACACACACCCACTCTCCCCTGCCTCTCCTCTCATCTCTTGCTCCAGATTCTTCCTTCCCTCCTTCTCTCTCTTCCTCCTTCACTCACCCTTGCTCTCTCTTGCCTTCTGTCTTTTTTCCTCCTAAATTTCACGCTAGTCCTCCTTTTCCCTTCATCCTCATGTTTCACTTTCACTGCCGCCCACTCGGTCCTTTCAACATCTTCCAGCTCCACCTGCAGTGTGCGTCCTTGTGTTTGTGGATTCATGTCTGCTTCGAATGAGTGTGTATGCCGGAGTAAGTGTGAGCACGCTGTCTTTTTCTTTTCTCATGTTTTCTACACTGATTTAGGGGTGAAATTTTCCAAATGGATTTAAAATTGTAAAACGTGTTGCCCTTTATGCTGATAGTCAAAGTCTGGCTTTGGAAACGAAAGTTCCGGCAAATTCTAAAAGACTTTCCAGCCTTGAGCGTTAATGGGCACTATAGCAACCGCATAGTCCTTGTGGTTTAAGATTTTTCTTTTTATTGCCTGTCTTTAGGTAATGACTCACTTTACACAAATTGTCACTCCATTTGTCTTTAGAAGACCCATTAAAATGGAAGGATGAACTGATTTTATTGTATTTTCAACTGAAGCAAGAAATCGTGGCGGGACTTACCAAAGCTCCCCATTTTTTAATAGCGTTTATTTTATCACAGTCTGACAAAACTAAGTTTAGCGGCTTGGATTTGTTAGTCTCTGGCAGGTGGTATTAAGGGGAGGGACATTTAATGTTCTAGAGAGCATGTGATTAGACCAAAAGAATAAGGAGATCCAGTATCAATACATGAATACTGTATTTTCGTCAAATTTAACTGCAATAGAAAAACTGTAAATTTGAAACGCATATACACAGCTCACCAAGGCTCATTTCAGGAGTATAATAAAAAAAACTGTAATATTCTGAAATATAACATAACATAGATATATTTTAAAATGTAATTTATTGATTGCAAAGCTGAATTTTCTTAGTCATTATTTCTGTCTTCAGTGACACATGTGATCACTAAATATCTTGCTTAATAAAATCATTAATTTCTTTTAAAATAAATACTAAAACACTACTATCAGATTAATTCATTTAAATATGTAACAAATGCAATTGTTTGTATGTATGCAAACACATGATTGTTGCATGATAGCTTTTTTGACTATAATGGGAGTGTTTTTTGGTTTTATTTATTGTATAAATAGTCTTAAGACTCATTCACACCAAGGACGATAACTACAACGATAGACACGGTTCTATAAATTGTTCTAAATATAAAAGAATAGCAGAGTCCACACCACAACTATAACGATAACAACACAGAGAAACAATATAGTTGGCATCACTTTCATATTGATTGTTTCCAGCCGATGAACGTTTGATATTGACAGCCAAAAAGAATCCAACCTACTTTTAAGAGCTCGAGCATTTAAAGCAGCAGATGACAGAAATGCAGCGTGTGCGCAGACTTTTGTAACAGGACACAAGATCTCTTTTGCCCCATGGGTTTATTCTTACCTTCCTGAGGATGTGAGCAGGATGTTTATAGGATTAGAATGAATGTCATTTTGTATTTACTTTAACAAGTGTTTTAGCCGTTTGTTGTGTCCTCCTGACTGACTTCATGTTTGTGTTTGGTTTAAGGGATGTGTCTCCATGGATAGATGGATGGTAGGAAAGAGAGAAACGGAGAAGCGAAGGTGTGAAGAGAAATAGGAAGATTGATGAACAGCTAACAGTGTGATATGATGGACTGTGTGTTCTTGTACAGCTGCTGTGAAAACCATTTGCAATCTGTCGCTTTATCAGGCAGGTCTGTTGGGAAGGAGAAGGATTCATTAGTATCTTAAGATTACGCTTTTAAAGGTAAAGTGTAAGTTTTGATATTATAAAGTCTGCCATTCATGTTGATTTTCCAAAAGAGAGCTTTCGAGTTATTGCTATATTTGTTTAAGGGGTTTGCCATGTCAACTTCTGGCTCGAACTATTTGTTTAAACAAATGAAGACAAAACTCATTGGTAAACCTGTTTAAAAATGTTCATTATCAGTGGTCAAAGCATCACAATTACTAGTGTAGAATAGGGTTAGGGGTTTGGGATTTTAACAAACTTGAATGGTCCATTAAAATGGACGTAAATGTTGATTTCATGTTGACTTTAACCTCTACTCCACAGAACAAATGTTTTGTGGAAGTGCTTTGCCAGGGCGTATTCCTTTACCCCGATCCATAAAAAGATCAACAAAACACATGGCCGTCACATCCTGTTTTATCATCAGCCATCTAGTTTTGTCTCCACAACACAGTCAAACAAGGACATCATCTGTGTACTCTGAAAGTACCTGTTGATCGATTAAAAGTGAGATTTGTGTAAATAGAGCAATTTTGCCACACAATGAAAGTTTGCTGGTCAGAGCGTCACAGTGTCTGGACTGGAATTGGTATCCATGGCAACCATCAGTAGCCCTCACTCTGTTTGTTATCGTCTTGTAGTTAATGGAAAAGGTTTGAGAAAGAAAGCCATAAAGGTAGGGTAGGCAATTTGTTTTATGAACCCCTTTTGTTAAACTGGTTGAAACTCTCTTCACATCCTGATGGCAAAAAAATAGAAGAGGTCTAAATGTTAAAACATGTACATATATCTTCTGTGGAAGTCTCAAGAGGCTAAAAAATGTTTGTCCAATCATTCGGTTCGAATACAATGTTTTGACATCCTACCTGCCTGCCAGCATATGCATTTCCACACTTCTGCGCACCTCACACATCATACGTCATCAGCACGTTGTAGACAGTCACCGGCCGCATAAACAAAAAGTAGTCATCTACAGTTCCTGAACCAAAACAACGAGCTTATGCTGCGTTCACGCCATGTCGTAACTGTAATTTAGAGACGACAACCTGTGACGTTCTACATCGGAGCGGTTCACATCCTCAGACTCGGATTATATGTCAACACTATCAACGCCGAAATTAATATACAAATAACGTAATTTACTAGAGGTTGACAAAATGGTTCTATTTAAAATGTTTAATCTGAATTACTTAAACAATGTGGACTGTAGACACCAGTGTTTATATCCAAGCTATACACAATTATCCCAGTACTTATGTGATAATAAGGATATTTGTAACAAAGAAATAACGACTATGTGGTTGAAAAGACTTCTCAATGTTTGTGAAAAGTTTGTGAATGTTTGTGAAAAGACTCGTTTTAAGCACTAAGCAACCACACTCACTGTTGCAAGCAATGCACTGACCCCAGCGTACATCCTAGCAACAGCATAACAATGTCCTGGCAACCACCTAAACATCAATCTTTGGTTTATTTGCAACTTGGAAAAATATTGTTCAAAAATCCATTCAAAACACCACTCAACAGTAAAAACTTTAAAAAAAACATTGGTAGGCTACGCAAGTATGCTTAAGATACCATGCTAAACTCTCATTCTCATTCATGCATTAACTCTCATTACACTTACCAAATATTGGTTTATTTTTCTGTTAACATTCTCTAACTCACTTCCTCTTTGAATTTCTTTTCCTCTTTAATAATGTCCACTCTCCTTCTCTTTCTAGTGTCTTATTCCTATCAAACCAGAAGCAGTTTCAGTCTCTGATGCACAATTATAGAAATAATTCACTCAAAAATGAACTACTTTATAATACAGGGTTTCATATATTGATGAATTATCATCCCCCCCCCCAACTATTTCTTTGAGTCACTGACTAATTACAGTAATATTGTTTTAAAGCTGTTATTCGTAGATGATGCCCGTCATTTTATTACAACATTATTTTCCTGTTATCTCCGTAAAGCTGCTTTGAAACAATCTGTATTGTAAAAAGCGCTGTATAAATAAAGGTGACCTGACCTGACTTCTGTTTTGAATGTAAGGCAAAGCTGAAGACCGCAACAGCGGTAGTGTGCGCATGTGTTCTGTTTTCTTTTACTTTGGCCTTGTGTTACTCTCTCGTCTTTAACGCAGAAATGAAGAAGTGGGTAATGAGAAGTCTTTCTGTGCGTGTGTCAGGCAGGCTGTAACTGGAGTGTGTTTGTGTGTTTCAGGGCAGTGATGCCGGGCATGGTTCTGTTTCGGCGACGCTGGTCAGTCGGCAGTGATGACCTGGTGCTGCCGGCTTTCTTCCTGTTCGTACTACACTGCATATGGTGAGTCTGTGTTTGTCTGCACAGCTTGTTCTTCCACATTTGTGCATAAATCAAACAATCAACCCAGTATGAGAATAAGCTCTTATAACCAGACATGATGTCAATAGAAGTATTAAGAGGTGAATTTAAAGATTCTGTCATGCAATATAACAGCAGTTCTATTATAATGTAACTTATTTATTTGACGTACACCAACATTTTAAGTAATGTTAACTTTTCAAAATATAGTATTTTTTACTAAATAATTAAAAAATTTAAAGTAAATATTAAATGTATGAATTTTAGTTTTAAATTACAATATATTTTTTATTTTAATTGTTTTAATGTTAGATTTAATTATCCCCTGCATTTCCCCACTAGAGAAATGTTGGACACAGTTTCACTTGTTCGTAAATTGTAACATTTAGCTAGTTAAATGCGGCATATTACATCATGCGAGAAGAAGTGGTTTTACAAATTGTTTACACACAAATCAGTTCTGCTCGTTCTTTATGAAACTGGTCCACTTCATGGAATTGAATCAACAACACACAAACAGCCGGACTTGATTATTCAAGTTTTTCAGCATTAAATATTATAGATATTTATTTAAGCCCTGACTTGACTTGAGTCATTTTAATAGTTGGTACTGACCAAAATAAGTTGGAATTGATATTGACATTACTGTTTATTTCACACACATTTCGTGCACTGTTAATCAATAATAATGATAAACGCTGGGCTGGGTAAAAAATATTGATTTCTCAATTTTAATCGATTCTCAATTTAATTTCAACTGATATTGATTCTTCGAAGGAACTAAATAAAGTTTTGGTTTAGTTCTAGTTAAAGTTTCGAAAATCACTTTAAAGAGATAGTTCACCCAAAATATTTTTATTTGTTAACCAACCAGTTGATGGGCCTCATTGACTTCCATAGTATTTTTTTTTTCATACTATAGCAAATGTTTGGTTACCGACATTCTTCAAAATGTCTTCTTCAGCAGAAGAAAGAAATTCATACAGGGTTGGAACAACTTGAGGGTGAATAAATGATGACAGAATTTTCATTTTTGGGTGAACTATCCCTTTAATGCACATGCTGTCATAAATATCACATTTCTGAGGTGTGTGGGTTAATTTGTATGTTTATGTGATGTTGTGACTGTGCTCTTTCGGCAGGCTGGTGGTTCTGTCCTTTGTTCTCTTTGGGCTGCCGTTTAGTTCAGAGCAGTCATGCTCGGTCACACTAGTGGATCACGGTCGTGGTTACCTTGGCATCCTGGTCAGCTGTCTGATCTGTGAGAGCGCCATCATGTGGCTGAGCATGAGAGGCAGCATTCTGTACACACAACCCAGAGAGGCAGTGCAGTACGTGCTCTATATACGGCTGGGTAAGGCTCTTGCACACTTGCACTAAGACTGCATAAAGAATGGCACCAAAAAATGTCCATTAGTTCTCTTAGTACGTTGGATCTCAAATGTCAGCTCTGTTGAAGTCAGCATGAAATGGAAAGTTGCGATAATCTTTTCTTTTCTTTCCTATTGTGACGTATATCCAAGTGAAACAGCTTCTCAAACAAGAAAAAATGTAGGGCAGGACTTTATTTTGTTCATGGGGAATTGATTGGGTGGTTGTGGTTTGCTATTGGTCGATCTCATGTGAGTGACCGGTTGTCCGCCCTCACGGCAGTAAACCATCATTAGAGAAGAGAAGAGATGTCGCTGCTAGCAAGAGGGAATTAAAGGCACATGAAATGGAAAAAATAAATAAATAATGTGCACAGATAAATTATTTATGATAAATAATGTCAATTTGTAACTTAATTTGCATAGGCAATATTCTGAATTCAACATTCATTGCTTCTGAAGCAAATGCTATTCCAAATTTTAAGGCAGCATATATCCTTTTTGGAGAAAGCAATCCCAGAATGCATTGCAATGAGCTCAGGGATAAAATCCTGTTTTATAGACCTTATGCACGAGGAAAAACGAGGGCGCCGCCATCTTTAGAATATTGTCTTTGAACTTCCGTTTCTGTGGTCGCTCTGTGTATTTCTATGGCATCGCTGTCCAGAAGTAATTAGCTGGTGAAGTCGATTTACTTACTGTAGAGCTAACGAAAGTTATCATGAGCATTGTAATGTTTATCATAAGCATTGTAAAGCAGATGTCTTAACAAATGTCGACCGGGAACTTTTTTAAACGAGCCGTTCATTCATCTATGAAAGATCGTTGTGAAAATACAGACCGGAAGTCAAAAGACAACGAGCTCAGCGCTGAAAAGGGGCGGGGCTACATAAGGTCTATACAGTAACTGTGGACATTTGCGCTTTTTCTGACACACAAATGGTCTATCTGTAAAGGATTAGAGGTTTGAAAATGATGAGGAATAATAATACTGATGCTTGTCATACTATTTTTGGGGGTGGGTTGAATTGTTTTATTGTAAAATCAAATTGTACTGAAAATTAAAACTCATACTCAATGTGATTAGGCCTTAAATCAACACTTGTTATTCATTGCTCCTTCTCTCTGCAGCCATCCTGCTGGTGGAACTGGTGTACGCGGTGGTGGGCATCGTCTGGTTGGTGCAGTACTACCGGCCCTGCTCCGACATCACCGCCAAGAACCTCGCCCTGGGTAAGACATGAATACAAACAATGTAAGGGTGTGAAATATATTTTGACATTATGAGTAATATTATAGTCAATTAAACAGAACCTTTGTTTATATTTGAATGCATGGTAACGCCTATTTTTGGATAATCCAGTAAATTTAAAGGAACACCCTGTAACTCTAGTGGTTAAAGGTGCTCTATGTAACTTTTAGCGGCCTCTAGTGGTGATATTTCAGATTGCAACCAATTTTTACAAGAGCACTCGTGCTCGAACTCATAGACAATACCGTCTATTACGCAAATATCTCTGCGAATATTAGACAGATTCGGCTAGCTCTTTGGGACCATCTAGTCGAGCGGAAAAGAACCATATAAGTTCCATAGTTTTTGGTGGTGTTTTCGCGGAGATATTAGCAGAAAACCATCGGGTGCGCTGCAAAATTGCGGACGCCGGTGACGTCACGATCTCAGAAGAAAATCGCTTGTATCTCTGGAACGCAAAGACCCAGAGAGCTCAAATTTGGAGGAGGAGGTCCCAGGGGGACCCTTGCCCGAACGCTAGAGTGGCGGGCCTCGGGGATGCCCCCTACCGGATCGCCGTTCGCTGGGACCCCCGATTTTGAACGGCTATAACTCGGGGAGCCAGCCGAGTTGGACCTCAGGGTGGGCTCGTTCGAAAGGCCCCGTCCAGCACTACGAACGATTCAAGTCTTGGGAATATTGATCAAAGATTGACCGAGATATAAGCCGAAAAACGTGTGCCTTTAACCGGACGTAATTCCCTGACCGTCTACAATAGACTGTATATAAGGAGAGAGGCTCGGGAGCGCGCATGCACGTCACATCCGTTGGATTCCGCGGTAAATCCGACCCGGAGACTTCACATAGAAATAGGAATACTGGCCTTCAGAGGTAATAACAAAACTCGACAAGTGGATCATTGTAATGTGTGATTAAAACCCCTTCACACACAGGCAATAAAAAATGATTCATTTTAGTAGAAAAGTTACATCTAGCACCTTTAAAAACAAAACCGCATGCATTTTGCAGAAGAACATTGTTTTGGTTGTGCTTGTGCTCTGCGTGGCTGAGCGGATGAATATGGTTCATTCTCATAACTTTAAAGAGAGATTATCCTACTGCTCATTAAACATTCACTATTAGATGGAAAGGATCTCAAGCTGACAATGTTACTGTAGCTACACCCGTTAATAGACATGGCACTTCCTTGAAAATAAAATCCATCACAGCAGTATAATGACCCTTTGTAATAAATAATGCTTTACAATGAACTCTGTTAGAGAGCTACATTTTGCAATTTATCTGTTCAATAAAATATGTCTGTCGCTTTTAAAACATTTCAAATCTCTGTTCTCGCATTCTTTGAGAATCTAAGCCAATGTTGATTCTTTTTTTATTATAAGCTCTGTCTCGTTCACTTTTTGCCAGTAGACTCTCCTCTGTTCTACTTTTGTTTAAAACGAGTGATTCCCTGAAGGTTCGAGATTTAGTGTGATCCATGTGAACTAGTCTCACTCGTTGTGACAACTAACCCATTCCACTCACACACCACACACGTCAAAGTAGCTGGAGCAACTTTTCTCTATTTAGAGACATGCACGGGCGAGTGACATGTATGCAATTTCCCGCGAAAACCATCATTGCCATCCTGAAATATAGACACTTATAATAGGCTTACCATAGTGAATGTGGGTAAGACGAAAAGACGTTTTTGGAAGAAGGATCGATGAATTTTGAACAAAAAGTGTTACATAGTATACCTTTAAATACTTGAAAAATAAATGTTTTTCTCTCTTTTTACTTGGATGGTTACAAAAGATAAGATTATTCATAACAAATGTGTTATAAGTCTGGGATCAGAGCCATGTTTGAAGCCATTTTAAATTCTGTTGCAAATTGGATCATCGATCCGCAACAGTAAACATCTTGACTGAGACATCATCTGCTCTACATTTTCATAATACCCTTACAGTCAGTCTTGTGTATAAATATATTACAGCAGACCTGTGTACTGATAGCCACAAAAGTATATCTACCAATGTATACAAAAATCTCTACATTTACACTGTTGCACGGTACTGAATAAAGCCTCGACAATGTGCGGCACCGATGTCAGCAGCAAGATCAAAAACACAGAGAGATTGGCCTGCGATGTCCTTGCGGCATGAGGCAGTCCAGGCATTTTTAAATCTCATGAAACCTCCCCTTGTTAATCTCAGCAGATGCTTGTAAATTTGATAGCCATTTATAGCCTATTATGTCCTGGAATCTTAACGCACGCTGTCTAACAATACGCCTAGTGTAGCTTTCCACATGTCTGTGCTGACCGTGAATCAGTGTCGCTCATTGTCCACCCCATCCCATAATAGCACACTTCACTTCCATGCCGATCATCTGTCTATACAAGACACAGAAGGACAAAGAGACAATTAGTTTGTTTTACAGCGGAGAGCTTCCTTCTGTACTCAATCTAAAAACATCAAATGAAAATGTCTACAGCACATGTAAAATGTTAAATAAAATTGCATGTATTTATTTTGAACAGGAATCGTGGTGTGTAACTGGTTGGTCATCTTCAGCGTGTGTTTCACCATGATGTGTACCTTTGACCCCACCGGACGGACCTTTGTGAAGCTGAAAGCAACTCGCCGCCGTCAGCGTAACCTCACGACATACACCCTCAGGTACAACGCTTTATTGTTTCCTCGCTACACGGTTCTTTATTGGCATCAATGGTTCCACGAAGAACCTTTAACTTCCATGGAATCTTTCCATTGCACAAAAGATTCTTTATAGTGGAAAAAAAGGATTCCGATTGTTAAAATGTTTTTCAAACTGAAAAAAAGAAGGTTCTTTTAAGAGCTGTTCACTTAAAGGGGTCATCGGATGCCAAGTTGGTATGATTCTTTTAGGGTCGTCATGTAAAGGTTTTAACATACTTTGGTTAAAATTCCTCAATGGTTATGTAAAACACCCTTTTTACCTTCTCAAAAACAGCGTGTCGACACAAAATACGTAAAGTGCTCCCTTGGCAGACCGTGTACAAATGGCTGAGGGCGGAAATATGCTAATACGGGACAGTCCGTCAGTGGTCGTGGGCGAAGCACGAGCAATATGACATCATGTTGCTCATAAAAATCCAATTGGCTTGATTATTGAGAGTGTTTAGGCTTTCTGAGGATAAAAAAAGGGGAGTTTTTTCATTGTATTGTGGTTGTGTCCACACACTGCAAGACACATTTATATGCAAACACTATATAATAGTGAATTTTGCATCCGATGACCCCTTTAAAGGTTCTTTGAGTAACCTAAAATGGATCTTCTATGCCATGGCATCGCTGTTCGTAGTTCTAATCGAATCCGCAATGAGTTCTGGGCAATATTAGTCATTATAGTCATTTTATCAATTAAATTCCATTCCTTAGGTTTTTGGCCGAAATTTTAATTGAAAATTCATTTTTGCAGTCTTATAGGTTTTTTAATTGTATTTATCTACATGAAATAAGTGTACAGATACCAAACCCATGTGTCACAAGTTCAAATTCCACAAAATTATTACCCTGACTAGCAAAACAATAAAACAATAAAATACCTAACAGTAAAAAAAAATCAGAACAACATAATACATACAAACAAATACATAATTGAAAAAGATATTGAATAGAATTGGAGAATTAAAATTAAATATCGAAGGGGGGGGGGGGCTCTAAGCTTAAGTGTTTGTAGAGTCTCAGTGTTGTTATTGCTAACTAAAACTTTAAAAAACTATTTTTGTTTTTTAACTAACTGAAATTAAATAGGCTGAAGTTGATGTGCTGAAATAAAACTAAAACTGAAATAAAACTAAATTAATGCTAAATGGAAATAGAAAAAATTAATAAAAATGTCAAAAGCACATAACAAAATTACTATATATACTAATAAATACTAATATTAAAATGAAAAGTGAAAATATGAATATATATGTAGATGTATAATAGCATATAAATGTGTGTAATTTATATAATAGTACATAGATAATACTAAATTAACTGAATTGTATGCATATTTTATTCTTTAATTTTTTTTAGTAAATTGAGTAAATATTGTGTAAATGAAGTGTTTGTTTAATTTCAACAATATTGTGCACATCCCATTTGTAAACATTAACTTGTATTGTGTATACATATTGCCATTATGTCGGCTGTTAACTAGTTTGGTTCCTATCAGGGAATGCAACACAGAATTTGCACAGATTTCTGGATATGTGTTTGCGTCATTGCCATTCCAGTATCTATTGACCTATAATTCCCAAATCTTCTCATGATGTTTGCTCAGTTGGGTTGCATCTGTCTCTTCCAGACACAGGCTAGAAGAGGGTCAAGCCAGCAGCTGGAGCAGAAGACTCAAATTCTTCATGTGCTGCACAAGAGCGAAAGATACACAATCTGTAAGACTCAAGCACTATCTCAAATACACACATGCCAGTTACTGTGAGAGCGTCTCATACACACACACACACACACACACACACACACACACACACACACACACACACACACACACACCACACCACTCTCAGTAGAAGATTTTCTCTATCAGGATGCTTACTCTGAGGTGGCCAGCTTGTTTGCTGAGTTTTTCCGAGATCTGGACATCGTGCCTAGTGACATCATCGCTGGCTTGGTGCTCCTCCGACAGAGACAGCGAGCTAAGAGATCGGCCATCTTGGATCAGGTTTGCAGAATCGTGGCATTACCTTATCAGTTTCATTACTTTCTATTGGACGAATATTCCTCACTGTCTAAATAAAAATGTTTTTCTGTTCGTTTGTAGGCAAACAATGACGTTTTGGCCTTTCTGTCCGGGATGCCTGTAACTCGCAACACTAAATACTTGGACCTCAAGAATTCGGTATTTTAAGAATACAGTAAAGGTGTGTGTTTGTGTTGATATATGCTTTTTATTAATAATGCTCTCCATCTGTTTGCAGTCTGAGATGGCCATGTATAAGGAAGTGTGTTACTACATGCTGTTTGCCATGGCGGCGTATGGCTGGCCCGTATATCTTTTAAGAAAGCCAGCGTGTGGACTCTGCAGACTCCTCAGCACCTGCTCGTAAGTAACAATGGATGTGAACGTTCCACACATGTGGCAGGAAGTGAGATGAGCGAATAAGAGATGCTCCTATAGTGATATAGTGAAGAGGCAAGTCTACCGAAACATGATGGTAGGAAGGAAACTATATGTAATGCTGAATCAATCAATCTGAAGGTTAAGCCTATTCATAACTACCAAGGGTGAACGGCTTGCAGAATATTTCCCTTGTCAAAAATACTATCTAAATACCAAATCAACAACAGCATAATCCGAGGAGAAAATTTCAGTTATACTGCCGGTCAAAAGTTTAGAATAATTAAGATTTTTTTTATGTTTTTGAGAGAAGTCTCTTATGCTCATAGGCTGCTCATCACCAAGGCTGCATTTATTTGATCAAAAATACAGTAAAATAGTAATATTGGGAAATATCATTACAATTTAAAATAACTGTTTTCTATTTGAATATATATTCTATTTAAAGCTGCTGTCCGTAACATTTTTAAGTTAAAAATAATCCAAATTAATTATTTAAAAAAAAAACATCTTCAGGCAGTGTTCAAAACTATCTGCTTGCCATAGCTAGATTCAAAACGGTTTGCTTGTAATAATGATTTTAATTCCAGTGGTACTGGTGGGTTTTCGCGGGAAATTCGAGCATGTCTTTGCGTCATTACGTCACATCCGTACACATAAAGAAGGAGTTTCGGCTAGTAGGCTATACTGCGCGTGAGGAGATGTAGAGATAGGCTTTTCTCGCAGCACTTTACATGATTAAACTCATGGCGGATCCAGAAAGATCCAAACAACAATCATCAGTGTCAACTGGAGATTAACCAGTTATAAAACCCAAAAGACTTCGTACTTCGGTCTAAGGTGGAAAGAGAAAGAAACCGTCTCATGCGAACACAAGGATACACATCGGTGGGGCTTTTGAAAGCTGCGTGAACTCCCGAAGGGATTCGAAACGGAAGAAGAGACGGCTTTTTCTGCTGAACAAGTAAGACATTTCAATATTTCAATCGTGTAACGTTTTCTTAATTCACACAGCTATGGAGTTTCCTTTGTTGTGCCTTTCTTGTTTAGCTATTATGGAGAATATGAATTCTGAACTACACTGGTAATCATAAAACACATTAAATAACGTTAGTCACGCAATGCTGATGTTATTAACATGAACAATTTGAGAACAAAGTAGGCTAGGCCATGATTTGCACGGTTGCTGTAAATCGCGCTGATTAAATCTAACGATCGCTTGTCATGTCGAAAGCTTTTTCCCCCCTTAGTTGATCAGAACAAAAATGGATGTTACTTACTTGTTCAGAAGAAATTTTCCGGTGAAAATTCTTATGTTAGTCAAACTTTCAAAAAGTGAATCTGTGATTCTGAATGACAGTATCCACACAGCGCGGTGATTGACAGCAGCACTCGCCTCAAAACACTGTGTTCATCCGCGCTCTGTTTCATGGCGATTTACAACCGACGTAAAGATGATAATTCCGCGAATCACTGCAGTTACAGATTTCGAACAGAGATGGCGACAAAAAGGGAAAATGCTACGGACTGCAGCTTTAAGATGTAATTCATTCCATTGATGGCAAACCAAAATATTTAAAAGTAAAAAGAAAGTAGTTAATACTTTTATTCAGCTGATCAAAAGTGACAGTAAAGACATTTACAATGTTATAGGAGATTAATATTTCAAATAAATGATTTCTGAATCATGCCACACTGAAGACTGGAGTAATGGCTGCTGAAAATTCAGCTTTCCATTACTGGAATAAATTATATATTATAATAGGAAACAGTTATTTTAAATTGTAATAATTTTTATTATTTATATATAACTTATCTTTTTTGATTAAATCATTATTTTTTAATATTTTTATATTTCTTGCATTTTTATTGATAACTGATTTGTTATGTGCATAAATGTATAATTTATTATCAATAAGAACACATACAAATGTATGTGTGTAAATGTATGTAATTTATTATCAATTGTTTATGTATTAAATGTCCGTTTAGGACACATGGATAAAATTGAATGCCTTTAATGTTTTCGCTTTTTCTGTTTCTTCCTGTCTTCTATCTCGTCAGCTGTAATACTTCAGTTTCAAGTTCTCGCCTCTCTCAGTCTGTCACCGTTGAGGAGGATAACTGCTGTGGCTGTAACGTTCTTGCCATTCGACGGCAATTCCTGGACCGAGACCTTAAAGAAGTCCAAATTGTCTACACATCCTGTCATGACGCAGTATGGCATCTTACACTAATTCTTTAACTCCCCTGACCCCTGAAATCCTGTGGTCTTGTGTAATTAATGTCTGTTCACATTAGTGAGTCATTGCCTGACTAAAATATTTGAGAAGCCGTGTGTGACAAATTATTGTCCTAATTTTTGATGTGATTTGTAGGTTTATGAGACACCCTTCTTTGTAGCAGTGGATCATGCAAAGAAAAAAGTGGTGATCAGCATCAGAGGGACATTGTCCCCTAAGGTTAGTCAACCGTGCGTGGACTGTAACAGCTCTTTCTCTTTTTACAGTGAGCTCGGACCTCATGTGCTTATGTGTATGTTCAGAGAATTAAAAACAGGGTTATTATCGTTAACTAAAAATATTAGTAACATTTCTGTTAATTGAAATACAGCTGTAAATAAAATATAAATATTTGTTGAAAAAATTAACATTGCCTTGGCAACAAAACTGAAGTTTAAGTTGAAGCACTAAAATTATTAAGTTGAAATAAATAAAAACTATATAAAACTTAAAGGTGCTCTAAGCGATGTCACGCGTTTTTGAGGGCAAAACATTTTTTGTCACATACAGCAAACATCTCCTCACTATCCACTGGCTGCCTGTCCCCTGAACACACTGTAAAAAAACACGGTCTCTGCGGACACCCCAGGCTCCACAAACGGCTGCAAAAACAAACTCTAGCGACCCGCTCTACGAAACATAACAAACTGTTCCAGCCAATAACCGACAAGAAGTGTTTGGGGGGTTAGTGTGCGGATGAGGAGGAGGGAGGGTCTAGCTAGCCTCCGTTTTGTTTGACAATAGTTCGAACGTCAACAAGAAGTGATGTCACGCAGGATCGCTTAGAGAACCTTTAAACTAAATTTTAAAAAAATTAAACCTAAATAACAATATTTATAAAAATAAAAAACTAATAAAATGACAAAAGCACAGAACGAAATTACTAAAAATTAAAAACTAGAAACACTAAAAATATAAAAATTAAAGCAAATGCTAAATATTAAAGTGCCCCTATTTTGCTTTCCGGATATTAATGTTCATGTAGCTTGCAATATAGCTATTTGTGAATGGAAAAGGTATGCAAAGTTTCAAAGTGCACAATAAAAGGAGTTATAGTCTCCCAGAAGAAAAAAACGATGCCTAAAACGAGTCATCAGTAATTCCAGTCTCACTTCCCGCTTGAAACGACGTAGGTTTGTAACAAATTTGCATGATGCCAGCCTATGGTCTTCATTGACTGCCTGCGTATTAACATATACTTTGACCTGTCCTCAAACACTGATGTTGTTGCTGAGACTGGAAGAGTTTGGTTCGTGTTGTCGACTTGTCGAGAAGATGCTGTTTTCTGCACAGCTAAAGCAAATCACTTTGAATACATTTCCAAAGGATGAGGACTCGCACTAGAATTGATATGGTAAAATCGACGCCATTTGTTGAGATAAAAAAAAATCTGATTCAGATATTGTAATGGACGTTTCATTTCCGACACGCACTGTAAGCGGTAAACCAATCACAACAGACTGGCCCATCTGTACATATATAGATATATCTGATATATACATACATATATCTGATATGTAAACTTATTGTAGGAGACCTCCAAATCTAAATTAGGAACCTTTAAATAGAGGCACTTTAATAATATTATAATACAACTAAAATAAAAACTGAATATACATTCAAATATAGGCTGTTTCTAAGCAGTATGTTTAAGCTATGATATAAGAAAGTACTTTACCCACACAAGAGCATTTTAAGGGGAAAATAATAATTGAATGGTCTGTACATTGTACATCCGACTAGTACCAGCTATCGATTTCATACAAAGCTTTGCTAGTTTCATATTTCTTGTATCACTCTGTGGTCTCTTTCTTTTCACATAATAGAATAACTCAATAATTCATGTACATTTATTTATTTATTATTAGTCATATAATAAGTGGGCTAATGTAAAGAGTCAACATTCAACAGTCAAGATTGCAAAATAAACCCAACATTTTTTTGTTTTTTTTTGCGATAGTGGCTGGCTTGCTGTACATTAGTCTCTGGTTCACCATTTAATAAGTTGATCTTTCTCCCTCTTTCTCAGGATGCTTTAACAGATCTCACAGGCGATTCTGAGCGTTTGCCTCTAGAAGAGCAACACGGCACGTGGCTCGGACACAAGGTTCTACACAAACAGGATACATAATATTGATGGATATTAATACAAACTCATTCTTTCTTTTCGTGAATCCTTTATTTAGGGAATGGTTTATTCAGCTGAATACATAAAAAAGAAACTAGAGCAAGAAATGATTCTCTCTCAAGCCTTTGGAAGGGATTTGGTAAGTATAAACGTTTGTCACATTTTAAACACACTTTATGCCATTGCTATTTTATATTACAAAGCTTAATCTGGTTAATTAATTGAATTTAAAAGAGAAGAAATTGTTGATTAAAGTTTTTTTTTTTGCTGTGTAAACTGTACCTGGTGCTTAATTCAATGTAATATCTTGCGGCTAACAGACTAACACCATTATTTATCACACTCAGTATATAGATTTTAACAGTCTCACACAATGATCCGTTTATTGCCTTTCTTTAAACGCATTATTATCGTATGAGCACAATCTAATAGCAATCGACCTCTAATTTGTATGTATGCATCAGTACATAAACCATATTGAATCAAAATGTCTTGAGTTTTTGAACTTGAAATGATCCTGTTTTGCAGTTGAATGTGTGCTTGTTTAATTAAGTACAAGAATTTGAGATGTGTTAGTTATTTTGCGATTGAGTGGGTTTGTTAATTGTGGGGTCTTAAAATGGATTTTAAAAACAGATGGCAATCTGAGAAAAAAGTAAATTCTCTCCAGTGTCTTCAGACAACATTTGCATGTTGCATGCAAACATTTTCATCGTGCATGATATGATGTGACACAAAAAGATTGTTGTGTTTGTGTATGTCCATGTGTCTCAGGGTAAAGGGACGATGCACTATGGGCTGGTGATTGTAGGTCACTCTCTGGGTGCGGGAACGGCCGCCATCTTGTCCTTTCTCCTCCGGCCGGAGTATCCTTCATTGCAGTGCTATTCTTACTCCCCTCCTGGCGGCCTCCTCAGGTCAGTGTGACCTTGCCGTTTTCCCATTGTTACTGTTTTGCACTGCATTTATAGATTTAAGCTGAAAAATGTTCTCCTGTAAGAGAAAGAGTGTGTTCAGCAGGCATGATGACATTAGATGAGACTTGAGAGATTAAACTCGTGTGTTAAAGGATTAGTTCACACCAAAATTAACATTTTGTCATGTATTTCTCAGCCTCGTTCCACTTGTATAAATTATAAGTGATTAAAAAAAAAAGAAACTATAAAAGTAAAACATTTTTCATATTCTTATGTTCTCTTGAAACAACACTTACAGTGTTGTGATCGGTCACATGACGTGTGAAAAAAATCAGTGATGTCACACCTGGCAATTTTCTACTAGTGTGTGACTGAGATTTAGAGCTCCAGCAAAGGTCAGAAATGTCAGTGAATTGCATTATAAATTAATTATCTTAAAATAGTTTTTATGTACACTACCGTTTGGGGTCATTATCATTTTTTTTCGACAGAAACTAATACTTTTATTCTGCATGAATGCATTAAATGGATCAAAAGAAGTGACATTAAAGCCTTTTTAGCTTTTAGTATGAATATTTTAGCCTTAAGGTTATTAAATAAGCTGATGTGTTCCAAAACAATGACAAGTTTTACATTTAGGAGATATCAAAACGTACAGTCTCTCACTTCCGCTAAAATGGATCACTGATTTTTATGAAATCACCGCAGACTTCAGCTTCTCATCACATCAATGCTCTCTAGAAACTAAAGTGTCCCGCCCCCTTTGCTATAAATACCACCTGGCCACAGCGACCATTGACCGCAATAATGATTGAATCCAACGTATGATCAGCGCTCGGATTCTCTTCCATGGTGCTTTCAAGTACGAATTGCAGTCTGTGAGGTAAACTAAACGCTATTGGCTATTTGAAAAGGGGGAGGGGCCATTAAATATGTCCCACCTTAGCTTCCTGTTTCAGTGGAAATTTCACCAACGCATCATACAAAGATGCGCTTTCCAAGGCACTTCAGTGGACCTTTAAATACATTTATACTGTTACAAAGGATTTCTGTTTCAAATAAATGTTTTTAAATTTTCTATTTATCAAGAAATCCTGAAAAAAACGTAGCACAACTGTTTTTAAACATGGATAATAATAAGAAATGTTTCTTGTGCAGCATATCCGCATATTAGAAGGATTTCTGAAGTATCATGTGACTGGAGACTGGAGTAATGATTCAGCTTTGCATCACAGGAATAAATGACATTTTTTAAAATATAATCAAGTAGAAAACAGTTATTTTAAATCATATTAATACTTTACAATATTACTTGTATTGTAATACTTTTACTGTCTTTTTGATCAAATAATTGCTGCCTTGGTGAGCATAAGTGACTTCCTTCATAAACATTAATAAATTCTTACCGACCTTACCAAACGTTTCAAAGGCAGTGTGACTTTCAGCTTCATAAATTTAAAAAAACTGGAGATCGGTCACAAACTACAGTTCTCACATACATGGTGCACAAATCCACCGGATACACTAATCTTTTGGAAGGATATTATTTGAATCGAGATTCGCCCCAAAGCCTTTTTCTGAAGCACAGAGTTATTGGTTTAATTCGGTAGGTAATGTGTCTCACAACTACTCTTTCGTGTTTATGCTGTTAATGATGTCAGTTACAGATTAGATCAATTCTTGCCTGCCATTCTTGAAATATACTTTACACCATTAGCACAGGTTTTTTTTGCATGAATAGATTGAAACGTTAACCCCTTAAGTGTCACCGGCCCACCGGTGGGCCCAAATTCATTACATTTTTAAAACAGTAATATCCTATACTAAACCTAAACTAATATTGACAAACTATATATCATTTGAAAGCTTACAATCTCTAGTTTCCATATTTGGTGATTGATTTTCAAAATAAATTACAGAGGAGCCATAATTTATCAATTTGCAACAAGAATACTTTCATACTCCAAAGGTGTTTAGACCTTATTTTGAAATAGTGATGAACATGAAAAATTATGAAAGAAGGGTAGAAACCTCAGTTTGATTTCATGCCAAGAGTTCAAAAGATAGCATCCATTCAATTATTTTAGAAAAAAATACCAAGTTTTAAATATAAAGAAAAAAAATATAGATTCACCATTTGTGGCAGGAAGCTATAACGCACATGCGTGTTCTTTTTATGTGTTTCTTAGAGGTTGAATTCATATCAAAATCTGCCAAACTTCTCATATTACTTCTGAATAGGATGTCTACTTCATAAATTTATTGAAAATTGTGGAAATAATGGCTCAGATCACTCAAAAAATATATGGAAATGGAGGCGCCCTTATATGGGCAGTAATGGAGTCATCTAGTGAAAAAGTTGGGTACTGCGCCCAAACAAAATCTTACTGAAAGCTCATTTTTTGAGATATCAACCTAAAATTTGAAACACAACTTGTTCAGATTTTTGGCTTTGATTTTTTTGCAGTTTTAGAGTCGCCCAGGTTTTGAAAATATATATTTTATATAAAATATGAATAATTAAATTTTTTACATTGTACATTTTCATAAACTCAAACTTCTATAACTTTTTTTCTGTTTCACTTTCTCAATTTATTTCACTTCTACAAAAATCTGCCAAATGTCTTCTTTAAAACGAGACCAATCTTACGTCTATATTCCAAAGCATTCTTGAATTACAACCATTTAAGTTCGAAATGTGCATTTTCATGTATATTCAAAAAAAGGGGGGTGACACTTAAAGGGTTAAGATGAACAACACATTCCTTGTAAATTTAAATATAAAGTCAGCATTTAAATCGATTGTTAGATATCCGATTGAAATATTTGTCACGTTATGGCAGTAAAAGAAGGTTTGAACAGTTTTCATGTTGACATTTATAGAACGTGTTTCTCTGTTTCTGTTTAATTCACAGTGAGGATGCAATGGAGTACTCGAAAGAGTTCGTCACCTCAGTCGTGTTGGGAAAAGATCTGGTCCCCAGGTAAATGAGTGTTGTATATATTTGTAAGTCTAAGCAGATGAACGTTTATCTTATGCTTTTCTGTTCATTCAGGATTGGCCTCTCTCAGCTTGAGGGCTTCCGTCGCCACCTACTTGAAGTCTTACAGAAGAGTGATAAACCAAAGGTAAGCTGCTGTAGTATCGATGTTCCACCATCAGCATGAAACAAAACTGAACAATACTACAAAGACAAAAAGACTCCATTCAGACTTCACCTTGATAAATGTTTTCCTATCAAGAATTTTTTTTAATCAGCTTTGAATTTTATTGATTTATTCATAGCTTTTAAATAAATTGAAGTTGTTCATTTGAGTTGAAATCATTTTACTATGTGAGAGGAAAGATAGTGTGAAGTGACTTGAAATCATTTGCCTGTGATGCTAAAATGCATAATTGACCGCTGTCATTCTAAAATAAGAAAAATAATAATGGCTGCAGAATTTCGACTGACCAATCCAAATCAAGCATTCTAGATAGTCCATGCATGTGGGTGCTGGTGCTGTAGCATTTGTTATTATTGAATTGTGTCAGTAATTAACTGCCCTCATTATATCTAGTCACGTTGTGCTTTCCCCTTTTCCCTTTGGGCGAATAAAGTAAAAGCTAAATTGTAATGTTACTAATTATAACTGCAGCTGTGGGGGGTTTTATGCAATGCAAATTATTATTTTTTTCTACATCCCTATTCTAGTTCAGTTGGAGCATTAAACTCTTATTCTCAAGGTTGTTGCTTCGAGCCTCACATTTGGTGTTTACTTTCTGCTGTTTAAAAATCGACACTACTGTTTAAGGTTTAGGATTGATCAAATGTTTTTGAAAAAGTCTCTTATGCTCATCAAGGCTGCATTTATTTATCAAAAATACTGTGAAAACAGTGATATAGTGAAATATTATTACCATTTAAAATAACTGTTTTCTGTTTTAAATATATTCTAAAATGTGATTTATTCCTGTGAGCAAAGCTGACATTTTTAGCATAATTTTACCCGTCTTCTGTCACATGATCCTTCTGAAATCATTCTAATATTTAGAATAAATTATAACTGTGCTCTTAATAGAAAACTTTTATAACATTATAAATGTCTTTACTTTAACTTTTGATCAATTTAATGCAGCCTTGCTGAATAAAAGTATTAATTTATCTTTAAAAAAATCTTACTGACCCCAAACTTTTGAATGGAAGTGTACTCTCTATAAGAGTTTGCATGACTTAAGTGGTAACCCTTTACAATAAGGTCACAATAGTTAACAGCAGTTAAGGCATTAGCATTAATTAACAATGAGAAATACATTTGTTACAGTATCTTTGTAGTTGATAAAAAATACAATTGTGTATTGTTAGTTCATGGTAGCTCTGGTCTCTTAAATAATATTAACAGACACAACTTTTGTAAAAAAAAAAAAAAAAAAAAAAGGAATAATAATAAATCGTATTAGTAAATGAAACTTGTCCAGAAAAGTAGTTACCTTGTTGACAGGTCAATGTTTAGCTGGTAACACTTTACAACAAAGTTTCATTAGTTAACAATAACATGAGTTGGTTACACTTTATTTTGATAGTCCACTTTAGACATTCATGCACTTTTCAACTACATGTCAACCAACTCTCATGAGAGTATTAGTAGACTGTTAGGGTTTGGGTTAGTAGGATAAGTTGACATACTTGCAAAGTTACTTACAGTCAGAAGAATATCTGTAAGGGGAGCATCAAAATAAAGTGTTATCAGATATTAAGCAGACAGTCTACTAATACTCCAATACAGTAACTTTGCAACTACATGTCAACTACCAGTCATTAATTAGTAGACTGTCTGCTTAATATCTGCTAACACTTTATTTTGATGCTCTCCTTACAGATATTCTACTGACTGTAAGTAACTTTTGCAAGTATATCAACTTATTCTGCTAACCCAAACCCTAAAAGTCTACTAATAGTCTCATGAGAGTTGCAAATTAATGAGTTAGTTGACATGTAGTTGCAAAGTTAGAGTACCTGTAGTTAGTAGAATGTCTAAAGTGGACTATCGAAATAAAGCGTAACCGTGCATTGGCGTGCAGCTGAGATGATTCATTTAAGAATTGAAAGTGTGCACACCTTTATTGTCAGATTAATGCTGCTCACATCATGAATCGTGTCTCATGTCTCTCTTAATTCTTGACAGCCTCTGATTAGTTTTGACATTAATGTGAAGTACCTCAGATTTCTGCAGCTCCAGCACAGTTGGCTTATTAATAAGCATAATCACTCTGCTTACTTTGGTGGTTAGCTGCTCTCAGCAGGAACTGCTGATTTGAAACGCTGACTGCGTAGGCAGCTCACTAGGTTTTGGAACAGAGCCTGTATGTTTCTCTCTTTCTGTTTCCATCAGTGGCGGATCATTGCTGGGGGAACAAAGTGCATCCCTAAATCAGAGCTGCCGCTGGATGAGGAAGCCCCTGTTTCTCAGGGCGTGACCCCCTCTAACTCTCGCCTGTGGCTGCACCCCAGTGACCTGAGCATCGCCCTGTCAGCCTCCACGCCACTGTACCCACCGGGACGGGTCATTCACGTGGTGCACAACCACCCGCCCGAGATGTGGTGAGTGGAGGGGAAGTAAATTAAATGGATTAATGGATTAAGGCAATCTGACAGCAGCTGCTCTTTAGACATTAATACATTAACAATTGTAATTTATTCATGTGATGCAAAGCTGAATTTTCAGCTTCATTACTCCAGTCTTCAGTGTCACATGATCCTTCAGAAATGATTCTAATATGCTGATTTGCTGCTCAAGAAACATTTCTGATTATTATCAATGTTGAAAAAAGATTTGCTGCTTAATTTTGTGGAAAAATATAAATATTTTGTGACATTATACTGTCTTTAATTTCACTATTGATCATTTAATCTGTCCTTGCTGATTAAAATTAAATGTTAAAAAACAAATTTGAATCTTTTGAATAGTAGACGCAATCAAAAGATCAATATTTCCTCAATTTCTCTCTGGCAAATCTTTCAGCCGCCTTGCAGTGTTTACAAAGTTGTTCTTTACAAAGACGTTTTATACAAATTAAATCTAATGTAGAACAGTTTATTCCTTTGATTGTCATACGTTCTTTGACATTTCTCAATTCTATTTTGTGCCTCTATGAAGTTTGGGACCTTTTTCATGCCATTTTCAGTAATGAACTCTGAATGCAGCCGAGTCAAAGTTGTGCAAGTTTCTGTACAGTTATTTTTTAGTATGAGATTTGTCTTACCATCTTTCTCTCTCCTTGTCTGTAGTTGTGGTCAGGAAGAGCCCACTTACTCCGCTCTGTGGGGGGATAACAAGGCCTTTGATGAGGTCATCATTTCTCCAGCCATGCTGAATGAACACTTGCCCCATGTGGTGATGGATGGCCTCAACAAGGTGTGTGTTTGTGTGCGTGTGCGCATTTGTGTGCACGCTTTTTTGTCTAAAATGCAAAGTCAGTGATTGGGTAGCGGATGAAATGGCATTCTGGGCAAATCTGAGTTAAGGTCGGTTCACAACAAGGATGACAACTTTGAAAATAACGATAAAGATATAGTTCTAAAAATCATTCTAAATACTAAATAATTGCAGAATCTACACCACAACTGTAACGATAATTACAGACGATGTAACTGCAGCGCATGCTTCGAATAAACAGAATGAATATTCCACTAGTGTGGACACACATAAGTTATAGTTATTGATATAGTTATAGTTATCGTACTTGGTGTGAACGGGCCTTATCACCAGATCCAAAATCTTTACATATATTAATGCAATAATAATATTAAGAACAACCTTAAATGTCCCACTAGGGCTGGGCAATATTTTAAATATTTGCAATATTTATGCAATGAGTTTGCTGGTGATTATAAAAATACACAATCATAAATATATTAGTTAATTTTCCATAAAGCTTATTAGACTAGTTCCACCATCCTCCCAGGATATTCTAATAATGCTTACAATTAAACGTCAGTGGCAAAAATGGAGTTTGATTGATTTTCATGAATTAGACTGTCTATTTGTCATTTGATTCAAAACTTAAATTTGATTAATATCACTCAAAACTCTCTGAAAGGTTTATCATTTATAAATTATCAATAAAATCATATTTAAAAGCATTTTCAAATGTCATTCAATTCTGAGATGGCAAGTCTCCAGTCTTCTGTGTCAGATGATTCTTTTTGTGACTTTGATCAATTTAATGCATTCTTGCAAAATAAATATATTACTTTCTTTCAAAAAAAGAAAAAGAAATCTTACTGACCCTAACCTTTTGAACTGTATTGTATATTGCCCAGCCCTGTAACATAATGCATAGCATAAGTACCAAAGTATTCTTGTGTGCCCAGATCTGCCATATGGCTTTTGGGTTTGTGACTGCTGGCTTAATGATCAATTGCTTATAATGCTTATGTAATGCTTCAGTGGACTCCAGGTATATGTGTTGCAGGTCTTTTGCAACATCTTTGCCATATTGTGTCTTTTGTCTGTTGTTTCTGTACTTAAAGGTCTGTATTTGTCCCCTGAAACTGCCTTCATCGGAATTACATGTGCATAACAGCATTTCTGGCATGGCTGAATGAATCAAATCACTACATCAAGTCTACACTCTTAAAAATAAAGATTCTTTATTGCCATCAATGGTTCCATGAAAAGAGACTTAATTATCCATGGAACCTTTCCAAAAGGTTCTTTGTATTTGTAAATGGTTCTTCAGGTTACTAAGTTCTACACGTTAAGGGTACGTCTCTACACGACAATGATGTGCTTAAAACGGAGAAGTTTTCCACGTACAGATGACACCATAGTCAAAACGATCCCCATTCATATCCTAAAAACGCTGTATTCTGCTGATGGGCATGGTGATGAAACACTATAGATTGAACATGTAATACGCATGTGCATGACATCATCATTTTCAGATATTCGCATTTTTGTTGTTTACACAGAGACCATTTTCAAAAACTTGTACTTTGAAACCCGTTTTCAAAAGTTTGCGTTTTCAGGCACCCAACATGCCGTTGTCGTGTAAATGAACGGCCAAAACGCATAACGGCCAAAATTTGCAATTTTAGTTAAAAACGGTGTTGTGTAAACAGCCCCTAAAAAGAAAGTGGTTCTTTTAAGAACTGTTCCATGAAAGGTTCTTTGGCATCGCTGCAAAAAAACAAACAAATCTTTTTGAACCTTTAAGAGTGTAGCTCTTTAACTGGGCTTTCATACTGTCTCGTGTTGTCTTGTTTCTTCTGAATGTATGTTTTTGTTCATATTGAATGTTTGTTGTATGGTAATGTGTTGGTTTGTTTTCACAGGTGCTGGAAACCCCATATTTAATTTCAGATCTGATTGCTGCACAGGTTGGAAGCCAGAAAACTAGAATCCAATCACATGTATCTGTCACTAACCAACTCCCAGATCCCTCTCTTATGCCTCTTCGTTCAGATGAATGTTTTATTGTTACAGAAACATCTCTCTTTCTCGAACTCCCAGCGAAACAGTTTCTGTCCAACCACGAGGTTCAGACACTCACAGGAACGGTTTATCACTCGATAGCAATCGTCCAGGGACGTCAAACACTCAAAATACAGGAACTCTCACTCCAATCCCATCACCTACAATGTCTGTTACTGTAGATACATCTTCCATTAGGTCAGATACAAAGTCAGGAGACATTTCCTTTGACCTTCCACGATCATTAACATCTCAGTCTGAATCTCCAACTGTTGCATGTGATCCCAAAAACATTGCCCCGTTGAACATTACATTGACCTCTATGAAATTGGACTTGCCAACGTTAGAAATAACCTCATCTGTCCAAGGCTCAACCATCCCCTTTAATGGCTCTTTATCTTCCAAAATGTCAAATACCTCCTCTGATGTGTCTGTTGATGAGTCCCGCTCTCAATTCCATAAGATAGCTTTCACAAGTAGCACTCTATTCCCAAACACATCAGATTGTCCTTCTTCACCAGAGTTCCTGTTAAAAACCAGTGTAAATCCAGTCTTATCAGAGATCCCCTCAACCGGTCTAATGGGTGAAGGCACATCAGCTGAACTCTCGACGGAGAACCGTTTTACAAAACCCTCAATCTTTGATAACACACCTTTAACTTCTCCCCAGGATAGACTGAGTTCCTCGACCACTTCTAGTGCCACATGTTATGTCTCAAGCCTCTGATATACACTACCGTTTGAAAGTTTGGGGTCATTAAGATTTATTTTGAAAGGAAATAATACTTTTATTCAGCATGGATGCATTAAATTGATCAAAAGTGATAGTAAAGACATTTATACAAAAAAAAAATACATTTCAAATGAATGCTGCCCTTTTGAGCTTTCTATTCATCAAAGAATACTGAATTTTTTTTATCAGTTTTTACAAAAATATTAAGCAGCACAACTGTTTTCAACATTGATAAGAAATGTTTCATGTGACACTGAAGACTGGAGTATGATGCTGAAAATAAAAATGAAAATAAATTACATTTTAAAGTTATATTCAAATAAAAAACTGTTATTTTAAATGTAATAATATTTCATGTTTAAATAAATGCTTCCATAGTGAGCATAAGAGACTTCAAAAAAGTCTTACACACCCCAAATTTTTTAATAGTAGGATAATTTACACAATGTACAACCAAATGCATGTGCCTTCTTCCTTTGCAGCTAATAATCTACGTTCCTCACTGCCAGAAATATCCCTCAGCTCCAGCTTTGGGCATCTGTGGTGTCGTTCTTTTTCTTTCTGCAGGTTCCTGGTCTCTGTCCTGTTGGTCTCTGTCACTTTTTCTTAACTTCCTGTTTTGATGTCTGGTTTAAGCTTCAGCAGTTTGCAGCAGGATTTCCATTGCAGCTTCTATTCCTCTGCATGTGCCTTGAGTTTGTCACATTGGTGGTTTGGAAAAGAACCGTTCTGTGTCTTTTATGCTATGTGTTTTACTCTTGGAGCTGGATTAAGCCTGGTTCAGTGTTTATGTACGCTGTGTGTTGGTGGTGGTAGTTCTGCCTCAGAGGGTACATTTATGTATGACCTGGATTAAAATCTCCTTTTGTGTTCCATAGAAGAACGTGGAATGACTTATTTGCACTCATATTGGGGATAAATCTGTGAATTACTGCAAAAAATGTGTTAACCATTGGACTTGAAACCATGTTTACTCACCAATCAGTGCCAAAATGACCTAACATGCAGTTCATTGTTCATTCAAGATGCTTTATATATAGTAGATATACTCTTAGAGGAAAATTAACACTTACATCTCTCTCTAACGGCCTGTACTTGGTTTTATAAGGCTCAAATTGACTGAAGTTTATATAATTGCTTTTATTTCAAGTAAATGGTTTTGTGTCCTGTATAATTACTTTATTGTCATTTGTAGTATATGCATGTTACTTGTACATCATTGTTTGTTTCACACCATTTTGTCCATTGCATTTCATTTAATCCATTTACTGATATCTTTGTTGTTATTGTCTCTAACTTTATCTATACTCGTATGTTTACGTACATTAATAAAGAAAACAGCATCATCACCTTGTGGTTGTGTAACTGGAGTTTTTACCTTGATTTTTTTCCACTGAACTTTGTCCTTGCTGATTTGAAACTATGAAATATGTTTATGTAAAGTATCTACATTTTGGGTAAAATATGACATTTGTGCCATTCTTGATGGCTCAATTTCACTTTCACAACAAATAAAAAGTGAAAAAACGTACTAGAAGCACTTCTACAAATTATTTTCCTAGTGATTTATTTAAAGAAAATTATGCTTAATCTGCATGTTGACATCACAACTATTTAATATGTGAAATTTCACTTTTCCTTATAAAAATGTGTTCAGGTGCATTCATTTTGCACCACTAATTATGTATTTTTTGCACACTTCTATATAAATAACGCTTTTCACAATGTCAAGTAGGCTGTGAGACCTGCTTGTTTTTGTCTTTTTTATATATTCATGTACATTTTATTCTTATTTGTGTTTTTTTATCACTTTGCATTCTCTTTTTTTGTCCCTGTGTGTCATGTAGGTGTTGGAAAACTATAATAAAGGGAAGACAGCTTTACTGTCTGCTGCTAAGATAATGGTTAGTCCTACAGAAGTGGACCTGAATCCAGAAACGATCTTCCTCGATTCCTCTAATTCACCACATCGCACGCCTGCCACACATCACCGCAGAAACAGTAGTGTCCGGTGAGTTCTGCAAGGGCCAATCACTGTTTGAAACAAGCTGACTGACCAATTAGTCCATGCCAATGAGTGATGAATTATGTAGATTTTCTTGAGGTGTTTTTAAGCATTTCTTATCATTTGATTTTAACACTATCGCCTGTCCTTCTCACTCATGCTGACTGCAGAGGTACTGTGTGTGGTAGTATACAGTTCCCCCCTCGTCCTCTCTGGTTCAGTAGAACAGCACAGCCTAGGCGTTAGTCACGTTAGTGTTGCCTAACCATAATCCTCTTCCCCTCTTTCTGAATTTTCCCCCTTTTTTTCCCTGTTCTCTCCTCATTTTTTTATTTTATTTCTACTATTATTATTATTTGTTTGTTCACTTTACTACACATTTTTATCTTTTATATATAAAATATATATATATATATATATTTAATATTTTTATATTATTTTATATTATCATATTTGATATGTGAATTTTTTTACATTCATATTTTTATGGATTTTTTTGTCTTACATCACACTTGTTATTTCCCCCCATTTATGGCATCTTTTAAATATGCTCTTTTTTTATTCTAATCACTTATGGATTTTTTTTATTCCCTTATTTTATTTGTCATCAAACTTCTCTTCCATGCTGTCCATTTATTTTCTCCACATGCTACTCTACTCCTGTGCCCACTTCCTGTCCTGCTGTAGTTCCTGTGCCCGCTCTGAGATCTCACTGGATGGCTTCTCGGAGTGTCCGCCGCCTCCTGTTCCTGTGGTGCTCACCGGAGCCCGTGAGCGATTGGCCGTGGAGCTGCGGGAGCGAAAAGCTCCCCTGGCCATCATGGAAAGTCTATCTGACGCTGAATCTGTCTACAGCTTGGACTCCCGGCGATCATCTGCCGCCCTGAGGGGCTCACCCTGTCTGGGGAGTCTACCTTTCCCTTTGGATGCTCCCATCCCAGAAGAGAATCCTTCGCTGTGCTCCCGCACAGAGCTGCTGGCCGCAGACGGCTTGAGCCAGGGCGCAGTGGACCTTGAGCTGGGGGAAAACGGCCCGTACTGCCCTACTCCTCCGGAACTAGAAGTAACCTCCAATGACGGCCATCATCTCCCTGTCAACACCCGCAACGGCAGGCACTTCTCTACACACTTGCTTGGACAAACTACTGTAGATCAAACGACCAATCAGGGCAAGAACTTCAGGCGGTCTTCAGAAACACATGTGGCTTGCCAGCCATCAGATGTTCGTAACAGTCAAGAATCCTGCCCTGTAGCACCCCGGTCTGGTTCTATGCCAGAGAAGCTCAGCGAAACGCCCAAGGGTAGAGAGTTTGAAGGGGGAGAAGTCAAAGTTGAGCTTGAGAGTGGCCGGTCCCAGACTCTTCCATCAGTTTCGCCACTGTCCAATGGCACTCCCAGTCAGGCGGTCCTGGAGTTCGCCCAATACCTGGACTCTCTGTTTAGGCTCGATGGCAGCAGCTCTCCACCTCTCGAGCTGTCCGATGCAGAGTCCGAGTCTGGAAGGGGATCTTACAGTCAGGCGGAAGGACACCAATCGGATCAGTGTGTGAAAAACGCAGACAGTGACAGGCAGCTACTGGCCAGAGCAACTCTAGAGCCCAACTTGGTTCCCAAGCCCCCTCGCACCTTTGCTGGCTCGGCCGACCCTTCCTCCGGCATCTCTCTTTCTCCGTCCTTTCCACTCTCGTCCTCCGGAGAACTCAACGATTTCTCTCCTGCTGATGGAGCACTACCCACCAACCATATGTCAATGCTACGAACTTCCGTTGCTTGCCCCAACCCCAAGGAAACTGCATTGTCATCAATGGTGTAGTGGTCCACTGTCAAAACTCAACATATTCTGTTTTTATTTATTTTACCCTACAGTTACCCTACGGTTTCCTTTCCCAATATTCAGTGGGTCCACTTTCTTTGCTCTTTCTGAACCGATTGTAGAAACGTGCATGCGTAGCAACGCGGCCAGTCCGAGACTTCCAGACTTATGGACCGTTAAGGATTCATCAAGAACAGAAGACCTCATTTTGTACTATTGTAAGACATGTCTTTGCTGAATGCATTGTGTCTTGTGCATCACCATTTTGAAGTGTCCTAATTTCTGCCTGCAACACATTAGGTGCTGAGAGGCTCCTTTGAACACGAAAGATGTTGCTAGCATATAAAGAAGCTTGCACAACGACCATACATTCACATTGAAACTAATGTTACGGTAATGTTTACATTGATGCCACAGAACACCAAGCTATCACAAAGGTTGGCAGTTCCATATAAGGGAAAAGCTGGGATAGGCAAAAAGGCAAGACTGAGTTACGGGGAGGGGAGCATACAACAAGCTGTGGGGTATATTTCCTCAGGACTTTCAAGAATGAAGAATGGGACAAAGATGTCTCAGGCTAAGGATAATACATTTTTTTGGATTGTACTTTTCCATTTTTTAATTGAAGATTGTGTGGAATATCCTGCTGAGTATGCGTAATTGGTGGCACTGACGATTGGTGGACATCTATGAGTTCTTAATGTGCATGAGAAAATACTGTATGCTCGTGTAAAACGTTTAATTTTGCTAACTTTTGTCATCTCTTATTTACATAAATCCACTTGAATTTACGCATGCAAGTTTTATATCATTTATATCAACCCGATTGCCAAAAAGCTAACTTCATACAAGTCAAATGTTTGAACTTTGTGAAATTAATATATAATGATAATTACTATTATTATTTATTTTTACAAACCACTGCCCATAAATGCAAATGATATCAGGAAGAGCTGAATGGTACAGGACATGCACCAGTCACAAAATGCGCCCTTTAAATGGTTTGCCTGAATCTGCGATGCAGTACATGTCCTTCAAGAAAAGTCTCATTCGGTATGGGTATGGAGTGCAATCAGTAGCAAAATAAGCATAGAGAGATTTCTTCTCATCTGCTTTTTTTAAAAATCATTTCTACTGTTGTTGCTATATTATAATAAAAAGTGGTTTATCTCAACGGCAAAATATTTTAATAACTTAGACTTGCTTTTTATATATCGTTTTAGGATGAAGTGTTTGAGTTTTTGGGTGGTTGTGTGAAAAAGTACAGCGGTTTGTCACAACAGTTTCGCAAGTCACAAAT
The DNA here is from genome assembly GCA_036326025.1 of Chrosomus eos. NCBI lineage: Eukaryota > Metazoa > Chordata > Actinopteri > Cypriniformes > Leuciscidae > Chrosomus > Chrosomus eos. Next base: position 14,482,053 of record CM070818.1, on the reverse strand, counting down.
GTGTCCAGTATTTTATTTTGTATGCTATAGATTGTTTCAAAAAAATGTTTTTTAGCACAATTCCCATTCTTTCATGCTTCGATCGCATGCAATAATTTGTTCTATATATAGGTTCAGATTTAGCTTTTTGCCAATTTGGCTTTTTTTCCTGATGTAAATGTAAAATAAATTATCAAAAGTCTGGCATATTAAGTACTTATTTTCCTGTTCTCTACTTGCTGCTTTACTAAATAACTCATTACTTCATAAACTGTGACTGCTGTACTTTTTCACAAAAAGTTGTGTTGAGCACTGCCTTTTCACGTGAGTGTAAATACTGTCTTGTTTCAGTTGTTGTGTTCAAAAAATAGATACAGAGTCAATGGGACTTATCAATAAAAAAAGCTCTATCATGTACCATAGTGATGACTTTATCTCAAATGTATAGCTATATTGATATATCTACAGTATAAATTATAAATAGAGAAAAATAATTACTATTCAGGAACAAAACTCTGAGACTGTGGCCATATGTTTACTTTAAAAAAATATAATGATTGAACCATCATTCTTTAAAAAAAGAAGAGAAAAGAAATAACTCTTTTCATGTCTGTCACAATACCCTGCCAGTCTTTTAACTTTTAAGAATGAGAATGTATTTAAATGCACACACTTACACTGCCCTGCCTGTAATAGAATAAAACATATGGATCTAAGACTGACTTTGTTTCTCTTTATTAAGCTATTAATGACACTTAACTGGATTTGTGCATGAAACTAGTTAACATAAAGTTTACTAGATAATGGCAATACAAAATTTAATTCATTTTAATGTACTAAAGGGCCACAAGTGCAGTGCCCCCTTTCTCCTTTTTTAAAATAAGAAATAAAGAATAAAACATATTCCTCATCATCTGGACTCTTTCGCATAATGTGAAGAAGTAAAAAAAATCTTGAATTTATGAGAAATATAAGAATAAAAATGTCTACTAAACAACAGTTAATCCTGTTGGTTAAGCACTTCCTTTGACTGAACATTTGTTACCACCCCCCCCCCCCCCCCCCCGTCTTGGTTTAGATCATATCTTCTTTGTTCAGAATTTCCAATCAAAATCATCTTACAGTTGGTGTTCATCAGGGTTCTGTCTTGGGTCCTCTTCTATTTATTATTTACATACTTCCTCTTGTATGTATTTTTAGGAAATATGGGTAACCATTTTCATTACTATGCTGATGGCACCCAACTCTATCTGTCTTCCAAGCCCTCTGGTTCCTTTCTTTCACCTTCTCTGTCCAGCTGTTTAGCTGAAATTTGAAATTGGCTTTCTGATAATTTTCTAAAACTCAATAGCAGTAAAACTGAAGTCCTCCTTGTAGGCAGTGCTGGGTAGATTACTTACAAAAATTGTAGTTAGTAATGTAATCTAAGTTACAAATTTTATTGAATGTATAATGTATTCTGGTTACTTTTGATCTGACTTGTTTATCACATTGATTTGAATAGGATAATCTTGTGCCTATTGATATAAAAATGCAAAGAGAAAAAATATATATTCCATTATGTGTTATCAACAACACGAAATGCAATAAATATTGCATTACATTAGGGTTTCCCAGACAGGGGTTTGTGAGTTTAATGAAATGCTATTAAGTTGTTAACTCATAATTAAATAATAAATACAACCAATAGAGAACTTTCAAAGAAAAACAACCAAAATAAAACTTTTTAAAAAAATATATTTTATTACCTGTCATTTGACCATTAACCGATACCAGAGAACTGTTAACTTTTTATTATTATTTATTATTGGCTTAATTTTATTATTGACCTTACTAAGATTTTATATATAAAATATATTAGGGCAAAGAGGTTCGGATGACAATTAAGTTGGGGAATCCCGGTTAAGAGTCTGGGTGTCATCCTCAATAGCACTCTATTATTCGAAGTCAATGATACTTTTATATACGTTAATACCAAAGGTGTTCACTATAGTGTCAGGCCCAAAAAAATGAACAGAAATGACATTTTCTGTGTGAATTTGGCAAAATGAACATTTCATGAATAAATATAAAACTGATATTGATTAAAATTGTTTGACAGGGTAAAATATTAATTCATTTCAAGGAGACTTCTTTTACTATATTAGTGAGAAAATATTTTTGTCACATGAAGGACCACATTTTTTAGAATTATATGAAATTAAATATTAAGAGGCAATGAATCAAATTACGCTACATTCAAAAATTCGTCATACAATCTCGCAATTTTTACACTTTTATTGTTCATTATTTTTAGTGTCAAAATTAAGCAATTCAAGTCATGAAGGAAATTATTAAATGTGGGTATTGTTAAGGAAAATGTACATTTATGAATATAAAAAAATGCCAATAAAATAATTACATGTCCTATATATTCTATATCATAATTACAATGCGAGAAATAAGTAGTAAGTATTACAATAACAGACATTGCAGTTGAGAATCGGCGAATGTATTATGTATTGGTCAGGATGTAGTGAGTGACGCAGCAGTGACGCGGTGGGTCTCTAGCATCCGCTCAGTCAGTAAAGCGCAGGTCAAACAGCAATACACTCTCACACACTGACACTTTATTATAGTCAACCTATACAACACTGAGACATGGACTCGGACGAGGGCTACAATTATGAGTTTGATGATGAAGAGGAGGAGGAAGAAGAGGAAGAGGAGTGCAGCGAGGACAGCGGCGAGGAGGAGGCCGAGGATGACACGCTGGACCTGGGCGAGGTGGAGCTGCTGGACCCCGCGGTGGCCGGAGGAGAGCCCGACGATTGCGTTGACACCGGCGGCGGCGGCCTGGGGCCCGGGCAGGAGGACGAGGACTACCGTTTCGAGGTTCTGACCACCGAGCAGATCCTCCAGCACATGGTGGAGTGCATCAGGGAGGTCAACGAGGTCATACAGGTACATAGCAAACCGTTTTATTGTGATTTTCCCAACGAGTTTATAAGTTTGTTTATATGGATGACTGATGCGGTTAGCATTAGCATTAGCGAATAACTGATACGAGAGGCCGAATGATGCGAACTGAAGCGGGGTTTTTTCTCTCAGTGGTGTTCCATTAACTCTTTTATTTTTGCATTTTGGTGTTTTTGTGTTATTTTAGTGGATTCTATTGATATTTTTATGAGCTAGACTTAGCTAGTTCTGCTAGCGCGACCCAGTTTACAGAGACTGAACTTTATTGACAGTCCCATATCTAAACGCATCGTATTTCCTAAATCGTATGTTATGAGTCAAATATCTTTGTGTTTATATGCGATTTGTTGTTGTTTTTGAAGCAGACTAAAGTTTATAGCTATCACTTCAGCTAATGCTACATGACACATTTGTTTTTAAAATGTGACAGTTTTTAAGCTTGTGAAACCTGTTTAGTTCTCCAAACACAAATACACTTTAAAAGGGTTTTAGGGGGTTAAATGTTTGAACTCAAACGCACATTCATCAAGCATACTAGCATCCAACTTTAGTGGAGATCAGAAAACTTTGGTGAAAATTACAACTGTTTATTTGCACATGGCTGAATGACAACCTGTGGTACCTGTTGTGTATTTTGTAAGTGTTTAGATCAGGTCTAGCAATATATGGAAAACACATGAACTTTAATGGCTTTCCTACTTTTACAAAAAGCTGCATCATTTGCTGGCACACATGTTATACAAAATAATATTGGAAAATGATGCTGAGTATACATTTGTGTATGAAACCTTAAATATTTGTGTTGTGTTGGGAGTTTATAAGATAAACCTGACAAAACAATACCAGACAGTTTTCCTTGATTTCTTATATCACCCCTAAGTTGAGCTGTTAAAGGCTTCATGGTGCAATAGTGAAAATTAAATGTGTGTTGTTTGGATGGGCACCCATTCAGTCTCAGTTTGGCATTTGAATGAACCTCAGAATTATGAAACCAAAATGAAAAAGTACAGTTATTTCTCTCAAAACCAACTGAAATGAAAAATAATTTGCTGCCTGCACATGAGAAACTTAATGGAAGCTTGTTTCTGTTACTGAATAAAAAATAATAAAGGTCATTTTTGCTTATTTTTTATTCTGTGGTCTAAACAAGCTTCCATAAAACTTGGTGTTGTTTCCAAACAAAGGTAAAGATGTATGTATATTAGCAAAAATCCAATAACATGCATCCCTTGAAAATATATTTCAAGAATAAGTATCTGGGTTTCTTGTGACTAAATTCGTCTTACAAAACTCTAAATATCTTTTGATGATTTGATGACAAAAACCTAAAATTTGATCGATCCAGTTATTAGTTCTTCCTGATAAGGGCAGACTGTGTCAAGTTGGTACCTTGAAAATACAACAGGAAAAACTTCTGCAAAGCCCAGAAAGTTGCATAGAGTCAGCCAGATTAAAGATAATCTTTTCTAACTAAACTGAGACTTGGTTTAATTGGGTCTGTCACTCAATATTGTCTTTTTCAGAACCCAGCTACGATAACCAGAATACTCCTTAGTCACTTCAACTGGGACAAAGAGAAGCTTATGGAGAGGCATGTCATTTTTCTTCATTTATTTTACTATATTTATTTATTTTAACATTGTCATAAATTTGCATAGCTTGGTTAAAGGACGTTATGATTAGGGATGCACCGAAATTAAAATTCTGGGCCGAGACCAAAAATTCAGGGTGCGGTTGACTGAAAACAGAAAATAAATTAATACTCAATTAAGCTAAAACTGAGTTGTACAAACATTTAAATTGCACAAGGCAGGTTTTATGTCAAAAAAATCAATAAACAAAATTATATTTACAATTATTTCTACTTTTGATAACTTTTCTACTTAGTTTGTTGGTGAAATATAAACATTTAAATGACAAAAAGCTTTAATAACTTGTTGTCATCATGACAGATTTATTCAGACATACCAAAGATTTTCGGTAGCTGAAATTTCAGTGCATCCCAAGATCCCCAGAACTTTTAAATGAGCCTCTCTGTTTGCTGTTTGAAAGATCTCTTCTTCTTCCTCTCAATATTTGAATGGTGCAGGTACTTCGATGGAAATCTGGACAAGTTGTTTACAGAGTGCCATGTCGTAAACCCCAGTAAAAAGGCCAAAACACGACCAATGAGCACACGGTCCTCCAGTCAGGACTTGCCCTGCCAGATCTGCTATCTCAACTATCCAAACGCGGTCAGTGTCAGTTAGAGCCAAATGTCTCTTCATCAGTTCCTTAGAAAAGCCTATGATACCAAAACTGTGAAGTCCATTGAAGTGACTCATTTTGCACAACTTATTGACTTATTAGGAAGGAATGTGTGTTTCTTTCCTAGTATTTCACAGGTCTAGAGTGTGGACACAAGTTCTGCGTGCAGTGCTGGGGTGACTATTTAACTACCAAAATCATTGAGGAAGGGATGGGACAGGTGGGTTCCTGTTCAGATCATTGTAACCTGATGTTGGATTCTGCTCCTACAATTGTATCATTTTGTTTTTTCTTTTGTTTTTCCAGACCATCTCGTGTCCTGCTCACAACTGTGACATTTTGGTTGACGATAACACTGTAATGTGAGCGCTTTTGTGAATTTAACCTACTTATTTTAAGATTTATCTGTTTTCAATTTTTTTTAAATATTTGTTGTTGTTGTTTTGGCAGGCGACTGATCACAGATTCTAAAGTGAAATTGAAGTATCAGCATTTAATCACAAATAGTTTTGTAGAGGTAAGAAGTTCTTTATGTTGGTTGCAAAAAGTTGTGTTTCTGAAATGCAAATGACATCGTGCAAAAAGTAATTTGCAACTCCCTGAATAATCTAGAGATACCAAATACTAATACCAATATCAAATCAGTATTTGATCATTTTAATTGAGAAACAATCAATTTGTTTTTATAAACTCAGTTGACTGATTAACTTTTGTGTGTTCAATGCTTATCCAACTAATATAAATAAACTATAATAGCAATAAACTATTTTGTTGCTGTCGGGCGTAAACCTTGCATGTCCAAGACTGCTACTTTTATGGAAATGGAAAAAAACACTATTTTTTAAATAATTAAACTCTGCTATGATATTGTGGCGTTATACATGTTCAGACATAGCCTGGTTCGACCAGACTCTCGTACATTTAATTTGTACAGAGAGTCTGGCACCGCTCTATTGACAAACGTTAACTTCCTTGTAGGCGGGAACTCTATTGAAGTCTAAAACTATTGGATCTGCCCAGAGTCACTCTGTCTGCCATAACCAATCGCTAACGTTTGGTCGTGACGTATGTCTTTTCCCGAACCCCGTGGGAGGATGGCCATAAACACAAAACTAAGCAAAGATTGTTCTTGCTCCGGCTTTAACTTCTTGATATTCGGCAGCGTTGCCATAACGGACCGAATGGCTTCGCTCGCATCTTTCTTATTTTAAACTACAACTCAAAATAACGCACGAGTCGACATCAACGTCATCGTTCTCAGCCACTCCCTCTGTTCGCTGATTGGTCCTACAAAAAATTGATTTCTGGAAACCGAAGTCTAAAGCACAATCCCAGACGTAGTACTGAAGGAAAATGAAATTGAGCGGAAGTGCGTAGGAGGGCGGAGCCAGGCTAGTTCAGACACTTGCATGTGTCATTATATTGTTAACATTTGATGAACATCAAGCTTAAATGGAGTTACAAGGATTTAAATATAAATTTTTTGTCTCTCACTATCAAGACCGCATCTGAGGCAGTAAGTGCATCACATTATGTTTTCATCAACTTACAGATTATAAAGTTTACTGTAGCTATTTGGGCACTCGTTTTTTTTTTTTGTTTTTTTTTTTCATTTTCCCAAAATCTCATGTTATAAGAGATGAAGTGCTTCGCACAGGCTATTTAAGACCGTATTGGCTGTGACTCGACAACAAATTCTAGACTAAGACATTCTTTTCTGCTCCTCAAATGCATTACTCAATAAGCACAATATGTAAATGCTAATGCTTTGTAAATATTGTACTTATTCAAACAAACAGTTCGTTATTTACCGTTGCATTGCAAACAAGCAGAGATGGTCCAAAATGTGTGCTGCACTTCATTTAAGATCGAGACAAGGAGGTTTGACTGACAGTTTGAGGATCCAATGGAGTTTAGTCAAGCTCTTTTAATACTTTTCATTGCTTAAATAATTGCAAAAACTCAGACACACATAAAGTGACCAACAGTAATGATTTATGAAAAAAATAAAAAAGGTTTCCACTCAACAGCGATGATATATTAACCGTTCTGATGGTAAACCCCTAGCTGATGCTAAATCTATAAAACATATTAGTCCAGTCATTTTAAGCCAAAATGGGGGTCAACCTTGAACAAATTGCAACAGAAGCAAACTCAACTGATTTTGTATCCTCAATATGTCATGAGTAAGGAAAAAAAAAGCCCCGAAGAATCCCATTAGGGGAAAGTTTAGAAAAAGACCCAAATGTACCCTATTCATTCTTTTTCTCACGTGAATAGGGTAAAAATTTTAACCTTTAAATATCACCTTGAAAATTACTGAGTTGATTACTTACATCAAGACAAACAAAAAAATTGTTTGTTAACATGGACAAATGGTGCATAATCTAATTATGTATGTGCTAATTTGCATAAATACCCAAACAGATCTAAACATTGGGTATAGTAGGTGAAAATGTCTTTTTGAATCTTGTTGACATATAACAGTAAAAGACTTAATGTTAAGGTCTGAATGGGACCCATTTAGGCTACCATGAGCATTAATAAATAGAGGCAGGAAGAAGTACTTCAGAAACCAGCCTTTATTAATTAGATGGGATTTGGGGCTGGGTCAGTGGGACTGTTTCTGGGGGATGAGAGTGAGGGAAAACAGGAGACAAGGAGAATGCAGAAGACAAAAGGTAGGTCAAATAAAAAGTGTCTGGATCAAAAAATCGAATTATGTACACAATGCACTCAATGCCCAAACCCCATCTCTGCAATAATAATTAATAAAGGCTGCTTTCTAAAGTAGCCTACTTCTTCCTGCCTCTATGTATTAATGTTCATGGTAGCCTAAATGGGTTCCATTCAGACCTTAACATTAAGTCTTTTACTGTTATATGTCAACATGATTCAAAAATACTTTTTCACCTACTATACCCAATGTTTAGATCTGTTGGGTATTTATGCAAATTAGTACATACATAATTAGATTATGCACCATTTGTCCATGTTAACAAACCATTTCAAAAAACTTGTAATACAATTTTTGTTTGTCTTGATGTAAGTAATCACCTCAGTAATTTTCATGGTGATATCTAAAGGTTAAAATTTGTACCCTTTTCATGTGAGAAAAAGAATGAATAGGGTACATTTGGGTCTTTTTCTAAACTTTCCCCTAATGGGATTCTTCGGGGCTTTTTTTTCCTTACTCAGGACATATTGAGGATACAAAATCAGTTGAGTTTGCTTCTGTTGCAATTTGTTCAACCTTTTTTCATAAAATGACTGGACTATGTGGTGTCTTTGTAGTTAAGCTTTCGAATGGCATTAATGTGTCGTTTGCAGTGGCGGCGTTTCACAAAAACCTAGAGTATGGCATTCCCTCTGGCATAACGTTAAATTACATAGAACAACGACATTACCGAACGATATACCTCACATTAACAAAATGCACAAAGCGCGTTGTGTCAGGAGGGAAAGAAAATAGAGATCCTCGCAGCTTATTAGGCCAGACAGAATCGCGGAGGCGATTGGCATCACAACTTGAGTTTTATTCACCAATCAAATTCGGGGCAACTATCTGTACCACGCTCCGTCCACATCGTTATCAAACAAACAAAACCAGGTACAGTAAAATGAACGTGAGTTGAGAGCGTACATTTGCACTACGTGCCTGTCTTTTAAGCAAAAAAATACCTTGCACTGAATATCTACAGTGGCGTCGGGCGAGGGCGTTAAGGTGCTTGAAAGCAGCTTTTGACGCGTTCGACCCGAGTTCGAATCCGCCTTTTGCCGAACTCTCTCTTCTCCCTTTTCCCAACACCGAAACCGTGATATGGCTTTGTGCCTTTATAAAACAGCACAAGACTGTAATTAAGTAGTCTATATAGCCATTCTTTTTGTGCTGCGTGATTTAAAGAAAAGTGCACACTTTGCTCACGCAATCAGCATGGTGATCTGGTGTTTTCTCCAAAATAAAACCTTTATTTCTTGCAAGTGAAGAAATTAAGACTCGTTTATATGAAATGAATATTTTATAAATAAATAAGCCCAGATTTTACAGTGGGAAACCGTGTTTAATTACTCCAGCATCATTTAATGTAAACTGCATTTATGACAAACAAAGAACTACACAGATGTACTATAGGCCTACACGGTCTATCAATAAATGCATGCACGTTTTCATCTGCTTTTGTTCTGGCGCTGACGCTGCGGAGAAGATAAGATGAGCTTTTTTTTTAATGACTTTAAAAGGTGACGACTGACTGAGCGATCACGAAACGCACATTTTTGGGAGGGCTGGGGTGAAAATTTAGGGGGGTTAAAAAGCCCTTCTAAAATTTTTAACGAGCATCATCATCATCAGCTGATGTTACTCTGACTGCTAGGGTATGCAATGGCCATACTCTGCCATACGCAAACGCCGCCCCTGGTCGTTTGGGTAAATCTCTATATGCTTGCAGTGAACTGTTTTGTAGTCTCTCTCACTGGTTGTCTGTCTGCTCTTCTACAGTGTAACAGACTGTTGAAATGGTGTCCGGCTCCTGACTGCCACCATGTGGTCAAAGTTCAGTATCCTGATGCCAAACCAGTTCGCTGCAAATGCGGGAGACAGTTCTGGTAAGAGTCTGATGCAGAATGCAATGCAGTACTTCAGTGGATTTGCAGCATCCTGTAGCTTTATAAGTCACTTCTGCAAAAATATAACCTCACAAGTGATCAAGCTTAACAATTTCATGAAATTATTTTAGTGTACACCGTTTTTTTCTGCTGCGCTGCACTCTTTTCTGTCATTATTAACGCAATGTCAGCCTTATGCTGTTGTTATTTTTAATATGTAAAACACCATATTGCTTTGAAACAACATGCAGTTGAGTATATAATGACAGGATTTTCATTTTTGGGTGAACTGCTCCCTTTAATTGCTTTTCTTTTTTCAATAACTAGTTTCAATTGTGGAGAGAACTGGCACGACCCTGTTAAATGCAAGGTATGTTAGCACTCATATTAGGTTAGATTATTTCCATAGTTAATATTGAATTATTAGATTTGAGAGGTTTTCATTTTATTTAATAATATCGCTACTCTTCCCTTCAAGTGGTTGAGGAAGTGGATAAAGAAGTGTGATGATGACAGTGAAACATCAAACTGGATTGCAGCAAATACCAAGGTACAAGGACCCCTGAACAGTCAATTGATGATTTAAGAATTTATTTATTTAATATGTGTACTCTACGATATTGAATCCATAAAATTCAGTGTGCTGAATTATGGAAAACGTGAAAGTGTTATTTTGAGTCCATACTTTGTCCAAAGAGAAAAGGATATTTACGTTAAACAGGTCTGGCCATTTGTTTAACAAATTAATTTACATTTATTTTACTGGCAATAGCAAATAGACACACAGGACAAAAGAGTGAAAAATAGAATAGAAAAGCTTCACATTTTGAAAATTGTACTGCCAGATAAATATTTTTTTAATTTTAAAGAACAAGGCAAGTATATTCTTGCTTGTAATCTTGCAACAGGCCACAAATGCTCAATAAGATGTCAATAAACCTATCTTTGTAATTACCCAGAATATTCCTGTTTCATTTGGGTATTCCCGTTTTTCTCAGGAATGTCCCAAATGTCATGTGACCATTGAAAAAGATGGCGGCTGTAATCACATGGTGTGTCGAAACCAGAGTTGTAAAGCAGAGTTCTGCTGGGTTTGTCTCGGCCCTTGGGAGCCCCATGGCTCTGCTTGGTGAGTCTACTTCACCTCTCATAAATGCTTGTGTTTTTATATACATATGATACATTGAAATGACATGTACGCTGATTATAGGTACAACTGCAATCGCTACAATGAAGATGATGCAAAGGCAGCCAGAGATGCTCAGGAGGTACGTTTAGTCCTCATTTGATGCAACATCTCCAATACACATCACATGTCATCCTTTATCTAAGTTGAATTAGCTCTTGCAGGATAGCATGACTTTTTGTGTGTGGGTGCTAGTCGAGTCATTCATGGACTAACTTGATTCTTTGAATGAGCTGTTGTATCCGTATTGCAGCGTTCCCGTGCAGCCCTGCAACGCTACCTCTTCTACTGCAACCGCTACATGAACCACATGCAGAGTCTGCGCTTCGAGCACAAGCTGTACGCGCAGGTGAAGCAGAAGATGGAGGAGATGCAGCAACACAACATGTCGTGGATCGAGGTGCAGTTCCTGAAGAAGGCCGTGGACGTGCTGTGCCAGTGTCGGTCCACGCTTATGTTCACATACGTCTTCGCCTTCTACCTCAAAAAGAACAACCAGTCCATTATCTTCGAGGTGAGGAGGGAATCGTGTTTCATTTGAATTTCACGAAACCATGTGGTAGACCAGGTTTACCAAACACTCCATCTGTCTGCATTGGTGGGATTAACATTCAGACTATGCTGTAATAGCATCACACTGATTACACTTCATAGAAATCAACATAGCAATTTCTTAATACTTTTTTTTTGTGTGTGTGTGTGTGTGTGTGAAGAACAATCAGGCTGATTTGGAGAACGCCACAGAGGTGCTTTCGGGTTATCTAGAGCGAGATATCTCCCAGGATTCTTTGCAAGATATCAAACAGAAAGTTCAGGATAAGTATAGGTGAGACATTTTTCCAAATGCACAATATTGTGTCTGTTTTTGTTTCTTAAATGCATGACATTGTGTTGACTGCTGCAGTATTATTTATTCATATTTTAATTAGCTTTTATTTTGATATGTTTCATATTCTATTTTGATAGGTTTCATTTCAATTTTAGTAATTTTGTTATGTGCTTTTGTGTTTTTATTTAATTATATATAATTTTAATATAAATTATTAAAATTATTCCCCTCCATGAAGCTGTGAAAAAGCACCCAACACATCGGGCAGGTTTGATGTCATTAATGGCAAAACGCCATTGATTCTTGCTTGTATTCCATGGGAAAGTGTAAAGCTTAAGCACCCCAATATGTGGGATGGAAAATGAAAATGGGGAGGACACATGATGATTTGGATACTTTACACAGTGAATGTTATGAAATATTCACACTATTGATTGCTTATTATTGGAAAATTATTGGTTGAAAAAGAAACTGGTGATTTCTGGAGACACTGGGTTGAAAATTAGCGTTTATTTGAAATGACTACCAATTCTAATGATGAATTCTTATTTTTAAAAATTCATCATTAATTGATGTGTGTGTGTGTGTGTATATATATATATATATATATATATATATATATATATATATTTCCCAATTTTTTTAATTGATTGCACTAACTTCATTGGTGTAAATTTACAACAGTCTGATTTTATATTTGTATAAGTTTTTTACTGTATTTTACACAGAGATCTTTTTTGTGTGTTACGATATGCAGAAAGTGGAAGGAACAGATTTGATGTAATACAAACACATCTGGACCTGTTGCCTCCAACATCTGTTGCAATGCATTGTTGGTTAATCTCTGTCAGTGTATTGCATGTGCACAGTGGCGTAGGAACCGGGGGGGACGGGGGGGACGTGTCCCCCCCAATATTGGAGACAGTCGCATTTGTCCCACCCAAAAATGACACCGTGGAAGACAAAAATATTTGCCAACTCCCACCCATTGGCCGTGAGACACACGTATTTGATTGGTTTCCCTATCAAATGTCGAGAGCGCGTAGTACATTAATATAATGCGCGAGCTTGAGTCTCTCTGCTCGCGCGCGGAATATAATGTGCCGAGCGAGCGCAAATCTCTCTGTTGCGCGCGGATTATGATGTACCGAGCGCGAATCTCCCGCGCGCACTCTCAGATACACTTGTAAGAATTCTCTCTCTGGGCTCGCTCAGAGAATATACCTGCACTTAAAACGTGTTCGTGCAATCGCGAATCTCTCCTCTTCCCCATCTTACAGTTTTAGGTTATAAGAATGTTTTCATAACGTTCCCATTAAGTTATATAAAAACGTTATTTCTGAATGTTTTAGGGAATTTCAAATAGTCCAGTTTTTAGACAATGCATTAACGTTATTTCCTGGTTATAATAACGTTGAGAACGTTCAATTCTTCCTTTATATAAACGTTGTTATTAACGTTCTTGCTTGGTTATAAGAACGTTATTCAAACGTTCAATTCTCCCATTAGGCTATATAAACGTTCTCTTAATGTTTTTCTAAGATAATGAAAAACGTTTCGTTCACTTATTAAAACCTTTCTTAATGTTTTTTTTATATAACAAGATATCCTATATAATAGGCATATGAAGAACCTAAAACAAGAACTTTCAGATTTTAAAATTAAGATAAAAAATATATAGAAAGATAATTTAAAAAAGACTAATACTAACTATAGACATGTCTATGTGTAATGTAGTCACTGAAGTCGAGTTGAATTGAACCCAAGTAGTTTATTCCAATAAACCGACTTGGTTGAAGTGACAATATGATGTAGAAAATATGATGCAGAAAATATGATGCAGATATCTAAATCAGAGAATTCATAGGTTCGTCGATTGGCGGGTGGATTATTTATTTTCAACAGTGGATTTGGATGACTCAAAGTGCACCAGATTAATGAATTTATCTTTAAAATGTACATAAATTTTCTTCCGGGGTGCATGCCCCGGACCCCCCTAGAGTACTGGGCTACATACACAAACTACTGTGGGAATAACAGCCTATATGGTCTGTGCAAAATAAAATTCTAATTATCTTATAAATACGTACATGATCAGGATTTCATGTCTTCCTCTTGGTTTTGAGCCAGGAAAAACCCCTGTATTCTCATTGGGGACTGAGCCTCTCTAAAATTAAAATCACCCCTGGTCCCCCCCAATGTAAAACTCATTCCTACGCCCCTGCATGTGCACAATCTGTTTGAGAACATAAAACTCTTTATTTATCAACCAGCATTCAAAGATAAGCATCTTTGTCACATTGTGCACAATAATAAATAGGATAAGCAAAAGTACACTAAAAGTTCCTGTTATCCAATCTGTTAAAGTTTAATTTCCCATTTATGTGTTCTCCCTATTGTCTCTTTCCGCTGAAAATGTTTTATGGCATTTCCAACGTCTGTAATTTTGGGGTAACCCTAGTACAGACCCATTTGAATTCTGTATTCTCCAGTGAAATGCCTTTATAGAAACCCGTGTGCACTGGAATGATTTCCACTACAAATCTAAATGTTTTAAAGCAATCACTAATAGGAAACATTATTAAAACATTCCTATCAAAACAATGTGTTGAGCTTCTCACATTTGAGGACTTTTCTGCGTTTCTCCTCCTGTTTAGATACTGTGAGAGTCGGCGACGAGTGCTGCTACAGCACGTTCATGAGGGTTATGAGAAAGACTTGTGGGAGTACATTGAAGACTGAGCAAAACTGCTGCATCACAAGCATATTGGAGCAAATAAAAGCAGTGAAGTGCTGTGGTCTCCAGTCCAGTCACAGCTTTGGTGTCGGCCATCACCGCAGCCCCTCTCCATGTTGCATCCTTTTTACGTGGCATCTGGATTTTTGTCATTATCTATAGTTTGTTCATTTTACTGAAAAGGTAGAATATTCAAATAAAACTCCTACGTCAGTATTGCAGTCTGTAAGAGTTGATTGTCGGCACGGAAATGTATTCCATTCTCCACGCTTTCCGTGGAGATTCTTCAGTAGTCTGTTTTTATTTTTTAAGTGCTTTTCGTCTGAAGTTGTTTTTATAGTTCAGATTGGCTTGTCTTAAGCATAGCTTTACAGGTCTGAGCCATGTTGTGCTTTGGGGATGCTTGGTTGGGTGGCTTTGTGTTTTGGGCGGAAGTGTGTATTTCAAGCTGTAAATAGCACACTTGCATGTAACATGGAGTGGGATGCATCTTTTTTTTTGTTTGTTTGTTTTTTTTGCAAAATATTTATTCTTTACAGATATTCAAGAATGTGTTTAAACAACGTGAGAAGAGGCCACATGAAAGTTTTGCCTCGTGGTTTTTTTTTTTTTTTGGAGGTTGAAAACCTTTCCAGAAAGTTGCACACCCAAATCAGAGGCATAGTAACAGCAGGGTAACTGTAGCCTTAATTACATGCATATATATATATATTATACAATGAATAAAAAGTAGAATTGGGGGAATCTCACATAGAAATATCTGGGTCATATTTAACCCTTTTTTATTTATTTTTTTAGGAAATATAGCCTCATTTTAGAAACAGTATTTTTTTGCATTATAACAATTATGCTCCATTGCATTCATGAAAAATAAACCTCAAATTCTCAGTACCTTAATGCAACACAACTCATTAATTTAGGTATAACAGTAATTCTTATCCAGATTTTTTTTTTAAATATCAGCATAAATTCAGTACAGCAGATCTACTATGATTTACTAATTTGTTTACATTATAAAAATGAGAATTTACAGTTTAATTGTCATGAAAATGTCTGCAAATACACATTTACCAAAAAAAAAAAATCTTTATTCAAAATTTAATGTCTTATTTTATTTTGTTTTTCATTTGTTTTGGTGGTGAAATATGACCCAAAAATGTTCTTGACCGTTTACATGAGATTCAACATATTGCTCTCAGTGTCTAATGCAGTTTTGGAAGTGAACATTTTAGATGTTTGGTTTGAGCTAAGATCGACTAGAACATGCACTCATCCCTTTTTATGAACCATCTCGTCTTAGTTGATGTTTAGCTGAGCGTTTATCTCTTTAAAACAGCTGTTATATCGAACACACACTACCAGATGTTCCATGAGAGCAAACTTGAGTGACATTCACTCACTAACAACTAAAGTCTCAAATGCTTTTACCTGTTTTACTTTTCATTTACTTTTTAAATGTACGCACCTTTTGTAGTGTGAGAGAAGGCTGATGGTATATTGAAAGCACTGTCGTATTTCTTTACATGACTGCCAAGTGGTTATGAGGCTTACTGGTACTGACTATCAAGCACTATGTGGAGTAGACATAACTGAAGCCTTGCATTGATGAGCCTGGCTGTTGAGAACAAAAAGTTGGCCTTTTCTGGTAAACTTGTGAGGCAAATATGAGCGCTGTGTTTACACTAATGTCAGAAATGGCAAGAGACATCAGGTTCAGGACAGAACGTGAGCAGATGTGACACTCGTTGTTTTTATTATTTTTATTCTGTAAGTTTCACTGTTTGTACTTCCTTTAGGTCATTATTCACACTGTTTGAATGCATGGTATTCATTCTCAGTGCATCAAACATGTTTGCATCTGAATTCGGTTTACAGCAGCTTCAACTAATTCTAATGTCACATTTTATGGACACCATGATTGGCACCTGGAGTTTGTGCTCATGTTTTATTAAACCCTCATTTGGGGAAAAACAAATTGAGGAACAGCAATGTTCCCTGTGCTGACAGATGAGATTTCTTCACCAAAGTGTGAATATATGGATTAAAAATGAACAGTCTCTAATTTAGAGAAATGTTCATCTACGGTGGCTTTCCTGTGTTATAACACATTCTTATAAAAAATGTCCTATTTAAATAAATCTCATTCAAAAGTATTTGGGTGGAATCATTGCTTTATTTGGTACTCAGTTTTGTCTAGTCATGCATGGTCATTATAATTAGTTAATAATCTATATATGTATTACAACTTATTTATTTGGTAACATTTTACAATAAGGTTTCATTAGTTAACTAGTTAGCATAAACTAAGAATTAACTTGTACAGCATTTATTAATCTTAATGTTAATTTCAACATTAATGCATTCTCAGTTATTGTTAAGGGATAGTTCACCCAAACATGAAAATTATCATAATACTCACCCTCAAGTTGTTTCTTTCTTCTGTTGAACAAAAAATAACACATTTTAAAGAATATTGATAACCAGATAGTTGACGGCACCCATTGACTTCCATAGTAGGAACGAAAAATACTATGGGGGTCAACGGCTACCGTCAAGTGTCTGGTATTCTTTTGTGTTTAAGACAAGGAAACTCTTAAATGAATCATGAATAGATAAGTAGGCCTACCAGTAGGTGGCGCAATATGCTTCATAAACTTGAGCCAGAAAAATAAAGGAGGGTCTTTCTCTGCTTCCCTGTCCTCGGCGGATGGGTGCGGCTTCACATCACTGCAAGATTCACCGCACATCCTTTTAATGCATGCTTGTTTATCATACCGTATGAAATAGCCTAGTTAAAGCATTGTGTTATTTCCACACTAATATAACTGAGGATCATGAGGATGAATGGCTAATGTATGAGGTTGGGAAATGTGTATAGACCCAAGCAAAATTTGCATGTAGGGCCTAAAGATATTCAAATGTCTATATACCAACAAATATAAAGAAACAAAATTTTGTGGTAATAAGTGCTGCTTTGAAGATCCTCCATTGGGTTGTTGAAATGTTAATATGCTGGGTTTTTATATGAAACAGGAACTACTCCTACACACACACACACACACTCTACAAGTGAAGCCACATAGTTAATGAAATATTAACTTCAAACTGCACTAGTTGTCAATCATCACCCATGCTATTACTTCCTCTTTTGTGGTTCTCCAAATGCATTAAACAATGTCAAGAATGGGCAATGATGCATTTTAAAAAGTCCTACTTACCTGATAGCCATACGTCAGAGAAACTCAGACACTTCAAGAAATGAAGCCTCGGGGTTAAAAACAGAGCTGTGTGGTTTTAAATGCAGCTCAATGGGAAAAGTGTGTGGTTTGAGTGGTGTGGCTCTATGCGGTATAGGGGAAAACGTGGTATTGACTACAAAGCAACAAAAGCTCTGTATTTGAGCTGTGTAAATATTCCATGCAGTTTGATTTAAGCATGCTTAAGTTTGTTTTTGCAGACTGAATGTTGCATAGATTGCAACATGGGGTATTTAGCTACTTTTAAATTTCACAAGAAGTGTGATATAATGTACTATTTAAGGCCTGTTTTGGTATGACTTGTAAACCAGAGTGCAACCGAGTGAAGAACTCGGTTGCACTTTTACCCAGAACAGAAACTAAGTGGCCATCTTTAAAAATATAAGAAGAATATCAGTATATGAGTTTGTTTACTTCATACTGTGTGTGCAACATACAAAAGTATATTTTTTTCTATCTGTGTTTTCACAAACTGTCATTTGTTTGCACTTGGACAGAATAGTTATATTTATAGTTGTGGGTAATATGTAGTTATACTAGTTGTACTAGTTTACCTTGCATTTGCATAATGCAAAACACAATTATGCTTTGTGAGAGTATTATTTACAGCTTTATTTGTTACCAGTGACACCTGTTTTGTTATTTATGACATTCATTTATTTGTAGACATCCTATATGTCACTCATCTGTCTGCGAGTTCAAATTAAAGGTCTGAAGCAAATGCAAACATGAACATTTCTAATAATATGATTAATTGATACAAAAAAAAAACTCCACCAACCTTTTCAAAGTTGTATGTCTATCTAGAGTTAGTGTGCTTCCTAAAGACAGCATCTTTGAGCATTAGCTTAGCAAGTTGTCAGGGTGTGAATTATGATGAGTTTTTGGGGCCCTAATTCGAGGCCTGTTAAAGCCGTCAAAAAAACATATAATTGAAAGATCTTGTTTATTTTACGTATAGATTTATATTCACTTTAAAAGTTTTTTTTTAAATAACATTTCAGTAGCTAACCTCAAAAATCGCTTGACTGAGGAAGTAACCACTTGAGCTAAGAAGGCTGCATTCGAAATCACATACGGTGAACAACAGTAGCCTATGACTGAATTTACAATAGCCTACTCATAAAACATAGGGATTCAAAATAAGAACCTACCCAAGAGAGTAGCTATGCGATTTCGGATACAACCCAGTTATTTTCGTTAGCTATGGTGCGTTCAACATAACGATTCTGAACTGTAAAAAGCCTTTATGTGCTTGTAGAACTTGTAGCTAATTATAACATGTTTTACAAGCAAATTAATTAGGCCTACGTGATGGTAATACATACGAAAGCATACAACCTGTAATCGACTAATTCTCTGAGAGTACCACGTGGCCACTGCATATTTAAAGTGTGTTCGACTTGAAGTGGCGCTGTGCAGACCGATCTGGTGTATGCCATCAAAGTACTGCGAGGGTGATTCGAAGCCTTATTTACGGTGACGTGAAAGCAACATTAATTTCCGGAGGGAACAAATGAATCTGACTAAACATGATACTGTCATTATTTATCACGTCATTGTTCGTTTTTGATATTATGCCTACTGATAAAATACTTTGTAGTTTTGTTTAAAACATCTTACAAATAGTTGCGTGTTAGGGACGCCAAATGGTGCGCGAGATGATTCGAAAATAGTCCAACACACGTTTAAAAGTCTGTCCCCCTCAAAAATGGCATTTAATACCGGGTCTGTCAATGGATTTTTGTAAGAGGCCAAGCTTAGAGATCGAGTTCTTGGCGTTCCAAGGCCATCTAGATAGGCAGCTCACTGTTGTTTTGAGACGCAGCCGTGTGTCTCTTGGCAGCGGCAGAGGCTTTTGGGGACTTACCGGAAACCAAACTTTTTTTTTCAAGCCTCAAACTTAACTGTTGAAGTCGAAAGAGGAAAAGAGCAGCAGAGTCCCGTTACATTCAGACTCATACACACAGTTCCTTGTTTTTCATCGTCATGTTGGATGTGAGAAAGTTGAGACGAAGAGAGATCAACAGTTTTAACCCGAGATAAAGTCCTGCGTCGAGCGTTTTTCTTTTTCGCATTTAACGGGATCTTTGTTTTTATATCATGGAAGATGTGAGTATTTCATATAGCCTTCTTTTTCGATATACATATGGTATTTTACAAGTGAAATTTAAAAATGCATAACAAACTTTATTTAACATAAGGAACCTTTGTCACAACTTTTAACCCCCATTATTGGCGACGGGCGTGAAGTAAAACTCACTTTAAAGTTTAACTTTTTTTAAGTAAAACTCACTTGCCTTGTCAGTGCTGTTACTGTTACTCTCTCTCGGAAACTAAGTGTTAAAATGGTGGGTTGCATCACTTGTTTATTTGAAGCGTCTTTGTGCTCTGAAAAAAAAAAAAAAACTTATTGTAAATGGTCCAACAGAATCAGTGTTAAGAAGTATTAATATGTTGTTCATCAGATCGAGGTGATGTAGCTTTTAGATCGGTACCAGGAAGTGAAGTACTTCAGCAGCATCCAACGCCCCTCTAAGCTTGTGTTTGTTAGCAGATAGATAGATAGATAGATAGATAGATAGATAGATAGATAGATAGATAGATAGATAGATAGATAAAAGATAGATAGAGCAACAGGCTGACAGATAATTATAAATAGAAGGAAACAGACAGAACGATAGATAGATAGTATTGCCATGTTTTTGATCCTGTTCCATCCTTCCACCCATCCAGTGGTATCTATCTATCTATCTATCTATCTATCTATCTATCTATCTATCTATCTATCTATCTATCTATCTATCTATCTATCTATCTATCTATCTATCTATCTATCTATCTGTCTGTCGGTCGGTTAAGGTCTATCTATCTATCTGTCTGTCTGTCTGTCTGTCCATCTCTATTTTGTTTTAAACTAACTATAAGTGAAACAAAACTATAGATTTCTGCCAAAAAGATCCTCTTATTTGAAGAAGTCGTTTCAAGAAATGTTACTGAAATGAGGAAGTAACATTGGTCAGTGGTGCTGGAAGGCAAAGCTGAACCCTACATTGTTAATATGTTGTGTACACAGACATAGCTAGAAGAATCATTATTTAGCTTTTGATATAATGAGACAGCATTACATTGGCATTAGTATGCCATCTTGGTTATCATGTATTAGAGCAGAATTGTCCTGAGTTGAAATGGGAATCAAGATGAAATGGGAATCAAGATGAATAGTGACAGATGATTGTGTCAAGGAATCCATTTGTGTCTTCAATGCAGCCTGAATGCACTTGTGTAAATCACAGCCAATTTGATGCCATATTTATCTAAACCTAATGACAGCATGGAAAAACATTCCCAATTGAATGACAAAGACCAGCTGCTGTTGTGGTCATAGTAAGTTTTGGTTGTTGTGGGACTACGTCTGTGATTTATATACTTTCTGTTCACTTTTCTTTTCTTTTTTTTTTTGAAGATTACCCAGTGTTTGCCTCTTAATGAGGCTGCCCTCTTCTTTTTCAGCCTGTCACATACATTTAAAAGCAGTACCTTTAGATTTCACCATCAGCCTAATGTCTGCATCACACCATGAGCTACGACCATTGTAACTTTGAGCAAGACACCCAAATCCCGCCAGGACTCAGACCACCCACAGTCCGTTCACTAAACAAACATCTAATGCATTTTGCGCACAAACATTTAAACGGTTTTGTTTGAAACGCATAGTAGCAAATAAAGATGTATGCATTAGCAGAATTGTGTATTCAGATTTGAAAAGTTACCATTACACACCATTCAAAAGTTTGGAGTTGTTCAAATGTTTTAACTCCAAGGCTATATTTATTTGATAAAAAAATATAGAAATATTGTACAATATTATTGCGATTTAAAATGTAATTTATCCCTTTTTTTAAAGCTGAATTTACTCCAGACTTTAGTCACATGATCCTTTAGAAATCATTCTAATATGCTGATTTGCTGCTCAAGAAACATCAATGTTGAAAACAGTTGTGCTGCATAACAATTTTGTGAAAACCATGGTACATTGTACATTTTTTAAATTTCAGGATTCTTTGACAACTATAAAGTTAAAAAGAATCTGAATCAGAAATCTTTTGTAACATTACAAATGTCTTTACTGACACTTTTGATCAATTTAATGCATCCTGGCTGAATAAAAGTATTAATAAAACATACTCACTCAAAACATGTAACAGTACTGTATTATATTTGGATCGGCAGAAATTCGAAATATTCTACAAATATTTTTTTATAATGATGTGCAATTGTTTTAAAGACTTTTTATTGTGCTATCATCAACCATTTTATATTTACCATCCCCCAAATAGCACATGAAAACAAAATGAGCTGTGGTTGGTCTCTTTATATAATGGTATAAATGGGCAGTTCTTGACAAAAACTAGCTGCACCTATTTCCTTGCAGGGCTCAAACCCTCAGCCTTATACATTCAGGCTCTGAGTTTGAGGCGCTAGGCCACACCATGCGCCCACTAAAAGCAGTAAGATGCAAAAGCACTTGCGCATTCCAATTGATTCCTCCTTTGTTAGGATTGACCTGGTTTCACACGGACAGTTGTCCCTGCTGTCCCCTTTCTGTTAAGCTATTAGTAAGAACTAGTTTAGCGAGAATTCTTTATTCCTGTAAAATCTGTAACTTTGGTACTATTTCCTCTTTTATACTTCTCTGATTGGTATTTATGTTTTACACTTCCTTGCTGGAGATTTTGCAAATATACTACAACGATACTGCAACAGTTGTTTGAGTGGACTGGTTTCCATTTGTCTTTAGACAACTATTATTTATCGGTGGAAAGTTATATACTCGCCAAAATGTGCAGTTTGAGTCTTTGAACAAGTTCAGTCGCTCTGGTCTTTAGAAGAACCGCACAGATGATCCATATTTAGATGTGTGGCGAGTTGACACTGGCCAGGTCAGCGCACAGCATAGGGCTCTGATATTTGACCCAGATGGAGATTTGTGCATGCATGGCTTTTTGTATGAAACACATGATTGCTAAGTTGTACCGTACTATACAATAATCTAGAGAGTATAGTAGTTTATGAAGTTATGCATGAAGCTTATAGCATATTCTGCATTAGAAACCCGTTTTAAAGCTTTTTTTTTATTTTGGAACAACATTATTTTGTCTTATGTTATGTCTTATGCTACTTTTAAAGTAGCTTTATTATTATTATTTTATTTTTATATTATTATAATATATATTATGTGTTGTTTTTTTGTCATCATGACTTACATAATCTGCCTTAAAGGAGTAGTTCACTTTTAAAAAAACTTTTGCTGATAATTTACTCACCCCTATGTCATCCAAGATGTCCACATCTTTTTTTCTTCAGTCGAAAAGAAATTAAGGTTTTTGATGAAAACATTCCAGGATTTTCTCCATATAATGGACTTCATTGGGAACCAAACGGTTCAAGGTCCAAAAGACAGTTTCAGTGCAGCTTCAAAGGGCTTTAAACGACTCCAGACGATGAATAAGGGTCTTATCTAGGACCCTTCGAGTCATGACTCGAAAAAAGATTTGTTAATTTTGATGAACGAGTTCGAACAGGAGAGTCACGAACGCTCATCACAGAACAGAGCAAGGCGAGCATTTGTGCTTAAAAAACTTAAACTTTGTTATTTATTTTTTAAATGAGCGATGGTTTCGCTAGATAAGACCCTTATTCATCGTCTGATATCGTTTAAAGCCCTTTGAAGCTGCACTGAAACTGTCTTCTGGACCTTGAACCGTTTGGTCCCAATGAAGTCCATTATATGGAGAAAATCCTGGAATGTTTTCATCAAAAACCTTAATTTCTTTTCGACTGAAGAAAGAAAGACGTGGACATCTTGGATGACATGGGGGTGAGTAAATTATCAGCAAATTTTTTTTTAAAAGTGAACTACTCCTTTAAGAATCTACCTTTAAAGAAGCTTTATAAAATTATTATTATTATGAATTACTTGCATTATATAAATCAAGGGTGAGGTCAGAAATGTTCAAGGGGATGGGCCTTCTTAAAACAGAGTGTGCAAAGCGTATGAAAACTGCACGCCAAATTGCCAAGAAAAAAAGTGTAACTCAGCACAGTTTCAAAACGGCAAACAACAGCCTATAAAAAATGACACTGTAACAAATGTCTTAACTTGAGTTCTGTTGCTTCTTTAAATCAAGTATAATCAAATTAGCTGTTACAAATAATTTAAACTTAAATTATATTAAAACTGATTTAAAACCTCGTAAATCTCATATAACTTAAACATAATAAAACATAAATTTGACATTGCATAAATTATTTTTGAAAATAAAAGTAAAAGTATGTTTCCATGACTTATTGATCATATAATTATTTGCACTGCAAGCCAAACACAATAAAATGTCTCTTCCTATTTCTATCAAGTACGTCACTATAAACGTTGGCTGCCACCATGTGAAAATCATATATGATCACGTTTTCATTAGCACAAATGTTTGACAAGTTGAATGTATCGGTGTTAATGATCTGCTCAACCCAATGTATGAGAAATAGCAGTACTGATGGTAGCCTCAGCAGATACCACTAATGAAACTTCTCGCTTTCTTAAATTATCTCATCTAGTACTGCAAGTTCCTGTTTGACTAAAGTGAGGTTAGCACATGTCTTGGCTTATTTCGTGCTTTATTTTGCTCTGTAAAACCCTGCATGCTCTGCCTCACTCTGCTTTCGAATCCAAATGGTCTTCACTGTTTTTTCACAATATGGATTTTTCCGTCCCACCCAAAGTCTCTCTCTCTCTCTCTCTCTCTCTCTCTCTCTCTCTCCTCTCTCTCTCTCTCTCTCTCTCTCTCTCTCTCTCTCTCTCTCTCTCTCTCTCTCTCTCTCCTCTCTCTCTCTCTCTCTCTCTCTCTCTCTCTCTCTTTTCTCTCTCTCTCTCTGTTCCTGTGCGCTCTGCTCCAATTTACACACAAACAGAACGAGAAAAACAAAGAGGCTCCCTCACGCTCAAATCTCCTCCCTCAGCACAGACAGTGCGAGGGCATGAGTGACCTGTTGCCTATGTTGGGTTCCCGGACAGGGCAGTGTGAGAAAGTCCACCACCCCACCCCCATTCTTCACATTTTCCCTTCCTCGGACACCTGTACCTTCTATAGCACACGCTGCTCTTTCCAAAGGCCCTCAGTGAAAGTGGAAAAACAGCTCAATGACCCTCTAAAGAGACATCCTGAGGAATTTCCTCGCATTGAAAATTCCTGGGAAGTCGGAATACAGCTGCAGTGGGGTGCATTTGATTTTATTAATCTAAAAATATATGCAAAACTTTATTCAAAAGGCATACAACTATATTTGCGTGTATCTTGTCATGATGGTTAGAACAAGATTTGGCTTCATAAACTAGGAATGTCTTACTTCCCACAAATGAAAAGTTGTTATCTAAAGAGGAATGATCAGATGTTATTTTTTTAACAAGACAATGTTCCTGCCAAGCAAAGAGAATCAAGAAGTCCATCAGGCTCATGTCTTGGCCTGGTCAGAGTCTAGATTTGAACCCTATAGTGAATATTTGTTCAGCAAATTAACTGGGAGACACATTTCAACTTATGAACTGTTTGAAAGTTATTTGTGATTTAAATAAGACCATTAAATATGTTTGGCTTGGCTAATTTTTTGCCCAGAAATGTGTTTTCAGTTTTTTTTAATTTGAGACAATTTTGTTATATTATTTTATATATATTATTTATTATAAAACTATTTTAGTTTTAGTTTTTATTTATTTCCAATTAGTCATTTTAGTGCTTTTACATTCAACAAGGCAACATTTATAATTGTCAGATGTTTTTTTCTGATTTATTTCAATTACTAAAATAGTTAAATAGTTTTAGTTTAAGTCAATGATAATAAACCTGCTTCAATGTTATTATTAAGGGTGTTCTCACAAGTAATATTGCACATTCAAAGATTCATTTTAAATGTTAGAAGTATGCTGAATGATAAAACCAGGTAAGATCCTCAAAAGCCGTAAGAAGGCTGTCAAAAATAAGCGTAACAGATGTGGAAATAAGGCGTCATCCGTCCCTTTTATTAAGTCTCAAAAGGTGTTGAAGGTCACATGAAACCCAGACCTGCCAAAAATGATAATCCTACATGCAAACCTCCCATTTCAGGAATGCTCTCGCTGGACTCAGATCTCAATGCATGCCAAGTCAAACTGAAATGTTGGTTCACTAAGAAATGCTGATTCCTTCTTCCTTGGCAAAACAGGGTGTGAAAGAGGAGCCAGCCAAGCCTAAAGAGGTGAAGAGCGCTGGGAAGGCGGGCTGGTTGAAGAAGTCTTCAGGGAAGTTCTTGAGCAGCTATAAGGACCGGTACATTCAGCTGGACCGAACCGTGATTGAGGTCTACGAGAATGAGGTAAGTTGGCTAAATCATGATGAAACCTAGACCTATGAAACAACAACCCCGTTGTACTTCCATAATGCAATGTGTTTCTGAGTTAAATATAATATTGCACAAGAAAAAGGGCTGGGACTTGATTGTATATCCATTGGGAAATGGATTGGATTGCAAAGTTTTCATTCCCTTTGCTAAAACAATTTTTTATTTGTAGCTACAGTATTTGGCTGTTGGTTAACATTAAAGGGATAGTTCACCCAAATATGAACATTCTGTCATCATTTACTCACCCACAAGTTGTTTCAAACCTGTGTGAATGTCTTTCTTCTGCTGAACACAAATGAAGATATTTTTAAAGGATGTTGGGAACCAAACAGTTGTGGGGCACCATTGACTTCTATGGTATGAAAAAAAAAGTCAGTTGGGCCCATCAACCCTTTGGTTACTGACATTATTCAAAATAACTTATTTTGTGTTCAGGTTTGGAACAACATAAGAGTGAGTAAATGATGACATAATTTTCATTTTTGGGTGAACTACTCCTTTAAGCATAACATTGGTTATGTAACAATAGCCTCCTGTGTCAACGGAAATGGAATATGGGAAATGGAAATGGATTTTGCCCCCATAAGAATAACGTGCACACATTTTCTAGAAAGCTAGTTATTGTTTTTTGATGGATCTTTACTGATTTCCATCCCAAATGCAATGCAGAACGAATTTAGATTTATCATTAGCCATCTATGATTTATCAAGTTATTTAAATTGAGTTCTTTTCTCTGCCAAGTTTTTGAAATAAATAGTTTCACAACAGTGTACTAAAACATCTACCTTCACATGAAGTTGTTGTACAGTAGACTATCACGTGCCGTTTGAGCAATCTTTCACATTTAAAAGCAACAAAAACGGTATTTATTGTTTGAATAAATACAAATATTAACAGAATATGAGAGCTGAAAATGTGTTCCATATCAAAAGTAGCTCTCTGTCTTGTCTGTCAGTGTCTAGCTACTAGTGTCCTCCAGTGGTGTAGTCTAGTTTTTTGTAGTGAGTATACGGTGATATACCACCCACTCCCCTTTTTTTACTTTTTAAAAACTTGTGTGATATTCCTTTAAAATTATGTTTTAATAGATTTGATTATTATTATTTTAAAAAGTACATCTTACTATGAAATTTCTTTCATAATTCCCTCGAGTTACTTTATTTATCTCTACAAACTTTTATTTTTGTAGGTTGTAAATTAAAGACATTTGAGCTTCTGTGTGTTTTAATAAACTATCGTTATTATTATTATTATTAGGCCTACTTGAAGTAGGCTATATTCTACTGTGCAATAGTAATACATTTCTGTTATATTTTCTTCAAGTTATACAAAACTTTGATTTTGACAGGTTGTCATGAAGACTTTAAAGTTTGTGAGTGTGTTTATGATACGAATGAATGACGATAGTTTTATCAAATTAAATGGGAAAATTCTTGTGAAGTGACTCTCATAAAAGCTTTGCAATGAAGTTCAAATGTGTGCATGTCCTCCTCATAGACGCTGAAAACACCACGAGTGTCACGCGCGCGTCAGTGTGTAGTAGAGCACACACACATTGAGCGCTTATTCACAGAAACACGCAGAACATTCAGAGTTTATTTCAATAGCAGTCTTTTTGAGCTTTAATATTCATAGACACTTAGTACATATCGAGATTTGATTAAATTGTATCATTACTTTTGATTTATTAATTCAAAAATGGCCAAATTGCGTGACGTTCCGCTTTACAGTATAAGTTAGCCTACATTTGTTACTGGATTCCGCGATTGATCCATTTGCAAAACATATATATTTTTTTGTGAAACATTGTTTTATTTTGCAGGTATATATGGCCCTATTTTAACTCCATACGGGTGAATTTATGAATGAAAATTCTTTCACAAAACGATGTTGTTACGAATCCTCACGCTTTTTAAAGTGGGTATACGGAGATCTTTGAAATTTCCTAGTGGGCATACGGAAATCCTTTACATTTCCTAGTGGGCATACTGATATCCTTTACAATTTCTATTGGACATACGGAAATCCTTGAAATTTTCTAGTGGGTAACTTATACGGCGTAGGCCTATACCTGCGTATCACATAGACTAGCATACACTGGTGTCCTCTCTTGACTCGCGATTTTTCTCTGCGTGAGAAAGATGTGTGGCGTGAGCGCGCGTGAAAACGGTCAATTAGTGCACATGAGTGAAAAAAAAAATACAGCACAGAAGAATGTCATATTTAGCGTGAGATTTCTTTGTTGAGCGTGAGATTGAGGCTGAATGCGTCAACTCTCACGCCAGATGCGTGAGAGTTGGCAACCCTGCAGTAAAAGCGAATGATGACCACAGTGGTCAGATTTCTGGATCTGTTATTAACACACACACACACACACACACACACACACACACACACACACACACACACACACACACACACACACACACACACACAAATAGTCTCAAAAAACTGAAATGTAGTGGACAAGTCATAATGACTATATTTAGTCTTATGCAGTGAACATTCTGCTAACCGTTTTCTATGGAAGAAAGTCAGTCATATAGGTTTGAAACAGTAAATGATGACAGAATTATAATTTTTGAATGAACTATCCCTCTAAATGTAACGTAGCTAAAACTTCATGAATTTGGTTTATACTTTTACAAATAGAACACTTTTCCCTGTCGTGCAGGAATTAACAACATGCCTGGAGAAAGTGGACTTGGACAACTATGTCACTTGTCACGAGTTAAAGAGTCCTTTCAAGAAGAAACACAGACTGGTACTAATACGAAGCCCCAAGAGCGGTAACAAGGTAATAATTAACATTTCAGCACAGTACAATGTCAAATACATCAGTCTACCATTCCTTTTGTATGTGATATAAAGAGTGGCTCACATTAGGATGACAATGCAACACACAGTTGTCGATGGCTGGCTTGCAGTTGTGACGTCATTAGTTCAATATGGCATGCACTAGAGGCACACTAGGTCATTGTACTGATTCTAATGAACGGACACTTGACCAATGATGAGGCAGTTACTCACGCCTCATGCTCTGAGCCACTTTACTGGTTTCACATTTACTGTAAATAATGACAGAAAGCATATGTGAAACCTCGGCTGTTGCATGTTCAAAACAGCTGAGTCGTGCTTGTCTTTGTCCTTTGTGACAAATATTGCGACACTTATCAAATGTAATATAAAAATTGATAAACATCCTGTGGTACAGGACTTCACCCAGGGATATCTTGTTCTGTGTTTCAGATTTTTCAAATTGTATCTTGGGTTTGTAATTCATACAGTGTGTTTTTTTTTTTTTTTCATAGCCCAGTTTTCACATGTTTTTAACGTTTTGTTAGGGTTAGGGTTAGGGTTGATGGGCCCAACTGACTTTTTAACCCTTTGTTAAAAAGTCTCAACTCGGGTTTAAAAAACAAAGTTACAATGTTAACCCAGTCATCATGAGAAAAGCAAGACAACCTTTAGCATCACTTCCTGTCTTAGTGTTTATATATTCAAAAGGCAGAGGCAAGATTTCCTGTATAACCTTGCAAATACTTGTGGTATATCAAAACAGCCGCAAACCATCCTTTTTTCACTTTCTAGTGAAATGTGGATTTTCCTCCATAGACTGAATGTAGAGTGTATGTATATATTGTAAAATTGCTTTGATAGGTTAACTCAAAAATTTGATTATTTTTCTTACACTTTAAATAATTGTGTTATTTTATTATTTATTAATATTTTGAATTAGCTTTTTCAATTTTGGTAAACATTATGTGCTTATGTTATTTTTTATTAGTTTTTGTTTTTAATTTGTATTTATCTTTTATTTCAGATTTAGTTTCAATCATTTTAGTACTTCAACTTATGTTATTACAGTTAGTTGGCAAGTTTCCACTTAATACTTGTAAATACAATAGTAAATATTGAAAATAACAATAATGTAAACAATCATTGTTTATACTTCTTTTAATGAGCACTTCAGATGGTTTAACCAACTTATAATTTAATGTTATGCCCCACAGAAAAACATTTTAATTCAGAAATCGAAAGCTTGTTAATAATAGAAAGGATTGTGTTACTGTGTGTCAGACTGTTGTTTCCTGCCGCATTAGAGTTGATGGTAAATGATGACTTCATCCTAAGGGAGTGAAATGCACATGATATGTCATAACCTTTGGACACACAGTATGTGTCATACTGCTCTATGAGCCCTTATCTATTACAAAAAGATGTAATTTGTTCTGTAAATATTGGTAGAATTCTTTAGCATGTTCGGTATATTTAGTGTTTACTATGTGATCATGTGCTTTGAATCTAGAGAGTCTTGGAGGTGGGGAGAGGACTTTAGAAATGCGGAAGATACCTAACAGACGAAATATGCTTTATTACTAACAGATGACGAGAGCGAAGCGTTGGCGAACTGCAAAGAGCTCAGCAGATGTCAAGAGACTTCTCTAGAAGAGAAAATGTGTGTGCATGTTTAAAGAACAGCCAGACCATCATGTCATATTTTCCTCTCCTGAATATTGTGTCCAGCCAGCTGAATGAGTCAGACACCACAGCCTAGTGTTTTATTTTATAATTAAACTTCAAGTACTGTAGTTCTTGAAAAGAGTTTAAAGATTTAAGAGATTCCAAACCCTCCTGTTTCACTTTTCGTATAAATATTTTAGGCACACCCTACTCTAAGAACATAAATCTCTTCACTTTTTTTTTAGGTGACTACTTCGGAGGCTCATGCTGAGCCTGGCAAAATACAGGATGCTATACACACTTCATATAAACCTAACACAGCTTAACAATGGGACATAAAAACAAACATCCTACGGACAAATCACTTTGTTTTTTTATGATGTTTTCAGTATTTAAGGATGTTCATTGCAAAAAACCTTCAAAGAGTACTGAATATATTTGTTAAAATGCTGGTAATACATGTGGTCCACCATAATATTAGGTGCAGGCAACATGACATTGAATCCAGGGTTATTTCAGAATTTCATTTCATAAAGAAAAGTAAAATAGGTTTAGCATGTGCAACTGAAGCTGTCATTTTTTTCAATGTTTTATTTATGTGTATGCATATACTATTTTCAAAGGCTTCATCTAAATTTGTTGTGTTCATTTTAGGTCCAAGATGTCAAACTTCAGGCACAAAATCCTGAGGAAAAAGAAGCCTGGATCAAGGCACTCGGTGAAGGAATCAATAAGGCAAAGAACAAAATTTTTGATGAGGTACTGTTCATTGTTTAGCTGTTGAACTTACTGTGTGATATTTGAAGACACTTCTATATAAATAGGGCCATGCCATGCAAAAAAAAAAAATATATATATATATATATAAAGAACTTACCAATCCTTACATTGTGTTGCATGAATGACCATAATTACAGTTACTTATACCAAGGTAGCTGCTTATTTTTTATGTTTTATATCTCAGGTAAAAGTTGATGAAAGCTGCTCATTAGAACATGTTACTCGGACCCGACCTAAGGGGAACCATGGGAGAAGACCGCCAACAAGGATACACATGAAGGAGGTATGAGATAATTGTTTCAAACATAAAAACATTTACAACAGCCTTTTAAGCCTTTTAAATGCGTCTAAAACTATTAAATACAAAAACACTTTAAGATAAAATAAATGCTTTTAATAAATTAATAAATGCATTAATTTAATTTAGGCGTCACAACAGCGTAATGGAATACAAGGTAATAAAGGAAATGAGCATGCACAATTAAATATGCAATATTGAGTTGTTTAAATGCTTTTGAAGAAATATCTTATGTTCACCTAGACTACATTTATTTGAACAATGAGCAGTCTTAAGAAATATAATTACAATTGAAAATATATTTTTTCTATTATTTCTATTATTATATTTTAAAGTGCATTTTTTTCCTGTGAGGGTAAGCACATATTTCAGTGTCACATGATTCTTCAGAAATCATTCTAAAATGCTGATTTGCTGCTCAATAAACATTTGTTTTTATTTTCAATACCTTTACTGTCATTTTTTTTACTTAATGCATCCTTGCTGAATAAATGTTACATTATTTATTTTTTTAATCGTACTGACCCAAAACTTTTGAATGGAAATGTATGTATTGTGAATCCCTGAATACAATAATTCAGCAATATCCTCTAAATATACTATTCTGGCTATTCTTACAGGTTGCGAATATCTCAAGTGATGGAATATTGAGACTGGACCTTGATGGTGACGTTACCATGCTGAATGGAACTCATTGCTTGAATACAGAAGAGGATAAACAAACTGAATCTTCTAAACCATCTGTGGCAATTAACAGCATTCAAGAGGAGGACATCGATGAAGAGTCCGCACCTCAGAAGAAAGTTATAAAGCCACCCATGCCGCCATCGAACAACAACAAACCCTGTGAAATCCCTAAAGAGGATGAGCCCAAAAATGAGGAAGCTGCACCGCAAAAGAAGATTCTACAGCCACCGATGCCTCCATCAAAGGAAACTAAACCCTGTGGATCTGTTGATGGGGCTGCTGTTGAGGAGAATATCTCAGACAGTAAAGTAGAGGTTGATGCAGATAGCACTGACACTTCTGAACGAACCCCGTCCACCAAGAGCATCCAGCCCCCTAATCCTCCATCCAAACATATGAAGCCCAACCAAGCGGTAACACCAGCCACAGTCACAACAGAGGAAAAAGAACCTCAAGAGAAAAATAAGGAGGTTGACGGTGAAGGTACCAAAGTGAATGTAGCTTCAAACAACAAAGAAGACCAGAACAAGTCAGAAGAGGGAGAGACCTTTGTTGTATCCAAAAAGGTAATGAAACCCCAAGTAGTAATGTGGGATTCACCCTCTATGCCATCAAAAGAACCTAGTGCTGAACAAGAAGTGAAAAATTCAAAGAAAACCTCAGATACCACTGGAGAAGTGGCAACCTCGGAAGAACCTCGCCAACTAAATGTCACTCCACTTTCGACCCCTGAATCTGTAAAAAAGAGTCCTGGTCCCCCTGCTCCACCCAAGAAGAAGCCATTTAAGGCACCTGCCAAAAATGAGGACACTCCCCCACAAAGTGGCCCAAAGGTCCTTACCGACACCACCATTTTGTCTTCAGAAAAGGTCTCCGAGCAGTCTTTAAAAACAGATAACATCAAATTGATGATTCCAGAACTCAAAACTGAGCCTGTTGGTGATGTGTCGAGCGAAGAGTTGGAGGAGAAGTCTTTAGACAGTGGTCAACACTCAGGAGAAGAGTCTGAGACTGGTGACCAAGTTACGCCGTCCCCAAAGCTCAAAGGAAGCTCCCAGGTACTAGACTTAGAAACCAGCGAGGATGATCTAGAACCATCCGACAGCAAAGCGAAGAGTTTGAAGGATCCATCGTTAAAAAACCCGTCCACCACCACCCCAGAGACTTCAGTTCCCAGTGCAAATCCAACCCCAAGCCATTGTGCCAACAAGTCCCTGTTTCTCTCTTTGCCTCTCAAGCATTCTTCCAAGGCTCGCTCCGCATCCCTAGGAGACCTCCTTGGGGAGAACGCAGAGATGGTGGAAGTCAAGGGAAAAGAGATACCAATTAAACGGCATGGAAGTGACGTGAAGGACTTGCAAAGCAAAGTGTCTTTTGAGATAGAATCGACGGGAGAGCTGCTGAATTCAATCGCAACTGGACAGGGTGGAGAGGCGGAAATGAAGGTGGAAGCGAGACCCGAGATCTTGCTCAATGAAGCAATGGAGAAGCTCAGGAAAGCTGACCAGTTCTTACGGGAAGCCAGGAGCCTTAAAGATCATAACAAACGCAACAACAGATTAAGTTGGTAATGGTAAGTGTTGGTGGAAAGAACCTATAGGGATGATCTATGCTGAAAATGTACAGTATGCTAATGATCAAATCCAATTCTTACCCCCAACCATTTTTAAATCTCTAAGCTACCATTTAAACCTTGCAAGGCTAAGATGCCTTACAGTTTTGCTAATGTAGCTATGTAGCCTCTAGATGGTGATACTGCAGGCGTATTGTTGCAAGGCTGACAAACCTTTCTCTCTCCAAAATAAGTAAAAACTCAAGAGCTAAATTTGTACATGCTACATTTTATTTTGTGGAGAAACAGCTAGTTAGCTCTCCTGCTGTAATGTCAAGTGTGTTTTTAGCTTGCTTCAGACTCGCTTTAGGATTCGTTTCTTATTCCATCAATGATTTTGGTCTTCGTTATCGCACTTTGTTCTGTAGATTTGAAGATTTGTTGTACACAAAATGTGTGCCTTATGTATCAAATGACAAATCCCCATAAATAGCATGTGCACATAACCACTATTGGGAGAAGTTAGCTTTTTACGCTAACACGTTTGTTGAACGGTTTTTGTATTTTGAATTTTGCACTGCAACTCCTGTGTAAAAAGAGTTTAAAATTGTGTGTGAAGGGACATTAGACATTAAGTTAGCTAGTGAAAATGAGAAATCGACTGAGAGATACCGAAGTGCTTTTTCAAGTTGTACTAGTATTTTTGTTCACCAGCTCTAATTTCCCACTTATATATATTAAATACTGTAAGCTATTGCAGCCATTTTGCTAACTAAACCAAATCAGACCACCCGTCCATTGAACCACACATCCTCTTTCCAAAACTCTGCCTTTCAAAGCCTTCTCAGCCAACCCGAATGTGCACGGTAATTCACAGAGAGTCTCCAGAACTTTTTTTTTGCTGTTTACAAGACAAAGAGACAAGTGTTTTTCTTAAGACATCCATTTCGGTAATATCTGAAAACAATAATAATAAATTACAGCACCTTTAAACCTTGTTGGTCATAAAATACCTAAAATATAATAAATAATGGTTAATGACAGTTTAAAACAAAATATAGAGCACATGGATAGTAGTGTACAACATAACTATATATTTCCTGGTCCATGTCTGTTGTGGAAAATGCAGGCCAGAGTTTACAGTTAGTCTTCTGTTTTGTGTTTGCATGATGACTATTCAGTTCTGAATGATTCAGAGATGTTTTCATCACATTTAAAATTATTCATTTTAAATGTATCAGATATGAAATCATAGTAAAGTGAATGATTATGACATGAAAGAGTAAACATTATTCTATGATCTAATGACTACCTAATCTTAAGAATATCCATTTTACTATTTAAAATGTTCACCAATAGAGTACAGTTCTAAAGTTTGGGGTCGGTACGATTTTTTAAAATGTTCTTTCATAATCTCTTATGCTCACCAAGACTAATTTCTTTGATCTAAAAACAGAAATATTGTGAAATATTACGATTTAAAATAACTCTTCTATTTTAATAAATGTAATTCAGTTTTGTGATGGAAATGATTTGATATTATCTGTTAAAAACAGTTGTACAATGTTGAAGCCGTAATATATTTTTATCTTCATGATTCTTTGATTGGTAGAAAGTTCATAAATGTCTTTACTTTCACTTTTGATCAATTTAACGTGTATTTGCTGATTAAAAGCATTCATTTCTTCTTTAAAAAAATCTTTCTGAGCCCAGACTTTGGAACGGTATTGTAGGAGTCACAACTTTAAGTTGTAACTGTGTTGAAACTTCACCTAGTTGTCTCCATTTTCTGCCATTTTCTTCTTCTCAAAGTGTTTGCACATCATGGTAGCACTGCGAAAAGACACATAATCATGCAAACACTGTAAGTAAATAGTCTCTCCATTGTGTTCTTTCATACTGATGATGTGGCCTCAGCGGTTCACTCTTCACACAGTCTATTAATAAACTACAGATACTAGCTTCCTGCTACCTAGCCCAGTCGGCATGTCACCTTTAGTTTCTCGACGCTAGATAGCTGTTACCACAGCCCATAGATAAATTAGTTTTTTATAGGTAAACGGTTACTGAGTGTTTGCAAAACCAACTTGTGTAGGAGATTGCAACATCAAGTTAGTTTTACTACAAATTATTGTAGTCCTAATAAAATCGAGAATATGAAAAGTGTTTTTTGTGGTACCATTTTGTTAGATATGATCTTACATGTAAATAATCTTTGATATAAAGTATAGAGCTGGTAAGTCCCGCCCATCCGTAAAACTCCAAGTGGACCTCTAGGTTGAAAAACCGTCAATGCAAGTGAATGAGAGAAAATAATTATTTTCTGATCCCGTTTGAATTGTGCCATGAATGTGAACATATGTTGTCTGTGAATTTTTTATATAATTTATCATGTAACGAGTTTGACAGTATATTGTATGATTCTTTGGCTAGCAGTTGTGGAATAGACATAACGAGAAAGACTACACGCGCATATGTGACGTCACCGCATGACACATTTTCTCTCCACAAAATCAAATCACGGTGCGATAATCTAAGGAATTAGATCGAGATGCCTGTGTGTTTTGTACCTAAATGTCACCATTCAAACAAAACATGCTGTTCTAGCGGGATCCGTGTGCTAGTGGTGGTGACGTATATCAAAGGCAGCGAAGAGTTGTAGTCCACAAAGTGCTCTCACACAAAGTCTAACCGTATGAAAATTCTACCCACTAAATTGTAGCATTCTTTACACGAAAAATTATATAAAAAATTCACAGACAACATATGTTCACATTCATTGCAAAATTCAAACGGGATTAGAAAATAATTATTTTCTCTCATTCACTTTCATTGACGATTTTTCAACCTAGAGGTCCAGCGGGGTTAGCGGAAGGGGCGGGACTTACCAGCTCTATAGTCTTTGATAATGAGATTCATCTTAGTTCTTTGTCCTTTGCGCAGTACATTTCTTTCAGCGTTTATTTCTCTCTGACGCTTCGAATTGTACTCATATTTTTAATACTTGGTGAATATTTGAACATTATGTTGTAAATAACACTGCCGCCAGTGAAATGCTTAATATTTAAGTTATTAATGTTCTGACATATTCATGTTTGTTGTCTTGTCTAAAACAAAGCTTAAGAACAAATTTAGAATTACTGTTAAATGTTTACTATTGAATTTTGAAGAGGGTAATGGTTATATTATGTCTTACAGTATCTGTTAATTGCCTTCACTAACTGGACTAATGTTTTTTTTTTATCTAAATGCATATTAAACGTGCAAAAATGGGAAATAATTGCTTTGCAAGGCATGTGTAAATAAAGACAGAATGTCTTTAATCGTCACTGTGTTGTCAGACTCTTTGTGGCTTTTTCTGTCCATTTTAATATATTAAATATTATATGCCGTACCGTTGAAATGTTTGTCATGTTTATGTTGTTTTAAAGAAATTGGTGCAAAATTAATCAAAGAATATTTCAAATGAATAATATTTTCTGTTTCTCCAAAACTGTTGGAGTTGGATTAGTCTTTTCTAGTTGTAAGTTTATTAACATTTCTTTCTTTTATACACACTATTTTCAATGTTTGTGTGTATTTCTAACTAAATCAACTTAGCTGCAACAACTGAAATACAAAAGCAGTGTCGGAGCTGTATACATGCACAGTGGTACACAAATACTTGGTCTGTTTAGAAATGACAAAAACAGGAAGTGTTTTATATACAGGGCTTTTTGCTTTTACCATGTTTTTTGTGATGTTATTAACCGGATTGCATAAGAGTAAATGTGAGTTACAGGAATCAGTCTGGTGGGTGTGTGTAGAAATGGGCAGGTATTCTGTATTTTAGCCTAAAGAATCAGTTCCGCATTATGCTTTAGAATTGCAAAATGTGGAACTGATCAACAGAACGCTGTCTGCAGACCAAAGATAGCCTACCCCTTTTACACATAAAAAATAAAGTTTCAATGTTGCTTTGGAATGTCAAAAGTCAATCTGAAAATGTAACATCAGGAGCATGTAGCCTGTTGACCAATATGATCCTGAACTTTACAGCCTGGCCCTTTAATATCCAGAAATTTTCATTAGAGTTGTTTTTTTTTTTGTTAGGCATAGCATCCTCTATTTCCTCCTTTTCTTTTCCTTTTATAGAAGTGATCTGTATTGTCCTTTTACTTAGTATCAAAATACAGTGTAGATAACAGGCCTTGAGTTTCACTCGTCTCCCTCTGCTGGCATGATATGTGTTTAGGAACAAAGTCTGCTTTGTTTCCCTAGTGACTGTTTTGTCATACTACAATGCGCACATGAAGCCACATTTGAAACAGCATACTATTCTAATTTCTACCTTTATTTTCAATATTTACATCTACACAGACACACATGCATACAGTATACATTATGTGTGATGTAATGAATAAACTAGAAGGAATAGAACAGAGGTAGAAGTAATGTGATTTTTAACGTGACTATTTAAAACACATATCAAAACACATTGATATGTTCGAGATGATACTATTTTGAATGTTTATTGTTGTATGCAAAATCTATTTTTTAAAAGGCTTAAGTTTGCAGTATGGACAACATGATGCTCCAAGTATGACAGCATTTTGTTTTTAAATTACCGGGTTTTTATGCATTACTGATTTATGTTTTTATTATGTGCAACATAAAACATTTTAAATATTTGCACATTGAATATTGGTTTGCTTCTTTATCCAGCATGCATTGCTTAAACAGTTATGCCACTATGCAACAAATCAACTCATCTTGTGACTCAAACGTTAAATGGCCTATTAGCCCCAACAGCTGTGCATGGAAAATGAAATGGGCCAGAAATTAGTTTTGGAAGTGAAGCTAGCGAGAAACCTGTCCCCATGACATACAAAGCAGTAAGTGAGTCTGCAGCTCTCTCTAGTGGAGGTTTCTCATAATAATGGGTCACTCACAGCTCTTTGGGTTTAAACAGGTCAATGTTTGTCCACCATTCATGTTAGTTTACTCAAAGCCAACAGGCAGAAAAACACGCTCAATTGCCTATTGTTACACAACAAAGATAAAATCTGATAAGGAAATAGATGCACCATAGATAAATAATCAGCTATCGATGAAAAGAGTCTGATAACAGTGAGTAATGAATTTAATTACTCAGAGAAGAATAGAAAATTAAATGAGATCTCGTAAATGAATAATATCATGAGCAAATAAACTAACAAATAAAAGAGTAGGCTAGCCTATAAAATGGTGTAGCACAGCATTTGTAGATTCATATCTCATAAGGTATTTGAAATCGTATTTGTCCTTACAATATTATTTTATTTAGCAAGCAAGCAGGAACACCGTTACTATGCTACTTTCCTTTTATGCATTTAAGGGGTAAGATGAACACATTATGGCTATAAAGTGGCAACGAATGTATTAAAATACATAACTAACATTTGGTCTTTGGAACGTCTACACAACCTACTTAATATTCATTAACTAACAATTCGCCATTGGACGTAACTTTTCCCCAATGTAATTAATATTTAGAATTACAGGCTTCGCCATTGGAGGCACGCGAAGAAACGTCAGCATGGCGTATTTAATATTCATGAGCCTTCGTTCGCTTCAGCAGGATTCGTCATTTCCCAAAGCGGCAGGCTTGAGCTCTGCTGAGTGAGGATTCAGAAACACAGCCGAACATCACATCAAAAGATGAAAATGTAGACATATATCAGAAGATGCGCACATCGGAGACATAACACACCATCAATCGATGACGATGGAAGACGGACTGGTGTCCGAAGACGATATATGTGAGTGTTAAAAAAAACAGTGAAGTGAAAGAATATTGGCAGTGTTAGTGCGGTACAGACAGAAACTGGGGCAAGTGAGAGAAATATATTATTCAGTGACTAAAAATGTATCATCTCAATGTATGAGGAGGTGGCTTATAAAACCAACTGTGGCTACTAAATACTAGTTACTATTAAAAATGTTACTATAGCCTAATAGACAAAAGAGACTCGTTTAGTAGGGCTGGGCTGATCTGTTAGTTACAACCAGCTCTACTGATTATTTTTTAATAGTATTCAAATGTAATATAAATATTTTGTGACCATATATTTTTAAAACCTGTACAATGACGTCACTCCCTGCTTGAGATGTATCTATAGATTCAATAAGCAACTTTTCTCTACAGTTATGTTTACAATGTACAGTATATAGGCTAATTTACAATCTAGTAAAGAGATCATATCTGGAAAAAGAACAGAAACATGAGATATGAATTTTGTTGATCCATGTGAACATCATGTATGCTGCTGATGTTTGTACTGTACCTGTATACACCATCCTGTCACCTTCCACTTTCATTTCTCTCTAGTGCTTTGCTCAGAGAAGGAGTTTCATGATGCTGTGAAGAGGAATGACACTGTCAGAATGCAGGAGCTGATACGAAGAGGGGTGGACATCAAAGTCAAAAATAAGGTTAGATATAGCCAATACTGAACCAACAGAAACATAAGGTGAAGATTGCAAATCTACATGAACTGGTTGAGGACTAACACATGCACAGTTGGTTATGTACCTTATTATATTAGACATTTAACTTCTAGTAATATGTTTATAAATGCCCCAGGATGTGGCCAAATTTGTCAAAATAAAATAAGTTTGGAATAATGTGTTCATATCATACAAATGCTAAATAAACTATAATGTGTACACTTCTGAACATGGTGACACAGCAAAGCACACTGAACAAACTACAGGAAGCTGTGTCAGAGGAAGTTATGTTGCCTTTCACCACGCCAATTTCTCTGCCTGGAATGTTTTGTTTTTCCCAGTTATACACCAGAGTGTCGGAAACACACATGTTGTGGTCCTCAGCACAGGATATGACCCTTATTTTACCCCAGAAAACAGTGTTATTTACCACCTTTAACCATGGCAAGGCATGGCTCGTGAGTCAGTGTGACTGTTTCATTTAATATGTGATTTTAATTTTACAGATGGAGCGTAAGGCCCTACACTGGGCAGCTGGAGCTGGCAGTGAACAGGCCCTGCGTCTACTGCTGGACCACGACATGGATGTGGATGATAAGGACAGCGTATGTGTCACATGCATTCTGTACGCTGCCAAACTGTAACAGGGAACATGTTCAAATTTAGTTACATTTTAGGCTGAATATTTTATAAAGTTTTATGTTTATTTACTGTATGAGCACAAATGAAAGAAATACTGCTCCACCTGGTAAATCTTTAATGGGCTGCTGTTCATTCACCATGTGGCCTGTACATTACTGGAGGCTATGAGCTTGTTACACCAACAACAGTAGTTGAAGAGACAAAGGGCGGCCCTGAAGTGCAAGGCAAAACATTTTTAGATAATTGAGTAGTTTGGTGAGTGATGGAATTTTTTTCTTTAATAAAAATACATTTAATTTTTAGGTTACAATGTAAAGTGAAAGCATATAGAAAGTGTTTAAATACTGTAACTGCTCAACGTTTTTATATAACTTTTTTTTTAAGTGCCTCCTGAGGGACAATTATTTTTTATAGTAAAAATAATCCATGTCCTAGGACCTAGGAGATCATAAAAATGATGTGCAGAATAATTAAATTATTTTATTAAATTACACATGATCTAAAAAATGCATTGCACTCTTTCGTTCGTGCATTTTGGGGGGCGGAGCAATGAAGGGAGGAGTGTGTTTGTTTTGGGTTGATTTAAAAAATCAACAGTGTTTCTCAGATATTGCTTACTGCACCTTTAAGGAATAGTCCATTTAAAATAGTGTTATTTTAGATTTTGTTCAATTTTATAGTTTTTGTTAATATTTCGATATTAGATATTTTCTGTTTTCATTTTAATTTTAGTTAAAGTTTTAGTAATTTCGTTGTGTTTTTTCAAATGTATTAATTTTTTAAAGGTCTTTATAGTTTTTATTAACTTTTAGTTTATTTAGATTTAGTTGTTTTAGTATTCCAACTTAAACTAAAATAAGTTATTTTATTTTTATTTCAAGAAATGGAAATGTTTTTTATGGTTTTAGTTTTAAGTGCCGATAATAACCCTGCTTTAGGCTAATTTTGTTCTTCAAAAGTCGTGTGACTGTAGACATTCTTACTTGTTTTCCAGTTTGGTATGAATGCTTTGCTCTTGGCGGCGTGGTTTGGTCACCTGTCAATCTTAAAGATCCTTGTCTCAACCGGGGCGAAGCTCACCTCTGAAAACAAAGTAAGGCTCTTGGTAAAAATCCTCGACGAGTTTCATATATCTTATATGAAGACAGTGGTAGCTTCTCACTCAGTGTGCTCTGCTCACTCACCATACAAATGGGATTGTACTGTGTACTGCCCTAGATAAAGACTTCAACATTAATTTTAATGCATCTCGTGACTGAACTGTCACATTTCTTTTGTCCTTAGAATGGCTTGAATCTTTTGCACTGTGCTGCCCAGAGGGGTCACATCAGTATTCTGGAGTATATCATGGAAGATCTGGAAAATGTGCAGCTTAATAAAGTCGACAAGGTGAGAATCTCTTTTTTTCCTCCCCAATACCCATGATCTTGAAGTGTAATGTATTTTATTACAGATATCTTATACTTATATAATTATACAGCGCAGTCTCATCCCAAGAAGTCATATACTGACGTCTTGGGACGTCTTTTGACCATACGTCAATATCCGCCTTTTTAGGGTACCCTTAAACGTCGGTTAGATGACGTTATCGGATCCTAACTCTACCCCAGACCTAAACCTACCCCTAAACCTACCCCGTCACCTACTGACGTTAAAGGTAAAGCGTCAGTTGTATGACGTCCCAGGATCGTCATTTACCGACGTTTAAGGGTACCCTAAAAAGGCGGATATTGACGTATGGTCAAAAGACGTCCCAAGACGTCAGTATATGACTTCTTGGGGTGAGACTGTGTTAAATTATACAGCACACGGTACTCTGCTGTTGCGTGTTCTCATACTCACACTTTCAGAGCCGTTTGCAATCACCAAATAGCCCACATAATATGCTAAGAAATTGCTTTGATCTAGTGCTGATAAATTATGACTACTTTATGTATAATCTGTTGTTTATATCATACCTGTAAACTCGACCAGGAAAGTGTTGATGCCATTTTCTTTTCATCGTACCTCCGTATAATGGCTAATGACGTAGTGTTTATCAGCGCAGCACTGGTTTGTTATTTACAGGGGTTGCCAGTGTAAGTGAATACTGCTATAATCGCTGCTGTTCCATAGCACCACTTACTGGCAGAGAGTGAATTTACATATTTATCTATGTTTGACCAATATTTCTTATGCAGCACGCAGTGTTGTAAATGTTAACCTGTGTATCAACACAATAAATTACCGACATCATAAATAATTGACAAGAAGCTACAATAATTACAGGGGCCTCTGGTTATCTTAAGGCACCCCTAATCATGACGTATGTTTTAGCGGATGGTGGGACTAAATATCCGCCATTTAGTTATCAACACCCAACTTCCAACAATCCAATCAATTTCCAAAAGACTAAATCACGTCCCGCCCTACATTTTTTTCTCATTCTTGAAACAGTTTTCCTCGTATATATGGAAGAATATAGGGAAGAAACGACTATTGGGATTCCCTATAGGGATTATGGGTAAGAAAAGGCTATTGCAGCTTCTATTTCATGCTGACTTTAAGGTGCTTTTACACTAGGGGAAGTTTTGAAAGAGCATTTGGCTGATATGTGTTTTTGTGTTTGTGCACAGTTTGTCATATTTTGATCACATGACATTTTGATCAGTTTTGCAAAATCTCGGGTTTTTCTTCTAACATTTGTAGGCCCTTTAAAACAAAGATTTGCAGCATTCTCTGATCTATGTTGTAAGTGCTAAAAGTCTTTTGAGGCTCAGTTTTGTGAATCGATTCATGTCCCGAATGTAGAAGAGAGCTGTTTTTCGATGACCATGATGATTGCACAATGTTCATGCAAATATCAGTTAAACAATTTCAAGGAATGACTTTGAAGAATTGACTAAAGGAAGAGTTTTGTTGACTTAAAAAGCAGACAGTAAACAGGAACTTTCAAGCATAAAAAATGACGAATACTTCTTTCTTGTTCAATGTAAATCATAAATAGTAAGACATGACAACATTTTATCCATTACGTGTGGATTTTTTGTTTGGCTTGATTCACTTATATCATTTTTCTCTGTCTCTACGACTTTTGTTACTCAATTCAGAGGTGAGGAAAAAAATGAATCATGCACAGTAAATATGGATTGTGGGACATTTATTATGAATGTCAATTGTAATGTCATGTTGTCTTTAAAAATAGATTTGAGTGTTTCCAGTTGTAATGAATTATGCTGAATCATTTCACACAAGTTTATGATGAGATTATGATGATAATTAAATCATTAATACCAATATAACATGATCAATATTCTGGAGTAAGTTGCATTGTGCTTTCTGTCAAAACGTTTTATTACCCAATGAAATGTAATGTTAACAGCTGTAAAACATTTATGGACAGTAGTACATGTCCTTTCTA
Organism: Chrosomus eos; assembly: GCA_036326025.1. NCBI lineage: Eukaryota > Metazoa > Chordata > Actinopteri > Cypriniformes > Leuciscidae > Chrosomus > Chrosomus eos. The sequence continues at coordinate 14,437,530 of CM070818.1, read as the reverse complement.
AAGTATCTCCGTCCTTCGAAAGAGACGTTAAACCGAGGACCTGACTCTCTGTGGTCATTAAAAATCCCATAAAATGTCTTTCGAAAGAGTAGGGGTTTAACCCCGGCATCCTGGCCAAATTTGCCCATTGATCTCTGTCCATCATGGCCTCCTAATTATCATTGGCTTCATCACTGTCTCCTCTCCACCAGTAAGATGGTGTGTGGTGGGCGTTCTGGCGCAATATGGCTGCCGTCACATCATTAAGGTGGATGCTGCACATTGGCGGTGGTTGAGGAGATTCCCCCCCTCTATGTAAAGTGCTTTGAGTGCCGAGAAAAGCGCTATATAAATGTAATGAATTTTTAATTATCTGTTGTGTCAGTCAGGTAAGACGGCGTTTCATTTAGCCGCAGAGCATGGACACCTGGAGGTGGTGGAGTTTCTCATTGGGATGGGCTGTGCTCATGATCTCAAGGACAAGGTGAGGGACAGCAAGACTCACAAATGCACAGACGCTCCTCAGTTGCAAGACATTTCTTTTTTTGCTGAGTTTAGATGCAAAATACCAAAGTGTGCCAAACATGCTAAAGTGAACCAAGTAAAAACTGTAGACTTAAGTGGTGCGACACTGTGGATATGAGGTCAAAGATGTGTTCATTGTCATATGTTCATGAACTGCAGGAGGAGAACACTGCACTGCATTTGGCAGCTAAGCAAGGCCACAGTGACATCCTACAGAAGATTATGGAGACCGGGGAGAACATTGATGAAAGAAACATTGTAAGACTCGCTCCAATTGTAATAGATTTTTTGCTTTAGTGTCGTTTATTTGCTTCACATTTTCATCTTTTATCAGGACGGCATGACTGCTTTACATTTGGCAGCTGAAGGGGGTCATTATGAGTGTATCAGACTGTTGCTGGAGGCTGGCTGCAATGTCAATGAACTTACTAATGTGAGTACAATGTTTTATATTAGCAGCAGTCTTCATCATAACGATTGAGGTTTTCAACGTGTTATCAGTACAACAAATTAATGCTAATGCTAATGTGCTTTTTCTTATAGAGCAACAGAACGGCTCTTCATCTGGTGGCCCAGCATGGCTCGGGTAAAGAGGTCAGACTGCTGGTAGAGGCTGGGATCAGTCTGGATTCAGTAGACGCTGTGAGTACTAAAAATTTCAGTTGACATTCCAACATCACAACCTGCTTTTCAAGAAGTATAACGTTTACTGTAGAGCAAGAGAGAATGTTTGAGGGACAAATTCATTACGGTTAATTAAACTCTTTAGCATACGCGTGGTGCTCAACATGTTAAGGCCATGGGTTTGATTCTTAAGGAATGCATGAACTGATAAAATGTATACCTTGAATGCAATGCAAGTCTAAGTCACTTTGGGTTAAGTATCTGTCGGATGCATAAATTATATGTAAATGTATATTTCTTCAATTTCAATTTCAGTTGTGCCGCCTTCATTATGAACCTTTATTTTGGATTCAGATCTTCTTGCCAACATTCTGTGTAAAATAACCATTGATGATTCAAGTACTGCACATTACATAATGCCCACATTAAGACAGTAGACACTCCCATCTTAGGGAAAAAATACAACAAAAAAAAGTGAACTGATCACGATGAGGAGCATGTGATGGGGAATTGTGTCGTTGAAATTGTGATCGGCACTAGTTTTGTGGGTGTATTTGCGAATTTATGTGATTTACATAAGTGAATCAGGTGCTAAACCGTCACAAATAAGTCATCACAAGACGTATGCGCAGGTTACTTTTTTTTTGCTGAACAAGTGCGCACCCGAATCGCTTTCACATTCATGTGAATTGTGCCACCGTTCAACCAAACCGAGTGCAACCGAACTCAGACCACCTCCTTCGGGTAGTCTCGGGTTCGGTCCCTGTGCGCACCCGGGTCCGCATGACAGCTTTCACATTACCAGTTTTTCAAAACGTGCCCTGTTTCGAACTAAACTGCTTTCTACTACCCATTGTACTTCATTATTCAATACCATATTCCTTGCCAGCAACATACGTCAGCTCTACACCTGGCAGTACTCAACAACTCCACAGGAATAGTGAAGGATCTTATCAAAGCAGGATGCGACCTGGACATCTTTGACAATGTGAGTGTGGTTGAGTTTGAGTGTGGTTCATTTCACATTTACAAATGCAAACAGTTCAGAGATTTTGAAAATGGCTCAACAATTGTTCCTTACAGCGGCTTCAAACTGCTTTGCACATAGCAGCAGAACACGGCTGGCTTAACATCGCTGAGATGATCCTGATATCTGGAGTCAACCTCAATCTACTCGACAAGGTGCAATTTCCTGTTATCGTACATGGGTGTGGACGATATATTTTTATAGTGTAATACAATTCTGATCAAACAATTACACAAAAGATGTTTACTTCAAATGTTACAGCAGAGGAAGACATCACTTGATGTTGCAGCACGAGGCAACCATGTGAATGTTGTTGACATGATTATCAAAGCTGATAGATTTTACAAATGGGAAAAGGTATGTTCATGTACATTTAAGCTTATTTAATTGTTATCTATCATAATTAAAAATTGTGTGCTATTTTTAATGTGTTAATTTGCCCTCCAGGAAAATGTCACAAGTGATTCTGACTCTCTGGTGGGAACGAGTCTTACCTTTAAGCAAGACCATCAACAGGAGACACAACATATCCGATCCGTCCTATGGAAACTTTCCTCCAAGTATCTGAAACCAGGCGAGTGGAAAACACTGGCTCGGCACTGGAAGTTCTCTGAAGCACATATTCGAGCTATAGAGCACCAGTGGACAGGTACACCATCTAATGCTGTGATCTGCTGCTCATATATAAATTAAAGCTTTTATTCAGCAAGGGTGCTTTAAATTCGATCATGACAGTAAAGACATTTGACAGTAAAGACATTTAAAATGTTACAAAAGATTTAGATTTCAAATAAAGTATCATCAAATCATTATGAAAAAAGTAGGCTATCACGGTTTCCACAAAGATATTAAGCAGCACAAATGTTTTCAACATTGATAATAATAAGAAATGTTTTAGAGAACCAAATCAGCATATTAGAATGATTTCATGCAACACTGAAGACTGGAGTAAATAATAAATCAAACAATTGCTCAATCAGATCGATCCCAACACTTTTAAATGTTTTTATTTTTATTGTACAAAAAATGTGATTCAAATTTTAAAAAATGATCAAATGTCACAGCATACCAGGATTGAAAAGAAAGTGACAATTACAGGTCAATTGTGCATATTCTCAGATAATGCATAGTATAGTTTCCTGAAATATTTAAATTTGAAAATATCCACAAAAATTCTAAATATGTGAGGTCTGGAATCTTAGATAGTTATTGCTCGGAAGTCTTCCCCACCACTACAACTCGAACAGAACAGAAACAGTTACACTAGCCTTTAATTTGCATGATTTTCCCAGATGTAGTGCATTGTTCTAGGATCATAGAGCAGGCAGCCCAAATGTGTTCAATATGATAGATATCTGCCATAGTGATGACAAGCTCTGAACTTTAAAAGGTACAAAGAGCCACAAGGAGCACGGTCACAGAATGCTGCTCATCTGGATGCACGGTGTGATCACCGCTGGACAAAACCCCATCAAGGGCTTGTACGAAGGTCTGATCGGAATCTCAAGGATGGACCTGGCAGGTGAATTCATCATTACAGTTTCATCATTACATTACATGTGTATAAGCTCTGTTCCTAAACCTATTCTAATGCATCATATGTGCATTATCTCAGACTCAATTTGTCAATCTTTTTGTCTTTTTGGAAGGCAATCTTAGAGTTAGATTTTAACCCCCTGGGGTTGGCCAGAAGTCACGACTTCTTCACTTTTTTCTTATTGGTGCAAAAGAGACTCAAATAACTCAATAATAGATTTTTGTCATACAGATAAGTGTTCGAAACTGTTAAGTGTCTACTTTTATTTTTGTACACACAAAAATAACAAAATGTTGTGCTTTTTGCAAAATACCAATATCAAACAGGATGGGCATTCTGTCGTCTCTCAGTGAGGTCCATTCTGAAACGCTTCAGAAAATGAACTGAAACTCAGCGAATACTCGCCACACAGACATGAAAGTTATGTCAGTACAGTCATTTATAAAGTAGGCATATTAGGCAAATATAGACATATTAGGACCAACCAAAATTTTACATGCCATTTTGACTAGGATTACGCCGTAGAAGATTGTAGACAGAGAGGAAACACTGGGTTTTGTAACAGATCTTCTGAGTACTTGTTAGTATTTTTAAAAGTTTTATTGTCTTTCACCTTCTCTCATTTATAACTTTCTTTTCTTCCATAAAGAAAGCATGCGACAGCAGGCAAATGCGGATCCGTCTTCTGCTAAAAAATGCACTGCAATGTGATGGGAGATGCATTGAGATCAGTCTGGATTGAGTGCAAACCAAACAGAAGATTGCATTTGAAACAGAACTGAAGAAGCACAAATACTACCTAAAATACAACCTCAGTGATGGGACAAAAGCAAACATTCACTGCAAACCAGACTTTGGATTTAAACTATACGTTTCTGTGGATCAAGATCCGTTATTTTAGGAGAACAGGTAGATATTGTTTCTTTTTTATGATGAAAAATTCACAAAGCAATAACATGTCAACTTAGGTCATGGTGAATTGAAGAATTTCTGATTCATTCTGTATGTCTTTCTGTCCTTTATTTATTTATTTATTTGTAGATGCCGTTCCCCTTTGTCAGCTCGCTATGACATACATAAGAAATGATTCTGATGAATGGGGATCTCGTTTGAGAGCCTATCTATTTCGAGTGTAACTAAACGTACCAATGCACATTGGCATTGCGATAATTGCACCAGGTGCTGTGCATCGCGGTGCGAGCATATAATGAGCGGCAGGTGCCTCACATCCTTGTCTTTCGCTTCGGAGCCAGACGGTGAATGGTGTTCCTGCTCTGCAATCTTATCTGAGAGTGTTTTAACTTCAGCTTCAGCACCAGAGAGAGCAGTTTCCTGAAAGACAAACACGATTTGACACGGAGTCTTTTTCAAGATGTCATTTAAACCGTGTGTTTCTGGATGCGGTCGTTTCCTATTCTCATTTGACGGCCACGATCACTGTTTCACATGCCTGGGCTTAAGCGTGTTGAGACCGCGTTCGTGGGTGGTTCATGTTCTCTCATGAGAGCATGACCACGTCGGCACTTTGTTCGTCTCCCCTTTCTCGCAAAGGCTTGAGCCCCTCAGCGTGCCGTTGAGCTGCCGCCTGACAGCGCGGGTTGTCATGGCAACCCAGAGCGTTTGGCGCACTAAAGAGACTCAAGTGCCTCAAACGAGGTGGAGTCCCCTTGCCTATGCCCCGATCTAGTTCCTCTTCTGGTGGCCACCAGAAAAGGGCTACTTTGGCTAATAGCACTGGTGATCTGAGGTTTACAGCGAGACCACCTCCTCGGGCCCCTCACTCCTCTAGCGCATCGCAAACATGCTGATACTGTGTTTGTGGGTGGTTTATGCTCTCTTATGAGAGCATGTTGTTCATCTTGCCTTTTTCATGAGGGCTTGAGTGCTCAGCGTGCCGTGTGCCATCGAGTTTGACGGCCACGTTCACTGTCTCGCAGCTTTCGGATGGGATTACTGGTCCTTCTCATGAGGGACCAAGCATTTCATTTGGGGCTCCAGGGGAGGATCAGATGTCGATCGCTGCATCGAGAGAGGGCTGTTACGCTCTGGAAATGAAGATGATGCTGAGTTCCCACTGTAATGGTGTGTGCGCTCATGCTGAATCAGATTCAGATTCGGGCTACTCTAGGGGTGCAGTGCGACGCGTAAACGCCTTGCCCCACCCCTGTGCCTGCCCAGATGTGTGTGAAAAACATTGGCAGTATGGAAACATTTTGGCGCCAATATGGCATGCCAAACATGCCAAAATCTGCAGAAAAAGTTGTTCCTCTATCACTACCCTTGGTGGTGTGCATTGGCTTGTTTAGTTACACTCGAAGTAGATAGGCTCTCGAAGCTAGATCCCCATTCATCAGAATCACTTCTGACGTACGTCTCCGTTCCCTCCTAGAGGGTTACCATACGTAACCGAGACGTTTTTCGGCTAAAATTGTTATTTTTAAGAATGGATGCAAAACTAATGCTAACACAGCTGCATTACCCAGGATACTGGGAAACACATATTTATGTGTTCAAATGTGCCTAATCTTTTTGAGTCCCTCCTGATTGAACACCCTGTTGATTATTATGGGATTCGCCAGACTGAAAGCCTGAACTTTTGATTATTGTGCAAATGTTGTTATATGATTGTGGGAAAAAAGAAAGAAGTCTGTGGTATGAAATTAAGAGAATAATAAACCACCACAGTATTTTATGCAGATTATAGTTTGGTTAACAATACTAATATCTCGATTTTAATCATTCTCATTTTGATATCCATTCACTAAGCCCTATTTGTAGCGCGCCTACCATCCAATAAGCTTTGTTTTGTTAATTTCATACGAAACAAAGTTTTAGCTTTCAAATTATGTAAATTTTATTATGAAATTCAAACGCTAGATACCGCTTGGTGACGCATTGCTGTAGCGATGAACCAATCATCATTAGGTACATTAAAAGATAACTTTATATATGTCTATATATGAAATATATATGTCTTTTGTAATCGCTCAATCAGTGTTTCTAAAGCGGAAAGACGGAAAACTTTCAATATTATAGTAATACCAACTGACAGGGTTCCTGTATAATTTTTACAGCATTACTTGAGAGATTTTTTCCTTGAGAAAAAATGACCTAGGCTGCTGTACCTGATATCCAACGCGATATTGAATCAAGATTGAAAATTAATCGAATCTCAAACTTAGAAATTAGAATAAAAATGTATTGTGAATCATGGAATTTGTGTCAATGCCAGCCCTAATGCAGATGTATTTAATTATTCATCATTTCTGGATATGTTCAGCCTGCCTATGCAAGATATATGTATAAGGTTGTGATGTTTAACAAGCCTGCAAAAGTGCAAGACATACAGTAATCTTACTGAAACTGTTTGATTTGTAAGTGTACTTGTATTGGCAGAGTCACAGTATGCAGCATGACCAGCAATGTTGTTGTTTTTTTTTTTTTTTAATTAAAATTAATTGTAGATTGCACTTAAAACTATATCCAGATATATTTGTTGTAGCTATAATGACTTTTGTAAGCGTTTTACTGGATTGTGACTGAACAAGACATTCAGTGCTGAACTGAAACAGGTCTTGTTATTAAAAGTTAATATTGACATATGAAAATGTTTTTGAGGTAAGATGCAAATTGCCAGACACCTGTGGTTATCGGATAGTAACTACACAATACGTACAAATTTCATTATGTAACACAAACCCGACTGATGTTGTGAGGCCACCTAGTCATGTGCATCACTGTTCTCAGTTTTAAAAGAAGACTATCAACAGCGACCGTATTTGAGGAACATTCAGCTATTTTATTTTGGAATGATTTTTCTGTCCAAGCAACTGGCTCATTAAACAAAAATCTGTGTTCCTTTATTTTTGTTGATAGAAGGTTTCCTCAAACGAAGTATTAGTGGTGTTTGCCAAAGCATTGCTCATCATTAGGGTTTTGAACAAACTCCTAATCATGAGTATTAAACTTGTTAAGGTGCTCTGAGCGTCTATAACATATGCTGCAGTTAAAGACAGCATGAAACAGATGTTATGATTGTCTTTTCTTCCTTATTGTGACGTATATCAGAGTAAAAAGGCTTCTTGAACAAGAAAAAAATGTAGGGCAGGACTTGATTTTGTCCATGGGGAGATGATTGGTTGTGGTTTGCTATTGGTGGATGTCGTGTGAGTGACAGGTTGTCCCGCTCTCACGCCAGTAAACACGTCATCACAGAAGAGAAGAGATGACGCTGCAAAAGGGAGAAGTTATTTTGATTAAAGATTATGAAGGAACATGGATTTTAAAAAAATGACGTGCACGGATTAATCATTTATAATAAACACTGCAATATTCCATTAAAAAAATTTTTTATTTCATGTCGACTTTAATGTGCTGGCTTTTTCCCAAAAAATATTTTGACGGATCAGATCATAATATCATGGTACTCAATGAATACTATATACATATACCAGGATATTTAGATGATACTGGTCAAAAAACAAAACAAACAAAAACGTCCTGTTATACTTTAAATAGGATCAAGAATATAACTTACTGTGTTGTAGACTTGAATTTATTTGCATGCCATAAAATCCCAATTCATTGATCTGATTCTTATGTAAACACTCTGATAAATCTTAAAAAATGAATACTGTATAACCATAACAGTGTTTGAATTGTATGGTAATGCTTTAGTGGTTCATTTGTGGTTTATAACTGTAGACTTGTATTTACAAATGCTCCTCAACGGAAAGAAAATACTAATAAACAAGGTCAAATGATTACGGAAGTGTATTGCTTTCACTTGAGGAACCAATCTACTACTAACGAGTTAATTATCTCAGAATTACCAGAATCTTTCATGGAAAAAAAGTTTTTGCTCTGTTTTTCTGAATTAACGAGTTAATTATCTCAGAATTACAAGATCATTTTTCATGGGAAAAAGTTTTTGCTCTTTTTCTGAATTAATGACTTAATTATCTCAAAATTATGAGTGACTCATTAATTTAGAAAAACGAGTGAAAAATTTTTTTCCAAGAAAAATGTCTCACATAATTCTGAGATAATTAACTCGTTAATTCAGAAAAACAGAGCAAAAACTTTTTTCATGAAAAATTAGGGCTGGGTAAAATATCGATTCATCAATGCATTGCAATTATTTGTTTCTCAATTCAATATCGATTCATCAAATCCTATGAATCGATTCAGCCCACCGCCCAGTGGCGGCGCTGTGGGCAACACTCATCAGAGCGCGCACTGACACGGAGTAAAGACTTGTTTATACTCGACGCGTCCGTTTCTTTTACTGTCTATAATCCGCACGTGAGCGAAGGTGCGCGCGGCAAAAATGACGCGTTTGGTGTGCAAGACCTCATTGCGCTTGGCTGTGTGCAAGGCTTTTTTTGTAACAGCGCGCGCGGCACCGCATCCGAGGATGAACGACTTCTGACAAGCCGAATCTGTCCGAGTATGTATGTCACCGCACCGGCACGCAGTTTGCGAGTCTAAATTGCAATTCATTGTAAAGATTTTTTTGTTAAGGATTTGTTTACTGTGTGTGATTCATTTAATGGAAAGCACATTCACTTCTAGTCGTCTTGTTGTTCATTTTAAATAAACGTAGAGCAAGTAGCTAATCAGTGTCTGCTCGTTTATTCAAACTAAGTTGTCCTATATAACAGACGAAGGTCGCAACGTCCCCAAAAACTGCATGTGCACTAGTTTGATAACAAATGCTTCAGAGTTAACATGTTATATATATTGTACTAAAAAGTTATGAGTTATATGATGGAAATGTCGGTAATGTATCCTACATAGGCACAGTAAATAAGCCAAAGGTTCTCTGATCAGCTGTTCAGTGTTATTTATTGTGTTGACAAAGTAAGTTAGCAATTTGTAATGTTATAATATCTATGGTTGCACTTTGTTTTATGAGTATGCACATTTTGTGCTTCTGTTTACATTTATTTTATAACTTGAATGTTTAGGAAGAAAAATATACTTTCTACTAACAGTTACATGCACTTTAGATTAGAGATGTTAATAAAGCACCTGTTTGTTACAGTTGTGCTTTGTATTCAACACATGTACAATATTGTACAGTTTGTTCTGCTAAATAAACCATGACAGGAAACATGCTTGGGTCAATTTGTTCTTAAACATTGGTAATACTGCACACATTATTTAAAAATATACCCAGGTACTTAATTACTTGTGTATTTACTTATTATTGAATCGATATCGAAGTTAATAAGTCAATATCGAATCGAATCGAATCGAAGCCTCAAGAATCGAAATCGAATCGAATTGTGAAATTCCTAACAATACCCAGCCCTATGAAAAATTCTCTCATAATTGACATAATTAACTTGTTAATTCAGAAAAACAGAGCAAAAACTTTTTTTCATGAAAAATTCTCTCATAATTGAGATAATTAACTTGTTAATTCAGAAAAACAGAGCAAAAACTTTTTTTCATGAAAAATTCTCTCATAATTGAGATAATTAACTTGTTAATTCAGAAAAACAGAGCAAAAACTTTTTTTCATGAAAAATTCTCTCATAATTGAGATATTAACTCGTTAATTCAGAAAAAAAGAGCAAAAACTTTTTTCATTAATAATTCTCTCATAATTCTGAGATAATTAACTCGTTAATTCAGAAAAACAGAGCAAAAACTTTTTTCATGAAAAATTCTCTCATAAATTCTGAGATGAAAAACAGAGTGTGAAATTTTTTTCCAAGAAAAATGTATCTCATAATTCTGAGATAATTAAATCGTTAATTCAGAAAAACAGAGTAGATTTTTTTCCTCAAGTGAATGCAATACGCTTCCGTAAATGATTACATTACAAACGAGGCATAAAAGGCAGATTTTGCACCCAATACAGAGTTATTATTAGAAATAAATAAAAGTAAGAGTTTAGCAAATGCAAAACCTGTAATTGAATTACTGTAATTTAAATTAGTTGCAAATCTACAAATATTATCAATATTTGTTTTTGTGGTTAAACGGCTTTATTTTAAGTAAAAGACACATTTTGATGTTTCCAAATCAAGGACTCCTCATAGGTAATTTGGAAAAAGTGAAAGATTTATACAAATGGTGTTGAAATTAGTTTCATTTTATATCAGTGCATGACTCAAAAAACAACAGAGATAATGATGCTGACAACATTCATACAAAAAAAATAAACAAATGCAAAACAGAAAATAACACCAACATACAAAAGCAGAAAACTCAAGGAGTAAAAAGTGCGTTTTACGTATATTGTGTAAGGCAACCGGGTCAAAATACGGCATTATATGAAAACCCTAACTATGTAGTCAATTTCACTTATTTACAGTCATAATATTATATCAAAATATTGTTTATTTTCCATAAGGTAAAAATAGGCTCTATAAAGTCCATTCACATTTAACTGACTTAAAGGTAATAGAAAAACAGAATACCGAAACGTGATCTCTAAATGTTGTGTAGCTAAATCAGGTCAAATTCAGGGCCTGATTCATCTATTCATCATTCAGAAAAACTATTTCATGAAGCCTCTATGATTCATCATCACTCTCACGGTTGTTGCTCAGATTTGTCCTTTGCACCTCCAGCTCCTCCGCGCTGACCATCTCTGGACTGATGGCAGCGTACCGTGTCCCATGAAACTGGCGCAGGTGTATCTACAGATTAAAACCAGAGTAACAATGCAAATTAAGCACCTGAAATCACAACAACAAGGGCCCTATGTACACAATAATAATCTTTTACATTGTAATCCTTTTATTTATTTTTAATTTGGGATGATTGTGTGCTGCTGCATGTGTGTCTAATAAGCAGAGTGCATTGTGCAGATTAGCAATGTGCACTTTAAATAACAAAAAAAAAAACAATAAATACTGCGCCATTGACTTTAGACCAGGTTTTAGTTGGTCAATGATGCAGTCTATTTCAGTTTCCTCAAAATAGCAACGTGCCAACAATTTATCTGAACACACCTCGTTTTCAGACAATGGGTGCAAATGCATTTGCTATTTAAACATGAAAAGGATAAATGCGTCAGGCTGAAACTAGCGAAAAACACTTGCGTCGCACCGCATTGCGGCGGGAGTATGATAGGGCTAGGTGTGTTGTTTTTATTGCTACTCAATAAAGATTTTAAGCTTAAGTATCATAAAAGTGCTCCATATGTCTTCAAAACAGACTGAGATTTATGTTGTTATTCACTAGCTTTGTTTCCATCCAAAGTTGCAAATTTAACTTATGTGCAAAACTGGAATATCGCATAAAAAATCTGCGAATAAAGCAACATGTCCATCCCGTGTTCAAGAGAACAAAATCGTCACTTCCTGAGAAAATTGGCACAATATCTGTAATAAAAATAGAAGCCACTGTGGCTATTTATTCCAACATTATGAATGACTTTCGCTTCAGAGCGCACAGATGAAATGGAATAAAAGCTGTCATGTTATCTTTTGTTCGGAGGCGAATAACTGGTCTTTGAGAACACAATCGTGTGGGAAAGTACTGGAAGGTCATTGTACCAAATTATTGGGATGACAGACTTTGGCTCACGGGCATTTCAGAATGATCAAACCAACATTTAAGATGCTGTGCAATGAAATTGGTCCACTTATCTAATCCAGCAATCCAGTCCAATCATATCCTCTGTTGAGGAAATTCACATGAGTTTTTTGCTACACATCGAGGGATTTACTCAGCAAATGTGTTTCCATTGTAGTTTATGCGTATGTCTTCATATCTGATCCAGCTTTTTTTTTTTAAATGCGATAATCCAAAATTTGCATAAAAATAGGTGGATGGAAACAAAGCTACTGATAATCTTGATAATGAAAGATCATTAAGTTGTGAGTTTTTAAATTCAAGAAATAATCATTTAGACCAGCTTTCTGAATTAAGATAAAAAATAATGATTTGTTCAAGAACTGGACATTGTGACAGATCAAGGACAGCTAGGACTTAAATAACTGTCTGTTTTGCACACAAAGCTATCACGTGGCTGAGATTGAGAAACAAGTCATTCTACTTTACAGGGTTTTTGCTTATTTTTTTAAGCTTCAAATTTTCTTCATACATGTTCCACAGAAGAGAGAAAGGAAATCATTGGGGTTTGGAACAACACCAGAGTGAGTAAATAATTAAAATTTCAATTTAGGTTGAAATGTTCCTTTAAACAACTTGAAACAGTGGACTCACTTGTATGTACAGGTTAACTTCTGCGCTTCTGCACAGATAGGGGAAGTTTCCGCCGGTTTTGAGATGAGCTCTTCTAGCATTTGGGTACAGCTTATACATCTCTTCCTTTGCCTCATGTGACAGGGCGCTCTGATCAAAAACCTAAGAGAAAAGAAGGTCAAAATCATTTAAACTGTTTTTAATTTTTTTAATTTTCTAGCCTATTTATAAAAAAGACCTACATCCATTATGGTGACAGCAACATCCTTTATCTTGTGAGGTTCCACATAGGAATTTTGGCAATTCAGCGTGAGTCGAGATGCCAGTTCACTCTGGTTCAGGCTTTCCAGCTGAAGCACAAATAAACAAAGCATGCTTTGTTGATAAATGAGCAAAGAGTGAGACAAATTTACCTTCACAGAAGTTCACACATCAGTATAAGATCTATTACGAACTACATCAATCCAGCTCAAGCACAAGCACTAGATTTGGCTTGATTTATGTGCTGTTTTTCCCAATTAAATATTTCAGTACAATGGATGTTAACACATTTACACGTTTAACAAAATCCAGGTAGTTTTTCATGTTAAATATCCTTATGGCAGAAAAACTGACATGGATCATTTTAGGAATTTTTCTGTGGCCATTTTTTAATGGAGGTGGGTCAAAAGTTGTAGAATCACACATAGTTACACTAATAAATTATGTCATCAAAACTTCCAAAACAGTCGGTATGGTAGAAGTACTCACTCTGTCAACCATAAAGTCAATTGCATCTGCCATTTTTGGGTCCACAGGTCCTTTGGCAAAGTTACCAAGCACAATCTTTTTGAGCATGAACGCAGGCATCAACCAGAAACTAGAAAAGAAAGAGAATGAGAAAAAGTCCACAAGGATGGAGACATTACTACTGGAAAAAGTTATCAGTATTCTCTAAGTCTTTACCTGTTTGCTGTCCATGTCTGGTTGAAGATTGATGTGTCACTAAATGAGTTGCACAGGACTAGAGAGTGAACTCTGGGAGATTTATGTGTGACTTCAGCAAATTTCTGAGCCAGGAATCCACCCAGAGAGGCACCGAACAAGTGCACCTGCACAGAAAAAAACAGGTTGTGAAAGAGACATGTGATTTCCCATCTTGCATGCATAAAATAATCAATTTCCCATACCTTGTCAAGTTGTAAGTGGTCTAAAAGCTTCCTAAATCCATCACAAAATTCCAGAAGATCCCAATAGACAGGATACTGGAGCTGTGTAAATCAATATCAAGCGATAATGTCAGAAGAGCAGCACAAGAGCATGTTGGTTACATAAATGACCATGTTTGAAATGGCAAGCAACCGAATAAACCCTATTAATTATAATAACAAATGTATGTTATAGCAGCCAGGCCTATGTGTATTTGATATCTGAGAGAACATACTGAAATGACGCGGTAGCCCCATCCGGAGAGAGCCAGAACCTGCTGGAAGAAAACCTCTGCGGTGCCGCTCACGGGTGGGAGGAAGATGATGGGACATCTGATATTTTTCGGCCCAGCATCATACAACGACCAGACTTTACTGTCATCATCATCCACAATTATCTAAAGACACAAAGGCAGAAATGAGCTACATTAGTATCATATGACACAGGGGGAAAAAACATAATTTACATTTGGTACAGCAGTTCTATGATTTTTTTTCTCGTTTTAATTCTACTTGAATGAAAATTAACAATGACAAATGACAGTTAGCATCCTGTTTTCTGCCTTAATTCAAATTTAAAAATGAGATAGATAAATTAAACTTACTCTTTTCAGAGTACAGTGCTTCTGAACCAGTTATAATCAGGAGATACTCTTATCTCCTCCATTGCTGAAATGCAAATTAAATGTTTGATTAAATAAGTGAAAGCCTCTCATAATAACTGACGTGATCAACACAATGCTTGAAATTTAGATGAAAAGAAGAGGTATTCAGTAAAATTTCATTTCATGTGGAAAAAAAGTAAATCTTTATTGACTTTACCTCCCTTTCAGGCATTTCACCACAGAAAACGTGACTAGAGTACAAAATGGTCTAGTGAGTTAATTCGACAACTGAACATACATACACAATTACCGCAATTATAACACTATAAAAATGATGGTAGTCTATCTCTAAAATAACCATAAAAACCCGTCATAAGAGTGTTTAAGATGCTAAAAAATACAACATATGCCCCTACAAAACTATTGTTTGTGTACGTTTCACAGCGACGTAAATCAGGAGACCATTTCGAGCAATAGATGAGAGAATGTTACCGTGTCGATTCATGAAATAAGTCACCTTTTAATGCCTTTCATCCACAGGTTTGAAAAAACATTGTATCCTTTCGCTACATCACATGACAGCAGCTTCCGCAGCCAGAAGCAAACGAGTGACCGCACACGATCCCACCAGCCAATCAGCGACTGCTAACTGCGCGCACGCGCATTGGAGAGTGCTTTTAAAAGGATAGTTCATCCAAAAATAACAGGAAAAAAATCTATCATCTTTGATTCACTCTCATATTGTTCTTTATGTATCTGGTAATATTTAAATGCTATGTAAATTTAAATGTTTAATTTATTTTGAGTAATTGTGTTGATCTTGAATAACCTACCCAGATAGCAAGTGTGGAATCACACGTACACGTTGTACTTTTCTCTGTACACTCTGTACAAGTTACAGGACAGTTATTTATTTCTGTGGTGGGGAGTGTGTATATTGGACCGGTGCGCAGTGTCGTAATTCAATGTTACATATTGATTCGATTGATTTATCGATTCATTTGATTCACTGGTGACGCAATTTCTCCATTGACTAAGCGATTCACTGACCTGGTTGTTTGAATCTTCGCAGATGGATTCACTCTATAGATTCACTGACACAAATGATTCTTTGTCAGAATGATTCAGTGATTCAATAGTGTCATCAGTTGTTTACTTGTACACAGTGCCTAGTTCCGACAGCAGTGTGTGTTTAGTTCGGCTGCATATAAGTTAGCAGCTTTCAAAATAACTAATTTCGTATATTAATATGTTTAATTGATTTTTATTTAATTCACAGATTCTGTTTAAGTCATTTATTATTGTTGGGCCTATATTGAATGGCTTTCAGTGGGTTAGCTCTCAGCTAGCGCTAACCTCCTAGCGCTCCTCAAAACCAACCGATTCAGTTCGTCAAAAAACAAAACAACTCTGAAACATGTCGTGTACGTGTGCTTTAGCAGCGAGAAAACTCATAAACTCTGCTCATAAAGGTAAGAAGAAAGTCGTATTTTGAGAAATATTGATGTTTGTTTCTTAGCCTTGTTAGTTTTGCTAGCGCTGCTGGTGGTGCGTTAACTATATATATATATATATATATATATATATATATATATATATATATATATATTATATATATATATATATATATATATATATATATACAAACAAACAAACCACAAATGATATTCAGTGATGCACAAACATTTACATCCACCCTCATACAGAAAAGTAGTTTTAAATGCTTTATAAAGTAAGTTAAAACAAAAAATATTAACTTAGACAGTTGTTGACAAGTGCATCTATTGCTGTAAGTTAACGTTCGCATACAAATGAGAATTGTCAACCAGATTGTTTATTAAAATGTTCACCTACAATAGTGATTTAATTTAGGAATTGTTATGATGTCTAAGGTGTCATTATTTATTTGGCTGTTAGTTTTGCCTGGTTGTTGTTTAAAATCGCATTCAGGATTCATAAAATGAAAAAGTAAAAGTGTTCTTTGTCAAGACTCCTATAGTCTGATAAGAAACATTATCTTAGTGGTTGGATATTTGATTTATGTTCTTGTAAAGTGTAATTTTTTTTGCCAATGTCCTGTAGAGGCACTCTAAACAACATGATGATGATTTCATAACTGGCATCCTGTAATTGGTATTTTGAGGGAATTTCCTCCTGAAGTCTCATGTTTGTGTATGTGACACAGGAATATCCGGCTCCAGAGTCCAATTCCTGTCACTGAGCCTCCCGGGAGCTCGTGAGGTTCGTCTGGCACGCCGTATCCCCGTCAGGTCATTCTCCGAGACTTCTGTGTACTTTGCTTCAAAAGATGGGATGAAAGATGGAGACGGTGGAAAGGTACGATGATAGATATACAGCGTTACTTGTTGTCATACACTCCCTATTCTCTGACAACAAGGGTTTAAGAAGGAAATAACTTGCCAATGTAATTAAATTCTTCCTCTTTCTGGAATTTTTTATATATATATATATACTTGTCTTCCTTTTTAGAAATCTGTTGGTGAAGGAAGTGGAAAGAGATCCAGCTCAAATAATTCTGGCAAAGGAGGAAGTCAGCTGAGATGCCCTAAATGTGGAGATCCTTGCACACATGTAGAAACATTTGTTTGTGAGTACTTGATTTATTTTCTATGATTTAATTTTCTATTACCATTTCATTTTTATTTGATTTTGTTCATTTTTTTCACATAATTGTTAGTTTGTATGCTGTGTGGAAAAATGTAATGTTAATGTTATGTAATATGGGATTACTCAGGATGATAACTTTTTTTTATTACTGACCTTGTTTCTAAAGAGTTATGGTTTCTTTTGGCCTTGTGCATGTTTAAGTAGGCCAGAGTGTTAACTGAACTAACTGTTCAATGCTAAAAATAAATCACACACAACAAGTTGCTTTTTCATCTGCTGGTGCTTTAATTAGTAACAAGGTTTAAAAGTTGCTTAGTTAAAATTAAAAAATTGAGATTGCATTTTAAATTGCAATATAAGAAATTCTTGCGTTCTTATTTTATTAGTTATTATTATTAAATCACAATATTTCGGTTTCAATTAATCATGCAGCTCTAGTTAAAAGTGAGTAGAATGAGTAACAGTCCCATTATTTTAATAAAATGACACTTTCTCTTTTGTGTAGCATCAACTCGCTTTGTGAAATGTGAAAAATGCCACCACTTTTTCGTGGTACTTTCCGAAACGGATACTAAGAAGAGTTTGAGTAAAGACCCGGAATCCGCAGCAGAAGCTGTCAAGTTGGCTTTCCAACAGAAACCCCCTCCGCCACCTAAAAAAGTTGGTTATTCATTTTACTTTGAGATTTTAAAGCAGTATAACACCTTGTGACATGGTTATCTAGCTGGTTGTCTCCATCTCCATATATAATCTCTCTGTTTTTGTTTTCTCGCAGATCTATGCTTATCTGGATAAGTATGTTGTGGGTCAGGACCATGCTAAGAAGGTTCTGGCAGTGGCCGTTTACAACCATTATAAACGCATCTACAACAACATGCCCACAGGCTCCAGACAGCAGCAGGTGGAGGCGGAGAAACAGGCCTCCCTCACTCCTCGAGGTGTGTGTGTGTGCAGAAGCAGGTGGTTTTCACTAAACGGCTCTTATGTAAGATAATCACAGCCATTAGGAAATGAATCTGTTACAGGATACAGATTAAATTTGTGTTCTCAAAAAGCCAGGTTTCCCTCTGTCAGCTGAAAGCAAAATGAAGAAGTGTGTGACCCTTTGGGCAATAATATGAGCAATACAGTAGGGATGATCGCTGCGACTTCTACTCTACATTCATTTCCACTGAATATACTGTTTTACCCAGAAATATGCCACGTTAGTTACGTTATTGATAGATAACGTATAGTCTTTTTAAGCATTCTGGTTATGCAGTGTTTCAAATAATGGATATGACAGTTTGCCATTGTGTACCTTCTTGAATCTTCTAATCTTCTCCTTCAGAAGCTGAAATAACCTCCATTGTGATGTGTACTCTGTCCATTAGTATCTAATCCAACCGCAGCATTTAATGATATATCATCTTTTGGCATTTGTACAATTCAGAAGCATTTTTGCAGCAGAGTTTACTTAATTGGTCAGGGTTTTTTGTAACTGTCCTCCTTTCTCTGTAGAGCTAGAGCTAAGACGACGAGAGGACGAATACAGGTTTACAAGTAAGTGTACTGTATGTCAACATCCATAATCTTATTTTTCATACATTGTCATTTAAACCATTTATTTTTCAAAACAAGTCTGTTTTATGTTGCTTCAGTTGCTTTGATTTATGTTGGGTGTTGTACAAATGCCAAAAAAATCACATAGTCAGTTTTCTTAATTTCCTTTACCCTTTTTCATTGTTGAAATGTTATATCATTGCATAATTACGTAAGTGGCACCGCATGTATCAGAAAGCATGCTGTCATCATGTTTTACGTTTGACTGCTGGTTCATGTGTCGCTCTTGTCAAATGCAGCTTTCAGAGGTTCTTGTCACATGAAATCCCTGTAGATCCTGTGATTAGAGCAGCTGTGCACACTAAGCAAATTGACCTTACCAGTTCACCATGCATGATGCAACCAGTCTTTACTGAAGAAATGAGTAAACATTTCAGTGCTGTTATAACTTAGTATTATTCATGTACTTATTTGCGATTTGCAAAACATATATATTTAAAAGAAAATAGATTTTGTTTTTACATTTTCAGTTTTCATTTTAGATTTAGTTTTGATATTATGTGCTTTTGTGATTTTATTAGTAATTTTACTAATTTATATCAAGCTCTAATGTATTTTTATTTCATTTTTAGTTTGTCATTTTAATACTTTGAATTAAACTTATTTTATTTTTTAAATGTTTTTCATGTTTGTCGTGTTTTTATATTTATTCTTTATATAGAAAGTATATATGCAAATATATGTAAGTATAGAGTTTTGATTATAACTGTTTTACCAATGACGAATGTTTGATGCAAGTTTAAGCTGAATGGACATCATGTGTGCATGCCGTCAATTACCTAAAAATATTTTTTGGACCCATCTCAGTTGGTTGATTATTGATTAAAATTGCTTTCTAATTTTGCCTGTGCAAATTTATATCAAATTTTAAATAATACACATCTTTGTATCAAAGTATTTTCAAGTGGTTTAACAAAAATGTGAGCTTTGATTCAAGCCCTCGTTGAATGTCTTGCCTTATATACTGTGTAGAGTAGACCATTGTAAGTGCATTACTGTAAACATGTATTTTGTAATTATGATAAGTGAGGTGTTGGGACTATTGTGGTAATTAACAGTGTGCCACTCAAAAGGTCAAAAACTTGACCTTTGAACCTGGAACGTTCCTTTGAAAAATATTATGTAAACTGGACTAATTACATAAGAAAATAAATGTTCTTTTAGATGAGTTTTTCAAGATGAAAAGATGAGTTTTATCCGGAAACATTCATGCATGCACTGAGCTTAAAAAATTCATAATTTATGCATTTTTTGTTTTGTTTTTGCTGCTGTTGTTTAATTTGTCCAGAGCTGCTCCAGATCGCAGGGATCAGTCCTCATGGAAACGCTCTGGGTGCCTCCATGCAGCAGCAGTTGAACCAGCAGGCAGCTCCAGAGAAGAGAGGAGGAGAAGTGCTGGACTCCACACACACCGACATCAAACTAGAGAAGAGCAACATAGTGCTGCTGGGCCCTACTGGCTCTGGTGAGACCGAAAAACACTTTCAGTGTTGTGTACGATTTGATAGAAGCCTTAATTATTAAACGGAGCAAAGATGATTTTGATATTTAAATTGATTTTGATCAAATAAAGGCAGCCTTGGTGAGCATTAGAGACCTAATTCAAAAACAATTTGCAGACCCTAAACTTTTGAACGTTAGTGTGGGTTGAAGTTTTGAGTGTGGGAATATGGAAAAACTATAAACCTTGAGTTGTGTGACAGGAAAAACACTTCTGGCACAAACGCTGGCCAAATGCCTGGATGTTCCCTTTGCAATCTGTGACTGCACCACCCTCACCCAGGCGGGGTACGTGGGAGAGGACATAGAGTCAGTCATCGCAAAGCTTCTGCAGGACGCCAACTATGTGATCGAGAAAGCTCAGCAAGGTAACAGTTGTGGGAAACTTCCCGTGACATTTACCCACATGTATGAAATATTCGAAAAGAGTTTCTTCAATTAAAGTTCGATTTGGATGTTGAAATTTTTTCAGGTATCGTGTTCTTGGACGAAGTGGACAAGATTGGCAGCGTTCCCGGGATCCATCAGTTAAGGGACGTGGGAGGAGAGGGAGTGCAGCAGGTCTGTTGTTAAAAATGATGCAGATTCTCTGTCCTAGATTACACACCTCAGATGTGTCACCGATATTCAGCTAAACTTTGACCTAAATCACAAGAACGCTCACACGGCTGTTAAAGATTTACAGAAACGCAGTCTGTTATGCTTGAAATCTCACTTCTGTATTTCTAGTGTACTTCTTTAATCACTAAAAAAAGTTTGTGATGTACTCATTTTTGCCAAATCATTTTTTATCACTACAGAAAACAGATTTTAGTCATACCTAAAATTTTGATGTCTTTACAAAAAGATTTTTTTTTTTTAAATAACATAAACTGTGATAGTGTTTTTTTTTGTGATGAATAGCGTTATGTTGTTTTTGTAGGGTTTACTTAAGCTACTGGAAGGCACTATTGTTAATGTTCCTGAGAAGAACACACGGAAGCTGAGAGGTGAAACTGTGCAAGTTGACACAACCAACATCCTGTTTGTAGCATCTGGAGCATTTAATGGACTTGACCGTATCATCAGCAGGAGAAAGAATGAGAAGGTCAGTTCTAAAAGAATGTTGACGCATAACAATAAAGCTTTATTCACAAAATGGTGAAAGACTAGCTTGGATATTTTAAATTTCATATTTAATTTCCTTCAGCTAAATTATTCAAATAAATGAATCAATGGACTAACAGCCTTAAGAAAGTATTATTTTTTGTATGAGGTTGTCAGGATTACATAAACTGCAATTTTAATGTTTTGGGTTAACAAGATTTTTTTTTTAGATTTTTTTTTTTTATAAATTAATACTTTTATTCAGAAAAGACTAAATGTGACAGTGAAGACATTTAAATGTTACAAAATATATCTGTTTCAAAGACGAGGCTTATTGCGCTTTTAATTATTATTATTTTTTTGTTAATTCATTGCTCTTTATTTTCTCATTAATCCATGTTTCTTATTAATAACTTCAAACAGTCCCGCCCGCCCACTGAAAGCTGCTCGGATTATCATACGCACATAAATATGACACATTCATAGGATATAAAAGGTCTCTGCCGCAAAAGAGAACCTGGTGAAATGTTTCGAAATGTCTCGTGGCACGGCAGAGCACCAG
This sequence comes from Chrosomus eos, assembly GCA_036326025.1. NCBI lineage: Eukaryota > Metazoa > Chordata > Actinopteri > Cypriniformes > Leuciscidae > Chrosomus > Chrosomus eos. Next base: position 14,415,500 of record CM070818.1, on the reverse strand, counting down.
TTTCAAAAAAAGGATATGTTTAGTCACATTTTTTTAATATACTTCATCACTGTGGTTTGCCATTGATTGCTGTCATGACACTGAACACGCACTTTGGCCAGTTCAATTTGAAATCCATTATTATAAAGAGTGAGAGACCTGGGGAGCCACTTGATTTTTGTCAAAGAGCCAGTTGTGGCTTGCTGTTTTAAATTGTAATAATATTTCTCAGTATTACACAGGGTTCCCGCGGGTCCTTAAAAAGTCTTAAAAAGTCTTAAATTAGATTTTTAAAATTTAAGGCCATAAAAAGTCTTATAAAGTCTTATTTTTACTTATGAAAGGTCTTAAATTTTAGATGACACTTCGACTTAGACATATATAAATGTTTTACAAATTAAAACTAATTAGCGTAGTATTTTTTTTATTATCTTTGTGGATTTGCTTGGTCACGTGACAATTCGCATCACATTCGCGGCAGCATAACGTCTGTCTCCTGCACGCGAGAGAGGAGAGAAGGAGAAAGTTGGCGAATGTCACTGTCAGTTCAGTCGTAAGTTCATTCTTTATGTGCGTAGGGTGTGTGCGATGTGTATTGTCTAATATGATATTGTAATAATCATTGTTTTAACGATGTATGAGGCACTGTGAGCTGACATCGCATTTGTCTCTCGTGCTTTCACTGCGTGTGCGTGATGTGTGCAGTTAAAGGTAGGCTATGTCCCCAAATTAGTTTTTGTCTTATATTTACATCATATTATGTTCTTCTTATATTATAATATCACATCAGTGAGTGCCGTTTTCCCGTGCACAAGTGCAATGTTTATGATATACAATATAGTTAAATTAAAAATAAATTAACATTGTGAGTTACTTTTTAGACACAATATTGTTTGTTTTCCCTTTATTTCGCCGACTAGAATTTCAAAATGAACCCGTAGCAGTCAGAGTCTCAATGCCACAGACAGCGATGATTTCTTGACTGAAATCCGCGTTTTGAACGAGTCATTTTAACGATTCAACGAACAATCACTTTCTTCCCCGAATGAATCAGCCGTTTGAACGAATCGGTTGAATGAATGACTCTCTCAACTCGCTTATTAAGACAGTGACTTGCCACCACCTACTGGCGGTTTTAGTTTCATATTTAAAGTACCCTTTAATTAAAACGTTAAAATTAGAAATCATTTAAATATTGAATATTGAATTTTTTTTTTTTTTTTTTAAACTCTCTCATAGCATGGAGTGTAAATATTAATGCCACTTCTGATGCTGCTTCTGTGTCACCTCTGCTCTGCAAAGATGGATTTTGATTGAATGATTTAATTTGACTGGTAACGGTGGTACTGTATAATTGTGTAATTAAGTATTACTGTATAAATAAGTATAATTACTGTATAATTTAATTTTAATAATTTGAATGTTAGTATTTGACATAAAAGGTGATGCATAACTCTAAATAGGTTTAGAAAGAATGTCCATATATAGGTGAAAATGCCCCTGGAAGTCAATTTAAGTTTGCAAATATTGCATATTAATGAATCATTTCTGTCACTGCTGTGAACTGACCACTGCATAGAATATGAAAAATATTAATATCTTCGTGAGTCAGCTGTCAACAACAGGCCTAAACAAGCCATGGCACCAGCAGAAAAACACAATCAGTAAAAATCATCTAATTATTATCAACAAAACGTTGAAAATATTGAGATATATTTTTGTTAATATTGCACACCCCTAATTTATGGTATTAATTTTGATTTCTTCAGGTCTTAAAAAGGTCTTAAAAAGACTTAAATTTGACTTTAAAAAGTGTGCAGGAACCCTGATTACATGTCTTACTGTATTTTTGATCAAGTAAATATTATATATGTGCCCATTGTCACTGTAGTACCTTGGGTTTGGAACACCGTCTAACATGGGGAAAGGTCGAAGGGCGGCAGCAGCGGCTGACCTGGCTAACACCACAGGTGGAGAGGTGGACGTAGTGGCCGAGATCGAGGAGAAAGACCGACTTCTGAAACACGTGGAGGCCAGAGACCTCATTGAATTCGGCATGATTCCTGAGTTTGTGGGCCGTCTTCCCGTTGTGGTTCCACTGCACAGCCTGGATGAGGAGACGCTGGTGCGCATCCTTACAGAGCCACGCAATGCTGTTGTGCCGCAGTATCAGGCTCTCTTCAGCATGGACAAGGTTGGTACCTAATATATATATAAACTAGAGGTGTCAATAGATTTTAATTTTTAATCACAACAAATCACACCCTTTTTGTGCAATTAATCCCGATACTTACACATACTCAACGTGAAATTAAGCATACTACATTTATCTTGTATAATGCATTTGTTGTCATCATTTGCTATATCCATCAAATTAAAAATTAAAATCAGATTGATTATTCTCACAAAACTGGTTTTACTACCCCCTCCCCCCCTCAAAACTTGTTTTATTTTATTTTTTAACTCTTTTGTTTTTAATATTCATGGAATTAAAAAAATATTGTATGTTTAATAATTGTTTATAATAAAAGTTTCATGATTTCAATTAATTAAACATGATTTTTGATTACTAAAAATTTTACACCACGTATCCGTAACACGCCCGCTCCGCGACACTAGTTTTGGGGGACCCTCCCCCCCCCCGAAGAAAATCCTAGGGGAAACACTTCTACTAGTACATTCAGAATTACTAAACAGCAACATTCACATGACAGATAAAATATTATCCTAATAATATTATGATTGTGTGTGGAAACAATGGAATGTACTGAAATGTGTGCGCATAAATACAATGTGTGATCAGTGTGTTGAGAGCCCACATAATCGTTTGAAATAAATTACATTAATGCTGTGTAAATAGCAACTTCCCATTGACTTTAAATTAAGCGAATTAAAATGAAACCCCTAAAATTACTAAAGAAAATAATAATTAAAAATAAAACACAACTTTTTGCCATTTTTATTATTTCATCTCCTTTTGAACATTTTTTCTTTTATTATCATTATTGTTATTTTTAAATATAATAATATATATTATTAATATATATATATATATAATATATATATATATATATATATATATATATATATATATATATATATATATTTTTTATTCAATTTGTTAATATAAGCAGATGATTTATAGACAGTACTACCAACTTCAGTAAATATATAATACATAATGTAATATGATAAAATGTGGCATAAATTAAAATAAAATCATCAAGTGTTTCTCTAAGGATGTGCTGTTTTTGTCTTTGTTTTGTGTTAGTGTGACCTCAACGTTTCGACTGATGCCCTTAGAGCGATCGCCAGATTAGCTCTGGAGCGTAAAACCGGAGCCCGTGGGCTTAGATCCATAATGGTAAGAGAATGCTGTTTTTGTTGCTCGTATCGTATTCAGTTTTCCGTTCCTCAAAGGCATGCTGGTTTAATTACGTGTGCTCTTGTGATGTCATAAGCTGCCACTATTTCCCGACAGGAAAAACTGCTGCTTGATCCCATGTTTGAGGTGCCACATTCAGATATTGTGGCAGTGGAAGTGAACAAGGAAGTGGTTCAAGGAAAAGCACCAGCTCAGTACATAAGGTGGGAGCTTACATGGCCTAGTTTTTTTGTTTTGTTTTTTTGTCATCTTATCTGTCCACGATTAAGTTTAAAACCTATTCTGACTCGCCAGGAACTATGGGCTGTTTTCATGCCTGAAGTTTTTCTTTTTTCTCTCTCTTTCTGTTCTGAGCAGGAGTGGGCCATTTTTAGATAAAAATACAATTAAAAGACTAAAATAAAAATACCTTAAAATTGGTAGCACTTGATAATAAGGTCTCATTCATTAATGTAATACCTAACATAAACTAACAGTGAGCAATATATTATTTTACAACATTTACGGATCTTTCTTATTGTTAGTAAATAAAAACGTGTTCTTTGTTTGTTAGTTCACGGTGCATTAACTAATGTTCACAAATACAACTTTGGTTTTAAAAATGTATTCGTCACTGTTGAAATTAACTAAGGTTCATGTTAACAAATGAAACATTAAAAGTGTCACCAACAAATGAAAGTATATCATGTCTTTGAAGAATCTATTTTGAAGATGTCTTGATCTTTTATTTATGCATCTATTTAAACTGTAATGCAATATTTTTAATACATATAATTCAATAAATATAATTAAAATCAAATGTATAAGTAAATGTTGAAACATTAACTAAGGTTATTAAATGGTGTAGAAGTATCGCTCATTCTTAGTTCATGTCAACTAATGTAGTTACCTAATGAAACCTTACAAATTAAAGTAATCATGCATTTAAAGAGTATATTTTGAAAATATCTATCCCTTTTTGAACTGAAATGCACATTGCAATTTTATTAAAACATTTTTAAACAATATATATTAATCTGTAAACATAAAATAATGTTCCTCATTTTGGGTTTATTAAATTACTTACATATTGAAGAATCAGAATCTATAAATACACTTAGCTTAACTGTCCAAGTAAACAATCACACATTGCTGTCATTTTGAATTTACTGCCTAATTATTTTAATGGGACTTGGTAGTGATTTGAATTCATCTCATTGTCTCTTTTGCTCTCTCCACTCAGAGCCGCAGTTTAAAGAGTCCTCTGAGGAGGAGTATGATTCTGGAATCGAGGAGGAGAACTGGACGAGACAGGTTGATGCCGCCAAGAACTAAAAACTACAAACCCGGTTTAAAATCAAGACTTTTCTGTAGCTGATTGTTTGCATCCTCCGTTTTCCTAAGGGTCCATTTCTCACTCTACGCTTGTGATGATTTGTTACTCACTTTGAAAAACTTTGTGAACTAATGCCATCTCTTCCCTCACTTTATGTAATCATGGCTCATAGAAATAAGTTTAGTCTACCAAGTCTGTGGGAAGTCTCCCCTGAACCTATCCGCCTAAAGAGATGTGAAATATAAAGAATTTTATTTTATTTTATTTCATTTTAGTTTCTCTTTGCCCTGCTTGGAATAAAATTACACATTCGTGTCACACTGGTCATGTGCTTGTTATAGTTACTGTAGCAGACATTGACATAAAGTCTCTGATATGACATTTCTGTAGCTGAACCACATGAATAATAATTAGAACCCCACCAGAATATGTATTTGATAAAGGTCTGTTTAATCAAAAAAAAAAATTCTTTCACTCAATGCTGTGGATTGAAGTGGGATTTTTAGATGTCAAGTTTGCTATTATTCTCAAGCTGCTATTTGCATTATATTAAGTGTCAAGAAAATCAGTAACTGACTGGAACTTCAAGGACATGCCTATTGTCACCTGATCAATGTCTTGTTCTAATTTCTCCTGTTATTCACAAAGTGGCCCAGATGTATTTGTATCGGCCAGTTTGAAACAACCAAGTGACTGGTCTTTTTGAGAAAGTTGCACATCAGTAACTGCAGTAGTTGCACAGTGATTTAATCTGTGCTGTATTTCCTTTGTAATTCATTTTTAATTTCTTTTGAATTGCATTGTTATAGAGTTTACTCACATTAATGCAAAGTGGGAAAGGGTTACTTTTTACATAGAGAGAGTAGAAACCTTGTATGTTTTTGATCCTCACCCTTCATGTCAAAGGATATATGTACAAAAAATGTATGTATGAATAAAATGTAAATATTATCACTGAACAATGCAGGTCTTCTGACCAACAAAGAAACTAAATATGACATTGCTTAATGGACAATCAAAATACATACAGCATTGCATAAAAAACATAATGAAATGTAGCATTAATTAGTTAACATTTTTTTTAGAAATCTGTCATTTATTTACACTCATGGTCAAAAATAGCATTACTTTCTTCCATGGAACCATTTATTTTTCATTCATCATTTACTTTCACTGTATGGAAAGATGAATGGAAATGGAGGCTGTTATCCTGCAAAGCATCTCCTTTTGTGTTTCACGGAAGAAAGACCTAAAGGTTTATAACAACATGAGGCTGAGTAAATGATAACATCATTTAAATGTTAAGAGTAATGAATTAAATCAGCCAATACTGTTTATTTATTGAATAAAGAGGGATATTATTAGCAAAATTAAATATATAAATGCATAATTAAATATACTAACTAATGTTTCAGTTAATGGATATATATTAGCAAAATAAGTTTTTTCTTATATAGAATAGAGAAGAAAAGAATAGAATGCAATAGGTAATGTTTTCTAAGAAGTCACTTATGCTCATCAAGGCTGCATTTATTTGGTTAAAAAAAATACCTTTATATAACATTAATATTGTGAAAAGTTATTGCAAAATAAAATGTTTTATATTTTAATATAATTTAAACATTCAAGAAGTTGAGGAGAACAGCATCATTGTCTTCAGTGTCACACGATCCTCCAGAAATCATCCCAATATTCTGATTTCCTGCTCAAGACATAATTAAAATATTTTATTTAATATTTAATATGTTGAAAACAGTTGTGCTGCTTTAAAGGAGTAGTTCACTTAAACATGAAAAGTCTGTCATAATTTACTCACCCTCAAGTTGTTTCAAACCTGTATGACTTTCTTTCTTCTGCTGAACACAAAGGAAGATATTTTGAAGTATGTCGGTAAGAGTTGATGGACCCCATTGACTTTCATAGTAAGAAAAAAATACCATGGAAGTCAATGGGGTACATCACTTGTTTGGTTACCACATTCTTCAAAATATCTTCTTTTGTGTTCAGTAGAAGAAAGAAATTCATACAGGTTTAAAACAACTTGAGGATGAGTAAATAATGACAGAATTTTCATTTTTCAGTGAACTCTTCCTTTAATTTATAACCAGATTATACATTTCTCCGCTATCCTCAATGTTAATTTCCATCCTGCTTTAATTTTGAAGGGGATTTTATTTTGAAGGCTCCCCAACCGGACGTTCTTTCTTCATAACTTCTGGTATGTGCTGATCTCTGGACTTTCGTCACAACTGCGCGCTTCAACAAACACCGATTTGATTTTAGCATGAAATAATGGATTACTTTCAGCAGTTCGGTTATATGGGCCCTCCGCCTCCTCCTTTCAATGCTCCTCGTTTACAGATGGCGTGGGTTATGCAGGAGGAGGCGCAGGACCGCCACCAATGCCTCCTCCAGCGGGACACACATGGAACATGTATCAACATCCACCAGCACCAGTACAGACTCACTGGCCCCAGTTTCCCACCCTTCGACCCGAGCAGAGCCACCTCCAGTCACCTTCGAGCCTCCTCAACACACCGAGAACCCTCCACCATGGCTCCAGAACCAGTGGAATCAACCCGAACACCATTACAGTGGACAATTCCCACCAAATCGACATCAATATCCAAATTCAGCACCACCACCATCATATCAGCCCAACATCAGCCGGATCATTCAGCTCACGTGTACACCTCCAACTCCCAAAATTACTCATTTACCGACCAGACTCCGAATAGATCCTGGCAAGATGACAACCAAAACAAAAGTAAAATTAACGTTACTTCAACGACAGCTTGCGATGAAGAATCCAAGCAGCTGTTGAGAGACGAGCGGTGGATTCAACGTTTCTTGCATTCAAGAACCAGTAAACCCAGTGAACCAAAGCGAGCCGAATCCAACCCACCCATCTCTCACTTCAAAGAAAAGCTGTATGGGACTGTTAAAATGCTGTCCGAGTTAAATATCGTGTGCCAGATGCTGAAGGATAATTTGAAGAATGAAGATGTTTGGACTAGTACGCTGTCTAAAGCAGCGGAACTAAAGAACCGCATACAGGAGAGACTGGCCGAACTGAGGGACCCGGACTGTGTTCGCAGCATCAAGAGGAAAGTACTGCAGATCAACAAGAAGAGAGCCAGGATGAGGAGAAGAAAGGTGGAGCTGAAGGAGGAAGAGCTGGAACGGGAGGCTAGGCGAGCTGAACGAGAGGCTGTGGTTGATAAATGGCAGATGAAACGCATTCAAGAAGTGGAGGAGAAGAACAGAGTGAGGAAAACTGACAGCTTATATCAGTGTCTTCCTATAGGGGGCGCTACACGCTATGTTTTGGGTTAGGCCTATGTATTGCATTTTCATGATATAAAATATTATTGTCATTAATAATATAGTATAATACTAATTAATATCAGTTTTATTATTATGCTATATTTAAATGTATTATGATTCTATATTAATAATATCATACAATATAATTCGAAAATGTAATATTATAAAATATTAATTAATTGATAATTATGCTATATTACATCTTATACTTGTTCTTTTATAATTATATTATTTATATAAGTATTTTTCTTTTCTCAAAATGTCTCAGTTAAGAGAACATAAATAAAACCTTGTGCATTTTAAATAATTTCCCTACTTTGTTAGAATATTATGGATGTTTCTTTATTTTTACCTTTCTGCAAACATTACATTTCAAATCAGGCATGTTTTTTAGGGGGAATATTGATTTATAATTAGTTTATATTTTTCCCTGTGCACTTAATATTACTTTCCATTATGCTAGTCTTTATTAATATCACTTTAACTAACAAAAGTCTCTTAATGACTTTTTCCTGTAAAAAAAAACATTTGACATCACAAATATTTGGACTAATTTTAGTTATAGATAGGTATATACAGTATCAATATGTGAATTTCCTCTATTGTGAACATTTGTGAGTTTATTCTTCCAGTCATGCCTGATCTAATAGTTTTGTTGTTCAGGAGAAAGAGTTGAAACAGGCCGCAGATGCTGTCCTCTCAGAGGTCAGAAAGAAACAAGCAGATGCCAAGAGAATGTTGGACATCCTCAAATCACTGGAAAAACTCAGGAAACTCCGGAAAGAGGCGGCAGCCAGGAAAGGTAAAACATAAAAATAAGATTACACAATTTAATGTTAAAGTTTGTAAAACCATATCTTTAATGCTTAATTTCCTTGAATTTGTCCAATTTTAACAGGCATGTTTCCGGGAAAAGCGAGTGATGACATATTTGATGGTCACCTGGAGCGGTTGAGGAGTCTGATCCGTAAACGCACAGCCATCTACGCGACAGAAGAGAAAGCTCTGAGAGTCATGCTGGAGGGAGAGCAGGAAGAGGAACGCAAACGAGACCGCGAGAAACGACTGAAGAAAGAAAAAGAGAAGCTCTTGCAGAAGAAACGAGAGGTGGACGCAATGCTGTTTGGAGGTAATACTCGGTTTGATAGATAGATAGATAGATAGATAGATAGACGGACGGACGGCGGATGGATGGATGGATAGACAGACAGATAGACGGATGGATAGATAGATAGAAAGACATACAGATAGACGGATGTATGGACGGACGGATAGACGGACAGATGGATGGATAGATAGATAGACAGACATACAGATAGACGAATGGATGGATGGGAGGTCGGTCGGACGGACGGGCGAATAGACAGACAGATGGATAGATAGATAGATAGATAGATAGATAGATAGATAGATAGATAGATAGATAGACGGACGGACGGACGGATAGACAGACGGATGGATGGATAGATAGATAGACAGACAGATAGATAGACAGACAGATGGATGGATAGATAGATAGACGGACGGACGGACGGACGGACGGACGGATAGACAGACGGATGGATGGATGGATGGATAGATAGATAGACGGACGGACAGACAGACAAATAGACAGACAGACGGATAGACAGACAGACGGATAGACAGACAGACGGATAGACAGACAGATGGATGGATGGATAGATAGACGGACGGACGGATAGGAAGACAGGCAGATAGATAAATTACATTTTAAAATATACTAAAATAGAAAACAGTTATTTTAAATTGTAAAAATATTTCACAATATATTTTATATACATAAATTTATATATAAATTTAGCTTTTTTTGATAAAATAGATGCAGCCACGGTGAGCATAAGAGAAAACATTTAAAAAATTGTAATATTCCCAACTTTTGGCCGTTAGTGTGTGTATCTGCTATGAGAAAAACACATCAGGTCCTAAGCAAGTGTCCTGATCCTTAATCCATTAGGGATGTTTTCTTCTGAGGATGCCACAAGCTGGTGGTATAGCCAGTTTTCTGTCCCTGTACTATTTCAAGGTGTGCTTCACTCGATGTACAGCGAGTATATGTGGTGCAGCACATCTTAAAATAGTACAGAATAAACCTACTGTAGATCTTTTCTTCAGTGGTATTTAAATGGCACTTGCTACCTTATTTTAGGTTCATTCATATGCAATCAAATGTGCAATTGTTCATTGACGTGATTGTAAACTCTATTCTCTTCTTTTTCTTTAGCTGAATTGGCACCTGATCACCCTCTTCAACCGTTCCATGATTACTACACACAGGCTGAGCGCTCCCTTCCTGCTCTTATTCAAATAAGGTCCATTTTCAAATCAGAAATAACCTCTATAAATAACTCTGAGTAAATGTGATAAAGCTCAAAGAATGTGTTCCCATTGCATGTCCCCTGACAGGAGAGAGTGGGATCAGTTCCTGGTTTCTGTCGAGCACCCTGACGGTACATCGGTTCCTCGAGGCTGGGTTCTGCCCGACCCACCGGCCGACGACATCTGGGCCACGGCCCTGGAGAAATGACACTTTTGACCCCAAAGACTGTTCAATCACTTGTGGGGAAAGACATTTGGTTGGGAAAATATGGGGCCAGATTAACTGATGCTAATTTTAGTGAATTTTACGAAAACATTTCTCCCAAAAAAGCTTTTTTGAGGACCTAAAGATTTTTGACATTGTGACTCTTTTTTTCATGACAGTTAATTGCATTTCCCCCAAATTCTCATTAAAATGTTTGGATATTTTTAATTTTTTCTGTAATTCTCATTATTCTCAGTGGTAATTTTCATTAGATTCTCATTGCTGCAATACTATATTACACTGTAAAATTACTGAAATAATGATATTTTGTTATTTAAATACCCTTAAGACTAAACGCAGTTGAACAAATACTACCAGTACTATAATTTATAGATGACGCATATATAGTCTGTGTGTATACATACACATATATAATGAGGAAGGGGGCGATGTGCTTAATTTTCATGAAAATAATGTTACAATGCAACTGATTATTTATTTTGGGATGATATATGAACTGTACAGGTTATTTACTGAGATTCATCCATTTATTTGGAGGGTGATCCGTCTATTAGTAGTCCTTCAAATCACGTCACATGTTGACTTGTGAAAAAGCCAAAAGACTGATTACGTCACAGTGATTTTCTGTGATCTGCTTAATACAGCCATGTTCATTGTGTCTATGAACGAAAACACATCTAGAGATGTTCAGATACATTACTTGTGTGTAATATTTCACATGACAAAATAATAGTTTATTTATCAAGAGTAAAATAAAGTGTTTCCATGATGGTTTTCTAAATGTGGATGCTTCGGGTCGACTTCCTGTAGGTGTGAGCGGCTCAGGTTAACAGCCAATGTCAGTGTGTTTAGTCATTGGATTAGTGGAGCAGTGGCAGTAAACACACACGTCTCTACAGAGTGACGATAACACTGTCCTCATCACACAACTGACACGAGACACGCACAGGAGACGGGTGAGGAAACATTTATTAAAACTTCTGGTTTTCAGTTAAGTGAAAAATGGGTAATATATTTAAAGAACAATTATTTTATAGAATATTTGATCAACTCAATGGGGGTTGCTTAATGTGGATGTTTGTTTAAAAAGTATAAATTACGTTTTAATGATGTTAAATGCATTATTTTCATAATGTCTTTGTTTATCAGTTTCAATGAAGGCTGTTAGATTTCAGTGTACACTGGAAAAATTGAGTGGGATTTTGAAACGTTTTTCACCCATACATTGCTAGTAAATTTGTTACTAAAAAAACAAAGCAAGTAACGCATGAATTAAACATGAAATTTGGAAATACGGAAATAGTATTTTTTGTAAAACATACTTCAATTTACAATTTAAAAATATATTGTTTTTACAGTGTATATAATAGGAAATTAATTATTTTATACATTTATAAGTGTTTTATAGAATTTAAATATAATATTTGAAGTATAACACTTTAAATATAATATAAAACAAACACTTTACACTACTATAATATACCACATATATTTTAATATATTTTAAAATTCCAGAATTAAAAAATATATATATACATTTAAAAAATATATATATTATTACTTATTTGTTTACATTTAACATGAATCTATTTAATTTTCTGTTTTGTGAAATATCTTTGTAGTGTATATACTTAAAGGGATAGTTCACCCAAAAATGAAAGCGGCTGTCATTTACTCACTCTCAAACTTGTAAGAGTTTTTCTTCTGTTGAACACAAAAGAAGATATTTTGAAGAATGTTGGTAACCAGACTATGGAGGTCAATTGGTGCCCTCGACTTAGTATTTTTCCTATTATGGAAGAAGTCAATGGTTACCGTCAACTGTCTGATTACCAACATTCTTTAAAATATTTTCTTTCTTGTTCAACAGAAGACAAAAACTCAACTTGAGGGTGAGTAAATAATGACAGACTTTTCATTTTAGGGGTGAACTATTAGGTGTTTATTTCAGTAGGGTTTTGACTGAAAGGTGTTTTCTCAAGTATCAGCAAAGCACATCGTACTAGACCAGATCTTTCATCTTTAATGGAAGTCCTCATATAGCATCATGGCAGATTATTCGCTCAGACCAAGTCTGTGGTTTAAGCAGAATACCACAACTTATTGAACTTTTCACTGTTCTTTCTTACACAAGAAGGAAAACAACTTAAGAGCTTACCAAGCATCTGGCTGTTAAGACTCGGCTCAGTTTGAAAATCTTAAACCATCTGGTGAAAAAGGTGCGGAGGTAGGATCAGATCTGAGCAGCTGTCCCAGCGCTTTGCCATAGTGAAGACTAGCTTCAGCAGGCCTTATGGTACAGGACACATCAGACCTCTATAGGAAACCAGGACTTTTATAATAACGTTGGGTCTGATTTTATGCAGATCATTTCTATAACCACTCTGACGATAACTAGTCTTGAGAAAAATGCACTTTTCCCACTAGGGTTTCTGACAGGTAAACATATGATAGAGCATGTGTCTCTGCACATGGCGGTGACGTTGAGACGGTCAGGTGGTCAAGTCTCCGTAATCTTTAATCCCTAATCCTCTAGTCTCCTTACTATTAAGGGACAGGTAAACAAATATAGAGATGAGAAACTGGAACGGGGGAAAAAACATGCAGCTATGTGGGGTTTAGTCATGCATTGTTACAATACTGGAAGTCTTGAAAACGTTTTTGCATTTATTTGATCAAAAATACCGTAATATTATACAATTATATTACAATTTTAAAAAACTGTTTTTTTTTTTATTTTTTATTGGAATACGTTTTAAAATGTACTTTATTCCTGTGATGGCAAAGCTGAATTTTCAGCATCATTACTCCAGTCTTTAGTGTCACATGATCCTTCAGAAAGCATTATGCAGATTTGGTGTGCAGTTATTATGGTCCTTATTTATTAATAAGGGTTCTATTTATAATCAATGTTGAAACCCATTTATTATATTTTTGTGGAAACCGACATTTCTTCCAGGAATCTTTGCATAAAAAGTTAAATGCAATAGAAATCGTTTGTAACCATATACATCATTTTACTGTCATTTTTGATCAATTTAATGCATCCTTGCTAAATAAAAGTATTAATTTCTAAAAAATATATCATTTATACCCCGAACTTTTGAATGATTGTGCATAAGTTACCACAAAAATATGAAGAATCACAACTGTTCTCAACATTAATATAATAATAATTGTTTGTTGCACAGCAAATCAGCATATTAGAATGATTTCTGAAGGATCATGTGACACTGTAATGTACAGTAATGATGTAAAATGAGTAATGATGCTGAAAATTCAGTTTTACCATCACAGGAATAAAATTACATTTTAAAATATATTTCACAATAATAAAGTTTTTACTGAATTTGTGATCAAATAAATGTAGTCATGGTGAACATGAGATGTTTCTCTTAAAACATCTTAATTATCCCAAACTTTTGATCAATAGTGGACTGTGTGAGATTGTTTTTTTTTTTTATTATTTGTATGCCATTTGTGCTTTCAGATAGAGGTGAAATGTCCTGTCTGGATGAGGTGCCCTTCAAGATCCCACTCGGCGTCCTCGAGGATGCAAAGGAAGAGGTTGAGCTCCTCACAGCTCCAGAAATCACTCTGCCCGACTACCTGAACATACTGCAGGAAACTGAGGTCTGATACGTCCTGTCTTCAAACTGCATGTTTCTGACCTGGCCTTATCAGGTGGCTTATCACTTATCACGCTTTTAGCATCTTCAAACAAATTACAGCTATTCTTTTCCCTAGACATTTTTGGGATTACTTTTAGATAGCTGGTCTCAACGCATTTTTAAATGAAATGTATGAAGTCAATTATCCTCAGTTCAATACCTCACATTAACTATTAATGTTCCACTAATGTTTGAAATCTCAACTTATATCAACTTTGTCTCAGTTTTTCTACTAGATTTAATTTAATCAAAAATACAGCGGAATCAGAAATATTGTGAAAAATTATTATATTACAATTTAATATAAAACAATTATTCAAATATATTTGAAAATGTAATTTCTTCCTGTGATGCAAAGCCAATTTTTTAGCATCATTACTCCAATCTTCAGTGCCACATGATTCTTCAGAAATCATTTTAATATGCTGATTTTCTGCTCCAGAAACATTTATTAGTGTTGTTTGTGTGATTACAATGTTGAAAACAGTTGTGCAGCTTAAAATGTTTGTGGAAACCGCGATCCTTCTTTCAGGATTCTTTAATACATAGAAATTTCAAAAGAACATTTAATTGAAATACAAATTCTTTGCAACATTATAAATTTATTTATGTCACTTTTGATCAGTTTTATGCATCCTTACTGAATTAAAGTATTAATTAAAAATATATATATATATATATTCAATTCACATTTATTTGTATAGCACTTTTCACAATGCACATCATTTCAAAGCAGCTTCACAGAAAATGCATGAGTCCACATTACAACTTCGAATGGGTAACTAAGTTATGTATTTCAGAAATGTACATATACAAAAATACCCAAACTTTTAAAGGTACTGTACTTTTTCTAGTCTGTATCGCATTAAAGATGCTGAACAGATCAAGAGGAGGAACTTCTCTTAGTAACTCTGAGTTCTAAATTACTGTGTTTCTGATATCTTCAAGACCATTCCCAACAGAGCATCTGGGATGTCCATAAACCGCATTAAGCTCAATGTAATTTGCCAGTGCATCCAGTGATTACAGCAATTACTTAATGTAATTTTCACTGAGTGCAGACTGTCACTAAAAAGGACATGGGAAAATACACAGACACTTGGTGTAAGTGTATCCCTGCTACCTCTAACCCATTCACTTCTGTGATTAGGCTACTCTCTAATTACACTGACATGATCTTTCCAGCATGCTGTTTATTTATCCTGGAGGTGTGCGGTCAACATAGGGACCATGTCAAAAATACAGTATAATTATATCTCTGATTGCAAAAGCTAAAGCAGTACGGGTAAAAAAAAGTTATTGGCTGTCAGCAATCTATGTAATATTGTTGATGTAATTGGTACTGTAGATCCATTGGGATAAAATGCCTAACATTCCTAAGGGTTTGTGTGTTACTGTTGGTCAAGGTATTTGTAAAGAAAACATATTGCTGTCAAAGGTTATTACAATCTAATCAGAAATAAGCTAATGTGGACCTTTTATGGCTATGTGCTGCTGAACTTGAGTTTGTGTAAATTCTTAGTCATTTGTCACACGTCTGTCCAAGAACAACATTGTGTACCTGCCTTGGAGCGTTGCACGCTTAATTTTGCATTAAGGACTTGAATGCAATGCAAATTATTATGTAATATTTGGCTGGTGGTGTTTTGCACATCTGTTTTATGTTCACTGTGATCCATAATGCTGATAATGGCAGATGTTACTAATATTCATAAGGATTCCCATTGCAATAGCTCATAGCATACATTTATATGTTGCTATAGACACATCTTGGGGCTTGTCAGTCCATTATTTATGCAGTTATGGGGAATTATTCCTTGTTGTGTTGAACCTAAACATGTAAGCATTTATTTTTTTATGTAGATATAAGTGGTCTTTGACTTTACACCGACACCTAGTGGTCTGGATGCAGAACTACACAAAAGCTTGTTTTTAGTAACTATAGTGTTGTCCTTGAACTGAGCAGACTCAGCCATGATTCATTTATTTACCAAGTCAAGTACTAGTGTTTGTTATTCGTCTATAACAGTTATAGGTTTGGTTTTATAAACACCCACACAAAGTTAAGACTGTGTCTTAAGAATTGTCTGACGAACTACCAGCTAGCTAGCCTAGGGGGTATTCAGTGAGATTTTTCGGATTTCGGACCAATCTACCCTTTCATGTAACAGAAAAAAGTTGATGACTGATTTGTAAGACCTA
The DNA here is from genome assembly GCA_036326025.1 of Chrosomus eos. Taxonomy (NCBI): domain Eukaryota; kingdom Metazoa; phylum Chordata; class Actinopteri; order Cypriniformes; family Leuciscidae; genus Chrosomus; species Chrosomus eos. The sequence continues at coordinate 14,399,058 of CM070818.1, read as the reverse complement.
AGCAGTTAATGCAACTGGCCAATAGATTTAGCAAAGCCAAGGCTCATGCTGAACAACTATTTGTTTTTCTTTTAAAATTGTGTTTATGATGTCTAGAGTGATACTGTTATAAACACTTTTCTGGTCTGTACATTCCATAACATTTTTTTATATTTTTAATAGGGTTGCAAGTTAAATATACATGGTGGTTTTTTTTTAAAAGTCAGAACAAGGTTGGCATGTTCCTATTTGGCTCCATTTTTATGTAGATATGGTGTGTGAACACCAAGTTTAAAACATTGGTTTAGATCATCAGATGATGTTTGAAACTAATGTTAGTGTGTGAAAGTCACTGAACTGACTTCAGCTGAACAAAATGCATTATTTTCCGGTTTATCACTGAAAAGCTGCTTTGAAACAATCTGTATTGTATAAAGCGCTATATAAATAAAGGTGACTTGACTGGAAACTCAAATCTAAAGACGTCTCTTTTGTGTTTTGTTGTTTCAGTATGAGTTCAGCCTTGAGAACTGGGTTCTCACGGGTCTCCAGGGCGGCTATCCAACCCTCAGTCCCCGCTCTCCCTGTGAGCTGACGGCGACCTGTCCTCCGTACTGGATGATGTTCAGCAGCCCTCAGGAGAGCAGGTTAGCCAGCCGCTGGAGCAGTGACTTCTGGGAACCCAACCCACGTCCCCGCAGCCGCAGCTTAAACGCGGACCACTACCGCGCAATGAACGCTCGGGTCAAATTCACCATTTCTGACTCTGAAGACGAAGAGTTTACAGAAGAAGATGGGGCCACTCTTGGCGAGGGTGAAGCGCAGCCCAAACGGAGTGATTTTGCTTTGCCTAGACAAGGACCGGGGTTGAAAGACTTGCACAGTTCATCAAACTTCCTCAGCCTGCCTTCACCTTGCGGCCTCTCCGTACAGCGTCTGGGGAACTTCCGACGCTCTTCTCTCTGCGGGCCTTACTCATCCCGAAGGAGCTTCCAGAGGAGTCATAGTTCTGCTGGCTGTACTAGTGCTTGTCCCGCAAAAAACACCAACTGCTTGCTATCTGAATGCATCAACAGACCCGCTCTAAAGGTACAACATCTTCTGATTTTGGGGTCTACTAGAATAGGTTTTCATGCTTGAATGCCTTAAAACATCTTATTTTTTACATTGTTGCGTCACATCTCTTCTTTCAGTTAAGTTCTTGGCTGCATTTCTCTCGTGAACATTGGTGGCAATGGCTTCCGATGCTTTTGGGAAACACAGCCCTGTTTAGTTTCTATGAAGCCCCTCCTTCCCAAAATCACAATGCTCTGATTGGTGGGATGGGTCAGTGTGTTGTGATTTGACAGCAGCTTCGAGTGTGTTTCAGAAATGTCATAGCCTTTACCATAACCACGTTAGTTCTGTGGTGGAAAAAACAGTGTCTCTTGGACATGACAACACAATATAATGTAACGCATCTTGCTTCACCCCTTTTACACTGTAAAAAACTTAACTCATTATTTTGAGTTATCTTTTTGCATGGTTTTTTTTTTAGTTTAACTAACTTATTTCGATAAGTTGAGGACAAGAAAAACTTTAAATTTCTTGTTGTCTGGACAATCTAGTTATCTCTACACAAAAAAATAAGTTGAAATAACTAAATTGCTAAAATATTTTTACAGTGTATTTTGTGTATGTTTCTGGAGGGAATTATTTGAAATAAGGAATATTTTGGCATGTATAATCTTGGAAGAAAACTCAAGACAATAATCGAGGTGATTCAGGGAGTTCAGAAATAGTGCGCACTGAAATAGAGAACTTTGTAAATTTGCAGACCTTTTTCATGCTCAAACAGCAACATAACACACTAAACATTAAAAGGGTTAAAAGGCATAATTGGTCCTCTTTAAACTGCCCTTCACCTGTGTATTTACTGCTATTTTAGACTGCTGCCACTTGCTGACATCCTCAGTTCTTGCGGAACTCCAAGTCTGCACTTTGGTATTAAAATAGGGTGCATCAATGAAGCATAGCCCAGATTTCTATTCCAAAATAAATTGCTTAGTTTTTTTTTTTTTGTTAAATGAACTCAATTTTACGACACTAGTTTGTACCCACCTATCTCTATCAATTTCAAAAACATCTGATACATCTGTATAGATTTTACTTCAAGCTAATGCACAGTCGAGTACCAAGTGTAATGAAATAAAAGCGGAAACATGGTTCATCTGGATGCCAAAAGGTGTGGTTCAGATTTACTGCAAATAGCAAGTCGTTAGTGGCTCTGAAACAATAAACACGTTAAATAACGACACTTCCCTTTACTGGACTTGTTTGGGTACGTTTTTGATGTACCAGAAATTACAGTTTGTACTCTTTAGGGCTATAAACACAGACAACCCGACAGAGACGACTCATTTCGTTAATCTATTTGCAAAAAAAAAAAAGTTGTATGTTTATGAAGAAGACCTTTTCATAGTTGTCAATTCACTGAAGTTGTTAATAGTTGAGAGCCCAAAATAAGAGATGTCCTTAGAAGGCAACTGTAGACCCTACTATAAATATATTTTAACTGGCATGCCTCCAATTAACTCCAGAATGGTATTTTAATCACTTAAGCAAGAGACATCAGAGATGTGATCCAGAAGCATTTAGTCACTTCTCACCACTTTCCATACGGATTCATTGAAAATCCTGTGTTGATATATCACACTGTGACTGCGAGGTATTTTGTTGCTCCTCATGAAATGACCGCCAGAGCATCTCAATTCATTCAGATATTAGACATGAATGACTTCGCCAAAGTACTTCTGTGGGGGTTTTTTTGTGCACATTTCTTTAATGTCTCAGAAGATGAACTAGCTAATAATAGTGAGTGCTAAGTCTTTTCCTGGAATCTTCCCAAGCTGCAACAAATTCATCTGGATTAACGAGTGGAAGTGCTCGGGAAATGTCTTTCTCAGCAAAGCAACGATTCAAGGTTACGCCTTTGTTGACAGTCTAATCCAACTTGTTATTAATGCCCATGACATCATCTCCTGCTAGGCGGCGCGGTCACGGTGCACTGAATACGGCAGGGGGCTTGAAGGTTTTCATTACATTTAGAGTTTTTGTTTTTTGTTTTTACATGAACCGTAAAAGAATTAAATGCATTTTCCAGAAAAGTTTCCTGGCTTTTGCTGCGTTTTTTTTTTTTTTCCATGGTTACATATTTCTTCCAAGGTATGTTTAATTCCTTTTTTTAGTTTTTCCCTGTAGCTCAGCTGGTAGAGAATGGCATTAGCAACACCAAGGTCATGGATTGATTCTCAAGGAATACACATACTGATAAAACGGATATCTTAAACACATGTACTAACAGCTCGCGCCTGCGCAAACACCCTTTTGGTGTTAAAAAACAACTGTTAGAATTTACTAAGGACACGCAGTGAAAAATGAGCGCTGGAAAGGCATGGACATTGTTTTTGCGGTTGTCCTTTGCATATGCATTTGTAGGAGTTTCCCTTTCAGATACAAAATTTATGGGAGGAGAGTATTTTAATGAATCACTTAGCAAGGTTTGCGCTACTCAATTTACTGGTATTTTCACCATTTTTTTTAACGCCCAAAAAATGCACATCTTAAACCAGACGCTAATTGCGCTGCTCTTAGTAGATTGCGTTGTCATTATGGAAATGGTCCGGATGCGTCTGTTCTTTAATTCGCACGTTGTCAGTAAATCCCCTGCAGAAATTTCCACTCCCATCAGCACTTTTATGGGATTGCGTTGTTTACTAAATCTGTCCCCAAGAATAGCTTAGTTTTTCGGAACATATTTAAAACTTTGTTTTTAAGTCTGGGTTAAACCTTGCACCAGCAAGAGTGTGTTTATCATTGTAGATTTTCTTAGTATTGTGTTTCCTGCCCTCATTTCTCAAGGGTACTGTGACCATGAGGCACTGTTGTTGTTTTTTTCCAGGCCCAGGGTTCATCCTCCCCCTTGGCCCCATCACGGCCACTCAATTCCCACGCTGCCGTCCTGGACTCTTCGGTGGAGCTTCTCTCCGCTCTCAGCCCAGAAGAGAGGGAGCTGCTGGCGGCCGTGACCGAGCAGGGCTACCCTCTCCGTACGGCCATCATCGCTCTCCAGAAGACTGGCCAGCAAAGTCCAGAGCAGGTCAGTGAGGGAGATCTGTTACTGGGCTTCACTGTGAAATGTGAGCTGGGATTCGTTCAGGGCTCAAGATGCAATGCTGAGATTCTCTACTGAGATTTTCTTCCCTGTGTGTCACTGGGAAAGTCAATGAAGTGCATGCTGGGTTGCCAGTAAAGAACATGCACCAGTTGGACACACCCGGACAGATTTATTTTTCATATAATCATAAAAAACTAAAGAAATTATTTTTATAGGTGAATATACATCAATCCTAGGTTTAAAATGCTTTATAAAACTAATATTTTGATATACATTTTTATTGAAATAAATCTGATATAAATAGATGAAAACCTTATTAAAATTAAATTAAAAATTCTAATTAATGGAAATTTGAAATGTTGCCTTAAATAACTAAAATATAAATGACTAAATGGCAAATAACTAAAATAAAATCAGTTGAAATAAAATAACTAAAATTGAAATAGATTTAATGCTAAAATAAATTTAAAAAACCTAAAACTTATAAAAATGATAATGCACATAAAAATATCAGAATAAAAGCAATTTAAATATAATAATAAATCCTATAATAGGATATAAATAATACTAAACTAACACTACATTGAAATGTATTAATTTAACTGATTAATGAAGAAGCAATCAGCTGAAGTTGTTTAGTCAATGTACGAAGTGCGCAGAGTTTGAAGAAAAAGCTTTTAATATTTTTAATGTATATGTCACTATATAATCCATTTGTGTTATTTGACTTTTATATTACACAAGCATGAGATTTCTTTCAAAAACATTTAAAAAAAATTACCAACCCACTCTTTTGAATGGTGAAATATATACCGTGCAATATTCAGTCATTTCTCTAAGATGATTATGGTGGTAGACTTTAAAAGAGCATTTCAAATACTAAAGCAAATATTTTTGTCTCACTCACATCTGGAGCTTTTTTTTAGATATATTAAATTCTATTCTTTGAGTTCACTACTACAAACAAAATTTGGCAACAAAATTTCTGTGATGGCATATGTCCTTCCAGGATGAAGAAGGTTGGGAAATCACCATTTTAATATTCAGATATTCTGTATTGATCTGGACAAACGTCAGATATTATTGGCAGAGGTTTTACTCCCAATCCCTGTGTGCTTCAGTTTCAGCTCTGTGTCACAGCAAAACATCTGGTTCCATCCTCTTTAATCTGATTCTGGTTACGAGGAGGGGAAAAAAATCAACAAAAATAGACACCAGATCCCCCTGAAGTTTCCACAATGTGCTAGTATCTGGTTCTCAGCATTACAAAGGTTCCCTCAGGAGAACACTTAATCATTAACATGAAGCCTTTTTCATTAATGTTGTTGGGCATTGTGGGAAAATTACATTGAAGTTTGTTTAAAAGGGGCCATGAGAAAAGATTTACAGTAAACCAGTGTTTGAGGGCTGGACGGTGGCAGTGGAGTTAAATACAATATGAGACGTTTGCTGAAGAGACATTAGAAGCTGCTCTGCTCTTTATGGATCTATGTAAAATTATATTAAAGGGATAGTTCACCCAAAAATTGTAATTCTGTCATCATTTACTCACCCCGAGTTGTTCCAAACCTGTATGAGTTTCTTTCTTCTGTTGAACACAAAATAAGATATTTTGAAGAATCTTGGAAACCAGACAGTTAATGGACCCCATTGACTTCCATAGTATGGAAATATTTCTCAAAATATCTTCTTATGTGTTCAACAGAACAACTTGAGGCCAAGGGTGAGTAAATAATGACAACATTTTCATTTTTGGATAGTGATTGGATAATTTTCAATACTAATCCAATATTTGTACCATACAAATTCAATATTTGCATCAAATCTTGAAGCCTTCATTCATTTTTGACTGCATATGATATCTGATTGGTAGATGTCGTAAAAAGTATTAGGAATGTATTTATTTGTTGTTGTAATTATTATTATTCTTTATTTTTTTATTTTTTTTTTAAGTTTAATAATAATATAAACTTTATAAGTTATTAATATTTATTTATATTAAATGTCAGGTTTTTTCACCTTAAGTCCATTTCAATACTGAAAAAAAATTGGTCTAGGATTTACGTTGAAACAATTGCCAAATTTACTAGTAAATTTCACAAACAATTACAAAGGAACGACAAGTAACACATCGGATTGTACTATGAAATTCTGAAGTAGAAAGGCTGGAATAGTTATTTCTTGTAAAATTTACTCTAATAATCTTTTTATTTATTTATTTACAACTTCAAAAAATCAAGATGTACCAAGTATTCAGCATTGCAGTTATTAAATATTTATTTTATATATATATAATGTGTGTGTATATACTTATATGAATATTACTTGGCTTTGACCAAATTAAAACTACCTTGAATTTGTTCTAGATCATTATATTACTTGAAAGCCCTTAAAGGATGTGATGATGTGAAGTCATTGACTGACTGGGCAGAGAGACTTGATGAGTTTCTGTTTGTCAGTGTCATCAGTTGCCCATGAAAACCTCAGACAGCTGGTGGGATCATCCGATCAGGTTTGAATCAACCAAGCTCATCTTGTTCCACAGATTAATCAGACCAGCCGGTCCTCCATCGCTCTTATCCTCACGCTTCTCTCGTTTCACACCGCTCTGCCTTCAGTCCACTCTCAACCTAACAGAGAATCTTATCATGACAGCTCAGATTCAGCTAATGATCATTCATAAGTAAGTCCATATCAATGATGACGCACTGTTGCGTCAACAGTGTGCCAGATAACCCGATCAGTTTATCTAATTACTTAGTGTTACAGGGTCTTCCCCAAAGTCCATTACAACTTGGCCTTGTTTTCATTAAGTGTCTGAGAATCTCAGAGGGCTTTTCTTCAATCTCGTTCCTATAGTTAAAGTGATCTATGTTGCGTTGCTCTCAGACAAAATCGTCTGATCCTGAACATGAAACGTCTGTCCTCTTAAGCCCATAAGAATATGTCTATTCTCTGTTATTGTTTTTGTGTTCATATACAGTACGAAGGATTTTTGCTTGTTCTCTTGCAGATCTTGAGTTATCTGGTGGCGTGCGATCGGTTATGTGAACTCGGCCATGATGAAAGTCAGGTTGAAGAAGCTCTCGAGATGTTTCAAAACTGTGAGACCAAGGTATGTATTGAGCCGATTCAACTTTTTGTTCTTCAGAAAGTACCTTTCTAAAGATTGGAGTCAGTAATATTTTTACTTTTTTTCGTCAAAGATCCATTAAATTGATCAAAAAGGACAGTAGAGGGTTTTATGATATTAAAATTTCAAATAAATGCTTGAATTTTATCAAACAATCCTGTGGGGGGAAAATCAAATTCCACAAAAATATTAAGCCGCACACTCTTTTCAACATTGATAATGTTACCCATAAAATGATAACATTAACATGGATTTGGGTTTTTGTTTTCTTTTATTCCTCTTGTGCAGAACTCACACCCATTAAGTTTCGTTGTTATTTAGTTGTAGTTGAGAGTTATGTGCATATTTAGTTTGTGTGCGGTCAAACTGTAAACACAAAACAATTCACAATTAATATTCAGTAATGTTTACATCACCAAATAAATTGCTCCCAACATTATAACATCAGCATAAACATTAAAGTATACTGTTATAAATCAAAGATATCCCCTACACACAAATATCACACTATAGGATGAAACATTATCACATATGTGATATACAACTGTCAATACAGATATCTAAAACAGTGGCTGTATTACAAACATGTATTAAACTTTAACAAATAAATGCTACACATATTGCATATATATTTAAATAGGTATTTTAAACAAAAAATGTCTAACCAAACATAATAAACAAACTAATAGCATTAGGCGTTTAGGCGCTAATCGCAAATAGCGATCTACATAGTGCTTTTATCAATATACTTATAACAACAACATGTTACTTACCACGCTGGGAATATATAGTTTAGACTAAGTGTTTATCTGTAATTGTTATAGAACATTAGAAGTCTGCATATGAGCGTCAACATTGCTTTCTCACTCAGTTCGGTTCAGTTCACTTTTTTCCTTACAGCGCCTCTTGTCTTCCTAGGCGATCACATGAGTCCACAGAATCAACGTCCTTAAAGGGGCAGCACCCTACAGATAATAATCAGAAATGTTTCTTGAGCAGTAAATGATTTCTGAAGGATCATGTGACACTGAAGACTGGAGCAATACTGAAAATTCAGCTTTAAATCACATGAATAAATTATATATTCAAATAGAAAACAGTTGTTTTAAATTGTAATAATATTTCACAATATTACTGTTTTAAAAAATCTTAATGAATTTTTTTATGAATGTAACTCTATATTTGAACAAATATCTGTCCTCTATTTTAGGCTGAGGAGTTCCTTCACCTTCTTGCTCAGTTTAATGAAATGGGCTTCCAGCAGAACGCCATTAAAGAGGTTCTTCTCGTGCACGAGAACCACCGAGAGCGAGCCCTGGAGGAACTCATGACCCGCGTGGCCTGATCCAGTCGATGATATGATGAAGTGAATGTTAGCTGTTCACAGAGCTCATATAGCTGTTGATTATTTATCATATGCTGAACTGTGTTTATTCGTTGTGCTTTCTAGACATGTGTTGAGGCCTTGGGGAGAAGCACAGTTTGACAATCTGCACCAGAGAATGACTCTGTAACAACACATTGTTATAGTGTTTCCATAGCAGTCAAACTTTTGCTTTATTTATAGAAATGTTAAACAAACATCCTTGGAATTCATAAAACTAACTGAATGCATTAGAATTGTTATGCATTGTTATATGTATGGATGTGTGTTTATATTTTATATATATATATATGCATATAATCATAGTCAGAATTATTGCTCTTGATCAATATATTCAAAGATGGCTGTAAAAATAAATCAATAAATCTGCAAAAAATCTAACCTTTCATTATAGTAAAGTAATGAAGTAAATCAATTGAAATTGTGTGAAAATCACATTATGAAATAAATGTTTTTCTCCTAAACACATTTGCCACAGTTATTGACACCCCTAGAAATTCTTATGAGTAAAATATCTCTGAAGTATATTCCCATTCATATATATATATATTAAATTAGCGCAACAGGGTGACTACTAGAAACATGATATTGCAGCTTTGACTTGTTTCACAGGAGTTTAAATATGAGGAAACAAAGGCCAAATTCCCTTAATCATCCATTACAATGTGTAAAACCAAAGAATATAGTTCTGATGTGCATTAAAAGATTATTGAGCATTAGGCCTACAAAATAGAAAGTGGCTGGAAAAAAATAGCAAAAGCATTGAATTTTAGATTCAATGTATACTTCAAGTATAAGAATTCTTAATAAACATTCAATGCTTAATAGCATTAGGGGAATAATTAAGAAGTTCCAATCAACTAAAGATGTTACGAGTCTGCCAGGAAGAGGACGTGTGTCTATATTGTCTTAATGCACGGTGAAGAGGACAGTTTGAGTGGCCAAAGACTGTTCAAGGATCATAGATGGAGAATTGCAGAGATTAGTTGAGTCTTGGGGGGGTCAGAAAGCCTAAAAAATTTTTGAAAAATAATCACATGTTGTTTGGGAGGTTTTCAAGAAAAATCCTCCTCGCTCCTCCAAAAACAAAATCCAGCATATTCAGTTGTCACGACTGGAACATCAATTGGGCCCTGGCTCTATGGTCAGATGATACAAAAAAATAGCTTTTTGGCAGCAACCCCGTCATATGTGTTTGGTGCAAACAGGGATAAAAAGTACCTCTCCTGGATCTGTGAATCTCTTTGGGCCTATTTTTCTGCTGGAGGTCCTGGACATCTTGTTCAGATACATGGTATCATGGATTCAAGCAAAACCTGACGGCCTCTGCTAGAAATCTTATAATGGGCCGTGGTTGGATCTTCTATCAGAACAATGATCCAAAACAAACATCAAAATCAACACAAAAATGTGTCACTGATGACAAAATGAAGCTTCAGCCATGACCATCCAGTCCCTGACCTGAACCCCATAGAAAATTAGTAGGGTGAACTGAAGAGAAGAAGCACCAACATGAAGATCTAGAGAGATTCTGTATGGAGGAATGGTCTCTGATCTCTTGTCAGTTGTTCTCCAAACTCATTAACACCTTCTTCAGTGGTGTTTTTATCTATTTATTTACAGTCTAGGACTGCACGATTTGGTCAAAAATATATTGTAATTATTTTGGCTTATGAATATAATTTGAACTGAAGTATAAACTCCTAAGAAATCATCTCAGTGATAGAAATAAGAAGAAATAAAATAATTGTTTTTACTTTATCTATTTATGCATTTATTTATGCTATAAAAAATTAAGGCAAATATACTATTATAATTATACAATTGTACCTTAAAATAACATGAATATGTGATCATTAAACATGTTAAAATACTAAATTCTTCACTTTCAGGTGTTAAACCCTTTACTTTTATTTTGGTGGAAAATTTCAGACCTTTCAGTCTGTGTTTAGTTGACAATGTTTTTTTGAATGATTCCCTACTGATAAAATGCTGAAAACTTTGGGTTTAACTTTACATTTTCTCATTGAATAAATGAATAGCTTTTCATCAAATCATGAACCCACGTTTGGGAATCCCTTATGCAATGTATATAAATATTAAATGTCTTATGTTTATGTCAGACAATTATTTAAGTGGTTCAGTGTGTTCAGATATTTGTTGAGTTCCAATAATGGCATCAGTAACCACTGTAAAAAATGCAGCCTGGTCTCATTGTTAATACGTAGGTATTAATACGTTATTTTCAAAGATAGAAAACGTACGTTTTTGTACGTTTGGATAGATGCTGAAACGTATAAAATGGACGTATTTGCAACATTTAAACGTATACATTATTACGTTTTTACAGCTACAAAACGTTAACTATTTACGTATATTTTTCATATCATAAAGATATCTGTATATCTTTAAAGATAAACGTAACAAGATCCCTTAATCCTACTCCCAAAACCTAATCATATCCATTTTATACAGAATATAAAAAGGATCAAACGTAATGGACAGAGATGTGTAGGTAAATGGCATTTTTATTAAAAATATAGCATTAAAATATATTTTGAGCCACTAATCCTACTCCTAACGTTACCTCTAAACCTACCCATAACCATTCCACAAAACTACGTAGGCTAACACAATTATGAAGAAAAAAAAACCATAACAGACAGACAAGTATACATTTCACAATAATTTATTTATTGCGAAAATGTCAAAACCGGTCACGTTAACATTACCAAAAGTCGTTCACATGATGATGCGTTGCAGTTGCAGTCGCACTGCGCAGTCCTCTCTGGCAGTATTATAGTAGTTGTGTAATGAGGTACAGATCAGAATTTAAGTTATTAACGTTAATCCATGAAAATGTTAATCCGATTCCGGTTCGCTCTCTGAATGCACGCGCGCTTCACCATTTCAAATGTACTACACCGACTGAAACACGGCATGTCGCAATCTGTGACGAAGCAGGCGAGAGCCAATGAGCGTTTGATATCACGGCCGTAAAACATGTCGTAACGCTTCTTGAAGGCGCATTTTTTGAATTTGAATTCATCACCAGCGCAGGATACGTTTGCGGTCGCTGGCTGCTGAGAAATGAAGATGAAGATCTCTGGATAAAAGGCTGAATCTGGATCTGTTTCTTGCAAACAACGTATGGATTCTAGGATTTGGATTACATTAAGATAATAAAATGTATGTCTTTTGTGAATGTATCAGTATGTTGTGTTTTATTGGAGAAAATGCTTTTTGTGTAAATGCACTAAGGTTAAATACTACAAAATGGTTAAACGATTAAACAAGGTATTTTTAAGGTTAAAAGTGTATTCCTTTTTAACACCACGCAGGCTAGTCCTCCAAAACGAGTTTGTTGCAGAAGGCACGAACAGAGCGAAATGTTAATATTTATTAACGTTCTTAGGTATATTATATTAATAAATTCGACTGAAAACGTAATTGATAAGACAGTTGAATGCAACCGGTTTACACCTCGCCGTCGTCCATTAAAACCTTACAACGGACACCTCGTCGGGCATTAACCCTTACATAGCAACACGTACAAATGTCTACGTCGGTAGATTTGTTCATTCGTTAATAAATTACGTTTTTGTGCTGTCAATACGTAAATATTTGTACGTTTTAGTGCTGTAAATACGTCAGTATTATACGTTTCTGCGTATATAAAACGTAAACAAATGTACGTATGATAGAAATACACTTTACGTAAAAATACACACGTATTCTCATGAGATCACGTTGAAAAATGACAACTCAATATGAAGTTTCAGTCAAATGTTTGGAAAAAACCCCCACATCTAAACAATAATACCCATGCACATTTCAGAAAGATATTTTGAAATCTGTGTGAGGTCAACACATGCTTTCATCTGTTAGTTTCACTTTGGTATTTGTGAATATTATCGTATGGCAATGTTCCTATGAAATGTTACCTTCAATGTTAAACAGCTGCTGCCAGACACCATGAGTGAATAGCGACGTCCTGCCAAGATCTATACATTCTGTTGTTCGGCTGCCAAAGGCTGGACACAATGTTTTCATTGTGGTAACATGATTAGTTATCAGTGTGTCTTCAGGTTCCCATGTAATAAGTGGAGCTTCTACAATAGTTACGAAAGCATGCAGGAATGTCTGGATATAATTTGAGTGTTTGAGCAGTCAAAGAGTCTCCACACGGTTACAGTTTTTGAGGTCATAAATGATTGTATGAATAAAGTATAATTTGTGATGATCGCGTTTCTCCTTTGCCTCCCAGCTGATCTTAAACTTTCTCTCACAGTCTTCAAGGTTCTGCACTCTTTCCTTGCGGCCTTGTCTGACCCTGGCGCTTCTGGTATGGATACACCAGGGATGGAGTTTTACAGATGGCTTGTTTGATATAAAAACAGGAAATGTTTCTATATTTTGGTCTTACGAAACCAAGGCAACATGCACTTTAATGACCATCAGTCATGTGTAAAATAATGGTGAAGATTAATAGGGCCTGTTTATATTCCATCAATCATTTCACATTTGACTTCAAATGGTTCTGTGTTGTTCTGGCAGTGTGTGAGAAATTAAATGTTACTCACATTTAACACAAATGAAGCATTAGTTGACTAATCGAATGCACTGATTTGATCAACCTTTTATTGAAGGAAAGAGAGGCTTGATGCTACAAACGACATCATGTATTTAATCCCATCTTCTACTCAAAAGTTTGGGGTCAGTATTTTTTTTTAAAGAAATTAATACTTTTATTCAGCAAGGATCCATTAAATTGATAATTAAACGCATTTACAATGTTACAAAAGAGTTATCTTTAAAATATTGCAATATATCAAAGAATCCAGGAAACTTAATTGTCAACACAAAGTAGCCTACAGAGCAGTGTTGCACTTGTTCCTTTGTATGACAAAAAAATATGTAAATGAGAACAGCTTTATGGGACATTCGGCTATATATTGTTAAAATACAGTATATAAGCATTGATTAGGAGAGAAAACCGTTGCAAAGTGCCGACACTTGGTGCAAGACATCATTTAGAGACATTTTGCAGCTTTTGCAGCCATTAGCTACTTTCCATTGAAAATAGCTGGCAACATGGGTACAGTGGCACTTGAGCTCAGGTCAGATGAGATCTCAGCTCCATTATTTTTCTTTTGTAAAAGCTCTCTGCTTTTCTTTGGCAGTCTCAGAAGGAAAGTCCACATGGAGCCGATTCTTGGAAACCCTGTCATTTCTTTTTTTGTCCTCCATTTGTTGTCCTCAATGGCATATTCCACTGTCGCTCTGCGATTCACCGTGAACACAGAGTCCCCTCGAACTACCGCGGTAAACAAAGCCCCCTTACTGTTCTCGTACTGCCCGGGCATGGCCGTCCACTGACCTGAGGTCAGATTGTAACAGTCCATCATGCATCTCAAAAAATCATCAGATGGCCCGTTCCTCATGACGTACAAATTGTCCCTGTGGCCCACCATGCAATGACCGTAACTTTGATGCCGAACAAGTGTTGTGATTAACATCCACTCGTCCTTGTTGGCTCTGTACTCATAAATCTCAGTAGCGTCTTTAGGTCTCCAGAGGCATATGAAAAGCCTTCTCATGGCTTTGGCGCAAGCGACGGTGGATGCAGGTCTTGGCAGATTGGCAGCAAAGCTCCAGGTGTCCGAAGAGACTTTATACCTCTCCACAGAGGACATTATGTTCTTTTCATACTCTCCACCAATGACAAAAAGGTCGCCCACATGGCTAACAAGGGTGCAGTTGTAGCGAAGTTGCCGAGGGCTGGAAAATGTGCTCCAAGTCTCAGTAGATACATCATAGCAGAAACCCGACTGCACAACTTTATTGGTAATATCATAGACTCCTCCAACAATGTAGAGCTTGTTGTCTAAAACCGTAACTCCTGCCATGGTGGTGCTGGCGTTGAGAGGCAAATGAGTGAGAACCTTCCAGTCTTTCTCGTCCTCATCAAGATAACAAACAGTCCTCATGAAGTCCTGCAACAGCTTGATGGTTGGCGAATGACTACCAACCATGATGTACGTACTAGGAACAAGAGGCTCTATATATTCAATCAAATCCTCTGGCAAGCCCTTCACGTCTTCTTTGAGGTCTTCATAAATGTCTCGAATGAACAAAGCTGCACTCCTGAAGAGCTTCAATAACCCAAAGGTCGCCGCTGTGTGATACATAAGAAGACAGTTGTCTGAAGTGATAATGTTTATGAGGTGCTCAGTCAGAAGCTCTATGTGAAGGAACGCAGTACACTCGATGGCGTCAACAATTTCATCACCGCTCAGCATGGGTCTTTCACTATGTATCACACGGAGGGCGACCAGGAATCCACGAGCGCTCGGCACCTGAAGACAAACCTCATCCTCCTGGCATTCCTTCATGCCAGACTGGAAAAGCGCTCGAAAGTATTCACAATGCTCCACCAGGAGGCTTCTGTCCACCGTAAAAACACTTTCGGCAAATTTCACTTTCACTGTTTTTTCCATGAAACCCATTGGCTGGTAAACCGCCTTCCTTACGTCGATCTCTGAGCCAGCACAGCTGCTTGTCTCCATTCGGTTACCTCCTCTCATTTTCACCTAATCTCAGAGAAATGCCCACACAGTCAAACCTGTCTGTGAAGACATTCACAGCACCATTGACTGTCCATGATGTGTTTTAAAGTGACAGTGTTGAAGCAGATTCACTTGACTCGAGTGTGCAGTGTTTGTATTACTAACAACTACAAGAATAGAATCTGCTATACATAGAGGTGAAAAGTATGGTAGCATTATGCTGCTTGAAAGCAATGGCAGATAGCCACCTCCATAGAGGGCAGCCGTCATCATGGTTATTTATTACCTTTTGTTCTTGGCAGGCATGAAAAGCAGGCTGAAAATTTCATCTTCTCTCTTTGATGAACAGGTGAACTGCCCAAAGCTGTAACAATGGTATGCTTGTAAGGGTCACTCTTTGTTGCGGGTCAGCATTCCAGGTGAACATGTGACTGCTTAAAATAAAATAAAACCAAGCATAACTATGGTACTGAGGGATGCTCATTTCGAACCATAAGCTTGCAGATATAGTAGACCAGTTTAATTGCTATCCTGTGACTCCGAATTATACATCTTTGAGTAAGGATGTATTTATCTTACTTTTACTGAGCATATGTGCACACAAGCCCAAATATCATAGACTAGCCATATACTTCATATAAAAATAGCATTAACAGCCTACAAATTCACTGAAAGATATTTCAATCCTTAAAGCAGTTCAAGTGCCCTAAAACTCTAAATTGCCATACATTGTGTGTTTGTGTTTAACAATGATAATTCCCATTTATAATTTGAAGAATGTGAACCGTAAGAAACAGTGACGTCGAACATCGATCGTGACTCGTGACCGATATGAATCAAATTGACAAACGCGTTTGAACGTCGTCGTCAGCAAACAAATTAATCATAATTTTTCTTCAATTAATTGGGTCTTCAATTAATTAATTTTTCTTACATTTGGGTCTTTTTAGTACTTTTTAAAATATAAAACGGTAGGCTACCGTTTATTTAAGCAATGACAAAATTAATGAGGCCTGGCCGCCCATTGCCTGGTGAAATACCTTACCTAGCCTACATCATGGCAACAGTAGCGAGCTCTTTTCGTTAATTTCGGACCATTTTTGAAATAACGTTTGACATATCAAATTAGTATATCATTTCCTTTTAGATTTAAACATCTCAAATAAGCGTGTTTTGTTTTAATCGTCTTTAAGTCGTTGCTACAGGTAGTCAACCTCGACGTCAAAAAAGTTTTCCCTGAAAAAGTAGCCTAATTGAGTAGCCTATAATTCGCACACTGATCGGGGAACAGACGTATCAAACGCGGATTTTACAATTGCTGTAGCCTACAGTGTGAGCTTTGAATATTATTTTTTATGTTCATGGGAGGCGGATTCACTGGATAGATTCAGTCCGTCATGTGCTCCAGCCCACCGAACCAAAATATTCCAGCATTATTTATTTCACTGCTCATTCCCCTCTCGCGACATCCTCTTCGACTGCAAGAGACTTCCAAAGCACAGAGAAAATAATAAAATACGCTACCAATCTCGGGCAAATGTTGTTGTGCGTGTTTGTAGACATGTCGTTTATACTGAAGTATAAGGCGAGCCAGCTGTTTTGCTGGTGAGAAATCAGACGTCAGCATCATCCAGGTATGAACTCAGAAGATCAAAGCACATCATGTATAGGACTGCGTGATTCGGATCATCTTCTTCTTCATGTGTTCATTCCTCTATCTTATCACTTCTTCAGGATGTCTCTGATGTTTGGGAAAGCAAGAACGTGCAACATTGTCACAGTTCCTGAGCATGAGCCCTCGGAGTGTAACATAGTGATTTTGGGAGCTATGGGATCTGGAAAGTCAGGTATGATTAACATACATTGCAGGGGAATATCTTCGTCATGTCCATAATCACAAACACTAGTTAATGCACACTGAAATTGCCATGATTTGTTAAGGTGTCTTCAATTTTTAGGGAATACCTATACTGATATAATGTGCCTTGATTGCAATGTAATCGTTTTGAATTTGGATTTCCCCCTATATTTGTTGATATATGAGTGTGAAATTACTGATCTGATATATTTTATTAATGAATGTTTAAAAAAGTATTGTAGCAAATGTTTACCTGGATAACATAGAGATTTAGGTTTAAGACGTCAACTGAAACAGCAGAACCTTTCCGTCGTCAAGTTGGGATGCTCTGTTATGTAATTGAAAATATTTCTGAACTTAGACTTACAGGAAGTTTTCTGTTCCCCCCCCCCCCCCCATCACCCCCCCACCCCCCCCCCCCCCCCCCCCCACCCCCCCACCCGCAGCACTTACTGTGAAATTCCTCACAAAGCGCTTCATCAGTGAATATGACCCAAACCTTGGTGAGTTTCCCAGCTTTTACTGTTGTCACCAAGAATGTAACCAAATATTGAGGGGATCAAAGGTAAAATTTTAAGAAATTAGAAAATACTGAGTACAATAATGAGTGATTGAAGATCTGGAGGGGACGTGTACCTCTCTACGTCTAGTGGTTATGGTCTGGTCTTAACACAACACTATTTGAAAGTGATTTATCAATCAAACAGATCATTTATCTTACTGAAGCATTATTGATAACTTCAGTTTCATATAGGAACCCAGATGGGTGACTTTAAAATATGAGACCTAAAAGTCCTTATCCTGACAGCTTTAACGTTACTAAAATGACAGGTTTTAGCATTCGACATTTTAAGACTGGCAGGCTTTGCCAAACCACTTTAAAAATGTGTCTTGTGTTTTTCCAACACCATTTTGTTTTTTTCGAATTTGTCATTTGGTCTATCACATTAACATATTGTTAAAATTTAATTATTTCAATCATTATATAACATAATAAAGTGCACATGGATGGCAGGAACAGAAATCTCCTGTTTTATTTAGCGAAGAACTAGATGAAAAGAACTCATGTGGAAAAACTTTGACAAAACACATAATGCAACTATCATATATCTTGAGCTGGTGTGAAATGTTTAATGTTTTTGTGAATACCAGTTCTTTTGGTTAGTTTCTTTAAAAAAACAAACATTATCTTCTTTTACACATTACATTTTCAGAAGATACTTACTCTTCTGAAGAAGTTGTGGACCAGCAGCCGGTTATAGTCAAAGTGATGGACACGGCTGATCAGGTAATGATGTCCATTTGTCTCTTTTGAGAATATTTTGCTTTATATAGATTGCCACCTGATATTTGATTATTTCTTCATAATCCTTGGTGTTTTAATTTCATGTAATGGAAGTTTGTTGCATAACCTTGGCAACTTTACAGTATGCGAACAAATCTGTCTTTATTTAAATCAGGATGGACCAGTCAACTGTGAGCGCTATTTAAGCTGGGCCAATGCCTTCATCATTGTCTACAGCATTGACAACCGGAATAGCTTTCAGGCCTGCCAACAGTACATAGAGACTGTGACCCTTTTCTCAAAAGGCCTGCAGCCAGACACTCCTGTCATTCTTCTAGGCAACAAAGTGGACATGGAGAGATACAGGTGAATTAAACATCTTTCCTGTTCAAACTCATACCCTCATATACCCTCATTCACTATTCCCTAAATTACTAGTGAGTGAATTCTGACACCGAGTGCGCCAGAAGGGCTTCCGCTTTTGCATAGTTTGTGCTTGCTGTTTAATAATCATTTTAAAATGATTGCAAGCTGCAAACAGCTTTGCAGTAGTAATGCAAAGATTTATCTTGAACTCTGTTATGGAAACAAGCTACCACAATTAAATAATCAATTAAAACGGAATTTATACCCGTGTGATATTACGCTGTA
Source organism: Chrosomus eos (assembly GCA_036326025.1). Lineage (NCBI taxonomy): Eukaryota > Metazoa > Chordata > Actinopteri > Cypriniformes > Leuciscidae > Chrosomus > Chrosomus eos. Next base: position 14,380,043 of record CM070818.1, on the reverse strand, counting down.
CCCACATTGGACCAGCTGTTTGGAAAATGGATGGATGGATGATTCAACTGCGGCGCAATCTTCTGGCGAGACGCGGGAAATCATTCTGCACAACCCTCACAGTGCATTATGGGTATCCTCTAGCCGTTGGTTGTAAATCAGTTTTACACTCATTATTGCGGTGCATTATGGAATCGAATGAGTGCAATTCTTGATAACATTGACAATGGTTTTGGACACCTCTACAAATGGCTGTCCCCTCAAATAGTGCCCTATTTTAGGGTATAGGGAGCAATTTCAGACACAGACACAATGATTTGTCTTATAGGGGATTTGTCTTATGCACTTCTTTTGAAAAGTGCAATGTGTTCTTATTGGTCGGCTGGAGCAGTATGTTGTGAGTGATTGGTCAACCGCTTTGAACACGTTTCGGAAATGTCTATTACCATACCCGCAATTTTCAACACACCACTGATGCAACTCAGCCAGGCCTCTGCCTCTTTTTTGCGTGTGTCTTGGGAGGGAATTATCGAAACGAGGAATGTTTTGACGTGTACATTTCGGAAGAAAACTAAAGACTACAATGGAGGCGTTTCAGGGAGTTCAGAAACAGTGCTTACTGATATAGAGAATAACTCCCTTTTGAGTGACTTTGTGTTTTGTAACTTTTCAGACATTTTTCATGCTCAAACAGCAACATTACACACTAATGAAAGTTGACCCCTTTAAGCACAAATCTTAAACAGACAAATTTCCTGTGCAGAGTGGGTGTTAGTCAAAACAGTAACCAAACATAGTAAAATAGTGCATTTACATATTTGTATGAATGTCATTTTGTTAGTTTAACTGGAAGAACATATGACCTGTGACTAGCTAAATTACAGCAATTATGCCCTGTACTACCGCAAGTTATTTAGATTTCAATCTTTCATGATCCTAAAATGTTTAAGTAAGGATTTGATTGGTCCAGGAAACTACCATTTATTGCCTTTTTATTTTCCTTTCATTGTGCAAACACAGTGCATAAAATGACCATATAACAGCTGGACTCAATCAAATCTATCTATTTATGTAACCAGCCATTTTGCCAGCCATACTTTAAATAAATGTTTTAACTGCTCATCCCCAGTTTTTATTTTTTACTGTCCCATTCCTAGAGACTTTCCTTAACCCTTTATTGCTCAATTTTACTTTAAGGTGCAGTTATCAAAAGCACTTTTTATTTAGATTTTAGATCTTTATTCCTGTGATGCAAAGCACAGTTTTCAACATCTTTACTCCAGTCCTCATGTCACATGATCCTTCAGAAATCATTCTAATATGCTGATTTGCTGCTCAAGAAACATTTCTTAGTATTATTATCAATGTTGAAAACAGTTGTGCTGCTAGATATTTTTGTGGAAATGGATAATTATTTTTTAGGATTCTTCGTTGAATAGAAAGTTTAAAACAACAGCATTTATTTGAAATGGAAATCTTTTGTAACATTATGTCTTAAGTGTCGATTTTCATCATATGATTGCGTTGTTGCTAAATATACTGTAAGTATTTATTTCTATAAAAAAATCATACTGACTCCAAACTTTTGAACAGTAGTTGTGTAAATAAAAAAAATCGATTTAATTAATCTGTTTAATATAAAATATAATATTTAGTTTTACATGTATTTATTATATTATTAGCGATTTTGACTCATTTAACTACACTAATTATTATTTACAATAATTTAATACATTTTAATACATTTATTTTCTTTCTTACACATCAGGATTCATGAAAAGGATCCTATATAATTCCGAATTTATTTTTGATTTTAGCAAGAGGTATATTTTAAGTAAGAAAAGTTGATCAAATGCTTTCATGATGCATGTATTTTAAGAGTTAAACATGTGTGCAATATTCTCTCTTTCTCTTTCTCAGACAGGTGAGCAAGGCAGACGGTGCGGCCCTGGCCTCGCGGTTCGGCTGCCGGTTCTTTGAAGTTTCCGCCTGCTTGGACTTCCTTTCCGTTCAGCACATCTTTCACGAAGTCGTTCGGGAAGTGAGGCGAGAGACAGACAGGAGTATCCGTCCGCTCTTCATCAGTGAAGACAAGTCCGCGCTCAGCCTGTCCTCTGCTCCTCCCCTCACCGCCTGCTATAAAGAGCTGCCCACTCCAGCCACCGCAAAGCTGGTTACAGTGAAGTCCTCCAGAGCTCAAAGCAAACGCAGAGCCCCCACGCTTACACTGCTCAAGGGCTTTAAGATCTTTTGATGTGATGCTGCCCTCTTCTGATACTGGAGAGGATCTACAAGAGGGAACGCTTGTCTTGATGTTATAACAGGACCTGAACATCGTCTCTCTCATACTTGAGAATGTAGTAACCGTATGAGAATGGACAATGCATTAAATATAGCCTATCAGAGATCCAATTACAGTTTTTACAGTCGCTAGGACACATTTCTCAATACTTAATTAACTTTTTCAAAACAGCTCGGCACAGCAGTTCTCCAAACCAACTTTCAGCTCGGCACAGCAGTTCATTTCACTTTCAAAATGCACTAAAACTACCAAATCACTTCATACAGTACATGTCTCAAATCTACACATTCTTCCATCACACTAGCAAAGGTTGACAGACAACAAACACACTTTGTCACCCGCAAAACAATGACCTAAAAAACACTAACAACAGGAGCATTATACAATGTTTTCTTCTGTAACACAAGCACACCTCTCTACTGTTTAAAAATTCACTATAATATGTGTTACTGGAATAAATCAGACATGATCAATATGCTTCAATATATTTTGTCTTTTTTTTTTGCACAGAGTTATTCCAAAATACACTAATTTATATACACACCATCCAATACAGATACAATAGGAATCAGCTGACAACATATTGTCCAATGGTTTTTATAGCATTTCATTTTTAGATTCGAAATATATTTCATTACAATATTACTGTAGAAATGTAGCAAATTGCTGTCATATTCAGTTTTGTATTATGTTATTGTTTTGCACTTAAATTTACCAGTTTTGAAAACAGTATGTACGCATGTGCAGATTGGCCTGTAGTACACAGATTTTTGGCGTTTGTTGTGTCGAAGTGAGAAAAGAATTAATGTAGGCCTAATTAAAATTAATTAGTCATTGAATGCCAAAGCAATGATAAATGATCCACAGTTTAGTCCACATATACTTCTGTTGTGCTCACTGTGTGAAGAGTGAAGAAAAAGTGACCTACGTATTGAGAAATGTGTCCTAGCGACTGTAAAAAACTGTAATGTCTTTGTTAGCACTTCTGATGTTTCTGTTATAATTTAGGTTTTTTTTTTTGCACCACTATTATACTTGTATTTTATTGTGATAAAAACAAGGATTCATGAGGACATTTTTTTTTACACAGCAGAACATAAAACATTAAACTGTAAAAAAAAAGTTTCAATATTGATTAAACACATAATTACTAAATGTATTATGTTGCATCTCATCAAGTGGAATAACTTACTGTGCTTTGTATAGGCTGCAAAGAAAATATACAGATTAAATATTTGATTTAATTCATGCAATAGAAGTTTGTATGGTACACTATTATGGTTTTGGAAAAAAATCAGTAATTTTCACATTTCAGCTCATGACCAATTCTAATGTATTTTCACACAAAACTTTGTTATTATTTAATAGTACAACTTGCCTTTTGAAATACACACTATAAAACTGAATATATGTGTGAATATATTGACACAGATTTTTTGACCCAAGGCTATAAGCATATTGGACTAGGAAACCAGTAATACGGACTGTATTAAAACGCAATAGCCTCAGATGAAGCTATCACTTGGGGGGAGTTTTGGGACAGAGTCTCCTCATCTGTGTTTGGACGTCCTGTTCACCTTCCCCCTCCGATACCGGTTCAGGATACAAAGTAGACACGTTCCCGTCCTTCCAGGTCACTACAATTTCTCCAGGCTTCATTTCCTCTGAGGCTTTGCTGTTGGTTGAAGGCTCTTCCCAATCTCTTTGGCTGTTGTGTGTTGTGGTGTGTTCGGATGAGATGGAAAGGCTTTTCTCCTCTTTGACCTGTGTAACCTGATCAGTGACGATGACCTGCAACCTCTCCATTTCAGGCTTCAACTCTGTGACTTTTGTGGCTGCTTTGTACTTGGCTATTTGCTTCCTGTTCCTGTATGGAAGATATGGAAGTTATGGAAGAATATTCCATATATATACATACATACATATATTATTGGGGGGCAAACAGGAAATAATTATATGTAATTCTGAATATATAAATACAAATCTAAATAGTTATAAGCCTGAATATATACATGTAAATCTGAATATATAGTTATAAATCTGAATATAAATGTAAATGCAAATATATATTTACAAATCTAAATATGTAAATGTAAATACGAATATATATTTACAAATCTGAATATATAAATGTAAATACGAATATATTAAGTCATAAAACTTGAATATATAAATGTAAAGTCTGAATATATAGTTATAACTGAATATTTAAATGTATATCTGAATATATAGTTATAACTGATTATAAATGGTAAAAAAATGGTAAAATTTAAATATGTAAATGTAAATCTGATTATATAGTCATAATATATATATATATATATATATATATATATATATATATATATTCAGACATAACTATATACTAATTTATATATTCAGATTTGTAACTATATTCAGAGGTATAACTATATATTCCGATTCACATTTATATATTCAGGCTTATAACTATATATTCAGATTTGTATCTATATATTCAGATTTACATATAATTATATCCTGTTTGCCATATACATATACATTTGTTACCTGTGGTCCTAATGGGTCACCGTGATTTTGCCAAGTAAGACATGGTCCTGGATCAACATTCCTGTCCCAAAATGTAGTCCTTACCCAATTCCTACCCTAAACTAACCCTACCCTAACTTTTCCCTAAAATCAGTGGGTAATGAAAGGTGAATAACATGTTTTAAGTCCTTCATCCTGGTTCTAAGTCTAAGTGACATAAACTGTAAACTTGTCCCTCAAATCTGATTGGTTGATTGGAAAGTTGTTGATCCTGGATCATGTGGTACTTGGTGAAATCACATTCACCGGTCGTAATGCTAGTTTGTACTAACCTATTAGCCATCATGCCCATGACCAACAGCATAGCACCAATCAGAAGACCCAGAAAAGCAAATGCCATCATGCCAAACTTCCATGATGTTGCTGTTAAACAAGAAACGGGAATTGTCTGTGAGTATTAATGTGATACATACAGTCACATCCATGTGTGCACTCAAGCCATTTCATGGATGGGGAAATTAAATTCTGTAGACGTGAGAAACTAGAAAGACTTTAAGTGCAAGCTTGGGACACTCACGGTCCTCTGTGCGGTAATACCACTGTAAAAACTTCATCTGTGCCTCTGTCATTCCCTGTGCAGGCGGCCCTTCATCAAAGTCAGAATCATCGTCGTCCTCGGAATCAGTGTCTCTTCTGGATCCTGTGAGAATGAGTGAAGATGAGATTTATATTATAGCATGAGACCAGAAAGAGTCGGAAGGTCAGTACTAGAGTTTTTTTTCATATTCTAAAATGTGGCAGAAATCGCTTTACACTCTTGTGATTTTGAAGCCAGAAATTGGGACATTATTGCCAAGCACATTCACATTACTATAATGCAATAAGTAAATATTAAATAACACAATTGAATTTTCTTTTACTTACTGAAATATGGTTTCATACTGAAAAATACTGAAATGATATATATTTAATAATACAATAATATATCACTGATCAATATATATATATATTGATCAATGATACATGAGTGAAGTGAAGACACTCTGAATGATCATGTGACATTGAAGACTGCAGTAATGATGCTGAAAAATGATGAACAAATTCTTAATATATTCTTAATATTAATTAATTATTATTATTAATATATTCATATTTTTGATCAAATAAATGCAGATTTGGGAGTGTATGTCAGTCAACCCAGATAAAATGAACGTGACAACGTAGACGCATAATTCAAACAAAGAATCAAATAATTCAGATGTTTTTCCGGCTTTACTCACTCGGTTTGTTCTGGCAGATATCAGCCGCATCCAGAGATTTCCAGATGTTGTGTTCACCCCTGTTGAGTTGGAGATTTCCTCTCTCTGAGCTCAACGCCAGGGCATTTTTCAGGCTGGTGAGCTGTTGAGCTTTGCACTGCCATTTGAGATGTTGACCAGAATCACAGCTGATAGTCTGGACTGGGTCGCTGTGGAAGGACGAGAGACACCTCAGGGTGCCTGTGTTCTTTAGGAACCAGTGATTGGTCCACATCCACTGCTGCAGGACTGAGTCCAGACTACACGTCTTTAACCCAACTCCTCCTTCAGCTGAGTCCTCTAGACACAGGTCTTCCTTAATGTTGTGGATCGTGAAGCTGAATGTGCCTTGAAAAAAAGATTACATCTGTGAGACAATGTGATTAAATCATACAAATCATATCTGGAAAAAGAGAATGAATGGGAAAGTTGTCTCGCACGTGATAGTGCTATAAACCATAATTCAACCAATAATATATTATTTTTGTGAGATTATATTTATATGGTATGTAGTTCACCCTGAATTTCTCAAAAATAGGTCAAGGTCACATTTCACCCCAATATAATTTTTTTTTTTTTTTTTAAAGCTCTAAAGCTCCCATTGTTTTTTGTGGTGTGAGTGAGTGAGTGAGTGAGTGAGTGAGTGAGTGAGTGAGTGAGTGAGTGTGTGTGTGTGTGTGTGAGTGAGTGAGTGAGTGAGTGAGTGAGTGAGTGAGTGAGTGAGTGAGTGAGTGAGTGAGTGAGTGAGTGAGTGCGTGCGTGCGTGCGTGCGTGCGTGCGTGCGTGAGTGAGTGAGTGAGTGACTGTGTGTGTGTGTGTGTGTGTGGTGTGTGTGTGTGTGTGTGTGTGTGTGTGTGCATATTGGTAAGACTTAAGATAAGGTTTAATTTGTTAACATTAGGTATAGTTAACATGAACCAACAATAAAGAATACTTTACTACAGCATTTATTAATCGTAGTTTATGCTAATCCCAAAATTTACTAATACATTTTCAGTGGGTGAGTGGACGTTGGTGAAATAGGGTGGACCTCTAAGATTTGTGTACACACACACACACACACGCACACGCACATGCTCACACTCACTCACTCACTCACTCACTCACTCACTCACTCACTCACTCACTCACTCACTCACTCACTCACTCACTCACTCACTCACACACACACACACACACACACACACACACACACACACACACACACACACACACACACACACACACACACACACACACACACACACACACACACACACACACACACACACACACACATTTGTTTTTGTGACTTATGAGGACATTCCATAGGCGTAATGGTTTTTATACTGGACAAACTATATATTCTATCCCCCTACACTGCCCCTATCCCTAAACCTAAACCTAAACCACAGGAGACATGCTGCATTTTAACATTTTAAAAAAAACATTGTTTTTTATGATTTTTAAGCTGTTTGAAATATGAGGACGCATGCAATGTCCTCATATTTCACGTGTAAGTTGTAATACCAGTGTAATACCCATGTCATTATACACATTTGTGTAAAAAAGCACACACACACACACACACACACACACACACACACACACACACACACACACACACACACACACACACACACAACACACACACACACACACACACACACACACACATATATATATATATATATATATATATATATATATATATATATATATATATATATATTTAGAGTGGTCTGCATTTCTCAGAAGTGTTGTAAGCCTGTAGATCATTGAAATATTGTCCCCAAGTCTCTAAAATCAGACATGTAATGCTTTTGGGAGACACAGCCCTGGACATACTGTATTTCTGACAGGATTTGTAAGATTCAGAATATTTTCTGAGTGTGTTATACCAGGCCATGTGAGAAATAACGCTATCCACAGCAACAGCAGCATCGCTCCTGTAATACTGAGTCTGCTTAAACACAAAACACAATGCAGAGGTCCAGGACATGTGTTAATACTTGCAAACATATTCAAAAACAACATATCAAGTTTCGTGAGAATTTCTCCCCCCACATACACACACAATATCTGAAAGATGCCATTGTGCAATATTTTAAACTTTCCTAATGAGAGAATGAGATATCATGCCTTGACAAAAAACAGATGTCGAACCGCACCTCAATGTTGAAATATTTCCTCTCTGCTGTTTATTTTTTTATTGATTACTGTAAAATCCTTAAATCATATTTTCATTCCTGCTAGTTTGGTTTTTACCACCTTAATCAAGATAGATAAGGTTGCAATTATAGATTTTGTTTTTTTTTTAATTAAATTTTTGTGTCCTTATACTTTGTAGTTTTATGTATAAAAGTCATAATGTTGAATATGTACAATATCATATTTGAGCATAGAACGTAAATGGTTGTAATTCATGAATGCTTTAGAATACAGACACTCAGATTATTGCAGAAGTACTTTAAATTAAGTGTAAACAAGTTTTCTGTAAAGCAACTGTACTTGCTGTTATTTTATTTTATGCAAATAATTTTAATATTTGAATTATTGAATTATTAAATACTAAATAATTTGGAATCGAGACAAGCAAAGCTATATGTCTAACCAAGTTGAGCCCGCTAAAAGGTTCAGTGCCCAATTTTAAAATGGTTTTCACATGCAGGATGGATGTTGAGTGTGAATGCTTTTGAATTATAACAAATTTAAGATGTTTACTGTTATGTTATAGTAAAAAATGCAATAAAAAAGTGTCTCACTACTGGGACACTGACAGTTAACAGGCTATAAGCATTATTGTAACAAAAAAGACGAGATGCATCACAATAGTGATCCTTATCAGCAATTTTATCAAGACATGAATAACCCAATGGCTTACTTAGATCATAGAGCTATGAACGCTGCTTATTAATGGGGACATGTATAAATTCAACTCACCTGAAGTCCACAGCTCCAGAGGCAGATGTGGGACAGAACAGAAAGAATGACTATACATCTCGGGAACGCTTTACTACGGCAGAGAGTTTCCAAAGTTCAAATGGGAGGAGATACACTGCAATTCCTGCAATAAAAAAAAATAGTACAGTTATAGATTTATTTATGAACTCAGAGGTGAAAGTTTCAGATGATGATGATGATGATGATTTGGGAGTTAGTTTGCAGCAAATATTATTTACATAATTAAGTGAAGCTGATGTTATTGAGTGCATGTAGTTTATCGTTTATTTTGTACAAATCTTGGGCTGAAGTTTATGTAGGCTACATCCAGGAAATACAGTATTAGGCTATCTTGAGATACATACAGGCAATAAATGAATTAAACCAAAGTAAAAGTCATTCTAGACACTGTTTATGATTGGTTAAGGCCATTCTGTGCAGGGTTTTTCCTCTCAGTGTTTGTATAGCCTTGCTCCAGCCTTGCCATGTTAGCGCAGCAGAATACAGATGAGAGGGACGCAGTCTTTGACTTGTCGGTCAAGTATCTGTCACATGTCTCTATGTTTGCTAGTGTAGACAGAGAGGAGGGTTTTATTTCTTTATACCAAATGATTGGAGCCGCTCAGGGTGAATGAACTAGGTGTCACTTTCATTGTTGCAGAGGTGAAGCGATAAACGCCATTTGTTACAGTAGGATCTTTATAGGATACTAAGAATGTTTTCCTATAGGTCCAAGATTTTTTATGTCTTGAGCTCATAATGTAATAATGATTTTCCAATGTAATAATGATTTTTCACATAATGAAATAGGTTATTGTGTGAGAAATGTATTACATTATGAACAAGCAATTTATAATGTAATCACAGTTCATAAAGTAATAATGTATAAGTGAAACAATATAGCCTAATCAATACAATATTTCCTTTCAATCTATATTGTAAAAAATACATTTGAGCACAAAATGTGATAGATTTATGTAAAATAAGCTATTAGCCTAGAGTAAAGTATAGCCTAATTAAGCTATGTTAAATTTGTTTTTATTTAGGACATGCTCCATTATTTTGAGTCCCTTTAACCCAGAAATACATTTTAAGATTTATAAATAAAATCTTTCTTTCTTTCTTTAACTTGTATTAAAGTGAAGAATTGTTTGCTTAACTTTTGCTCCGTGCTGCCATTGGCTGAATCAGGTAACGTTAAACACACACACACACACACACACACACACACACACACACACACACACACACACACACACACACACACACACACACACACACACACACACACACACACACACACACACACACACACACACACACACACACACACACACACACACACACACACACACACACACACACACACAACACACACACACACACACACACACACACATTGTATTGTATTGTAATAAAAGTAAAATGATGATAATTATTATTATTATTATTACTTTCATTGGAATAATACATCAAAGCTATTAATTATAACATTTGGTTTCCTTCTTATGAAATTTTCCACATCCACCCGCAAAAAACTTTGTGTATATACAATTACATAACAGATGGATAATAGAATATTTTTCTATAGAACAAAAATCACATGAATAATCAATATCTAAATTAAACCTCTCTAACACTTTAAGCTGGATTATACTTTTACTTTATTATTTAAACATGCTTCACAAATACACCAAGCTTTATTCCAGTTAAATACATGGTCCACAATGAGCTTTTATGAGTATAGCTGTTTCACCTGTTATAATATTCCTAATATGTTAACTGTGTTTCAGAATATCAATGTCTCCTAGAAACTTGATGTCTTTAACGTACTGTATGTATAGCTATTGCCTCAAAATTTCCACAAAATGTATAATAAAGATAAATACCATTTGAGTTTAAAAGTTGTCTAACTAATATGATATTATTTTCATACCAACTATTATTGAAGAGAGATCTATTTTTTATATTGAATGCATCTATTATTCCAAATAATATATTTATTTGGGGGGAAATTGTGCTTAAACACCAGTATCCAGGCCAATAAAGCATGTATGGAATTTAGCTATAATTTCACAGGCAGTTTATCAATTTTAAAATCACATCTCAACAAAAGATTTATGCCACCCAACATATCAAACACATGTTTTGAAATGTATTCCACATGCCACATTAACCTTGGATGTATTGTTTAAAGTCTCAAAACAAGCACCGAAAATTCACCGTTGTTGTTTTGTGTCCTTTCTCATAATGGAGAATCCATAATTCTCATGGATATTCCTCCATAAAAAAATAAATAACATTTTGTCTAATTCTTTGTACACATTAGATGGCATATCTAAAGCTAAAGACACATGATAAGGATAAATCTCTTTGAAGCCAAACAGTTTTCTTTTGTTAATAGGTTTGTAATGAAATTGAAAACACTGCGTTCATTTTCATCTTTATAATAACTCCTATGTATGCTGTTTAATCGGAATATCATGCAATTCTGTTAAATTACATGCGATTTATTTATATTCATTTTACAGTTTTTCTCAATTGTTTACACACAAATTCTGGTACTAGAGACACAATGACCACAACATGTAACTCATTCACCAACCCCCTGAACCAATTCTGCTAAGCTATAAGCACAATTCCTGCTTTACACTCAAATTGCAGTTCTAAAACACACGTTTTTCAAAACACTACACACAATTCTCTGCATTTGGCACAATTTTCATGCACAAAATCTCTTGTTTTCACAAGGAACACACTGCCATTCAGATCTGCACACTGACTCGTCACATGGGCAAACACATGCCACACAGTTTTACAATTCTGCTTCGGTCTTTTATGCTAAAGCTCTGATTGCTAAGAGAAGATGCAGCACAGTTTTTTTTTTTTTTTTTTTTTTTACTGTAACTGCATACAGTACATTTTTCTGTTGTTTTGTATGTAGACCACTGTATGTGCAACTTTGTGTTGGTTGTGATGTACGAAATGTGCGATCTATCTCCCATTGTTTTTGTGGGAAAAATAAAATATATTTGTTGCAGTGTATTTGTGTGTTCTGGGTATAAAAACAATATTCTCAAATATTTTACAACACACTTATGTATGTACTGTCTGTAGTAAGTGTAACACTGAACAAAAAAGGCCTGAATCATTATGATGAATGGAGAAGAAGTGTTTTCCATTCATCACAGTGTTTTACATTGAGCACATCAGTGTTCAACTGGTTCTTATAAACGTCTATTCATATGATGGTTTGTGTGTGTCAGTTGAAAACAAAATACCATTTTGAGAAGAAATAACATTGTTTTGAATGTAAAGTTTCATTTTGCAGGAGAAGTGAGGGGTTTTGCCCATTATGTGTGTGTTTTTTGATTTGTGTGTAGAGTTCTGAGAATATGAGGCATTCTTTCAGAAAATGTGTGTAAACAATCGAGAAAAACTGTAAGTCCAGAGGAAAACTCTTTAATACAATTAACAGCTCTCATTTTTTAGAAAATTAGTAGTATCGTCAGCAAATTGAAACAATTTAAATACTCTTACAAATACTCTACCTTCGAACTCTGCTTTTTTAATATGTAGGGCCATATCTTGTGTCACTAATAAGTAGGCTATATGAATGTGTATGAATGTAATCTGGAAGGGCTACTACTACATGCGCCATCCTGTCATGTGACCAACTAGTGTCAGTTAGTCAACGCTTCACTGCCATTCGGCCTCATTGGATAATAAAGTGTCCATTTAGGTCTATGCACACTTCAGAATCTCACCCGAAGCAGAATAGGCTACGTGTAGCCTACTTTTTGCCTTATAAATTTTAGTTTATAAATTAAAATACATATTTTTTTTACATTTATGTTGCCCCATCAGTGTGCTTCAGGATTTAGTTAAAGTATTTTTTTAAATGGGCTAATTTTTATGAGAGTTTAAATGTGCCTTCTGGACGTTTACAATTTATGTGTGCTCTGCCCCCTACTGGAACAGACTGGAGATGATCAAAAATATGTTAAAAATTTAATTTTACAATAATTTCATGGTTGTTAGATCACACTACTCTTCTGAACAATTGATATGCTACTATCTAGCCAAGAGATGTAGAAATATATGTATTATATTGTGTATGCTCTCTAGTCTATAAAATATAACCTAATCGTCTAACTCTATAATCTCCATAATGCTCTTCAAAAATATGTAATGCCCTTTCACAAGGTGGAGCTAGTTTGCAACCAATAACAACCTGCAGCTATTATAAACAAGACAGATCTCGCTACTAAACACAAAACCTTTGACATTGTAGGTTATGGCCTACTAAACAATACTTAAGAACACTAATGAATATTTAAAAATACAAACTGGTTAACTGGCACATATATAAATTGTATATAATATACAAAACAAATATAAATTGTATACTGTGTTATAAAATTAGAGGGTAGACGACATTGTGGTCAAATACAAAATAATTCGTATAATTATTATTTTTAACTCCAGAGGCGTATAATTTCAACCACCTTCCTCAGTACATGCACTTGCAGCCAGTACATGCCTTTGGAACGTGCACTATAATAAAGGAGGCGGTGCTCCATGACATAACTGCTTTATTTAGCCAATAGGGCGCGTGATATGTAAATTACTTGTTCTAAAGCAGGAAGTGCGTTGCGCGTCTGTCTGTCTGTAGATGAGACGAGAAGGAAGAAAATGCTAGAAAGGGGACCGCGGATAATACAACGCTAAGTAAACACACCGTGTCCTAAGGAGAGAGGACAAATCTACATTTGACCAATACAGAAAAGGGAGCTGTTTGTGATAGATTGGGGAACGAGGTATGATGCGTTCATCTGCACTGAATACGATGCGTTTTATTCTACTTATGTATGTGTAGGGGTGTCGTCTCGTTTTCCTGTGTACACTGCTCATATAAACAACATTCTGCGGTTTTTAACATACGTCTATTATTTTATTTTATTAAATCAGCCTAGTGTTTTTTCCCCCCATTAACTATGTCTTAAGCGGATGTTTGTATATATATATTTATGTCATATAACGTTTTCTATCACACTAACATCATGGACAGATGATTCCTGTTTTACCCTTTTGACATCTGCAATGCCACTTGTTTTCCGTAGACATTCACATCACATCCACACTGTATATATAAATATAAAAATCACAGGATATGTCAGTATGTGATCATGTTGTTTTGAAGTAATGGCAGATGCTGGGCCTTATTTTGCAGGATACACTTACAATCACCACACTGTCACGATCACCATAACACCATCATTAACTGTGTGTTTATTTATATGCTTTAATAATACTCTGATAAATACTTTTTGATATTTAGCACCTTGATCATTTCAAAGCCATTAATCAGTGCCAGTGGAGAGCATGTCCAGGTTATTTATTTTTCTTTCTAAATGTAATGTAATATATGACATTATGTGTGTGTGTGTGTGTGTGTGTGTGTGTGTGTGTGTGTGGTGTAAGAAAATGAAGTCTGGTTTATTACTTTGATGACAATTAATCAGATTTTACCCCTCCATTCTCATTACTGTAATGCAACCATGAGGTTTTATGTTACTATTTCCATTATTTTTTGAAGATGATGTTCATTGTGCAGTTTGGTTGTTTTATTACTCCATTGCACTAATAAGGTTATGATTTTAAAATAGAGAAGTACAACAAATGCTATATAAATACTTTTAAATTGTGTGTTTGCGCTGTATACAAACATTATTTCCACTGAAATGTTATATAGTTTCCATCTATCTAAACCTATTTAAATATGAATTGTGTGAACAATACAAAGCAACGTTTTATGATGCTGACGTGTTTGAATGATAAAATGACCTGTTAAGTGTTATGTAATCACGTTTATTGATGTTATTAATGGAATTTTGTCAAACAAAATTGTTTAGTATATATTTTTAATTATATTTCTCTTCAAGGTGATTTTTGCTCTCACATAATCTTATAGGAGATTACACGCCAAATTTGGATTGTTTTGGATTATCTTTGATTAGTGATTGTTGCTGGCTGTATTTACTTTATAATGTACTATTGCATTCATTTAATTAATTCAGATTAATTTCACAACGCTCATCCTCATGGATGGATACAAAAACAAATACAGTCTTCCTCTTTTAATTAGGGGACAAAATTCACATGTAGTGCATTTGTGAACTTAATGCATGTTAAGACCGAAATGAGCATGGTCTCAGCGAATCAAGTTGACAGGTGCATTTCCTCACAATTAAAAATTGAAGTCTTCCTGAGTTAGCAGGGCTAGATCAAGTACCCTGTGCCTTAAGATTATCTAATCGAAATCAAGAAATTTCCTTTAATTGAATTTAGCACTCAATTTACATAACTCTTTTGTGTTCCACTAAAGAAAGAAAAGCTTACGTTTGTAATGAGATGAGGGTGAGAACTGAATTATTCCTTTAATATGCATACAGCTGCTAGTTAAGGTATTAACATGGGCTTGGTACTTGACACTGTTAGTCGTCAGCCTTATCTTATCGTTTCTAATGCGTGTCACTGTTCTTTTTTCCTTCTTCAAAGAATTGACCAGATCACTGTGACCTAATATCCTCGCCAATAATATCCTCGCACTTCATCAGAGAACACGAAATCACCCATCTATACGGACCCCATCTAACCTACAAAGTAAGTTACTCCATCAGTTTCTATTATCAACTAGCTATTGTTTGAATGGCTTTCACTTAAAGGCCCATTCACACCAGGACGATAACTATAAAGATAACAATAACGATGACTGAACAGTATCAGTGTCCACACCAAAGCATGATATTGTTCTGTTTATTATAAGCGAGCTCTGCAGATTTGTCGTCTGCTGTTTTAAATGCCTAAGCTCTTTAACTCTTTCCCCAGGAAGTGGTTATGAGTGACTGTGCAAGCTTTAGGGGTGTTGATGGACTCGATGTACGCCATCTGTGTTTTGATCATCGTACTGGTTCTGATCCAGACGCAATCTTTGACACAAAAACAATTTTCTCCGCTTTTTTGCTCAAAGTTTTATGAAACTTATCCACGTAGCGTTGATTAAAAAAAAAGAATACTCAAAGCTAAAATAAAATAGACTTTTTTTGTTTAAAAGCAGAGAGTCTGTTCTTTCTTTTGATATTGTATGTTCAGATATTCATACAACAAACTATTCTGCGGGCCATGCAATTTTTTTTAATAAAAATGATCAAAAGCGGTGGCTGGCGACTTAATAATAAATAATAAAAACGCTGGTGGGAAAAGAGTTAAAGTAGGATGGATTGTGATTGGCTGTCAATGTTTTTATTGTTCATCAGCTGGAAATTTTTTTTTGAAAGTGGTTCCAATGATATTGTTTCTCTGTGCCGTTATAGTTGTGGTGTGGACTCTGCTATTCTTTTATATTTAGAATATGTAGAACTGTATCATTATCATTATAATTATCACACAGACAATTATGGACAGATACGGCTGGTCTGTGTGGTAATTATGTCGGGCAAGAAATCCAAACATTCGCCTATCTTTCACTGACCTCAAATATGGCTAATGCCACTTTACATGACCGCTCGTGCTAACATTAATCTAGATAATGTGCACTATTATTAGGAGCGTATCAAAGTGTTTGTGCCTGCCTGTGTGTTCGTATTTCTCTGTAATATTTCTCTGTAATGTAGCAATGTTATATATAATATTCTTTCTCAGCCCTGGCCCTGACCTCCAGTTTATTTAAGTAATTAATTAATATCACAAAAGTGCAACTAGTCGACTAATGGCTTTAACAACTACCTGTCGACTAGAAAAATCTTTGGTCGTGGGCAACTGTGTTGTTTTCCATTTGTCTGACCAAATATAGATCCTCATATGTCATGTGACCTCATAGATCATCCTTTATTCTTCCTTGTATTGCAATTTACACAAGCATGTCATCAGTCATCTGTTATTGTTTATTTTCAGCGCAAATATGAACACTCACGAATCGGAGGTATACACGGTGGCACCGGAGATGCCCGCGATGTTTGACGGCATGAAGTTGGCGGCGGTGGCCACAGTTCTCTACGTCATCGTTCGGTGCCTAAACTTGAAAAGTCCCACAGCTCCACCAGACCTCACTTTCCAGGATACAACACTCAACCACTTCCTGCTCAAGTCCTGTCCTATCCTGACCAAAGAGTGAGTGTGACCGTTTAGATGATCATTTCACTGCAGTTACCGTGTGTTCTGAGTGAGTAAACCACATCTCAGAATAGCTTAGAGGCTGTTCCTGAAACTACGCTGCTTTTAGCATGTGGTTGCTAAGACTAATGCCGTGCTCCTAGAATCACTTATATAAATATACACTATCGGTCAAAAGTTTGGGGTCAGAACGATTATTTTTGGGAGAAATTAATACTTTTATTTAGCAAGAATGCATATAAATGACCAGAGGGGACAGTTGTGACATTTATAATTTTTGGTTTCCATTTCAAGTAAATGCTGTTCTAATGAACTTTCTATTCCTCAAAGAATTTTTTAAAAATGTATCGAAGTTTCCACTAAAATATTAAGCAGCACAACTGTTTTCAACATTGATAATAATTAATGTTTCTTGAGCAGCAAATCAGAATATTAGAATGATTTCTGAACAGTCATGTGACACTGAAGGCTGGAGTAACGATGCTAAATATTCAGTTTTGACATTACAGGAATAAATTAATAAATCTACAATGTATTAAAACATAATATAACATAAATAAAACATAAATAAATGCAGCCTTGGTGAAGATAAGAGACTTCTGTTGACCCCAAACTGTCTAAGTCCGGACCGATAATGTGCATTTCCAAAAATACCGTGGTGGTACCATGTTTTTGTACTTGGTTGGCACCATGGTAATTCCATGTTTTTTAGACATTCATCTAGTATTCTTTGAATTAACTTGTAGAAACCATGGTATATGAATATTGTAAGCATTCAGTGCCATGGTATTATTAATTGCTGTCTTTTAAATTATATTAAATATGTATTTTATATTTTCACTTTTCACTTTAATCTAGTCATTTTTATTATTTTATTTTACATTTCTTTTTACCTTTAATTGTATTTCAGTATTATTTCGATTATTAAAACTATTTTGAGAACAAATTTGACTAAAATTTAGGCTTTTTCATGCTCAAATCCAACAACAACAGTTCATGTAAACAGTGAGGTGCTGCTTCAAGAATTTATTGTGAGCTGCAACAACATATGGTTATTATATTGTTTATATTGGAGACCAAGACAAAGCATGCCTTTCCAATAACATCAGCAGAAATGTTTGTGTACCTGCACTGCTATTGTATAGTGTGTAATACACTTGACAGGGTGATTCATCAAGCCAATGTTAGTCTTGGCTATAATAATGTTTCAATTCCACGTGATGGTAATCCTTCATTTTCTTGTTGTAGCACAGAATCTGCAATTAAAATGAGAAACATGTCTTCTGGAGGCCGTTTTGCACGCATTGACCTCCGAAGTTGTCTGTTGCACTGTGCGGGTGGGTGTTACTTTTGTAACCCAAAGTGACTCCCTCCCAGCTGGTTATGTAATCATTATTTTCCAGTACTGCTACTACACAAGGGGCCAAGAGATCAATCGACAAAAAAACAACCCATTGTCCGTACTTATCCTTATCTCTTCAGTGCCTCAATTCACTTTTCCCATGTTTGTTTGGCTTGAGGATTGTCTAGCAAAACGCCTTCTAAGAAAACAGCGGCTTTGAAGATCCGTAGGTTATTTTTTCAAGCATTGATAATAGTCGTGCATGCCTGTGATGTTGCATTGTGGGTCTGGACTTTGGAGCATTATTAGGCGTGTCAAGCAAACGCAGCCCTGTCGCTGCATGCTTCCTTTTTTTTATCTTTTATGCTTGCGGATGACTGCATCTCAGTCAACAAAGAGAGGAATGGTTCAAGATGAAGAACAGGGTTAAAAAAAGCCTGTTTCTAGACAGTTATGTGGTTAGTTAAGTAACACTCAAGACTTGTTTGTCAACGTTCCTGGTTATTTAAAGCGGTTATGCATTTGTGTTGCTTATTTTATCTGCCCTAGGAACTTAACTCACCTCAAATGTCTTGTTTTTTTATGGTAAAGCCCTCTGTGCTGATCCTCTTGTCTTCTTATTTGACCGTGTCATAGTGAGCAGATTAAATCCGCCGGGCTTTCCCTCACATCTCATAACCGATATTTGAAGGAAAATCACATATAGTAGACACTGGTTATGTAGCTACGCTTGAGGCTATCGTGAGAGCATCTTATGTAATACTTCAGGTGGTGTGGAATAGATCGCAGTGACAGTGAGATAGGAAAGATGTGGAAGGTGTGTATTTTGTTTACTGCTGTTTTTAGCCTCACTTTGTGGGAATAAACGGGGTTTAAGAGCAGAGGAGGGTCAAGTTGATTCATTGTCAATGAGAAAGAGTCTAATGGATTGTTACAGCTCAAAACTGTGATGCTCTAGTTGCGGTTGCGTCTCCAAACAGTGATACTGAAATGTTGTCTCAAATGGCGATATTCCAGAAAGTTACATCTACAAACAGTAGCTAATATTGTTGAGTTTTTTATATCACTTGGTTATTCAAGGAAATCTGCTTAACATTTGATGTATTGTTGTTACTGAAAACTTAACAGATTAATTACAATTTCAAAAAGCCTTTTTTGTTCACTTAAAAAAAGATACAAGTGTGTTATGCCGCTCGGTCCAATCTACTTTCAACAGTGTTTCTCAGAAATGGCATACTGTACCTTTCAAATTTTGCCCTTTTCAAATTTAAATAAGTCCTAAAGTTCATGCTATTAATTAAAGTCCATGTCAGCCATTATTCACAAATAAACATTTATGTCTTCAGTAATGATCCCTGCAATGTAAATTGATTTTAAATCACTTTATAATCATGTTAAAAATATTAGTACAGTTTTAGATTTTAGGTCTTCATTGTCACATGATATTTTAGAAAAATCATTCTAAGATGCTGATTTGTCGCTCAAGACACATTTCTTACTTTTAATGCTGAAAACTGAGATGCATTTGTTTTTTTAAGATTCTTTAATGAATAGAAGGTTCAAAAGAACAGCATTTCAGAGCTTTGTTAGATTGTAAAGGTTTTTACTCTCACTTGATAAATGTAATGTGTCCTTGCTGAGTAAAAGTATTAATTTCTTGCTGACCCTAAACTTTTGAACAGTAAGAGTATTATTTTATTTTGTATTAGTTCTGTATGAATTGAGATAATAGTGGCGATTGCAAGTAACTATGCCCTTCACAGAACAAAGAACTGACTAATAGTTTTGTTCAAAAAAGCTTTAAAGCTTTTTCAGTTGTCAGTGGAAAAATCATTCTCTATTTTGGGCCTCTGCCTTTTTATCACTGTAATTGTATAATTTCTTATATTTTTTAAAGATAAACAGCTGATAAAAATGCTTTGACTTCATCCTGCCCACACAAGTGTAATATCCATTACCACTTCATGAGCACATTTCACCAAAAAACATGTTGTTCACAGAGAAATCCAGTTCATTTCTATGACACTGTTACACAGACAACCTACGAGCTTAGCAAAGGGTCAATGTGTAATTGGTTAAAGCCTAATTGGTGGGTGGGACTATTACATAACTGCAGCGTGCACCTCTGTGATGCCGCATGGTGACCTGTCCCAGTGCCTGCTGTTAGTATACAGACCCAGAAACACTGCAGAAATGAGGCCCGCTACAGTAATCGTTCATAATCATCAGAGAAAATATGCACATTCTGTAGGTTTTCTTTTTTTGAAGAAACATGAACCTAGAAACACAATCTTAACCATTGATCAGTTTCTTTTGTTTTTTGAAATGACATATGCTGCACCTATTTTTGTTTTCGAATAATTCTCATCTATCTGAGCTGACTATACGCCACCTTTTTTGAAGTTTGACTTTTGAAGTCAAATTATGTACCTCTGTAAACCTGAGATTTTGTTTCATGTTCTAGGTACATTCCTCCTCTGCTATGGGGTAAAAGCGGTCATCTGCAGACAGCCCTTTACGGAAAGTTGGGTCGGGTCAGTTCTCCTCACCCATTCGGCCTGCGCAAATATCTGCCCATGCAGGACGGGGCCACTGCAACTTTTGACCTCTTTGAACCCCTGGCGGATCATCAGTCCGGAGGTCAGTGCCATGTAGTCGGGTGCATTTAGTCTGTAACACTACTCTGCTATGCGGAAACCTGATAAATGAAAGTCTCGCGCTCAGGTTTAAGGAGAAAGTATCACTTAAATTACATTTGAAAAGCTTGCTTACTCACCGTTCTACTGTAAAAGAGATATTAAATAAAGCAACAGTCATGTAAAGATCAATGTGAAATGCCATTTGCAACCATTTTACTTCTGTAATGTGATCTTTGTGAGGAAAACAGAATATTATTTAGAAAAATATCTATTTTTTTTAGTTATAAATCAATTAACATAACAACTGCACAAAATAACAATAAAAATAACAACTGCACAAAATAAGACCAGTATATAAATTAAATAAAACATCATTATGTCAATGCATTAGAAAGTGGAGTTTATGCAGTTTTGTTGTTATACAAACAATGTATTTTGCACTTGTTTGCTTTGTGCCAACATTGTGACACATTACCTGGAAAATAAAAGATAAACGCATTAAATTTGCTCGGTAATGTTGATAAACTCAAGCGTTTGTCTGCATACATTTGCATGTATTTGTCTACATATAATCTCTTCCATAGCAATCGCTCTTAATGTTTTGTGTTGGTTTCACAGAGGACGTCACCATGGTCATTTGTCCTGGCATTGGGAACCACAGTGAGAAGCACTATATCCGCACCTTTGTGGACCATTCGCAGAAACAGGGCTACCGATGTGCTGTGCTCAATCACCTCGGGGCCTTGCCGAACATTGAGCTCACCTCCCCTCGCATGTTCACCTACGGTACGAGACTTTTATGCATTATGATGAACAAATGTGTTTATCCAGGAAATGTCATATTTCTGTAGTGATACTTTGAATGAAGTAGGCACTTTTCAGGTTATTGAATAAAGGTTGTTTGGTGCACACCAGGGTCTGGATGGCAGCATTCACACATGTTCAAATGAACCGCACTAACAGAGCAATCGCACTAGGATTCGTTTTAATCGAACGAAACATGCCAAGTGTGAACACACCCTTATAGTGTTTTAATTACAGTTAATGTGACCTCTCTGGTCCTATTTGCCCTGCTCCGAGTGAGACTCAAACCAGCATCTCCGGAGTTATATAAAAAAAATATCCTGACTGTTCCAAGCTTTATAATGTTAATTAATGGTAACTGAGATTATGAAGCTCAAAAAAGCGCATCCATCCATCATAAAATTAATCCATATTGTTTCAGGGGGTTAATAAAGGCTTTCTGAAGCGAAACGATGCATTTTTGTAGGAAAAATATCCATATTTATAACTTTATAAACTAGAATCACTGGCTTCTGGTAGCAGCCATACGCAAGTGTAGTTCCAGTGGAAGAGTGACCTTTGACCCAACGCATGACAAATGTGGAAGCATAGAGTATAGAGCAAAACAAAACACCCGGTCATGAATTAGAAGTCTTAAACGGGAATGTTTAAAGAGAAATGATAGAAGTGCTTGCGTTTGTCGCACAGCCCTATTAGTTTGAACCCCTGAAGGCATCCATTCCTACATCCAATGCCATGCGTCGGGTCAGAGGTCACTCTTCCGCCGGAACTAGACTCTCGTACAGCCGTTCCCGGAAGCCAGTGATTTTATTACTTTTATGATCGATGTGCTTTTTTGGCTTTAAAAACCAAGGCACCATTCACTCCCATTATAAAGCTTGGAAGTGCCAGGATATTTTTTAATATAACTCACTAATATAGAAAGTAAAATATGGGATAATTTAAATTTTGGGGTGAACTAACCCTTTATATTATATATATATATATATATATATATATATATATATATATATATATATATATATATATATATATATATATATATATATATATATATATATATATATATATATATATATATATTATTGTTATATTGTTATATATAGTGGCTAAGTTGTTTTTTTTCTTTCCGTAGGTTGTACATGGGAGTTCGCAGCAATGGTTGGCTTCATTAAAAAAACATATCCCCAAACCAAACTTATTGTGGTGGGCTTCAGTCTGGGGGGAAATATCGTCTGCAAGTTCCTGGGAGAGAA
Source organism: Chrosomus eos (assembly GCA_036326025.1). Lineage (NCBI taxonomy): Eukaryota > Metazoa > Chordata > Actinopteri > Cypriniformes > Leuciscidae > Chrosomus > Chrosomus eos. The sequence goes on along the minus strand of CM070818.1, from coordinate 14,356,818 downwards.
CCGTACCAACCAGGAGCGGGTTCTGTGCTGTGTTAGCGTGTGCCAGGGTTACAGTGCACTAAGGTGAGCCGCTCGGTTCTCTGACAGAAGCTACATAATACCTGATGTCGCTCTAGAAGGGTGTGGAACGGGGATTTCATGAAGCCAGGGTTGGGTGAAATGCCCAGATTAAAATTCTGCCAGCTTGCTTTGAGTATGAGACAGACCATTACTACCGCTTTCAGTGGACGCCGACTGAACTCTAGATAAGAACTAACAGTGTCTGTATTGTACTTAGTTATTTAAAAGAGTCACAGATGGTCTCAGTATTGTGTCCACCTGTTTCCTCCGCTTTACATTTGCATATTGCATGAAACTCGTTTGTTTGTGCAAGCATATCTCTGTTAGCCTGGATAGAGCCTCCCTAACGGCACTCTTCAAAAATTAAAGTGACAAAAACTGTGAATTTCCACGGCTTGTTTGCACCCTCCAACAGGAAGTCAAATGTACTAAGCACCCTTTATTTCAACATTAAATGAGGAACATTTCGACAAGAATCATCTGGCCACAAAAGTTCTATGCAATTCAGAAGGTTGCAGTTTTTGTTGAAAGAAATTAACACTTTTATTCACCAAGGACACATTAAATTAATCAAAAGTCAAATTTAAAATGTTAATGTCAAATAAATGCAGTTCTTTTTAACTTCCACAGAAATTTAAAGCAGCAACTGTTTTCAACATTGACAATCATAAGGAATGTTTCTTGAGCAGCAAATCATCATATTAGAATGTTTTCTGAAGGATCATGTGACACTGAAGACTGGTGTAATGATGCTGAAAATAAAGTATTTACAGTATTATTTAATTATAGACTTAGATCTAGTTTGATTTGGGATATTTCGAGCTTCAAAAAGTCATTGTATACTTGTACCCACTGGCTGTAAAGATGTCAGTGTTGACATGTCAACACTAGAAAGCACCATAGCAACTGGTCTAACAGCTAAACGGTGCGCATCACTGTCAGAGAATAAGCTTGTGATGTCCGTTCCGCCGAGCAGAAGCAGCTCTGGAATGCAGTGGGTGTGTTTGGACTTCAGTAAATCTGAAGCCACACCTTTGCTGTGTGTTCTGTTCGTCAGCAGCTCTGCTGGCTTTTTCTACTGCATGTCCACACATTTGGCACTGCCAAACAGTCTAGCTCTGCCTTCAGACCGGATTACTGAATCTCTAAAGCCCCTGCTAATCTGCTCTCCCCGATTATCTGCCGGATTATTATATTCAAGATCCTTTTTAATGCACCTTATGAATTTAGATGGAATTGATATTGAAGGGCTCATGCGTATCATAGTTGTTTGTTTGTAGGTCCACTTAATCAGCATTATGATATGTATACATGTGTATATATACACATGCATGCATACATGTATACACACACACACTGCTGTTCAAAAAGGTTTGGGATCGGTAAGATTTTTGAAGGCTTATAATTTATTTGATTAAAAATACCACACAATAAAACCCAGTAATATTCTGACAATTTAATATTTCTATTTGAATATATTTGAATATATAATTTATTTATGTGATGCAATGCAGAATTTTCAGCAGCATTACTCCAGTCTTCAGTGTCACATGATCCTTCAGAAATCATTGTAATATGCTGATTTGATGCTGAAAAAACATGAATTGTTATTATCAATGTTGAAAACAGTTTTGGACAAATTTTATTTCAGGATTATTTGATGAATATAAAGTTTTATTTCATTCATTTGAAACAAAATCTTTTGTAACATTATAAATGTCTATTACAATACCTTTTTGATCAATTGAATGCATCCTTGCTGAATAGAAGTATTGATTTATTTTACTCCATTTTATTATCTTTTATTCCCAAAAAGAAATTCTTACTGACTCCAAACTTTCGAACGGTAGTGTATAATGTTAAAAAAGCTTTCTATTTGAGATAAATGCTGTTCTTTTAAACTTTCTATTCATCAAAGAATCCTGAATTATTTTTTTTTGTGCATAACTGTTTTCAACATTGATAATAGAAATAATAAACATTCATTGATCAGCAAATCAGCATATTTGAATGCTTTCTGAAGGATCATGACACAAGAATTCAGCTTTGCATCACAGGAATAAATTGCATTTTAAAATATATTAAAATAGAAAACGGTTATTTTAAATTCTAATTATATTTTACAATATTACTGTTTTTTTTTATGTGGCTTTTTTAATCAAATAAATGCAGCCCTTGGTGAGCATAAGAACATAAAAAAAACAAAAGATATATATATACACTACCGTTCAAAAGTTTGGGGTCGGTAAGATTTTAATGTTTTTAAAAGAAGTCTCTTCTGCTCACCAAGGCTGTATTTATTTGATTAAAAATACAAAATAAACCCAGTAATATTGTGAAATATTATTTCAATGTAAAACAGCTGTTTTCTCTGTGAATATATAGTAAAGTGTAATTATTCCTGTGATAAAAGCTGAATTTTCAGCATCATTACTCCAGTCTTCAGTCTCACATGATCCTTCAGATATCAATCTAATGATTATTTGATGCTCAAGAAACATTTATGATTATTATAACAGTTGAAAACAGTTGTGCTGCTTCATATTTTTGTGCAAACCATGATTAATTTTTTTCAGGATTCTTTGAAAGTTCAAGAGAAAAGCATTTAATTAAAAAAGAAATATTTTGCATTATTATAAATGTCTTTACTGTGACTTTTGATCCATTTAATGTGTCCTTTCTGAAGAAAAGTATTAATTTCTTTAAAAAAAAAGTCGTATTCACCCCAAACTTTTGAATGGTAGTGTATATAATGTGTGTGTGTGTGTGTGTGTGTGTGTGTGTGTTTTTGTAAGAATTATTACATATATAAGAAGAAAAAAAAAAATATATATATATGTAATTTTTTTATTTATTTATTTTTTACTTCATTTGATTATTTAGTGTTTTTAGGCATCATAATATTTAAAAGTATGAAAGAAATACACTATTTTAAAATTGCTTTGAAAACTTGTGTGGTGTGTTTGTGTTTTACTTCAGAGCTCAGGAGACGTTTCTGCAGTGGGACCAGTGTCGTCGTTTCTATAACTTCCTCATGGCCGACAACATGAAGAAGATCATTTTGTCCCACAGGTACTGTTCATCTCGTCTTCGGCATTGAATCTTGACACATGTCGCCGTGAGCAGTGTTTAGTGGCCAGCTGTGATATTCACTCTTCTCCTGAAACTGTTATGAGCTCACATGTTCTTTTGCAATCAAGCCATTAGGAGACCTCAGAATAACTTACAGTAATGCTGTCTCTGATGATACAAAAACAAGATAAATGTACTGCCTTCTGAGTGGTAAGAGTATCTAAATCTAATCTGTGAGTTGTCATTTGAACAGAGTCAGGAAAGCGTTTCTTTTTGTGGTTCAACAGGAGCTCCTTGTTCGGTGTGGGCTCCACTAAAATGGTGGATGCAGATCTGAGCCGGCTCTACACTGCCACATCACTCATGCAGATCGATGACAACATCATGAGGTGAGTGCAGGGAAATTACTAGATGGGTTTTTTGTCATTTTCTAACGGTCTTGTGAAACCGAGAAGAGACACATTTTGAGACTCGAGAATTGTGATGGACCAACCACTGACAAATAATATGTAGTATTTTTAGGGCTTATTTTAAGTCACGTTCTCTGAAATTGAATTTTTATGCTGTTATTTATAGAATACCATGTTTACCATAGCTATTGTTACCGCACTAAAATGGTGCTTATATGCTGTTAGCAATGCATTTATTTACAGGATCTAGTTTAACTCTTTCCCTGATAGCGTTTTTTTTTAAGTTCTCGCACTAAAGTCTCGCACCTCCCACCTGGACACTATTTACCTTTCCCTGCTACAACTGAGTTCCCACGTGAGTCCAGGTGGGAGGAGCGAGACTTCAGCGCGAGACTGCAGCTTGCCGTCTAAAATTAGGTGTATTTATTAACTATTTAGGTGAATTTAAACCATGGCTAAGTTGCTAAACGCATCTTGTTCACAGGTAAGGCCCCTGTTCATGTTGGACAGACATTTTAATTGCATTTTGTGTCTGTTAAGAGGCACAAAAGACACTCTTTATGTTATGCCCCCAGAGCTGCCGTTTTAGCTGAGTGAGAGCTCTGGGCATTCGCGGTCGCAGCTCTGCGTCGCAAGCACCGATCCGGTTCGTTTTTTTTTCTATAGACAGTACTCACAAAGGTCTAACGATCAAGATTAACTTAAAAATTGCCCGGAGTTCTCCTTTAAGTTGCCAGCCATCACCAGCATTTTTGATAATGTTCACAAAACTTTCATGGCCCACAGAATGTTTTGTTGTATGAATATCTGAACATGCAATATATCAAAGAAAAAACAGTCTCTGCTTTAAAAATCAAGCATTCTTTTTTTTATCACTTGTTTCTACTTCTTTTTCGCCTGTGTTTTGATCCTGAGATTATGTATTCTTTCAGAATATGTATAATAGCGCCCCGTACCTTATAACAGTGGAAACCCGGAAAGCCACGGAAAATTCTGTCAATCACGGGGAAGAGTTTATACTAAATTTGACATATACAAATGTTTTTAACATTTATAAACATAAATGTACTCTGAACATTAATTAAAAATGAACAGTAGTATATTTATAAATGAACCTAGAATAATAAATGATATAAAAAAATTATATTATTAGTTCTTCATATCTAATGCTAATGTACGGTATTAAATTTTCTAAATATAGTTTCAGCACAAAAGTTTCCATATGCTGTATATTAGTAGGCATACTAATATACTACTAGTATATTAGTATACTATTCCTAGTATAGAAAGATGTCAATTTGTTTTTTAGAAAATTCCATGGTCACAACTCTCTGAAGGAATACTACGAGAAGGAGAGCTGTGTTCATTACATTCATAATGTGAGTAAAATGATAATGGAATCTAGTGAATAATTTTAGAGAGTCTAAGGAAATGTGTGTTGGCTTCCTGTTTGTGAGTAGTTTTTCTTGCTGTGTTGCAGATAAATGTGCCTCTGCTGCTGGTGAACTCGGCTGATGATCCGCTTGTGCACAACACGTTGCTCACCATTCCTCGCACACTCGCAGGTACAGCACTGCACACCAAACTATCAAGTCTGAAAACAATGACATGGGGAAAACCAAAGAGTGTAGTTTGAATTATACAAAAGAATAGTTATTTTATCCTCAACTCAATTTTTCACATTTTCCGAAGAAAACGAAGAGCTTGACCATTATAAATGTGCCGCCAGATTGCTATAACTAGTGGTAAAGTGGAAGAGATGATCTTGCGATTTCATAGTCAATTAAAATGTAGTCACAATTTTGTCATATTGCACAATGGTTAAATTGATAATCACGGTTATTTTGCTCAAAATTATAATCACAACGATTGTTGTTATTTGAGAAATGTATTTTTTACATTTCATCAGAATTTATTTCCCTTTTATCTATAAGCACATATCCTGTTACGCAGCACGTTTGAGCTTTCGCAAGATCCATTCTCATGTGTCAAGCAGGTTCGGCTGAGTTTTTGTTTGATGATCAATGTTTAAATGTGAATAATAGCCTAAATTCAATCTGTTCATCATATAATATGATCGTGTCTCTTCAGAATATTTGGACTAAACTGCTCAATTCATATGGATTAGTTTTATGATCTCTTTATGAACTTTTTGAAGCGTCAAAGTAGTAGTTGCATAGCTGCCAATGGAGGGACAGAAAGCTCTCAGATTTCATCAAAAATATCTTCATTTGAGTTCCGAAGATGAACGAAAGTTTTAGGAGCGACCTGAGGTTGAGTTAGGGTGACCAGACGTCCCGAAAAATTCGGGACAGTCCCGAAATCTGACCTGTTGTCACGAATCCCGAATCTGACCCTAATTGTCCTCAAAATTATACTAAAGCAAAATCTTGAGTAGCCTAGTTATTGTCTGATAAAATATTAAAAACTGTCTGTGGAGGTTGAGTCGGCGCCTGCCGGCGGCTCATTTTCTGTTTCTTTTTTGAAGTTCTAGAAAGATGTAGGCGCGAATTTAGATACATTGATAAGCAAAATGTCATTCATTCGTTACGTTGACATGACTGGTGTACCGTGTACCGGAACAACAACACGCTGTTTTTTAGTAGCAGACTAAAGACTAATGACACACTGTTGAACTTTGAAAAAAAAAAAGGTTTGAAATTCATTATATCTTTTATTATAGGCTTTGTAGCAGGGCTGCCAACTCTCACGCATTGACCGTGAGACTCACGCAATTGACCCTTTTCACACACTCTCACACCACACATCCATTTCCTCACGCAGTGAAAAATCGCGGACAAAGACGACACTTACACCGACAGACAAGACAGACAGGTTACTTTTGATATGGAACAAATCCACAGCTGTCCGATTCTGTCAATATTTTTACGAGATTCACACAATTAATAACGTTTTGGCTCTTTGAAATGTGACAGGTCGCTGTAGCGCGTCAGTTCAAACGGTACATGATACAGCAGCCTACACCAACAACCCCCCCCAACAAACAAATCTCACTCCCCATAAACACCCCCCGTCCCGAATTTCAGCCAATCTCATCTGGTCACCCTAGGTTGAGTAATTGAAAGATTTTCATTTTTGGGTGAACTATCCCTTTAAATTATTGAATAGGGAATTATTAATTATTGAATATACTTTGAAATATTGAAAGTAATGCTTGCCTTAAACACACCTCCTTTTTTTACCCTTTTTTTGAAGTGCTGTATTTTTCTTGTTCATTTCTGCCCACTTCTCATAGCTTCTCCTACTACTTCAACATGCCTACAGCCTATTTCCACAGTGATCTTTTATTAGATAATGACCTCAGATGCCAAAAACACCCATAATTGCTACAGAGCCCCACATAAATACATGTGACTCATGAGATCTCTACTTGTTTAAACATTCTCGTATAAATATATTGTGTCATAAGGCTAACTACGACAAACTCTGGTCAACATTGCTAAGTGTCAGTGTGACAGGAAGTCTAAGAGTGTTTTATTGTGTGTGACAGAGCTCAGTATTTGTTGACTGTTACCGTGATATAAAATTACTCATGTCGTCAAAAGATTTTCATCACACCGCCTACAATAGATGCTATTCTCTGTATTTGAGTTGTTGCAATTCTGAGATTGCTTGGTTTATTTTCACCTTCCAGAAAAGAAAGAAAACGTGATCTTCGCACTGACACTGCACGGGGGACACCTGGGTTTCTTCGAGGGCGCAGTGCTGTTCCCTCAACCCCTCACCTGGATGGACAAGGTCATTGTCGGCTACGTTAATGCCATCTGCCAGTGGGAGAAACAGAAACCACCGTGCCTAAGTCAAGGCGCCCATTCCAACGAAACCAAATGCCAAGACAGTAAATCCTAACCGACCCCGCCTCTGTTGCACCTCCACTGAGACATTTTCACCGCGCACACGAGGGGTCGGACAACTATTTTCAAGCGTTCACTGTCAGTGGGGAATATGTGTTTCTCTTTTGTATCACGGTTCATCGGCGACATGAATCGTAACGTCTTTTCAAAGGAGAAAACGGAAAAGCCACTCGATGACCAAAAGCAATCAAACAACCGGTGTGGCGAGAGCACCTTTTTATATTTACTGTAGTTTGTATATCTTGCCCTCGAATTAGGACACTAAAAACTGATTTATCACTGCTAAATAGGATCTAACAGAGCTGAGTGAATCTCACAAAAGCATCTAAAGTCCAAAGGGGGGGTATTTAAAAATTCAAATAATCAATACTTTGCATAAAAAGAAAGACTCCTATTTTTGGACAATTAAAAATGTCAGCACAACTTTTGGTAATTTTCTTTAATACTTTAATTCTTCTCGGTGGTGAATCACTATACTCAAAGTAATGTTTTAGTGTAATACACTAGTTTAAATCAGCATAAACTAAAGGCAGTGCAAACAAATAATACTATGATTATAATTCAAATAATACATGATAATAAAGAGAGCGAGTTAATGTTGATTGCATGTCACAATGCAAAAACGTAATGACCCTTTAAATGTCTTTTAGCTAAATAATCCATTCCTTCCTTTTGTTTTTGGATGGCAATACTACCTACATGTGTTTGACCACTTTTGTGAGATTCACCCAGCCAGCCATCTTATTAAACAGACCCGGCGAACTTCACTATACGTAACACGTGAGTTTATGGGAAGTGAGTGTTATGCAAGCACTGTGTGCTTCTGGATACGACCGGCACACCGTTTGAGTGCATATTAACATTTGATATTAAGTAGCTATCTTCGGTTTTTGTTCTGGTAACTGTTTAAGCACAGGCTAGCATTCACGTCGCTCAATATTTTAAAACTAACTAGAACTTTTCAAGTATACCAGGGTATGATGAGAAACTTCATTAAGCGTGAATCTATACCAGTCCTTGTCGGTTGAATCCAAGTCACATTCCTAGTCGGATCAGTTTTTGTTTAGCACTTTTATATAATGTTTGCCATATGATCCGTTATGTTGTCCTAGAGAGACTAGCTGACCATGTTAAAACTAGAGATTAAAAATGAAAAGGAGAGGGAGAGAGAAACCCTTGAATAAATTCCTGGATGATTCCTCCCGATCACAAGCCCTCTATGATACCACAAGCACTAAGACCCAGTTGTAGATGACAAATCCCATTGCGTTCAGATCCTGCTGGAGAACAGCAGACACTGTTGCTGCAGTATTGACTCGTGTTTGTGGAGAACCATTGAAGTTGGTAGAATTAGATTGTGTAATGTGTTGATTTGGGACCCAGTGGGAGACAACAGTGCATTGCTAGGTGCATGTCTGTGAAAACTGGTTACTTAAAGGGATTTGTGTTATTGTATTGTTTTTTACGTTTATTCTTTATCTTGGTCATTTTCATTTCACTGTTTTGTGCAATTACTTGATACCATTATTTGTGTTTCTTTACTCTTGGTATCAAGACTGTCTGAAATGGAACTAATCTTTTTTTGTTTTTTTGTTACCCACTTGAATAATCAAATGCTGAGGGGGAAATATATATGTTTAATATTTGAAGGGAACATTCAAAGTGTTGTTTCCAAAGGCCTGTGCAGATTCTCCAGACTCTAAAACCTTTAACACAGCGATTTAGTGCAGTTAGACTTGATTTTGTTTCAGGGAAGTCATCATATAAATGTGAATTTCACAAAAAAGCCCAGGTCATATTTCACCCCACAATAAAAAAAAGATAGAATTTAAAATTATACATGCATTTAAATATGTATGTCTACATACATTTAAAATTATACATATATTTCTACATTATCTTCATGGCAATTATGCAGTTTCCTTAATTTTTCTCAATATTCCACCGATAATTTCTTATTGTAGCTGTATTTTTCTTACAGTGAAAACAATATTGTTACAAGCAACACACAAATTGAGAATTAAGGGTGAGATTTTCATTACAATTTTTGATTTTGGGATGAAATATTATTTGGTAGGTTTTGTGAGATTACATGATCTTTATTGATGATTATCATCATGCTGCAGCTGTAAAAGAAAATTACGAATCTTGCACACAAAACTATTTGCGTTTCCAAGGGAGAAAATGGAAAAGCCATTCGATGACCAAAAAAACAATCAAATCGCCTGTGTAGTGTTAAATATATTGTTTAATTGACCGTTAAGATTTGTCAGCGATTGCTGGAAACCCTCAGTCATATGTTGTGAAAAATTAGCATTTCTTAACATATGTAATTGCCTTCATTATTAGTGTTTAGCTGTCAATAGTAATGCATCTTCTTAAAGGAGAAGGTGCCAACAGCACTTTTTAGTGTTATACGTGTCAAAAGACAAGACTGTTTTTTAGCGATTAACAGTTGAAGGACGCCTCCTATGGGTTATCGGGTGTAAAAGCACTGAGGGGAATGTGCAGTTTCACAGAAAATCCCATCCGGATATTTAGTATTAATTGGTTTAGAGAGAGCGTTTAACCCCCCCTGTTAGGTCTTGTTGTGTGAATTTGTTCTTGTCTTATTTCTTGAACCTTTGGAAAACAGCAAAATGGTGTTGTAAGTCTAAAAAGCTCCCGATTGGGTGTCAGTGTTCGGCTGTTTCCAGTGATCGGATCTATTTGGCCTTTTACACCAGCGCAAATTCAATCTCTGCTGTAACTCGATCCAGTTTGCCTTTCAGAATGTCTCTCACTTACTTTTTGCACAAAAAAAAACACATGCTTATGTTGTACATCCTCTGCAAATGTTAACCAAATATGTTTGATGTGTATTTTACATTAATTTCAATGTTGTTATTTTTATGTTGTTATTCTTACAAAAGTATGATTGTAAATGTGTACGTTAATGTTTGCATCATATCACCATGTCTGCTTATGAAAACTACCAACAAACTTGCATTGGCTGGTAAAAAAAAATATAAATGTTTAGTTGAAATGTATTGATTGTTTATGGAAACCAAGGAACATTAATTTGTTTGATGATCAGCAATAACACTCTGAATTATTTTCTCGTTTTCTCCACGCCAAACCGAGATCATTAGCTATTGTGTCAAATGGAGTTTAGAGAAAATGTATTCATGCTGCGGTCACAAAAAGGAATTATAGAAAGAAAGTAAAAGGCCATATATTATATATATTATATAAAAATATTTGATTTGATAGAATATAGAGAAGAGTATTCAAGCTTTCAGATTGACACTGCCCAATGCCCCTGTAATCTCACTTGTAAGGGATTATTTTACCGAAAAGCACTAAATTTTCCTATTTTGACCCACGTTACAGTTTATTGCGTTTGATGGCTGGTTTTTGAATGTCATTTTCATGACCTCAAAACCCCATGCAGCATAATATCTCAATCACTGGTGTGGGTTTGATTTTGGAAGAAAAAAAAACTGGTGTGTGATTGAATAATTTATTATTACAAGAATGGTTATTGTGTTCCAGAAATAAATTATTTTCTTGTTTAAAAAACATTATTGTTGCTGTTATTATTTTTCTCCGGCAGATATTTATCTTTATTTTTGTACCTTTTAAATATATTGCTATCAACTTCAGATAAACCCATTTTTAAAATACATTTTATTTGTGGATATATACATACAATAAAAGATAAATTATATCATTCAAAAGTTTTTTTAATGTTATTGAAAGTTTGTTCACCAAGGCTGTATTTATTTGATTTATTATTACAAATTAAAATAACTGTTTATTGAAATCTATTTTTACATTTTTTAAAACTATTCTTTTGATGTAAAGCTGAATTTTCAGCATCATTACTCCAGTCTTCAGTGTCACATGATCCTTCAGAAATCATTATAATATGCGTATTTGCTGCTCTACAAACATTTCTTATTATCAATGTTGAAAACAGTTTTGCTGCTTAATATTTTTGTGGAAACCATGATAAATTTTCCAGCATTTTATAACATTATAAATGTGATGCTTTTGAATCAATTAATGAATTTAACCTGGCTGTCTTTAAGAAAAAAATAAAAATAATATATATAGGCTATATATATATATTGCTGACCCCAAACTTCGATATTGCATATTATTGTTATACTAGTTGTTTACATGACCAAAATGTAAAAATTGTCATTTTGCCCATTTTATTGAAAATATTTTATTTATATTTGAAAATGTCAATTACACTTGACAGGCTAAAGCTCTGGGTCTAAGAACCACATGTGGGATAAAAACGACAGACACATTTACTTGATACAACCCATTCAGTGTAAAACAACAAAGCAACAACTGTATTATTTCTTGGAAGAGACTAGTATTTGATTCTCTAAGTATTACACTTATTTTTAAAACACGACCAGTACAAAACTTTCTTTTGATCAACATCAGGCCACTGTTTTCAAGGCAAATGATACATTTCAGTGAAGATTTTTTTTTTTTTTTCAAAAAAGGTTCTATATAAAGAAACTGTCAAATGATTGCGTGTTACTTTCATGTTCAATAGATTATTTCAATAATTTCTATTGATAAAGTATGTTTACAAGCTGCTTAATTCATAAAATGTAATTTTAAAAAAAATCCATAAAAAGGTGCCATGACACCTGACAGAATCCTTTAAGATTCTATATAGAACCTTTTCTTCTAAGAGTGTAGTGACTATATAAAACATTTTAACATTAAACAAGCAAACAAAAGGTTGGTGTCTGTCCCAGTGTTGTACTATTGGCTTGTGTCTTTTAAAGGGCTGTATCTTCAGAGCCAAACAGCTTGATCGCCGTCTCTTTGCCGTCACACTTTGGACCCGTCCCCTCGAAATCCGGAGGAAGGATTTCAGCACCAAAGTCCCTGAAGTAGCCATCCAGCTCGTCACCATGAACAAAAACCTAGATCAACAGGTTCAAAGTATTCATTTAAACAGTTTCAAATGCACATATGATTAGTCATGTGATCTCAATATGGTGTGAATAAATGGATTTGTGAGTGTCTTTTTTATGTGAGCAAGGTTTTAAAGGGGTGGTAATGCCCCTTTTACAATATGTAAAATAAGTCTCTGTTGTCCCCAGAGTGTGTATGCGAAGTTTTAGCTCAAAATCCCCCACAGATAATTGTTTACAGCACGTTAAAATTGTCCCTTTTTGAGGCTCAGTAAAAACGAGTTGTTTTGTCTGTCCCTTTAAATGTAAACGAGCTGCTGCTCCCTGTACAGAGAGCGGAGCTTCAAGTGTGTGTGTGTGTGTGTGTGTGTGTGTGTGTGTGTGTGTGATTACCTCAGGCAGACAAGCATCAGGTACTGTTTTTTGTTTTTGCCTTTTATGTTTAAACCGGAGTATGACAATGATGGAAAGACTCAAGAAGAAGTGACAACATGCAGAATGCAACAGGACGTTTCAGAATGGTTAGTTGATGAATTTATGTTGCTGATGTGATCTTCAATTAGCATATTCTGTCATGATAATCTATAAAATCGCTTGTGTGGGAACTGTTGTAAGACGCCAACATGGACTGCGTTTTCCAGGTGGTGGGGTTTATGTAAATTTTAGTGTTAGTGATGTAACTATCCCGGGAGGAAAGTCGTGTAGTCCCATCAGTCGTTTGTTGTAGTCCTTAAAAAACAAGTTATTTAAAAGCAAATATCTTCAAGTTCCTTTGCTTTGAACTTTGAGTGTTGTAACTTTGCAGATGTTGTTTATGCTCAAACAGCAACATTACACACTAACTAAAGTTAGACAAGTAAAATCATAATCAACCACCCCTTATAAAGTGGAAATAATTCATGTATCTTTTTATCTCCTTTTGAGTTAATTTGTCAGAATAGTGAACATCTTAGTATGGTAGCCAACACTGTAAAGCTCTTTTGTGCGCCCTGTTCAGATCTTTTTTACACATCCACCCCTCACTCCACTCACCCTCTCCAGCAGTTTGCTCTTCATGAAGGGCTTCACCACGTTATAGGTTGTTGTGAAGTACCAGGGCTGATGGATCACGTGCACCGCCTTGAATCGGGCCGGGAAAGAGTCCTGTATCATGCAGACAGCACAAGCTGTATGTGAGCCAGCACTTCATAATCTTCCTTGTGATTTGTGAGTTATATGAAATTGGTGTGGTTTGTAAGCTCTTACCTGTAACATGTCCACCATCTTCTTCAGCTCGGTGTGTTTGATGCCAGACGCGTGCTGCATCGTGAAGCCCTTGAAGTTCTCGATGAGGACAAAGCCGTTGATTTGGGTCTCTTCGTTTTCTAAAAGTTTCTCGAGGATTACGCAGTAGGCACGCAGAGTCTGTGAAAAGACGCATTCGAGTTTGAGACAGGGTTACTAATTGTTAACAAAAACTAATTGCTAACAAAAAACATTGAAATACAATAAAAGTTAACTAGTTATTTTTTTCAGCTAGTTAAGGCATCATTTCTCATTTTATTTTAGTTTAACTTGAAGCACTAAAATAACTAAAAGTAAAACTTTAAAAATTACTTTAATAATAATTACGTATTACGTGACGTCACGATTGCGCATCACAGAACAGAGCAAGGTGAGCATTTGTGCTTATAAAACTTAAACTTTTTTATTTATTTTTTAAATGACCGATGGTTTCGCTAGATGAGACCCTTATTCATCGTCTGGTATCGTTTAAAGCCCTTTGAAGCTGCACTGAAACTGTCATTTGGACCTTGAACCGTTTGGGTCCCATTGAAGTCCATTATATGGAGAAAATCCTGGAATGTTTTCATCAAAAACCTTAATTTGTTTTCGACTGAAAAAAGAAAGACATGGACATCTTGGATGACATGGGGGTGAGTAAATTATCAGCAAAAGTTTTTTTGAAAGTGAACTAATCCTTTAATGGCATTGTGGTGGCGTTCATGTGCGTTCAACTCGGACGATCTTTCCGTAAAGACTTGAACGTACCTTTGCAATTTGCTTAGTCTAGATACGCTAAACAACCATAACAATCTGACAAGCGTGTTCTTTTTCCTAGCGAAATGCATTAACTTTGTGATGACCTCCAACTATTCTTTCGGCTTGCCTAATGACTTTTTGGCTTGATTTAGGGGCCGTTTACACGGCACTGTTTTCAACTAAAAACATGACACTTTTAGTTAACAGTTAGGCCTACACGACAACGGTGTTTTGTGGCCAGTAAATGCAAACTTTTGAAAATGGGTTTCAATGTGCAAGTTTTTTGAAAACGATACCATTATCGGCTCTGTGTAAACTACAAACACGTGAATTTGTTAACGGTGACGTAATGCACATGCATATTTATTGGCGTATAGTGTTTCTTTACAAAATTTCATCACCAACTACTGGCCTGGCATGAATAATACAGCATTTCTAGTCATTTTCGTGGATCTGTGTGATCGTTTTGACGTCTGTACGCTAAAAATGCAAAGGAAAAACGTTTAATTTTTAGTATTGTTGTTGTGTAAACATACCTTTAATTTATAAAGAAATAGGGTCAATTTAAAGTAAGCTGGGCTGCTTTTTGGCACTCATCCAAAATGGTCTCTGACTCATCTCACCCTGAAAGTGGCCCTGGATTAACTCTGTGAATTTCTTCATAAGATGAAAATTTAACCTTGACTGTTTATACAAGCCAAGATTTCATTAAAATCATATGCAAACTCAGCTTTTAATTTGGTCATATTCTTTAAGAAAAGCTCCATATTTTGGGGCTGTAGATGGAAATTAGGCAAATAGCACACATACTTCATCAAAAGTGACCTCCTCTAGATCCCAGTTCTCAATGTTGAAGAGCAGCACCACTCGGCCATACTTGTCCCTGGTGGAGAGGATTCGTGGGTAACCGGCTTCAATGGTGCTACGCACGGCCTCCGGGGTTAAATTCTCAAACAACTCCGGATAGTCTCGTCTAAAACGCACATAACCTGTCAAAGAGGGAGAAAAAACAATTTGTAGAATGTAAGGGAAAATTTGCCTTTTAATGACAAAAAGGAATAAGAAGAGAATCTCAACAATGTCTTTCTCACATTTGCCAAGATACCAAAGTCTGCAAACTACAGTCAGTGTATTCTTCAAAGACCAGATAATCTGAGCTGTTATCCAAATTATTTTACAGTTCTACATGACAATAATTTACAGTATAACCAAAAGTGATGTCCAGCCTAGGAAATCTAACATCTTCACGTTTTATTTAAATATATTTTAAAACGTGTTGAAGATTTTGTAAGTAAATTGCGTAGTTGTGCTTGGAGTCAATTGTTTGTGATAAGGCAATGAAACATGCCAAACTGTGCAGACATTTTTTTTTGTTGAGGCTGTCATACAAAGAAATTATCAACACATGCAAAAACAAGACAGAACCACTGAACTGTTAATAACTGAGTCGGATTATGCTGTTGTCAATATATGCTTTGTCCTGTTAGCTTTTAGTTTTTTTATGTCTTTTTTTTAGTAAAATAAAACCTGTAGCTGTAGTTTGCCAAATAATTGTCAGATAAATACTTTAACCAAGTTTAGTGTTTTGTTATTCCCTCATATATATATATACACTACCGGTCAAAAGTTTTAGATCGGTAAGATTTATTATGTTTTTAAAAGAAGTCTCTTCTGCTCACCAAGGCTGCAATTATTTGATAAAAAATACAAAAACAGTAATATTGTGAAATATTATTACAATTTAAAACAGCGGTTTTCTATTTGAATATATAGTGAAGTGTAATTTATTCCTGTGATCAAAGCTGAATTTACAGCATCATTACTCCAGTCTTCAGTGTCACATGATCCTACAGAAATTATTATAATATGATGCTCAAGAAACATTTATGATTATTATCCATGTTGAAAACAGTTTTTTTTTTACATTTTTATTTCAGGATTCTATGATGAATAGAAAGTTCAAAAGAACAGCATTTATTTAAAATATAATATTTTCTGACATTATAAATGTCTTTACTGTAACTTTTGATCAATTTAATTTATCCTCGATGAATAAAAGTATTTTCTAATTTCTTTCCCCCAAAAATAAAAAATAAATTCTTACTGACCCCAAACTTTTGAATGGTAGTGAGTAATGTTACAAAAGCTTTCCATTTCAGATCAATTCTGTTCTTTTGAACTTTCTATTCATCAAAGAATCCTGAAATAAAAATGTAAAAAACTGTTTTCAACATGGATAATAATCATAAATGTTTATTGAGCATCATATTATAATAATTTCTGTAGGATCATGTGACACTGAAGACTGGAGTAATGATGCTGTAAATTCAGCTTTGATAATAAAGGAATAAATTACACTGCACTATATATTCACATAGAAAACCGCTGTTTTAAATTGTAATAATATTTCACAATATTACTGTTTTTTTGTGTATTTTTTATCAAATAATTGCAGCCTTGGTGAGCAGAAGAGACTTCTTTTAAAAACATAAAAAATCTTACCGATCTAAAACTTTTGACCGGTAGTGTATATATAATAAAACAAATAAGCCTAAAAAATCTAAAATATTCTCCTCATATTTTGATGGTTTAATCAAACTTGTAGGATCTTTAAAAACAATTATTCCCTCCAGACATCACTTTTTGCCACTACTGTACGTGTAGTATTTATTTTAATCTGTCTATTTTAAATAAGAAATTTAAGGAGCTATGAAAGAGCAAGCTTTAACATTTTATTCTGCGTCTGTTTTGTAAGCAGTGTTGGGGAACGTTACTTTTTAAAGTAATGCTACAATTTTGCATTACTCCCTAAAAAGAGTAGCTAATTGCGTTACTTAATGACTTTTTATGGAAAGTAATGCATTGTTTCTTTTTGTGTTACTTTTTCTATTTTTCTATTTTCACCACAGCCGAAAGGTTTGTTTGAGCTGCGCCCTCTACTGTGTGAATTTGCATTTTCTTCAGGCTTATTCATTTCACTATCTGAAAGGTCCTTTACATTAGCCAAAAGTTTGCACGCAGTGCCTTTACTCCTGATTTCTCTCAACTTAGGGACAGGAGAGCTGTCAGTCAATAAATGGGAAACCTTGCATTATTTGAAAAAGTAACTCAAATATTTTGTTGTAAATTTAAACGTAATGCGTGACTTTTCAAGTTACTTGAAAAAAGTAATCTGATTACTAGTTACTACCCCCAACGCTGAATACTAGCAATATTGTTTCTTGTCATTCTCTCTTAGTGTGTTTTGCTCCATTAATCCAGCATTGCTCTTTTGCAGTATTTCGTCCTGTTTCTCATGCGTTTAAAGGTTCAGTCATGTGTGCAAGTGTTTCTGTGGGCTGTGCATGTGTATTAGAAATGCCAGATTGTGTGAAATATGCAGAACATCAAAGCCCAGCCTGTCTGTCTGTTCTCAGCCCTTTGAGTAAGAGAACCTGCCCTATTTGTGCACAAAGGGTCTCTTTGAAAGTTTGGTTAAAGCCCCAATTAAAGCAGAGATTTTGTCCCTGTCCCAGAGACGAGGAGGTCTGAGGATGCGTAGATGAAGACAAAAGCATATTTAGATGACCACAATAACATGGTCTAGCTGGGAAACAATGGAGCTGCGTCATTTTGCAAACGTGTAAATGCATTGGTGCCACGATAACATAAAGCGCTTTACCTTTCAAAAGCTCATGTGCTCTCTTCACGTCAAACTTGCGTGCGCGTATGAATCTCAGCAGAAGGGAATCTGGTTTATCCCCGAATTTTTCTTGCACAGCTTTGGCCAGATCGTCCCCTTCGCCTGCCTTTTCTTTTATCATGGCCCTCAATTCCTTTATAGAAGACACTTTCCTCTCCTCCGTTTCATTTAGTTCATCTTTAGCCTTTGAGATAGGAAGGTGAACTTAAATTTACTGTATGTGTAACTTAAAGATACATGTGTTTGTAGTATATATAGTGATACCTTCTGTTTTGTGTGATCCAAGACTTTCTTACAGGGTCCGTACACCGGGCCGTGGTCCTTAACAGTCAGATGTTCGAGCTTAGCGCGTAATGCTTGTTCCTCCTCAGACACCATGCGAAATGTTCCGGTCTGATGGGATGAAAATGAAAAGAAAGCATTATATTATGTCACAGACAAGAGGGGTTTAGAGCAAACTAATCTGTGTCTACATGACCCTGCTGGTGAGACCCACAACTCTCAGTAAACCAGTGACTGTTTAATAATCCCCATCACATGACCCACTAGAACACCTCGAGAAACAAGAGATTAGTTCATCCCACCGAGTGCATTTAACAGTGGAGGTTAATGCAGTCTTTTAAGTGCTTATTATGGAAGTAGAAATAATAGTGTACTTACAGCAGCCATGATGCTGAGATCCTTCAGTGGCTGAACGGAAACTGTAAAAATAATATTTCATTTCATATTTCTCTTTGTATTTTTAGATTCAATCAATTTGAGAATTAAAGAAAGACAATAAGTCTACAACTTTTGCATTTAGATCAACTTTAGCACTTAGAAATAAAGCAACATATTATTGTGGAAAAAAGGTCATGGGAAAGTTTATTCATTCTCCAAAAAGGCTTTTCGAATCTTTGCTGCAATAATACTCACTTTATTTGTTAAGATTATTTTTTATGACTCATTTTCAATGTGTGCATAATTTAGTTACTTAGTTACTTTATATATGTATATATACATACCGGTATACATTTTATGAATACATTTTTTAAAGTTTAAGTTAAAAAGGATTGATGTAAATATAAAAATAGAACATTCTAGGATTTACTGATGCAATTACATCTGAAGTAGTCTGATTATTTAAATACATAACTGATGGGGAAAAAAAGACCTGCAAATGTAACTCCATTTTAATATATTTATAAAAGGCAATATTGGCTTGACAAAACCTTGTTTGAAAGTTTTTTTGGGGAAAAAAATCATATCATCAAGCAGTTTTCCTGATCAGAGAACAGAATAAACTCTTGGGATTTCTGAGACAATTACAACAAACAATTGAAATGGCAATTTATGGATTAAGCTAAAGATCTGCATCGGTCATTTAATAAATGAGTGAAGCGATAAAAGCATGTTTGAAGTATCAGTCAGTGATACTGAATCCCTGAATCCAGCTCAGCATCCTCTTAGCCTGTCAGCTCAGACACAGCAACTTTAATAACACTCAAAGACTGTGACTTACCTCGGCCGAGGGCGATCCAGAAGTGACTCGGAGAAGGGCTGAGAGAGGAGAGGGGCGATGAGGACTGCAGGCGGCACTAAGGGCTGAGATTAACCTGTCACACCCCATAACTCACAACAGATTCATCTAATAAACATTCATGAGGGGAGGGGCCGAACGGGACCAACAAAACATCATCAGGTGGACAAAAATGAGTGTGACTTGCATGAGATCTACAGTAATCTCAGTGCATACGACTGCTGCTTTGTTTATTTGTTGAGTTTATGATTTTGATGAACTATGCTAATGTTCAACAAGAAACATAATGCATAACAGATCAGTTCATTAAAAATGTCAATCCAGGTTTCATGACATTTCTAACTATTTGAATTTATAACTAATGAACTGCTAGCATTATATAATGTAATTCGATTTTTACATTTCTACACAAAACTCGGCATCAGATGAAAAAAAATTATACTCAGAATTTTCTTTTGGGTTTTCTCGTACAGTACAAATACCTAAACATTCTTGAATGAAGATACATTTACTTGAGAAGCAAAATTATTTCAATCTTTTTTTCTTTATCTAAATCATAATTTATCTAAATGAGGTGAGTCAACGCTATCTCACGACCAATTCGTACGAATTTGTACGAATGATTAAAAGGTGGCTAATTCGTACGAATTCATACGACCTCACTCGTACGGATTCGTACGATTTGTCTAAACCCACGTGATGGGTAGGTTTAGGGGCGGGGTCAGGGGTAGGTCATTCGTATGAATTCATACGAATTTGGAATTCGTAAAATATGTACGATTTAGCAAAAATCCTGTGAGGATTGTCGTATGAATTGTTACGAATTAGCCACTCGTACAAATTCGTACGAATTGGTCGTGAGATCGGGCTGGGTGAGTTTATGATTTGAACAAGAAAAAAAATGTCAGTGGGGAAAGAAAAATAAACTTAATTCGAAGGGGAAACCAGATTATTTTTCTTATCCCACTGAACATGAACTCAATTTTGATTTAGTATCTTAAATCACATACAAGATACATCGTAGCGGTTAAAAAAACTAAATTCTATGCATTTTGCTGAAAAACATTGTTTTGGTTGTGCTTTGGCTTTGCGTGGTTGTGTGGATGAATATGGTTCTCTTAACTAAAGAGAGCGAGACATACTGCTGCTCATAAAACATTCACTACTGGACTTAAGAGATATAGTTTAGATGGAAAGGATCTCAAACTGACTATCTGAAGATGTTACTGTAGCTTTATCCATTAATAGACATGCCACTTCCTTGAAAATAAATTCCTGCAGCGCACCATAATCACAATACATGCTTTACAGTGAACAGCTACATGTGGCAATTTATCTGTTCAATAAAATACATTACAAGTTGAGTAAAAACACCATCTCCGCATCGCTTTTGCAACATTACAAATCCCTCAATTCTCAGACTGATCTCATGAAATAGCGTATGTATGACACGCCAATTCGTATTTCCATTTTTGGCGTGCTATCAACACGCATAATCACTTTTCAGTGTGTTTATGAACGCCGTTGACTTAACGTTACATTACTGTATATATAAATATATGACCTACCCCAACCCCGTCCCTAAACCTATACCCGTCACTGGGGTTAATACCATTAATAAGTGTTCCCTACCATTAGGGTGACCACCATCAAACAAACCAAATGTGGGACAATTATAAGTTTGTGTGGGACGATGTGGGACATGTTACCAACACTAAAACACAACCTGAAACTGTTATATAATGTTTATCTAATAAAAACATTTGTATTCTGCCTTTCAGCTGATAAAAAAATCTTTGTTATTTAGTCCCTTTCAGAAAACACCATTGCATCACAATGTAACATAACATCTCATTATTTTACATCACTGAGCCCAAAGGCATCAGCATCATGCAGATCACTATTTCTGAAACAGTTCTGACCAAGTCCAACTAAAATCCAACAAAATAATTAATGAACAAATAAAATATAAACCAACATGAATTTGGATCATTGACAGTCTTATTAAGAATATATTAAACCAAAAACGTTAATATTTTTTTTTTTCTTAGAAAGGATGTGAATTAAAACAACCACAGCAGGCACAAGTTGATCAATTCTGTTAAATTAAAAATTTATTCTACCGAATTATCCATTTGTTTTCTAAGGGGATGGAACGAATCACCGCCCCACATTTTGATTGACAGCGTCACAACCCACTAGTGACTGTGTTTACTCCTGTCCTTTCAACCATTGGATAGGATTTTAAAAACAGCTGTTGTATTTGTACTTCTGATGAAGCGCTGTTAAATATAGGTGAAAAACTACGCCGCAAAAAGAATAAATAAAATGTTTTTTAAAAGGCAGAAGAACGCATGCACGTTTTCTTAATATGATAATTAAAAACCAACAGACTGATGAAAATGCGGGACAAGGGGTGAAAATGCTGTGTGGTACAACGCAAAGCGGGACGGGTGGTCACCCTACCTACCATCCTAGGACAAAAAATATCGCTCGCCAGATGTAGATCTAGGTTTTTCTTCGTTTCGCTCGGACATTTAACGGCGTGTACATACACACGAAATCACTCGGACATTTAACGGCGTAGACATACACGCATTCACGCGGATATCTGAAAATGCGTATAAATAACACGCCACTTGACTTGAAAGTGGCGTGTATGTTTACGCAAAAGTCATGATGTCATGTTGCAATTCTTGCCATTTCCGAAAAGCCAATGTTGATTCTGGTTTTATTACGAGCTGTCTCTTTCTCTTTTTGCCAGCAGACTCTCCTCTGTTCTGCGTTTGTTTAAAACGGTTGATTCCCCGAAGGTTCGAGATTTAGTGTGATCCATGTCAACCTTTCTCGCTCGTTGTGACAACTAACCCACTCACACACCATACACACGTCAAAGTAGCTGGAGCAACTTCTCTCTATTACGGATATGAAGAGACACGCATCCGGCCCTGTCTAAAATATAACATAGTAAATCAGGGTAAGACAAAGACACGTTTTGGAAAAAGGATTGGTGATGTATTAATTAAATAGTTAATTTTGAACCAGAAAAGTTACATAGTGGAAAACGTAATGATGGAATCACTTAAGCCCTACAGAAGCCTCTGTCCACTGAATGAAGACAGCAGATCTTGAGAGCAGTGAACGGTGAGCACTAAACATACATTCTCTGTCACGCTCCATTTATGATGTGTACCATTGGTGATGTTCACAAATAAAATGTATTAGATGTAAAATAGATTACATTAGCAATATAACAAATTCTACATACTAATTAAGTGATTATACCATTGTGTGATCTTTCAGCAGTTTTTAAATGTTTGCAGTTTGGAGAATGGATGGATTTGAACATTTCCGACACTTTTCTTTTGGAGGTTATTGGCCATAACTGCCTATGAAACATAGTAGAATTTTGTATTTTTCCATTATTTTAATTATTACTTAGAATACCTTTTAAGTTTTGCATGGGCAAGAATCACTCACATTTTCTTCCAAAAAAAAACAAAACTTAAATTTGTACTCTTTCTCAGAGATTTAAACAGAATAAGCTGTTTTCTGTGAATGTGTGAGACTTCCCATTCATTAATCGCTATATAAATAACTAAAAGAATGACAAAGTGGAGAAAAAGGTTGTTACAAATAAATTAAAATGATACAATAACAAAATTAAATTACCAGTTTGCAACATCAAGTAACAGGCTATTTTGTACAGGTAACTGGAAGTGGATGTAACAGTCTTTTCTTCACTATTGTGACGTATATCCAAGTGAACAAGAAGGACTTGATTTTGTCTATGGAGAATTGATTGGATGGTTGTGGTTTGCTATTGGTCGATCTCATGTGAGTGACAGGTTGTCCCGCCCTCACGCCAGTAAACACATCATCAGAGAAGAATAGTTGCTGTAAGAGGATGGGAATCTATTTTGATTAAAGATTATGAGGGAACATGATTTTATTTTTTAAATTTGGATTTATGATAATTACTGCAATATTCCATAAGTAAGAATGGTCCATTTTGATTTCATGGTGACTTTAAAAATAAGGTAGATAGCAAAACCGAGAGTGTTTGAGGTTACCAGAAGTAGCCAACAGATGCAGCTGTTGCTTAAAATTTCATTTTAAGGAGCAAGATGGAAGCCAAATCCTTGGAGTCTGTCCCATTCCCCCATCCGCACCTACTCTAGAATGTAAAGACTTAGCTCTGGTGATCTGGATTAGAGCCTTGAATCTCTGCTTTGATTTAGTCCGAGACTAATTAGATCAACACATAAAGCTACAAATTCAATAGAAGTTCTTTTCATAACAAAATAACAGTTAATTCTTGATTCCCTTAAAACCATGGCGGCCCAAGCGCACAGACGGATTGTGATCTGAAAGGCATTAATCCTGTGAGTGACCATTGACTGAGTTTCACAATAAGATTATGAAACGCATTTTGTAGTACATTGGGTTTTACACTTTATAATCCTCGCTCCGCAATCCTTGATGTGGTTCCCTCTTTATTATACAGCGAGCACTTTTCGTAATCAAAGTTTTGGGCCTGCAACCAAAAATATATTATAAATAAAAATAAGCTTTTCCTAAATGAAAAGATTTAGCAACCATTTACGAAATTGCAGTCCTGCTTGGCCTCGTTTCATTCATAATTACAGTGAACTAACAATTCAGTGTGAAGGGAGGGGGGGGGGGGGGGATTTAGGACAAGCAACAGGTCTACACAGATGCCATCCATTCAGGCATGTGAGCAAAAAGCCGATAATGAGCAGTGGAGAAGCAGTTCTTGTACGTGTCCGTCACAAACCCTGCTGCTCTGCTGCACATGCACAAATGAACAACCCTCCCCGTCCCGGCAGCTCGAGTCATTGTCTACAGAAAAGCTTCTCGGTACATAGCTATTCATTCATTAGTGCTGCACTTTTTTTTTTACAGTGGCCCCAAAAAGTATTTGGACACTTATGCCACACTTAATGCAAGGGCATTTATTTCAAGTCTGGCTTAAATACTTTTTGGGGCAACTGCACAGGTTTTGGACTTGTATATTCAGTCATTTGCTTTATAGTTTACAGATTTTTTTTCATTCTTATTTAGTGAACAATTTTTGTAAAAAAAATAAATAAAAAAATATCGTACCATCTAATGCCAAAATTACATGGCACACAAGTGCTTCTGAAGTGGCAATTAAGTATCTTTAAGCTGAGAGTTTAATGCTGCTCAGAGGTGGCATAAATGCAGTTACACAACAATTTTAACAGAATATTGTCATATAGGGGCCGAGGTGGGTCAGAGCAGGCATAATTTAGTCTGACTTTTGTGGTGCATTGCGTCTATACACAGAATTTTGAGCAGGCACAGAGCAGGCTTAACTCAGCTGTGTAAACATACCTTACGGTTATTTCTCTAATGAATTTTGAGATTTAATCTGATTTTAAATAAAGACAACTAAGGATAAACAGCAGCTCTCATTTAGATGAATTTCAGATAATAATAGACCAACTAAAAATATTTTTATTTATTTATTTAATCGGAATGGTATGACGCTTTGGTAAAGGTTTTGGCACTTGCTGTGTGAACACACACACAAAAAAAAGTTAAATGGTTCTGAAAAAAAACAGTCACACTTCTATTTTTCAAGGTTAAAAATGATTGCATTGGAAATGAATGGGAGATGATATTTCATCTATTGTAAATAATTGGTACTGCGCCCAAACAAAGTCTTACTGAAAGCTCATTTTTGGAGATATCAACGTCAAATTTGTAAGACAGCTTGTTTAGATTTATGGCTTTGATAAATTTAAATTATTTTTGTTTTGCTTTGGAAAATATATATTTAAAATATTTGCAATTTCATTTTTCATAATAATAAATGTAACATTTCAAGTTCACTTTTTTCACATCAGCATAATCTGCCAAGTGTCGCCTTTAAAAAGAGACCAAGCTTAAAGGGGTCATATAATGCCATTTTTGTACAAGTTAATATGAATCTTTAGGGTCTAAATGAAAACTTTGTAATATACTTTTATTAAAAATTCTCATTAATATTGTAAGAAAACACTCATTTTACCTGCTCAAAATCAGCTCTGTTTTCAGCACGCCGTTTTAGTGCATATGCCTTTAAATGATAATGAGCTTCGCTGACTCCGCCCCTCTGTTCTGTGGGCGCATTGACACAACGCACGTGGAGTGTTAACTTGACAACAGTTGAGGGTTTATTATCATGGCAGCGGGATTCGCTCTGAGGACAAATCTGTGCAACCGTATCAGTTTGAACCGGAGTCGGACCCGAAACAAGATGACAGCCCCGAAGAAGTTCGACAATTAAGGCTCGAACAGGACGTTTCTGAATGGTTGGTTTCTATTTTTGTATGTACTGGCAGGGTAACGTTATAGTTGTGAGATGCAAACGCTATGTGTTTAACGTTACTAATGTAAGTTATAGGTTAGTTCGTTGACAGATTTATGTTGAAAAACTTTTCTCTTTTTTTTTTTTGTAAATGTAGGCTTGTCAGTGATGCGTGACGTTATCTCAGTGTTAGGTACAACTATCGTGACTGAAAATGACATGAGGTCATGTCAGTAATGATTCTAGCAGTAGTTGAAGGACACCTAAGACTTTGTTGTATGTTTATGTTTAGTGCAGTACGAAAATGTTTTATGTTTTCAGAAAACTTTTAAGTACATCTATAGTATTGTAACTGCATTGATATTCCTGTTAATATTCCTGTTACGTTAACTGTAGCCTGCATACACAGTTTTTATTAACACATAACTATAACGCATTTTTCATTATAAACGTGGGATTATGAATTATATTGAGAACGTCGTAACGTTACATAGAATACATGCCGTAATGCACCCTGAGTGTAAACATTAGCCACAATCATCGTGAAGCATGCAAGGGATTTGCAAACATTATATAAAGGTTTAATATAAAGGTTACTTAAACGTTACACTCACTTCTTCTGGAGGTCCAGCAGGAACACGAATAGTTGGTACCGATTCCTTTTTCACTAGCAGCTTCTTAGCAAAACCTGATTTATATTGACCCTCGCCTCGTTTAAAAAGCAGTCTGCTGAGAAATGATTTGCGCAAACATGAGCGCATTGACATTGCTCGTCGCAAATATTCCCTTCATAAACAAAACTCAGCCACTGCGTCTTCAGCGGTTCGGATTTAGGAACATTAAAATGACTGCTGTGTTCCTTATTACACCCAAGAACAGAACACCACAATCGCTTAGCCGCCATTCTGCTCCAGTGTAAACAATGAAGAACTATGATTGACATCTCACGAGCGAGCGAGGGCGGGTCTGTGTTGAAACGCTGCTGTCAATCAACAATCGTGGGAGGGGCGTGCGAGCTTGTGACGTCACAGGCTCGAACGGCTCGATTTGAGGCAGGGGAAAACATATAAGGAGATTAAAACAAAACCACTGGATGGATTTTTATCATTATATGATGGTTGTGTACAGGCACTGCCAACACACATTTCAGTACAATCAACTTTTAAAAGTGCATGTACCATTATATGACCCCTTTAAGTCTGTGCTCCAAAGCATTAGATTTATGACAGTTTAAGTTGGAAATTTCATTTCAAGGTCCATGCTCAAAAAGTGAATTATAACTAAAATATAAATATAATTTAAGTACAATAAAATCCCCTAAAAATACAAAATATTAAATAAAAAATGTTATCGAACTAAAATATAGTACGAAAAAAAATTAAATGAATATATTTTTTAACAGTACCAGAGGGTCAAATTAAAAAAAATATTAATTTTAAAAAGTGTGACTTTTAGACCTATAAAAGTTAAGTAAATTAATAACATCTTAAAACTATGTTTATAATAAAGATAAATGTTTCTAGTTATGCCAAGCTCCATTTCATCATTAATAACATATATTTATAATCAATGGGCCAACAAACATCAAACAGTACTGTACAGTACAGCACTCTGTAAAACTAGAAAATACTGCCAATTATTCTGAGTCAGGAATCTATGGCTGTGTTTGGAATTGAATACTAGCATACTGCACAGTATGCACTGAGTATTTAAAAATAGTATGTGAAACAGTATGCAATATGCAGCCATATACATTTCATATTATGCTAAACAGTTGTAACATATTGAGTGGCATCCAGTTATCATCTGGATCTGGAATATAAAAAGTTGCATTTTTAATTCAGTTAAAAATACCTTTGAGCAGTTTTGTTAAATAACTACCCAAAAGAGATGTAGGCCTATATTATGGGTTCAGTCATCACACTGGGAAAGGTCAAGCACACTACATGGTGGGATACAGTTTCTCATGCAGTATAATTGCATTATACTTTATAGGTTGTATGCTGTACAATTCATCGCATACTGAAAATTCACATATTGCAATACACATTATACTGCAAAAATAGTACTAGTATTATGCCATTTTTAAACAGTCAATATACCGACATTGTAAGTAGTCTAACATATAGAGGCTAAATCTGGTATTGCAAGATAAAGTTATGTTTTAACCATGTTTCAGATCTTATATGCTTTTCTGCTACTCCTAACAAAGCATGTTGAGACAGAAAGAAAAAAAAATCCTGTAACTTCTCAGTACACCTAAACATTAACTTTCAAAAGACTTGGGGGCCGTTTACACAGAACTCGTCTTTCAATTCCACTATTTCCATTGTTTTTCAATATAAAAGAGTGCTAGGCTCTCTGCAATCTAAAAGCAGTGCTCAAATTAAAATAAATTCAACTTTTAAAAAACACGTATTTTTTTTCTTTCCACAGCCCTTCGTTTTTAACAGCAAAAACACAATCTGTGTGAACCGGCCCTTAGTGTTAGTGTTTGGTAATGACGTTTCAAGCACAGAATAAGTAGCATGTCATTTGTTATTTCTCGTTCTAAAGGCACAGTAGTCTAAAGAAAGACGTCTGCACTAAAACAGCATGCTCTTTCCACTAGTTGGAAATGCACTATTTAATGGTTTAAATATCCTTCATAATCATACATTTAATATGGTTAAAGGTGGGGTATGTGATTCTCTTTTTTGTCCATTTTTTCAAAATAACTTGAAATCCTATTCCTAACCCACTTACAGCCACTGAGTTAAAAGCACTGAAATGAAAATTAAGCAATTGAATCATCTGTGGAACGAGCAGGACTTGAAAAACTCCAGCCAATCATTTGCAAGACCAGCTAGAATCATTGGACAGTAAGTTCGTCAATCAATCGGTTGTACCACCCCCCCCTCCCCCCAATGCTTGTGACCCAGTCAGGGCCAGCGTTGAAGGAAAGAAGGTAGGACCATTTGAATTGTGTATTTTCAAAATCTGCCGGTCGTTTTCCAAATCACACACCCCAAACAATACAAACTGTTCAAACATTTGGCTGTCTGGAAAATTTACTGTGTACAGGAAATGTGGCACACAAAGAGGGGAAAAAACTGTGTATACAGTACACAACAATAATAAAGATAAAGAAATATGGCAGTTAATGTTCATAATGTATGAAAATAGTAATTAAGTATATATACACATAGTAGTAATAGGATAGTGTTATGCAAGTCAAATAGAAAACACAAAAGTGGCATGAAAACAATTTCACTGATCAAATCTGGCCAGTTCAAAAAGTTAAATCAAGTTCAAGTAAAAATATTTATAAAAGTCCCAATTTCCATGTGAGATACTGTTCTTCGATGCTGAAATCTGGTTAGCAAAATAATTCTTCTCCACTATAAAAGTAATTTAAAACACTTTGGAATTCATTATTAAATGATCTGGTAAAAGTAAAACGCCTTTTCGCCTGCACAAAAACAGACTCCCAGTTTCTCTTTAAAACAAGCAAAGTGAACCTTTCATTTTCTTGAAATCGTGCACAGTTTGGGAAGTCTCATCCCGTTTTCAACCCAGAAAACTCAAACCAGCCATTACTGAGAATCCACAGAGGAGGAAGAAAACTTTGAGCAGTGGCCGCTCAGGGGAGTTCAGTTCATGGGGAAGGATCTCTAAGAAGGTGATGTAGATAAAGGTCCCGGTCGCCAATCCCTCCAGCACCGCCTGGATAAAAGCACCGTCCTCCAGCTGAGCCTCGATCACCAGAATGCCAATGGCAATGCCGAGAGGAGACATCACAGCGAAGACCGTCACGTAGAGCAACACCCACATGGGCTTGACCGCGCTCTGAACCAGCTTCACCGACAGACTGAAGACAATGATGCTCTTGTGAACCAGGATAGCAATGCAGATCTCCAACACCTGAGCAGAAAGAGGAGTGGAGGAAGTGAAAGTTGTCTTTATGCTATATTCATCAGTATACATTATTCTAAAATACTTTCCTTTTTGGCTGATGACACCAAGCCCTCATATTTTTTTAACAACCTTCTCATATTCGGACATTCTGTTACATATTACAAAAGTAAAATGGGTTGGGAATTCTGCCTTGTGCTGACCTTGTGAAGTATCATTTATTTGCATTAATTATAGAAGCAAAAAAAAAAAAAAAAAAAAATTATATATATATATATATATATATATATATATATATATATATATATATATATATATATATATATATATATATTTTCCAAACAACTTCAAGATTAAAATTCTGTCATTTACTCACCCTCATCATGGCTTACTTAACATTGCAGCAGAATAAAAAGTATTTCAAAAACGAAACTATTTTGTAGCGACGTCACTAAAGTGAATTTCTCCAGCCTTGTGTGGTGACAAATAAACAAGTTTACAATAGACGATAACTAAAGATAACGACAAAGATAGTTCTAAAAATCATTCTTAATATTAAAGAATAGCAGAGTCCACACCACAACTATAATGATAAAACAGAGAAGCGATATCGTTGGAATCGCTTTCAGAACGATTTTCTTCAGCTGATGAACGATAAAAACATTGACAGCCAATCAGAATCCATCCTGCTGTAACGAGCTCGAGCATTTAAAGTGACAGACAAGCACACGCTTATAATAAACAGAACACGAACGATATCAGAATAAACGATAAACAGAAAGATATCGTCCGTTGGTGTGGACCAAGGTAAAAGACTAAAACTATTGGTAAAAAAAACTGAAATAAAATAGAAATTTCAACATAAATGAAAAACTAAAAATAAACGAAACTAACAACAGCTACTGAAAAACTAACAAATAAACTAATAATTAGCAAAAATAAATAATCGTTTGCATAATTTATAAGCACTAAACTAAAACTAACAAAACCATTAATGAAACGAACTAAAACGATAGGAAATTTGAAAATGAAATTAAAATAAAAAACATTTTAAAAATGCAAAACTATAATAACCTTGGTGTGGAGGTTAATAAAGTTATCGTTATAGTTAACTGAACGGACCTTAAGGGGAAATGGAACTAACTTAAACCAAGAGAGGAACATAACATGCTCAAAGTAAGCAGTAAATTCTGCTCCACATGAACTTTATCTCTGTATCTGCTCTGAGTTTGGGTTGCTTAGTATTGTAATTTTACATTTGTACTGTATATTTTCAAATATTCTGTACCTTTATATATTACTATGTGTTCCAAAGATAAAAGAAAAAGTAAGTGACCCTTCGACATTTATCCAGAGATTTGGCATCCTAAGGACATAAGAGGACAATACCCTAAAACACAGCATGATTTTGAGTCACAATGCTAAACCGAACTGTAAACCTTTGAACCTAAAACACTATCAGTTTTCTAACAAGGTCAGCACAGTGACTCAACACAGAGTTGTCTTGTCAAACAAAACAAAACTCAATAAATCACCTTAGTGTCTGTGGTCTGCAAGCCAATGGCCAAACCCTCAAACACAGAGTGTAGAGAGAGAGACAAGAAGAGCATGAAGGAGCGGAAGGACGAGTGCGCATGAAAATCCACGTGGATGTGGTGATGACTACTCCCCTCCAGGTCATTCAGCGAGTTCTGTCCGTGGGCATGACCGTGACCCGCGGGAGCTAAAAGAGGAGCCGTCTCCTCATTTCTGCGGCCCTCTGTGCAGCTCAGAACCATTTTCTCTAAGATCAAGACGGTGAAGAAGCCACACGCCATGATGAACTCTGCAATCGGGAAGCCCTCCTGGAAGATGAGGAGAACCGGTATTAGAAACATGGAATCAACATATTGATTTTAACAAACAGAGCAACTCCATAATTGATATAAATAATTCAGTGAGCTCACATCAAGGCCTTGTTTTTGTAGCACTACATGTATGTCGGAGAGGTAGTCTGGGATGATGTCTAATAAACAGGCGGACAGGAAGACGCCTCCTGCGAAGCAGCTCACAAAACTCAGCACAGCTCTGTGGATAGCTGGAAACAAAGAAAAAACACAATCAAAGTCACGTTACATTGATTAATGGTGCCGCTGATTGACATGAATGGTGCAATCTTTCTCTAATCACTCTTTTTAGCTTATCAGTCAAAGTAAAGCAAGTTTCGCCATAGGGATTTTAATCAGGAGCCCAGAAATAATTAAAAACACATCAGCAGAACTGATCATTTGATTTACTCACAACCTAAAGTTTTAGGTGTACATGTAATTTGCATTAAGCAGAGCTTAAACAAGTGTTGATGACATTTTACTCAACTATAATTCTGATAACATCAGAAAACCACATCCTTTTCTGGTTGCACAAGTAATTATTTGTGATGTGTGTCTAAGGTAAAGCCTGCAATCAAAAGAATACATATTTAATAATTCACAACACATTTGGGTTACTTTAGATCACTGTGGTCGTTTAGTAGCAGTTTTTGCTTATGCATGTTTAAACACCAGTTTCACTTCCACACTTATGTAGCCTACATCTGTAATATACGAGTAAACTGAAATGTATGTTTAGAGAAAACCTCATCAACTGACTCTCATGTGGTTGCTGCATAAAGCTGAGCCAATTCCTAAATATAAATATAGACTGAGCAAATTCCTTATGGTTTGGTACAGTATATGGGCATAAGCATACATACATACATACATAAACGCACACTTATCCACATGTGAACAGATGCGTAGCATGTATAGGAGTACATGATGTTAACTTACAGTACATAAATACATGGCTGTGTTACGATGAGGCGACAAATGTAAGAAAACATCATGAATAAGAGAGTAAAAAATCGACGACAACACCCCAAAGGGACGTAAATGAGTATTTACCTGTTCCACTAGTATCTTGAAACCATTTCATCCGCGCTGGGATGAAACCAAAAAATAGAGTTAAGAACAGCAGCCCAACCAGCGCTCCCACTTTCACCTGTAGCAGGTAATCCATCTCGACAATGACAACTTAAGTTAAATGAAACTAAATGTAAACAGTAGAGAGAGGACAGGCGCCTCTGCCAAACTCTGATGACTAAAATATCGGTAAATGTTCTAATGTATAGCGCTGTCTTTGAATGATGAACCCCATGACTTTGCTGTTCATGATAGTTTAGCGGTTCATTCTGATCAGGTTTAATATCACACGACTTGCCAATGCATGTTTGTCAGTCGTTCGTCCCGCCCCTTGTTTTTATGACGTATACTTCCGGCTTGATTATTCGCTCAACGGTCAAACCGAACGTTTATAATGCTACTGAAATATCTACATTTCCGTATATATTTTTAACGTTTTAAATAAAAGTGTATTATTGTATACATGTCTAAAATGTAATATCTGAGGGCATTAAAAGAGTTATTTTGGTTTTTGAGCCGCCGAGCGCCCCCTGTGGGAGGATTTGTTACTTCAGTGGGACAGTATTTAGTTATTTCCACTTCTTCCAGTTCAGTGCTTTAACTGCATGGCATAGAGCTGCGGTTCCCGGTATGACTAAACCACACATGACTGCCTTGTGACTGAGAAAAAAAGTCATATCAGCATTGATGTCAAATTAAATTGGTTGCTGCGTGTGTCTTATATTTATTTTACAGAGGAAAATTGAGAAGTTGCAGAAATATTTTGTGTCAGACTCAGAGCCTGAGTTAGTTTCAAAAGTACTTTAAATATTTCTATTCTTTATCTTTCACTTCTACCCAATTGGGTGATGGATTACCAGTCATATACATTGTAGTTTTCCCATTCATATGCCAATAATAACCCAGCATGCTCCTTTGGGGGCCGAATGGGGCCATTGCGGGCAGCCCACTGTGGGCCCAGATACCGGCAGTGAGCCGACTCTAGTTTGCTGGGAAATGTAATTTTATGCTACAATAATTCCGGTCATCAAGTCAGAGCAGCGCTTCCACAGTGCTGAGACTTTTCACTATCACGATTCACACTATCATAAACACTTCTGTTTTCTATCAGTCTGTGCAAAATGGTGGAGGGATTTTGTTTTCAGTAACTCTACATCGATATGCCAGTAGGTGGCGACAAGTGATTGACTGTTTCTACGAGTAAGTCATTCAACCGATTCATTCAAGAACTAAACTTTATGGCGGTGTCCGAAATCAATAGCCTATACCCTCATACACTATTCGTTGCATTACTTCATTAATATAGTTCATTGAAGGAGTGAATAAAAAATGAGTGAATGATTTCAGACACTGAAGCTGCGTCTCAAATCATGCATCCTTCAAAGGACTCATACTTCGCAGGGTAACAATTGTGCTTAAAATGTAAGTTGCTCGACATTAACTTGTTTATGGAGCTGTTGAATAGAAGCAATATAACAGTTTTAAGTTATTAATATTTTTCTTATGAGAACATCTTACTTTTTATTAACTTAGCCTACAGGCTCTGGTGTCTGATTGTAGCTAAACTAAGAGAATGATTATTCAATTCAGAACTTTATTGATTTAGCTTTTACAATGGGAAATTTTAATGATATATTTGTCCTTAACCCCTAGAGACCCCCTTTTGAATGTAAAGTGCGTGATATGCATGTGTTTAATGACATTAACATTTACATAATATGTTTTCTTAATAGGCTATAAGCATTTTAGCCTAATGTTTTCTTAAGAGTATGTATTATGTCCAGTGTTATGTTGTAATAATACTTACGATTTTAAACAACCCAACAAAAGCATCATAATACTTTTGTGGATTTAATACAGATTAGTCAAGACTTTATCTTAACTTTAAGAAGCTATTTGTGATAGTTTTAAGAATTGCAATTCTTATGTTTTGTAAGCAGTCTTAAGAAAACAAATCTTGCTTGTGTCATACTATTTAGTAATATTAGTTATGCATTTTCTTGAATTTTCTTTCTTCTGAAATTTAGTTGATCTATTTCTGAATGCCCAAGTTACCATTGCTTGAAACCTCACAAACGAAACATGTGGATTGCAAGATTTTTTCCCCACTGGAAAAATTGGTGCAATAAGAGGCTTTTTAAATTATTTTACAGGAATAAATGGTCCCAACCAGACATGTGATTCAATGTAAAAAAAAAAAAGGCCTAAAATGAATACTTGGCAAGTTCTGGTTGTCTGACAACACATTATTTTGGGGAACAAAAATGTTTGATTTTGGGGAACAAATTATGAGATGCGGATGAAATTTATATTTCAATGCTTTTGCATTCGCTTGCAAAATATTTGTGTTTTCCCAAGAAGCTTTGCTTGCAAAGGCATTGAAATAGGCTATAATCTTTCCTTCCATCTCAAAAGTTATACTTTGCATGACCATATATTTATTTCATATTTTGCACATTGGACCAAAAGATGCTTTGATACTTTAACATGCCTGAATAAGTTATGATAGACTTAAGTCTTAAGTTTGTCTACATCGGATCTGCAATCTCTTTTAACTGTTTTTATTTTTTACAATTCAGTTATTCAGTAAGACAGCATGCGACTAATACGTTTTCCCCTTAGCTATATTTTTGAGCTTTGTTTTTAGTCATATGCATGTCAGAGCAAACAAACAAGCTGACTGCTGTGTGCGATTTGAGTGGAGTTAGTCAAAGGCATGAGGAGTAAAGTTTCTCATTTAATATTCCTGCAGCCAACCGAGCTCCATGCTGTCGAGTGACCGCCGCTCCCTCAGGCATCAATAATACAAGAGGAAGTTATTGTTCCGCTGCAGGCGACAGCAACACAGAATTAAAAGGCTTGTGGGGAGGCTTTGCTAGGCCTTTCACTCAACCCACTCAGGTTTCAGGTGCTGTAGACAGGCCTCGGACAAGAGAGAGATGATTTCAAACATCAGTGAAGGGCCTGATTGTGTGGCCCTTAGGGACACTTTTGTTTTATGACAGCTGTAGGCGACCTGCTGGCTGCCATATAAGAAAAACAATACCCATGAGGACAAGGGAACCATTTTCTGTCATTGTTGGCGCAGGTGAAAATTACCTCATGAGATGTCAGATTGAGCAATAAAAAACAGCATGTAGTGATTCAATTACTGTATGATTAAGTGCTTTGTAAGCTTTTAAAAGGACAAAAAATATGTTGATAAAATAAAAAAAGCACATAAAATTACTAAAATTTTTACTAAAATGAAGGTGGTTAATAAGCACTATAATAGTAAATACTGTAAATAATACTAAAATAACACTGGGCATGTATCATTATAGCCAATAAAGAATAAGTGACATATATATATTATTTGGAATATCACCATCAAAATAACTATTTTTCGATTGATTGTTTATTATGCAGCCAATGTGCATTATCTATTGTATATCTACTGTGCTCCATTTTTGCCTCAGTTGAAGTAATGACCTACCTTTGTAACTCCTTTAATCTTAATTACTATGAAATTGCCTTGTGATACAAGAGTATACCCTCTTAAAGTTCCTTGGCCTTTCTCTTTTCTCATATTACATGCCTGAGCCTCTGGCCTCTCACTCCAGCACAAGTCAGCTGGCACATGATGGGACGATGTCGCTGAAACATGAAGCTTTAGCTTTTGAGGATCCAATTGAATCTCAAAGACTGGGAGGGGGAGCGGATCAAAAAGTGACAAATGCTGAGAGAGAGAGAGAGAGAGAGGAGAGAGGAGAGAGGAGAGAGAGAGAGAGAGAGAGAGAGAGAGAGAGAGAGAGAGAGGAGAGAGAAGAGAGAGAGAGAGAGAGAGGGGGGGAGAGAGAGAGAGAGAGGAGAAGAGAGAGAGAGAGAGAGAGAGAGAGAGAGAGAGAGAGAGATTAGCTCACATTCGCAATCCTAGAGACATCCAATCTATTTTCACCGATACGGACAGGATTAAGCAGACACAACAGCTTATATGTAAGTAGCTACTGAAAAAAAATCTAATAGTGTTTTACAAATGTAGAAAATGTCAGAATGTAATGTTTTATTTTTCAAGACTAAATGCATTTAGATAAGTATTGCAAAAAATAGTATTTTACATGAATAATCCACATTTAATTATACTAATTAAATGGCTTGTTTTTCAAGACAAAAATGAGATAGAACTAATTGAAATGAATTGTTTCCTATTTATTCTTTTAGACTTGGTTTAGACTTTAAGTGGCAAACTTTTCATTGTGAAAGTTTAGCCAAGTGACAGTGGATAGTCATTAAGATTTCATGTGCACTCCACAGTGTGACACTTTACTCTCTGAATGTCTCTGTCTGCTCCTAAAGGAACATAAATGCAGTCTTACAAGGACAACAAAATGACTTTGCCCGTGCTACCTTGAGGCAAAGAACTTAGGATGGGCAAGTTGGGAATTGTTGTGATTTTGCTTTTACTGGAACAAATATCAGCAATTGCTGGAGGTAAGACAATTCTGGCAGTTGTTGGTACAATAATTTAATCTGTTTCACAGTCTAACTTCACTGAATCTTCCTCTCATGTTAGCGAGCAAAAAAGAGGACCAGAAGGAGGCGATTTTGAAAGAGCTTGTTGAGATATGGAGGAAGGGTGGAGGATGGAATCCACACAGAGTAAAGCCAAAGCCTCCAGTAGAAATACAAAAGGATCAACAAATTCATTCCATAGTGAGGAGCATTATGGGAGGTCTCAAGTCTCTAGGTGTCCTGCCGGGGAAAAGCACAAGTCTCCCATCTTTAAACAAAGCCTTCGATCGAAACAGGCTGTCAGGATTCCTTTATAACATCTCCATGTATCTGCAAGAGATGAGCGCAGAGATAGATGATCGTCAGCAACCTTTTAGTGATGACCAGTTTTGGGAGAACCTGCTCTATTCTCTTCTTCAGACTGGAAGGGAATCATCTCTTGGAATATGGGATGGGAAAAGTCCCCCGCGACCCACCTTCAGACTTCAGGATCTCTTTCTATCGCTCAGGGGCAGCCCACATTGGGATGGACTTCTTGGGTTGGTACAGAGCATTTTGACCCTCACTGAACGCCAGCCTCAAAAACCCATCTTGACTTTTGTTTCTCAGAATTGGAAGACCATCAGCGCCTTGCTTGAAACTGTTCTTCAAGCTATGGTCAGTGGGACGTATGGCCAGGCCGTCGCAGGTCTTCAGGGTTTCATCTGTGTACTGAAAGGACGAAATGATTGTGCCTTTAACCTAAGCTGGCTTGAGCAGCTCATCAGCTTTATGGAGACAAGGAACTGGAAACCTGTGGTCAGTCTACACCCTCTGAGTGTGGAAAACAATCAAAGAGATTCCACACTCTCTACAGGGCGTTTTAAACCCTTCTTCGTGCCACCCGAGGTGCTCCGTGAGGAACAGCTCTTGTTGAACAAGTCGGGCACTGATTCAGAGAGCCTTGCTTCTATGCAGGCACTGCTTCTTCAGGCTTTGTCAAGGTCAAACGAAGGAGAAAGGGCAGTACAGTTCGCCGAGCGTAATCCCGCCCTCTTGCAGGGCTTGGATAACCTCAGACATGGATTTCTGCACAATGTTGGCCGCAGTGTGTATAGTAATCTGAGAAGAAAAGTGTCACATATGACCAAGGCACTGCTGGATGATGTAAGCACCATGGTGGGTGAATCACAGTACAGTCATCATGGAAGATGTTCTGTAGGCAAGTATAGTCCTGTTGTTTTTTTTAGCCTTTAACATGCTCTAGCATATAGTTAACCGGTAACATTCATTATCTAATGAACTTGGATTCATGATCTCCCTATCTTGTTTTGTCTACAAGGCCTATAAACCTCAAAACTTTCGAACAAGACTTTAAGTATAATTTTAAGTTCTTGACAAACTATGCTTATCGAGTTAAAAATTAAAGCCATCTTTCCATTTCATTTTGATTCTACTTTTCTACATTCAAATTCAAATTCTTTTTGCT
Source organism: Chrosomus eos (assembly GCA_036326025.1). Lineage (NCBI taxonomy): Eukaryota > Metazoa > Chordata > Actinopteri > Cypriniformes > Leuciscidae > Chrosomus > Chrosomus eos. The sequence goes on along the minus strand of CM070818.1, from coordinate 14,318,121 downwards.
ACTTCAATTCAAATGTGAGTCATTAAATTTTAAAAAGCAATCTCAATTATATTCTGAATGTTGCACAACCCTGACTGAAATCTCAATGGCATTGTTAGTCATTAACCAGATCTTTGTTACTCTAAATTCTATAGCCTGGATAATTTCCTCTTTTTTTATGCTGGTAACCGTACACCCCTGGTATTATGTGCACAGCTATGCTGTTACATCAAGGCCAATTGTATAATACAGTGCGCGGCTCTCCATTTTCCTCAATTAATCAACAGTGTTCTGCGATCATCTGTGATTTGTATCAATAAACTATTCACCCATAACTTTTCCATTGTTTCTTTGTAAAGGTGACCTCAGGCAGCTAATATTGTGGTAAGTGTCACGAGAATCAGAAATATTTCAAACTAATTTCTAAGTGTATAAAGAAGATTATCATAAATTAACAGGTTTTTTTTGGTCCTGTTTGAACAGGGGAATTAGACATAACTTGACATGGAACGCTCAAGCGATGGGTTTCAGGTCAGATGGTTTACCCAGAATGCCGTCTTACATGACCTGCCCCTCTCCAGAAGAGGAATCAAGGACTTTGAAACCTCATCACTCATCTAGAAGGCCTAAACTTCTCAAATCCCAGCTAAAAGTCCATGAGCAGAGTGATTCAAACCCCTCACCATCAGCAGAGATTCTAGAAGCTGCCTGTAATGCCTCTATCCCTGGTCTCACTGGGGTCTCAAATTTTACCGTCTTCCTCTACTGCAATCTTTTTGATGGAGAGGGTGGCTCAGAGGACTCTGAAGTCAACCATTATGGGGTAGACCTGCACGCGACCTGCTCCGATGCTGCTTGGTACCTCTCGGCAGCTGAGGAAGATTTTCTTTGGGCTCACGTTTGCAGCGAATTCTTCACTCACGAATTTAACAAAACAGTGTGTGCCAACTCTACATTCTGGCTGCAACATGCACATCAGGTAAATTTAGCTACATTTAGTTTATGTTTCAGGAAAATTCTGTCATCGTTTACTCACCATCACATCTTTTCAACCCCATAAGACTTGGGTTAATCTTCGAAACACAAATTAAGATATATTTTAAATAAAACTTGTCAGGTTTCTGTCCCTCAATCGAAAGCACAGGTAGCTAAAATTTAGAAGATTGAAAACATTTTTATGGTCATTTAGCAGTTTAATTGAAGTTTTGTGAAGAGACACGACCCTTTTATATGATGAACAGATTTAATTGAGTCTTTTATTTACATATAAACAGTGTTCAATGCACATACATAGAGCACTTCACAAACATGGAAGCTCAAACGAACTTTCTGGGTGAAAACCAATTAAGTTTGTTCTAGTGTGCGACACACAATGTTGGTGCGCTCAATGTATGTGTGTTTATATGTGATTAAATACCTAAATAAATCTGCCTGAATTGCTTTTCTGTGAAATTTTCTCAGGTAGAATCTACAAGGGATTACCATTACCTCAACCAGTCAAGTATTGATGACCTCTGTCTTCAGCTCTCCAACGATGTTTCAGGGGGATCTCCTCCAGACGCCACAGAGGATTGCTTAGCACTGCTAAGCAGCAAAACTCTAACTGCCCAGGATTTTAGAAGGTGTTTTCTGCCCAATAACACAGCCCTTATTGCCTCTTTGTGCGGAATTGAGTCATCTCAAATGCCACAAGATGGGAGCTGGGCGGCGGAGTACTGCTCCAAAGTCCCTAATCACTCTAATGGTGTCCACATAGACAACTGTGACTACTCAAACTGGAAGGCAGAGCAATTTATGAACTTCACCGCCCTTGAACTTTGCAGCAGTAAAGCTGGTTTGAAGGACTCTATTTGCAAAAACACCACACTGTACCTCACATTAGTTCTAAAGCTGCCTTCGCTCTTAGATTACTGTTTGAACTCTGAAGAAACACAGGGCGCCAAGTGTGTCCTCCAGAAGCTGTTTGACATGCTGCCAGCGCCATATGACTTTGACACTTCTCAACTTTGTGTGAACCCATTTCCCGTTCTACAAGAAGCCATTCATAAGCTCACTCTATGCGAAGGAGTAATGGATGAACGTACGGGTTGGTTGGCTACAGTAAGCTACGTGCTTCGAGTGTTGGACTTTGTGGTAGGGCTCTCAGCGGGTTTGGAGGAGGGAGAACGGGAGGTGCGTCAGGGCCTGGGTCAGGCCATCCTTCTGTCCAGCCTCCAGGACAATGCTTCCTTCTGGGCCACTCTACGGCCAGACGCATCCTTAAGTGTACTTCACACTGTTGCCGTCTACCTGAAGAGAGAGCAAAACTCGACCTTAAAAGAAGACCTTTAAGCTGTTTCAGTGTATGTCTTGCATTGAAAGTTGCATAACTTCCCATGCTAGTACAAGTAGTATTGTATTATTATATTACCATGCTGCTTGATGCATTCAGTTTCAAAGTCTTTTCTCCCCAGCAGCCTGTCCTGTGGGATCTTATTCAGAGGGGAGGCAACTCTTCTGCTTTAAGATTTTTGATGCAGGTATAACTCATCTTGGATGGTAACTTACCTAGTCAGTTCAACCAAAAGGTTTTCAAACTTTTTCATTGCAAAAAGAGTCCTAAATATAATAATCCCCATTTTTAAAATATGATGATAGCTATAAATATGTTCATGTAAAGACCTATTTTTACTATGTGAGAAAATTGTGTGTGACTCCAAAATTATCATTGTGCTAAAACTAGAAGCAATGATTCGAATATAATTTAATTTCAATATTGCATAACCAAGTGTGAAAACCCTTGAGTTAAACCCAATTCAGACCCAACATATAAAATATAGTTCTTATCATTTTCCATACTGTTGTTTCTTGAAGCTTGTAAGAAGTTAATAAATTAAACCCTGTTACAGATGTTTCGTGTAAAACATGCACTATGTTTTCAGCATACATTTGTCAATATCTAATGCTGACATTTATATACTCCAAGGAGTACCTACAGATGCCTAGAGAGAGTATTCGCAGTGTAGTTCTGTCGGCAGAAAAAGATGCTGTGAAAAGATTCATTTCCCAAGTTCATCAGAGTTGGGATCAACTTCAAGTGGAAACTATACAGGTGAACAAAAACATTTTACATGATTGAGCTCATTTTAGATGTTATTCCAAAAGAGTGAGATCTGGACGATACTGGCTGATCATTTTTTATGTTATGGTTATCAGTTAACCAATATAATACCAATTTACCATGCATCCCTACTTAGGAGTATATGTACATTCACTTGGTGTCATTCACAGGCCTCTCCAAAAGAACAAGAGGCCATGGAAACCATGACAGCTGCTTTCATTCACAAGTTTCCACGTGTCACGCCAGAGCTTTTCATCGACCTTTCCCAATTTATACCATACATGTCTGTCTCTGACATTATGACCTTCCCTGCCTCTCTCATGGTCAATGAAAGTGTGTAAGTGGATCATATAGAAATTATATCCTCATAATTCAGTTCTCCACATGTTCATGATTTCAACTCTTGTTCAATCGCTCCAGACTGATGGCTATTAGGGATCACAGCTCTGAGATGAAGTCTCCACAAAAACAAGCCTTCGTAAAGCGCCCGTTGCAGTCCAGCGAAGCTGGAGATGTCCCTACATGGCCTCCATACTTCCTCAGCTCCATTCTACCCTTACTTCCACATCTCCCAGTCAGTCACTTTCAGCAGCTCACATCTCAACAAGTAAGTAACGGCTCCTTCAGGGAATCCAACTTTTTTTTCTTCTACTTGTTGTTTTCACATGCTGAAAGTTTCATCTGAATGTTTGACAGCTCATGCCCTTAATGGAGATGCTGGGGAACAGCAGTTTGGATGCCACAAGGGGGCACCATGTACTCCGTTCTGTCTTTGGCAAGGGGAAGAACCTGACGAGTGACAACATAATGAGGTACAAATTCAAGTTCAATATCATTTGACATTTATAAATAACAAGTACAAAACAAAACACCATGTTTCTCATTACAGGTTAGGAGTTCTTGTATGTTACCTTGACTCTGAGGACTTACATCAGCTATTGTCTTCATCAAATCTCTCACCCATCCTGTGGCAGCAGCTGGCTCGATGTGTGTCAGAGGGACACGTCAGTGGAAGTGGCAGAGTGAGACTTTATTTTCTAGATGTAATGCATTGTATATAATGTTTGAAGTAATTCATGTAAATTTTTATTTTATCTGCAGCTGTCGCACTGGCTTGGAATGGCCCTTAAATCTTTAAATGCCACTATCTTATCAGCTTCGGCAATGGCCTCATTACGTGGTATGCTGCCACAAATGGGCACAAAGTTTTTGGACCCGTTGTCTTCAAGCGAGTTGTTGGATCTGGTAACTCTGCCAGGCATGCCAACTTTCCCACCTGCACAGGTAAGCATATTAGAATGCAGGGTTGTGCACCATTCAGAACTGAATTGAGAATGCCTTTTAAAATTCCAATTCAATTCCTGAATTCGAACAACAGGCAGAATTGTAGAATTATAGACATTTTTAATTTGACAAGCAAAGTTTGTCAAGACACATTGAATATTGCCTTAAAGCCTGAAATGTTAAAGTTTATAGATGATTGACAGATTATATACAGATATAGATAGAATGACACATATAGAACAACTAAATGATGTATGGATGGATAGATAGAGTTCTATTCCTTTTCAAATTCCAACTCATGAATGGACTCTTCACATTTTCAGGGTTTTCAGAAGCGGATGTTGTCATTGTCGAGTAAACTTATATAGGGGTGAACCAAAAACTACAACAAATATCAATTTTGCAATCCCATTTGATCCAATTGGAAAATTAAAAAATCTTTAATTGCATTTCAATGACTCTCCAAAAGTAGAACAAAAAGAATACAGAGAGCTTGATTACGGTGGCCATGGTAATATAACGCAATGTATATTGTTATAAATGTACAATGAAATAAAAAAAAAAAACATGAATATAACTTTGATAGATTTAAGATGTCAGTAACTGTGTATACACATCATCACATTCTGTGAAAAGGGTCCATTGGGCAGATGCCAATTTCTCAATTCTGAATGATATTGTATATAGTCACTGGAAGTGCATTACATAATTTCACCCATATATTAGAACCATTTTCCATTTCTTTTAATGCAGGCATTCCAGATACTGAACAAAATAGCAGAAGAAACAAATGTAAGCTGTATACCAGACTAATTATGATACTTATTTTAAGTGAGTCTTGTGTTCACAGTCTCAATCCTGTTTAGTTCAGTGCAAACACACTCTGCAGATTGAAGCCATTGTTCCTGGGTCTGGGGCCTTCTTTCTTGAGAAAGTTGGTCGTACCCGAGTCTACACCTGATTGTCGGTGTTGGAGTTCACTGCTTTCTGATCTGCAACCTGCTCATCGAGCGATGGTCCATTTTGCACTCCAACAGGTTTGAACTTGTATTTTAGACAAAACAATCTCAAATTTACCATTTGTGCGTATGCATTAGATTTGGTTTGGTCTGTTGGTGCATGAAAACATTCTGTTTGTTTGAAGGCTCTGGAACGCACATCTGCACATATGACACAGCAACTGCAATGTCTTCTTCCATTCGTCTCCTTGAAGAAATTAATGTCAGATCTAAATGGAGAGACAGTTCTTCAACACATACCTCTGTATAAGCATATGCCCTGGTCTCATCAACAGGTACAACCTTAATTTCATACCTCTGGTTTTAGCAAGCGTGCCTTTTTTCTAGTTCACAAACTCTCGTATTGGATGTATGAAAACAGACATTTTGTAAGTCTTCAGCTAACACTGTCCAGAGGCATCAGACTTTGTCAATGTTAAATGTAAATTAAACAAATTTGATTTACAAATATGTTTTATTTCACCCCATGCATAATTTTTTTAATGGAAATTATGTTCTAGCACACTGTACATTACATTCAGTGCCCTCTACTGCGCTTGCCAGACAAAGCTGATCTCAAGTTCTTTGGTGGGTTATTTGTCATGCTTCAAAGGAGCCTTTCAGTAAATTAATAATCTGAGCCCCTCTACTGTCATCAAGCAAATTGATTTTAATGTGGTACAATAGCCTCCACCAGGCTATATAAATTAATAATCACCCACATTAAAGAGACTTTGTCTCAGCCAAAAGTGTATCAGATACTACCTTGAGGGCGATCCAGTTTCTCAGACTCACTTGTTGTATTTGACACAACAGGCTCAAATGCTGTTCAAAATGATTCAGCGGACCGTAAACATCACAAGAGAGACACTACTGTAAGTGATATCAAGCATTACTACACTTTATGATTGTTGAATGGTCAACTAGCCTTACCAGCTATTTGCTTTTGTTTTTTTTTGCATCATAGCCTGGAACTGAACATCTATAACACAAATATTATGCATTGTATTTGTATTTGCATTGTTTTGTAATGTAGTAACATTCTTACACAAATGTTTATTTCCCACTGAAGAGATTTAGGTCGTATTGCAGGTGGCATGAGCTGTGATTGGCTGCAGCTATGGGTAAATGAGTCAGGCTTCTCCGAATTGTTGCAGTTCCTCACTAAATTGCCAGGAGGACTTCGATCTGGTTTGGTAAGAATAAGAGAAACAATCTTTTTAATATACTGAGTACCATTTGAATACACACATGACCATAAAAGTAAAGCTGCTTTGAAACAATCTGTATTGTAAGAAGCGCTATATAAATGAAGGTGATTTGACTTGACTTATAAGCCTTTGCTGTCCTAATGTAAAATGCGGAGTTCATAATATTTTGATTAAGTAATATAACTGTATAATCAAATGATTTAACATCGCTCATGGTACTTTAAGGAATGTGCCTCACTTATGTTTTTCATTATGAAATATGACTCAACTGACTAGGAAAGGGAACATTAGCATGTCTGTATTAGACATGTAAATGGTGAGAAAATAAACAATTTATGTTATGTTTCAACAGAGGAAATGCATTGTGGTGGAGCTACGGAAACAGCCTGATATTGATCTCAATGACTTGGACCCGTCATTTGCTGCAAGATTACCGTAAATTCAGCAGTTGACTACCCAGCATCTCATTTGTTCGTTCTTTTACTTGCAGGGTCTTATTGAAGTATTTTTGTCTCACAGGTTGACCATGATGGAGCACCTGTCTAACTCCTCATTCTTAAGTGTTCTAGCCTATGTTCAACAACACTTTATTGACTTTCTGCAGCTACCACGACACAAGCAAACGGCCTTAGCAGAGAAAGCAATCGATGTACTCGTAAGAGCCAAATCATTGCAGTTGTTCAATGATCTCATCCAGTAACTGTTTTAGGTGGATAAAAGTCACCAAATGATTGTTTTGAAATCCAATTTTACTGTTGCAAAGTGCAGAAATGCATTTCCAACAATCTGGAATATATATATGGATGTGGTTTGGATGGTTTATTGACTACCATTCAAAAGTTTGGAGTTTTTTTTTTGTAACATTTTTGAAAGAAGTCACTTGTTTGGAAGTTTTGATAATTGTACTTTTTATCTTAATATCCTGACTTTTTTTCTTGCAATTCTGATTTTTTCCTCAGAATTGCGTGACATAAATTCAAAATTGTGTTATAAAGTCAGAATTGTGAGATATAAACTCGCAATTCATAAACATAATAAGAAATGTTTCTTGAGCATCAAATCAGCATATTAAAAAGATTTCTGATGGATCATGTGACACTGAAAACTGGAGTAGGCTAATAGCTGTTTTGCCATCACAGAAATAAATTACATTGTAAAAATATAATAAAATAGAAAACGTACTCGGTTACTAACGTAACCTCGGTTCTCTCTAGAGAGGGAACGAGTACTGCGTAATATCTTACGCTATGGGGAAACACTCTTTCCTCGAGATATTGAAGCCAAAAATTATCCTTAATTTTTTTAATCATGCAAAACGCTTTTGCAGCAGCAAGCAGACAAGGGCGAAACAGCTCGCGCGCCCATTGGCTGCCTCGCTGGAAAAGCTGCAGCCTATCGAGTGAAGGCACTGCGTGACGTAATGACGAATGAAGACGCTTCGCGCTCATTTCGTCATGTCCCACCAGTATAGGCGTGGTCTCGCCCTATAAATACCCCTCGATAGCTGTATTTCTCTGATTTTGTACACCGAAGCGAACCAGAGCATAGTTCAAGCACGGCAAGATACGCAGTACTCGTTCCCTCTCTAGAGAGAACCGAGGTTACGTTAGTAACCGAGTACGTTCTCTTACGAGAGTATCTCTCGTACTGCGTAATATCTTACGCTATGGGGACCCCATACAAAACGCCGTGCGGACAGGGATCCAACACCAGAGTCCCGGGGCCAAGCCCGGGGCACATCTAGTGCATAATCACCATAACTCACATAGAGTAGAGGAGGAGAGGCTAGAAGCATCACTCCTTTATAAAGTCCCGTAGGGATACTGACCCGTAAGGGCAACATAGCCGCATTGGTGGCCAATAAGCCCGAAGTTCAGACCGCCAAAAGCTTAGCTTGTAGGGCGGGCACCTCCAGGTTATAGTACTTGATAAATGTCGACGGCGAGGCCCAGCCCGCAGCCGTACAGATATCCTGCAGGGAGACCCCGCTATACCATGCCCACGACGAGGCCACGCCTCTTGTGGAGTGCGCTTTGACACCCAATGGGCACCGCAGGCCCTTGGAAGTGTAAGCCAGCGCTATGGCATCCACTATCCATCTGGATAGGCTCTGTTTTGAGGCGGCGAGTCCCTTAGAACGGCCGCCAAACAAAACGAAAAGCTGCTCGGTCTGCCTGAACCCAGCCGAGCGGGACACATAAGCCCTTAACGCCCTGACAGGGCAAAGGAGACTCGCGTCCCTCTCCTCATCGAGAACCGGAAGGGCTGACAGGGAAATCACCTGGGCCCTAAACGGTGTATTGAGGGATTTCGGCACGTAGCCGTGCCTCGGTTTGAGTACGACCTTTGAGTCGTTAGGCCCAAACTCCAGACATGACGCGCTTACAGAAAGCGCCTGCAAGTCCCCTACACGCTTCACTGAAGCGAGAGCCAATAGAAACACCGTCTTAAGGGACAGGTGCTTCATATCCGACAGCTGGATCGGCTCGAACGGGGCGCCTTTCATGGCCTCCAAGACCGTGGAAAGGTCCCAAGCCGGGACTGAAGGGGGCCTGGGAGGATTTAATCTCCGAGCCCCTCGTAGGAAACGCACGACTAAGTCGTTTTTCCCCAGTGACTGGCCAGACACCGGTTTAGCAAACGTTGCTATGGCCGCCACGTACACTTTGAGCGTGGATGGGGTCCTTCCCTTATCCATCAGCTCCTGAAGGAAGGCAAGCACTTCCTCAACCCCGCAGTCCACGGGTGAAAAGCCACGGGCTCGACACCAAGTAGAGAACACCGACCATTTCGAGGCATAGAGCCGTCTGGTAGACGGAGCTCTAGCCTGCGCGATCGTGTTTAGCACTCCTTCTGGGAGGCTAGCGGGTACCCGTTGATGGCCCATGCGTGCAGGGACCACAGTTCCGGGTGAGGATGCCAAATCGAGCCCTCTGCCTGAGAGAGGAGATCTCTCCTCAACGGTACAGGCCACGGGGCAGTGCTGGTCATCCGCATCAGGACCGGAAACCAAGCCTGGTTCGTCCAGAGCGGAGCCACAAGCAGCACTGGGCATCCATTTTCCCTGATCCGCTCCAACACCTGAGGCAGGAGCGAGACCGGGGGAAAAGCATACAGGGGACCGCTGGGCCAAGTATGGGCCAGCGCGTCCCTGCCCTTTGAGAAGAATACTGGGCAGTGAGCGTTCTCGCGGGACGCGAACAGGTCCACCTGCGCTCTGCCAAACGTTTCCCACAGTAGCTGGACCGTCTGCGGGTGCAGCGACCATTCTCCTGTCAGGACGTTGTCTCTGGAAAGCATGTCTGGACCCGTATTCAGGTGCCCAGGCACGTGCGCCGCTTTCAAAGAAAGGAGGTTGCGCTGGGCCCAGACCAAGAGGGGTTCCGTCAGCCTGCAAAGGCGTGCGGACCTGAGGCCGCCCTGGCGATTTATGTACGCCACCACTGACTTGTTGTCCGACCGGACCAAGACGTGGTGGCCCCTCACCAGGGGACAGAAGCGCCGTAGCGCTTTGTCGACTGCTATCAATTCCAAGCAGTTTATGTGAAGGAGCTTCTCCCGCTCTGACCATAGGCCAGCCAACGGTCTGCCCTCGAGCAGCGCTCCCCACCCCGTGGTGGAGGCGTCCGTAGACACCACTTTCACCCTTGAGGCGGTCCCCAGACTCACACCAGACTGATACCAGCTGGTTACTTTCCAGGGTTCCAGAGCCGAAACGCACCTTTGGTCGACCCTGAGGCGACACCGGCCCGTGGTCCATGCCCGGGGCGGGACCCGTGCTTTCAGCCACCACTGCAGTGGGCGCATGCGAAGCAGGCCCAGCTGGAGTGCATGGGATGCTGAGGCCATCAGGCCCAGCATTTTCTGAAACCGTCTGAGCGGGACTATGGAGCCGTGGCGGAAGGATTCCGCGACGCGCTGAATACTTAGTACGCGCTCCGGTGACAGGCGTGCCGTCATGGAAAGCGAGTCTAACACTGTTCCCAGGAAAGAAATTCTCTGGCTGGGACACAGCAGGCTCTTTTCCCAGTTGACCGTCAGGCCCAGTGTCTCGAGATGCTCGAGCATTGTGGCCCTGTGTTCTATGAGCTCTGACCGTGATCGAGCTAGAATCAGCCAATCGTCCAAGTAGTTCATAACTCGCATGCCCTGAAGTCTCAGGGGCGCGAGAGCCGCGTCCATGCACTTCGTAAATGTACGGGGTGCCAAAGACAGGCCGAACGGCAGGACTGTGTATTGATAAGCCTGGCCCTCGAACGCGAATCTCAAGAATCGCCTGTGATGGGACGCTATTTGTATTTGGAAATACGCGTCTTTCAGATCTATTGACATAAACCAGTCCCCTTGGCGCACTTGCGCGAGGATTTTCCTGGTCGTAAGCATCCTGAACTGGCGCTTCACAAGCGCTTTGTTCAGCTGTCTCAGATCTAGAATGGGTCTGAAGCCCCCATCTTTTTTCGGTACCAGAAAATATCTGCTGTATAAGCCCCCTTCGCTCTGAGCCTGAGAAAGGGGCTCTATGGCCCCTTTGCTCAGTAGTTTCGCTATCTCGGCTCGAAGTAGATGAGATACTTCGTTTCTCACCGAAGTCTCGACGGGCGCCGTACAACGGCGTGGACGTCGTGCGAATTGTAGCGAGTAGCCTCTCTTTATAGTGTTCAGCACCCAGTCTGATACCCCGGGTAGCTTCGACCACGCTTCTGCGCGAGTAGCTAGGGGTAGGATGCAGACCGGGCTCTGGCCGTGACCTGGCAACGGCTCGAGAGCCCCGGTACCCTGGGAACACAACGCCGTGTTTACAGCGTTCGAGGCGGGGGGCGCGCTGGGCACAGCGGGCAGTCTGGCTGCGCTCAGAATCTCTATGGCGGGACGCACAGCGAGAGTGAGCGGGGCGAATCCCGTGGGATTCGGCGTGCTTGCGGGAGGATGTGGGCGCAAACCTACGGGCACATCTACTGCACTGTGCACGCTTTCGGCCGGAGCCGATAGATTGTGTGTTGGTTTCGTTTTTACAGAAACCAAGGGACACGGGGCATGCAGCGTGAGCGGGCATTGTATGGGCGCAATCGCTACATTGTTTGCACAATCGACCTGAGTCAGATTTATGTGTGCTCGCCTCGCACCGTGGCGGGCTGTGTCTGGGTGTGGGAATGGGCACTGGGGCGTGGGCATTCTTACAACACTCATAACACCATCGGCCGTGGCCGGCATACCAGAAAATACACTCTTTATTGGATTTATCTGGGTAGCCATGAAAACGGCTTTTTTGTGCAGGCAAGCGGGCTGAGACACCGGCTGCTTCACTGCTAAATACACTGGCACAGTCACATCGCAAGGAACTGAACGAGCGAATCTTTTCGGTGGGGAGCCGGCCGCAGCGGGATCCGAACACCGTCGCTTTCTTAGAGTGGCTAGGAAAGCTTCGAGGCCTCGGGCTTGAGCTCAATCTTCGGCCGAGGCCCGCGCTGAGCGGGGCGGCGTCCAGCAGAGCGAGAGCGCGGTCTCTGATCCCGGGCCTGGCGGCGCTGTGTAGCGGCGGCTGCGGGCGATGCAGGCCGAGGCTGCGAGCTGCGAGCAGACGGCTGCTTAGAGCGACCTGCAGCGGAGCTCGAGCGCTTCGGGAGGAAGTGCTTCATGGCCTGCGAAGTCTTCTGCTCCTCCGAGAATCTGTCCGCGAAATCCTTGACGGCAGATCCGAAGAGGCCCGCAGGGGAAATGGGCGCGTCGAGGAATACAGAGCGCTCAGCTTCCGTCATCTCAGACAGCGTCAACCACAGATGTCTCTCAGCAACGGTGAGAGAGGCCATATTCCGCCCCATGGCCTGAGCAGCGGCTTTAGCGGCGCGTAGAGCAAGATCCGTAGCGCCTCGTAAATCCGCCACATTGATCGCACCCGGGCTTTCTTCGTCCAGTTTAAGGAGAAGGTCGGCCTGGTAGATCTGCAAGATCGCCATAGTATGCAGCGCTGAGACCGCCTGTCCAGCGGCTGTGTAAGCACGCCCGTGCAGCGATGAAGTCACCCGGCAGGCTTTAGAGGGGAGCGTCGTCTGCGCGCGCCGTCCCGCAGAGGGCGGGCAGAGATGCGACGCGACCGCCGCCTCGACAGGAGGAATGGAGAGATATCCTTTGTCTCCCGCGCCGGTGACAGAAGAAAAGGCCGCAGAAGTGGAAGTGCGCAGTCTGGCGGAGAACGGGGCGGTCCATGACTTGGCGACTTCGTCGTGGAGCTCAGGGAGGAAGGGGGCGGCCCTAGACTTAGACGGGGCTTCGTCTTTCTTGAGAAAGCGCCCGTCGAGTCTGTTGCGCGGCGGCAAGGCGGGCGCCTCCCACTCGAGGCCGATGCTTTCCACGGCCTGGGTGAGCAGACGCATCAGCTCAGCCTCAATGCCGGGTCTCCTCCCAGAGGGTTGGCTAGACACGTCAGCGGGGGGGAGGTCCACAGAGCTCGCCCAATCCTCGCTATCGGAAGCCACAAGAGAGCATACCTCAGCAGGCTCGTCCAGCTCGGGAGCGGAAGCGGCGGCAGACGGCGGGCGCTGTCCGTCCGGGAGCGACTCAAGTGAAGCCGGCGAAGCAGGCGGGCGAACCGGCGAGCTTTGGCGGGCTGGAGAAGGCTCGGGAGCGCGCTGGGCGCGACGCTTCTTGCGGCGCGGCACAGAAGGCTGGGACGCGGGTTCAGAGAACGACGCCAGGCGAGTCCGCAGAGTCGCCATAGGCAGAAGTTCGCAGTGCGGGCATCCACCATCCGCGAGCGCGATAGCCGCGTGCTCATGACTCAGGCAGGACACACAGATGACGTGACGGTCCTCATCGCTGAGTTGGGAGCGGCACGAGCCACAGAAAGGCATCTTTAAAAAGACGCAGCTCTTTTAGAACATATAATGGGTGTTGCGTCACGTAAGCAAACACACACACACACAGTGACAGAGTAAAGGATATAGTACGCCGGAAAGCGCAGCAGGTACGGCAGTTGAAGGCGGCTGGGCCAGCGACTTCAGTAGATGGCACGTCCCGCTGAGAAGGCTACAAGTCAACGGCGCGGCTTCTCACTCTGGATCCCGCGATGCGTGAGCTTCGCGTGAAGAATGAAAAAATCAGAGAAATACAGCTATCGAGGGGTATTTATAGGGCGAGACCACGCCTATACTGGTGGGACATGACGAAATGAGCGCGAAGCGTCTTCATTCGTCATTACGTCACACAGTGCCTTCACTCGATAGGCTGCAGCTTTTCCAGCGAGGCAGCCAATGGGCGCGCGAGCTGTTTCGCCCTTGTCTGCTTGCTGCTGCAAAAGCGTTTTGCATGATTAAAAAAATTAAGGATAATTTTTGGCTTCAATATCTCGAGGAAAGAGTGTTTCCCCATAGCGTAAGATATTACGCAGTACGAGAGATACTCTCGTAAGAGAACAGCTATTTTAAATGGTAGGACTTTATAACTTGAAATTGCAAGTTTATATCTCACACTTCTGAAAAAAGAAGTCAGAATTGCGAGATATAAAATTGCAAGTGCAAAAAAAAAAAGTCAGAATTGCGAGATATAAACTCGCAATTGTGAGTTATAAATCATACAATTTAAAATATTTTATTATATTTTGCGAAGTAATTTATTTCTATAATGTCAAAACAGCTATAGCTTACTCCAGTTTTCAGTGTCACATGATCAATCAGAAATAATTTGAATATGCTAATTTGATGCATCAAGTAAAACATGACCAATAACCAGATTGTGCAGACTTAGATAATATTAATTGCTATCAAAATTCCTACTTTTCCATCCTTTGGTCTCCATTGATAGGGCATCTCTGAAGACGGTCTCACCGGGTCCTTCATGGACATGCTCGGCCCTCTTCTGCCGTTCCTGGACAGTGATGTGTTGTGTCATATGGACAGAGAGGCCCTGAAACTACAACTGGAGGAGCTAAAACAATATTGCTTTCCCTCTGACACCTTCAGACAAATATCAGCTTTACTTACAGAGAGGAGCATGCTGGGGTGAGACAAAGTTGTTCCATTTTCATTTAGTTGACAACCTCTTTGTTCTGACTTCATCAGCAAAAATGTAGTTCCTCATTGAGCAAGCAAAATACAAAATGCATCTTTATTGGGAATTTGACAAAGCCCCTGTTGTTTGCAACAGAGAACCAAAAACATGGACAGTTGGGGATGTTGAGCATGTGGGAAGACTTCTCTTCACCCTTTCACCTCAGCAGATAAGATCCCTACCACTGGTAAAGGGAAACACATGCCTATTCATTCGACCAAAGCTCAGTATGGTGCAGTATGATTTCATCACATTGAACTTCTACATTTTTCCTTCAAGGTTGATTTAGGTAGAGACACAGTTGAACAGGTTCTGATGAGCCAGTGGCTTTGGAAAAACACTGACGTGGGAAAGGCTTGTTTGGACCTGAAAGGAATACGAGAAAAGATGAACAGTCTCATCCACAGGATCATTAATGGTCGATGGTGGATGAGAAGGGGTGAGTTATGTACAGAATCCATCTGATGTTATTTATGACCTCTTCGGATAGGTAAATCATATATCGCTGCTTACTAGGGCCCATCCCAAGCTGTGCAGACATTAAAGGGACATTTCCCTCGGCCTGGAGGTACTATCAGCTGAATCGAATGAAGAGGAGGGAGCTGAAGACATGCGTTGAGTTCATTGGTCAGGATGACACACTTGACGCAGAACAACGTGAAGCACTTTGGATGGAACTCAGACCAGTTAAGCAGCTTGTGCTCGTCCAAATGCTGTTGTTCAATGATTATTCAATGTTTTTTTCACACAACAACTATTATCTTAGGTGTATAAACCAGTGAAGCAGCTTAAACCAGAGCAGGTGTTGGAACTGGGTTGCATAGTGACCGAGATGGGGGAAAGAGAGCTACAGGCTGTCAACTTGTCCAGTCTGACAGTGGTGGCCCATCTTGGAGGCCTCAATGGGTGGAGCACAAAGAAAGTATGTTTTTACAGTTGTTTGGATAAGCCTGATATCATAAACAGGAAAGATACGTCACTTCTATTTATTTATTTTTTGAAACAGATGAGAGCAGTTGTCCTTGGCATAATGAAGCGACTTCAACGGAAGCCTGAAGAACTTGATGTTGTGGAGCTTGTTTCCCTTGGACATCTGCTTTGTGGCTTCAGTTCCTCTGAAATTTCCCGTCTAGATCCTTTCAACCTAAGGTCAGTGGACAAATCTATGTACACAATACAAAATGTAATATGATTCACCTTAAAATCATTGAAAGCATTTAGTTGTGTTTGTGCCCATTAGTGTGGCCGCTTTGTTTCTGAGGGAGATGGTACTGCCGTGTTCTGAGCAACAGACCGAGGCGCTGACGTCACGCCTGTCCAATCCTCTGGGCTTCGGTCCAGTCAGCAGCTGGGGCTCTGAGGTCTTTACTGAGATTGGAACCTTGGCAGGTACTGACTGTGGATTCGATTACATTCGGTTCAATGGCATGACAAAATGGGGAGGCTCATAAAAAGAATAAGACAAATTGATTCTATGTCCTCAGCTGGTCTGGAAGATATGGTATTGTCTGCACTTATAAAAGAGCAAGTGGAAGGACTGACGCCAACTGCAATAACCTTAATACCTCCAAGAAAACTGGCTGTGAGTGATGGATATTTATGCTTACATTTACTTTCTTTAATTTGGCATCCTTCGTTCATTGTTACACTTCAATAGTTAATTAACCAACCTTAGTGAGGTAGACTACTTTATGTATGTTTTCTCTCATATTTGTCATATCTGTCTATTGTCAATAGTTTTGAATTGTTTGAAGCATAGATCATACAGAAGTCACTTTCAAACCAAGCAACTTTTTCTTGGTCAACGCAACAAATACACAACCCTTTGCGAAATCTGCAAATGGGGAAATCCTAATGCGCAATTCTTAATTCACAATTCCACAGAATTCACAAAACATGACCGCACCTTTAGACAGTTTGTACGTTAAAACAGTTCAATTCTTCCCATCTACAGCGCCCCTGCTACAGCCATATACATTCAGATATATATTCAGCTATACATTCACATAAACTCTTTCCCCACCATTGACGAGTTGTGTCGTCTTTTATGAGAAAACACTTCCCTGCCATTGATGAATTTTACGGCTATCCGTGTTATAAGGTAGGGGGCGCTATTACGCATCTCCTAAATCAACAATAAACAGCATAAATTACTGAATGAAATGTCGACCATGGAAGTCGTATAGGACTGTGCAAGGTTTAGGGGCGTTTATGGACTCAATCTACTCCATCTGTGTTTTGATCATCATAATGAATCTGATCCAGACATAGTCTTTGACAGAAACGTGACTTTCTCAGCTTTTTGCTCAAAATTTAACTTTTTTATGAAACTTACCCACAATCAAAGTGTTGACAAAAAAAGAATGCATGAAGCTTGAATAAAACAGATATGAATAAAACTTTTTTGTTTAAAAGCAGAGGGTCTGTTCTATCTTTTGCTATTTTGCACATTCAGATATTCATACAACAATATATTCTGGGGGCCATGAAATTTTTGTGAAAATGACCCAAAATCGCTGGCGGTGGCTGGCAACTTAAAAAAAAAATGCTGGCTGGAAAGAGTTAGGATGCCATGTCTAGATTAAAATATCCCCAAAGGTCTGGAAACTCATGCATTCTGTTGTTTTTTAACGCGATTACGTCTTTTGAAAATACTTCCTAAGGCCCTATTTACACATGGTATTAAGATGCGTTTTGGCTGTTCGGACCACAAGTAGACGAGGGAGACAAATTTCTGTTTACAACTGGTGTTTTAATCTGTCTCAATTGTCCACTTTTAACCACTTCTGTCCTGATTTTAAGAGGAGGGTCTATGGGTGGGTAAATTTATGGGCTTTTTCAGATTGTTTGATCTAATGGACAAAATAAGCTTGCGTTATTTACATATGAAGAGACAACGGAAAAACATGCAAAGAACAGAAGCTTTTGTTTTTGCTCTGATAGCCGCAAGACCACAGTGAACACAGTGAGTGTGTTTGAAATCAGCAATGGTGAGAGAACATTGTGCTTGGTACATTTTTCGTCTTCAAACCAAACTTGGGTCTTCAGCCGACAAAGTTTAAATCCCATGCTTCCCATAATGTTTACTCATTAAGTCCGTAGGCGGACTTTTGTGTCTGTTCCTCCTGTTCAATCGCACTCTACCACATACACTACAAAAGCAATCCAATGTAATGCGTTTTCAACTACCTCTAGAAGTGGTTGAAAGTTTCAGACCCCATTTACACCTGTATTTAGCATTGTCCACCTGTGATCTGATCAACGAAAACGCATCTTGATACCAGGTGTAAACCGAGCCAAAGAGAAACATCTGAGCAGAATCAGGTGAACCCCAAACCAACATAATTGTGTTGGGTAATTGGGTTGTTTAAGTGACCCAGCTGCTAGTTCTTTATGTTTTTAATGAGCATTTATGTTTCTTAGATGACTTACCTGAAACTAAGAGCTTCTGACCAAAGATCAACGTAAGTAAGATCCCGAATCTTTGCCAACAGTTGTTCATCAGACATGCGTCTCATTATTTCAGGTGGTATTCAGTGCCACGCAGCTGTCTTGGCTGAGCTCTGAACAAGCGTGTGCTGTGACAGAGGAGCAGTGGGCAGAATTAGACAGTGAACAAAGGCACGCACTTGGCATGGCCCAGTATGAAGGCGAACTCATGCTTGAGCACAGAGGTAAGCAGTACCGTTCTGTTCAAACCATTCTTTTCAGTTGATCTGAGAACAGCTTATAAATCTATCATTTTACTAAACTATATATTTGTCTCTGCAGGCAGGAACCAGGCACCATCGTTATGGTTTGCCAGCAGCTTTACAAAATGTTTATTACTTTTTGTCTGCACATTGTGGATTCTATTATAAAGATTATAAACTAAGGCTATTTATTTGTTCCTCTTTATTGAATTCTTACTTTTATAATTAAATGTCAAATGTAATTTTTACATCATTTACAAATAAACTTTAAGCATTAATTAAAGTCAGCATGAAATGAAAATGTACAGTATTTTTTCAATGCATGTTATAGGTCTTATTGTGAACAATTCATCCGTGCAGGTTTACATTTTTAAACATGTAATGTAACCATTTTTGACCTTGAAATGTTTATTCAAAATTCACAACTGGTCCTTCCGGTGAAAATGACAGACTTCACTCTGATGAGTCTTTTCCAATAATTAGTCTATTGCATGGTTCTGTATACACAGATTCACCTAATACTTCAGTAATGCACAAATAAACAAGCCAGATTCTTTTTTTTTTCTGTGCAGTATATTAAAATGCATTAATTTTAAGTTTATGTCCAAGACTTTTCCAAACAAATCTAACAAGAATGTCTCTTTTCATAATTGCAGACAGAACTGTAGCTTTTAGGTTAAGGGGCATACGCATTTCAAAGTTTCTAATGCATTCATAATGATATACAGTTAGCTACAAACTGTCCATCTACATAATGAATTGTCAGTGCATTGAATTGCCTTTCACAAAGAGAACTGACAAAATAAAACAGCTTGACCTTTGGTCAACAAACCAAGGATGCTTGAATATTACCATCATGGCAAGCAAGAAGGGAAATATGAAATATACACTTTGAAACGTGATCCCAGTTGACGTGACCATAATGAGTTTGGGCTTCAGGAGCTTCATTATCTGGATCATTAAGTCAGCTGTGGTTAGATGTTCCCGATCTAATTGATGGGTGCACGAGAGAGGAAGCACTTACCCGCCTGATTTGCATTCCAACTTGAAGGGCTGCTTTTCATCATCGTACTCAAGGAGTGGTGAGACTGCTGTTGTGCTTAAGAAAATTACATATTACATATAACATATAACCATAAAAAAAGCTCAGAGTCCCATGATCAAGTTTATGTTAAGATAAAGAAGAATTATCAAATACGAGTTGTGGTCTATTCTGCGAAGTTTGAACACAATCCAACACGTCTTGGGTTTGAATGTAATGATCTGCGCATGCGCGTTAACCCGCATAAAACAGCACATCCATAAAGAATAAAATAATTATATATATATATATATATATATATATATATATATATATATATATATATATATATATATATATATATATATATATATATATATATTATATATATATATATATATATATATTATTTTAAGTCTGGAAGGTTGGGAAAGCTGTAAAGAGAAGAGCGTAAAGATGTTTATGAATAATAATAATAAAAAAGTAATCCTAACCATGCCCTATGAATTCCTTAAATATCTTTTAAAATTTTGATTACAATAATTATATTGTAGAGACAAAAGATATATATTTGTTTATCGTATGGGTCATGACTACATTTGTCTTGTTCCTATCATCATACATGTAATATATTTGATGAAATATTAAAATCACGATTAAATATTTAATCAATCAATTAAACCATGAAATTATATTAGTTGGTTTCCTTTTATCAACACACCACAATTAAGTTAACATGGGGTGCATTGGGTCACATGGGGATAGATGGTAGATGGTGTAATTACATAACGTGAAAAGCTATCAGTTTATTACTTTTTGCAGTCAATGATGTTTGTGCTTCGTTTTCCTTAGATTGTAAAACATATGGAAGTTTACTTCAATTTGAATGGACACAAACCTGTAAACTTTTTATAAATATGATATTAAAATTACATTTAAATCTTACAATATTTATATTGTAAGTACTTAGATGTTTGATGTATTATATTTGTTTTTAAAGTGAACGGAGCACAGGTTTCCACTAGATGGCGCCAGAAAATCAAACACCGCATGACGCGCTCAAGTGGACGCGACCTGACGTCGCTTCTCATTGCGTATATGTGTGACGTATTTCCTGAGAAGCAGTACGTAGACGTCTCTCCTGTCCAGTCCCCTGGATAGATGTGTATTTTTTTTATATCTTGTTTGTTTACTTGATTCCGCCGTTTTGAAACGTTCTAGCATGCGTACGTAACTATGTTGGCGTATCGGCCCAAAGGTGGCACAGACGAACCGGGTCTCAGTGATGCCTTAGCGTCGCGTTACGTGCGACCGAGCGACAAAACCTATCGCAAAGTTTCCCTATTGTACAGTAGATGAGTGCGCGTGGACTTTAGGACAGTCCAGTACGTCAGTACATTTCATTCTGTCCTCTTGACAACACTATTTCGTCAGTGTCTTGAGTTTAGCTTTGTTTTCGGGACTGTATTTGTCGTCAGTCAAACACGGATGACTTTTCTTCGTGTCCGTGGACAGGTTTAACGTTAGTGGATTTACGTCGTGTCCAAGGAAACGGGAAGATTAAGTTACACGCTGATGCTGTTGAGGTAAGATATTCATTCAGTAGTTATGAAGTAAACCATTAGTCTTGTGTCTTGTTCCGCACTAGAGGAAGTAGTCTACAAACTTATGTGAATCATATACGATTGTTTTATAACTACCATTTTGAATGCTTACCTTCGGCTGAAAACAATATCATGTTCTATTGAAAAAAAAAGACACACCGTTGCACAGCTGCTGCATTGTTACATTTATAAATAAATGACAATACGATATCTTTATCAATTAAACATACATTTCCACCTAAAAGTATCTGGACACTTAATAAAACGTAATTTAATTGCGACATGGATATTAATTGGTTTCATATTTTATTTATTTTTGAAAACAACACAAACACATTTTACATGCAACACATTTTTCAAGTGAATGAATAGTTTATTTAGATTTTAAATGAGGACAAAAAAGATATTTGGACAGGTTAAGTTAACATTTTTGTTGTTAACCTCACTAGTGTTTGCACACCTACCATTTGTGCATACTGCTTTTGTGCTTTGTTGGTCTAAAACTTGCATTATAACTTTAAATTGATGTCATTTTTACTTATTTACTGCATATTAATTTATAGCTGTCGTCTTCAGTGATCCTTGACAATAACATGACTTGTTTTTGACAAATAAAACTAATTAACTATAATTTTGATACCTAAAATCACCCCGAGACCAGTTGAATAAAAAGTTAAATTACACAAATGTCTCAGAAAATTTGTTCTGAGAAAAGCATAATTTGTTTGCAGATACCAAAAGGTTTGATATTTTGCTGTGTAATTCAGTTTTATTCTTATTTAAGTGACTATATAGGCTACAATTTGGAAATGGTCAAAGTCATTTATCAAAGTGTGCTGTTGTTTTAAGGTGGAGTGTTCAACTTTTTAAATATAATTTAAATTATTTGTATCAAAGTAAAGTGCCGTTATCAAGTGTTTGGATCCCAATGTTAAAGTTAGAGTTGTCCTGTTTCTTTTTTGTTTTATTAGCCCTGAAATAAAAAGTGATCATACTTTTATTTCATTATTTTTCCCCATGAGACTAATGTTTCATCCATTACCAATCCCAGTGCCAGGAAACAAAAGTTTGCCTCTTCTTTGGAAAAAACATTTACTTGCGTTTTGAAATGAAGAATGGATTGCATATGTGCAGCTGTCTGATAACATTTAGCCTAGACTCCCTTTAATTTTCAGATAAAATGGGCTTCTAAAAATCCCACAAGTTGCATCCTGTCTTGAGTTGTTTTTTTTTCCCAAGTGGTCCGCACTTACTGTCAGTCGTCTCACTGCTGGTTTCCTCTCCCTGTTAAGTGTTAACCATGTTGTGATGTCATGAGTGGGTGTACTTTGAGATCAGGGCTGGCACAGCTTTAAATTGCTGTCAGGAAAGTTATGCACTTCTTGTTCAGCCTAGTTAATCTGGGTTACACATGTTCAGTGCTCAAGTGAGTATTGTTTTATTTCCTTCTCTTTACCTGATAAAAACATTGTGTAGGGAAATGTGACCTAGTCTATTGCTTAGTGATAGTAATTTACCGTCCATGTTAAGAACTTGTTTGTAAACATTTTTTGTTTCATGTTTCCTGTAAAGTTTTATTTTTTTAATTTGTCACTTTTTTCCAATAACTGAAGGTTTTGGCAAAAGGTTTGGGGTTGTTGAAGCATTGTTTTATGTGAAATACTTTGTGGAAATGACTCTAAGAATATGTAGTCTAAATTTGCATGTGTAGTAAATTGATCTTATGAGGTAAATCGGTTGTCAAACATTTGTAGCAATATTTTTGTGTTCTCATAAACAAGTGTTTGATGATCAAAAAAGCTGTTAGCTATTTACTTTACAGTAAAGCTCAATTAGTCTTACTAAACTCGTTAAACAATTACAGGCTTTATTACATAGCCTTAATTCTGTCAGTTGGATTATTTTTCTGTGTTGTGCTTTCAAATCGAAAAAAACAAAACAAAATGCAGATTCATTTACTAATATAAGCATCTTTTTAATGAAAACATTAAGGCTAGTTAAAACAAGTATAAAGGCTTTATACAGCATTTTGATTTTTAAATTGGAAGAGTGTTTGTAGAAAATCGTGTAGGCTATGTTTCAGAATTGAAAGTATAATATATTTCCTGCAAATTTGTGGTAGAACACTTGTCTGACTCTGGATTTCGATGAAGTGTAGTCTAACCCAGCCGACTGCATTCTTTTGACATTGTTATGTTGAGAATGACATTTGAGAGTCAATCAAAAAGCAGGTAAATGAGGACATGTCATTTGAGCCAACACGGAAATGTGCTCCACATTTGTTAGGTAGAATAATCGAGTAAACTCTCTCCTAAAAGGAAATACCAGCAGTTGTTGTTGTTTTTTTCCCCTCACGTCAAACAGAATGAAAATGTGAGTTGTCTTATCAGATCTTGCATGGGACAAAATTTCAATTGCCCCTCATTTACAAAAAAAGAAGACATAGTGTCTAATGAGACTGTGTTACAAGTGTTTATATGATTTGTAAAATAGACCATTAAGGGTGTGGACAGAATCGCTCCACCGATATAACCATCGTATAGTTTTGCTGAAGCGAACCAGCGTTTAGAACAAGCAAGGGTTTTTATTCTTAGTTTTTTTTTTTTTTTTCAATAAGATCAAATAAATTGCAAGCCAAACTTAGTCACTAAAAATGGTTTCCGAAAAAAAACCCGTTTCTCTGCCTTTAGTCAAATGAATGGACAAAATGCAGGGTGAACTGAGTACGCTGATTTATTCCCTAACGAAACAGCAAGTTTCTGGCAAGTTGAGCTTCAAGTCAACAAGAATCTTGCATCAGAGTTTGCTTAGTCATAAGAGAGGAGAAGCAGGATGATGGTTTTGAAGTGAGACGACAGTCTGTCACTGAATATGGATGTTGATGAATATTTCTGTGGAAGAATAAGTCAACTGTGCTCCCTCCCTTTGGTTAACTGGTGGCTTACCAGCAAAGATGATGACTTGGCACATTACTTATGGAAGTCAGAAAGCTTCAATTTTTTTCATTTTCAGCGAAAATATTCAGCCCTTCTTTTGAGCAATGAAGTTATTATTTGCTTCTGCATGGTTTTCAGTCGATGGTTGTACAGTATTAATATTATGTTGGATCTAAAGGGGAGTTGGATATAGCGATTAAATCACTGGAGGTTGCAGAAATATATTTACTGTTGCTTAGTCGCAGGCATTCATACTCGACAACAATCCAGCTGTATCAGGCGGCAGATCATGTGACATGATGCTGTATAGTTGCGTAAATTTGCTGTTGCTCAAGTCACCTCAAATTGTGAACTCTATTTGAAAACAATTACCTTGATCCCTGCAAATCTCTGTCAATGTGAACGCCCTTTAATTTTCACTGTCAGACTTTTTTTGTACTCTGGAAAGGTTTTTGGAAAGACATTTATATATTTTATATCTAAACTTGGACCTCTGATAACAGAATGATCACTCTAAATTAATGTAAACATGCATTTTCTGTAAAGCTGCTTTGAAAGAATATGTATTGTGAATAAACATGAATTGAGTATTTTGTCTGCGATCCCAGGTAGACATAGAAAAAAATATACTTCACTCCCTCACAGCCTCTTTTACATTTGTTTTTAATAAATATACGACTACAGTCCTTTAACTGATTGGAATCAAACCACTGCATTTTGCTGTCGCCGTAAACATTTTGTTTGGGTGTGCTGTTAATTTTTACCTAGCCTAGTTAGTCAGTTCCACAGTATTAAAGCTCATCTGTGATTCATATCCTCAATTATTCTCTTGCACCTGCAACTCAAATGACTCATTCTGCAATCTTCCATCTTTCCCTCTCCCCAGGTGATTTCTGAAGCGCTCCGAGTGCATCTCTCTTCCTCGGCTCCGTCTCTGCATGTGCCCGGGGCAGCACAGATATAGCAGTGGGCCGCTGTGCTGACGGACTTGGTGACATTAGGAACTCCTGCCTTGGTTCCCTCCATTGTGTCTAATGGATCTCAGGCTTGCCTCATTGACGCTCTGTACACTACTGATTCTCGTGACCTCTGGGCCACAGCCATCCATCGGAGAGAAGGTTTACACCAACACATGGGCCGTCCACATCACTGGGGGAGAGCAGGAAGCTAACCGGATTGCTAGCAAGCATGGCTTTGTAAACCACGGGAATGTGAGTGTTGTGTTCAGACAAGTAATTCTTGTATGTTTGGCTCGCTCATCTATGTGCATCCGTGTTCCTTTTTAAAACGAAAGGTGTTAAGGCCTATTGAACTGCCTTTATTTTCAATGTTGTCAGCAAAGACTATAGGGTCAAAGAGAATATTGGGTCATAGTTCAACTCCAAATCAAGAGAATTTTTTCCTCGCATGTTTTTAAGTAATAAAACCTAGTTTTAAGCCCTTTAAAATTTATTTGCACTGATGTTAAAATATAGTAATAACAACCATTCTTTAAAAAAAAAAAAATAAGTAAGTAGCTAAATTTGCAAGTAGTAGCAAATTAAAGTCGTAGATCTAGTCGCTGTCCCCCACTGCTGCTCTCATTCGTTTTTTGGTCTGGGTTCCTTACAATGTTGTTGTTGGTTAAATTAAGATTTGAAAGACAGACTTGTTCCTCGTTTGGGCTTGTTTATTAGATAATGTTGTGTCATTCGGGATGACTTTCTGGTTTTAAATGCACAACCATTTAAAAGTTTGGTGTCAGTGTCAGTAAAAATCATAAATATGGTAAAAACACAAAACAGTAATATTGTGAAATATTATTACAATCTAAAATAACCTTTTTATTGTAATATATTTTAAAATGTCATTTATTCCTGTGATGCAAAGCTGAATTTTCAGCATCATTACAGTATCACATGATCCTTCAGAAATCATTCTAATATGCTGATTTGCTGCTCAAGAAACATTTCTTATTTTTATCAATATTGAAAATGCTGAATACCGTGGAATATGTGGAAACCGTGATTCATTTTTCAGGATTATTTGATGACCAGATAGAACAGCATTTTATTTTAAATGGAAATCTTTTGTAAAATAAATGTCTTTACCGTCACTTTAACAAAAATGATCGTTGTAATTCATCGGTGCTGATTGAAAAGTATGAATTTCTTTAAAGAAAGAAAATCTCACTGACCCCAAATCTTTGAATGGCAGGGCTTGACATTAACTTTTTGAGGTACTTGTCCTTCGGACAAGTAAATTTATGTTTCACTTGTCCATGCACAAAAGTCACTTGTCCGGGTAAAGATTTATAATTTTATTTAGGGCTGCACTATTTGAAGAAAATATCATATTGCAATTATTGAGGTCAATATTGCAATTGCGATATAATAAACAAATGGTTTCATGAGTCAACTTGTTTGGTTCTAAAGCAAATGCACACACAGATTAGTGATAATTCTGAAATTAGCAATAACAACTAAATGATTGGATAACGTCTATAATGATCAATAAGCCATTGTCTAGATAAAAAAATAACTGTCTAACAGGACATACAGAAATTGAAAAAAGTGATCAAACAAAACAAAATTATATATAGACTAATCCTTATTAAAGCTACACAAGTTCTTTAGTCAAGAGCAGTGAGTAATTTTCTCTGTTCCCTTTGTTTTTTGATTAATTTTACTGACAGTACTTTATTGGCAGCTGGCCCTTTAAGACCAGCTGCTTTCTGACGGAGATGCAGATCTCACCCACGCCTCATTCTCTCACGAGTCTTTATGTCCATAATAAGACGGCTCGTATTTTATGAACGACATTTTGGCATAATTGTGTGTGTTATTGTTCGTTCAAGCGTGAAAGAGAACTGTATTCTGGCGCGTGGACTGTGCATGCGCATCATACTGGCGCGCGTCTTTCTGTGATTCACATTCAGGACATTCACAGGCAGCGCGAAAAATGTGTTCGTTTCAAATCGGTACAATTAAATCTGTAAAATAGACGCAATGAGTGGCACATAACGTGAAGTAACATGGCATTTATTTAGTTTGAAATTTAACTTGTCCAGTGGGACAACTAATTTTCTCTTCCACTTGTCCTACAAAAAATCCACTTGTCCCGGACAAGCGGACAAGCCTTAATGTCGAGCCCTGAATGGTATTGCAAGTTGTTTGATATTAACTTTTATAATTTTCACTACTACAGTTACAGGCGTTACTCAATAGAAAGTGTTTTTCAATTGTATAGATAATTGTTCATGGCGCTTCTGTTGTATGAACGGGAAAATGTGTTAATACTGTTAGTAGATATGATTGTCAGTCTCAAACACTGACTGTCCACGTGACTTTGAGAACTTTTAAAGCATGAGATTCTAATTAGTAAAGATGCATATTTGTCCTTTTCTTCCTCTCACTAACCCATTCTGTAGAACTCATGAATTTTGAACATTTCCTGCATGTTACGTCTCAATGCTCTGGCTCTCTGAAGGAATGCATAAAACATCTTCCTCTTTCTCCGGTTGTCATTTGATATTCTCAGCTTGTAACATGCCCTTGACTGTAGACTTGTGTGGAATGAGCTGCTACCTCACTTCCTGACCAATATACACTTTTTTTTTTGAACATGTTCCGATTAGACAGTTTTAAACTTCCTGCTCTTGAACAAAACTAATCCGATTTTTCATTTACCATACGTAATTGAAAGCACATTATAGCAGTCGAGAGTCAATTCATTAGGTTAGATGATTCATTTAGATGTATTTTACAGCCCACCCTCCTGTAATGGGTTCACTTTAAAACGCAAACAGCCCTGTGTCCAGATGGTACTGTAAAGCCAGGTGATGAATGGATCCTTGCACGCATTGTCAGGAGCACTGAATATGCTGCGGTTAGTAATTGCTGAAAATGAATGCCTCGGGGTCCACACTGGCATTCAGTCCTGTATCTCTTGAGATATGAACTAATAACGCTGCCATTTTTAGTGTTGCGAGGCAGCGTGTGTGGCCGCTTTTAAAATGCAGCTTCTATGCTCGGGTTTATTCATGATGACTTGTCACTGAGGCTGCCTTTACACTGCTAGTCTTAATGCACTGATCTTTTGACCATATCCGTTGTTTTTGTGGTCCCGCCTGTTTACCTTCACTTTTAGACATGACTGGTTTCCGATATCTGTTTACATTAATCCTCACCCAAAATGATTATGTTGGTAATCGCTTTACTATTCGACATGGTTGACTTTCAGATTTTGAATGTCCTTACTAAAATTATTATATAATTTAAGTTGGTGGCCATGATTATTTGCCAGCATGGACTAGTTAAAAGCTGTCATGGATGTTTGCAGTACAAAATCTGACTAACGGATATAGTCTGGAAAATATTGGTAATTTTTGTTTGTTTTATCTACGGTTCGTTTAGATCGAATTTATCTCCTAGTTACTGAGAAATATAATGTATCTTATCTTTCAGTAGTGAAGCTGTTTTATTTGTAAAATTCATTAGGTTGAAAACCAGTGTCTATGCTCCTGAATGTTTCTGAGAAACCAGAAAAGTTTCCACCTCAATAAAAAAAAGCTGTGAGTTTTAGTGTGAGCGCATACAAGCTCGTCTGCTTCATAATGTGGCATTAAAAAGTTATCTTTGTGGCAAATGCGTCGCCTTCGCCTCTTGTGATGTCTGGGAATTCCAAGGAGAACTGGGTGTACGTGTTTAGACGCAGGTTAGATGTTCAGATATCCGATATGTATATGTATCTGATTTAAAACCACATTTGCAAGTGGCTCAGAACGTGCCAGTGTAAACGCAGCCTGAGTGATGGTTTCGCAGCTGACCAAAGTTCATTACCGTACTTCAGACATATTTCTGCTTTTATCATTGGTAGAACTGGAATTGGTTTTGTAGGACCAGCAAATTACTAGTGGCATTATTATAACTGTAGCCTACGATTTAAAAGCTTAGTGTCCATAAATGGGTTAAAAATCCCATAGACTTATATTGAGCCATAGAGACTAAAAATCATATAGGCTTGTGCATGGAAGTTTTATTTTGAAATATGTTTCTGATGGTCTATGATTTTTTGGAACTTTACCAGAACCCTTTCGATGTTCATGTTAAAGGACTAAACATGTCATTTTGATTTGCATGATCATTGATAATGCAAATGATAATTACCATTATGATGTTTTTCTTTCTATGATCGTAAGAAGGGGAAGAAACTTAAAGCCGCAGGATGCTTTTGAGCTTGAAACGGAGAATGTTTACGTTGGACTGTCTTGCTGTTATGGATCACTGTAAATCACCTGTGATCTTTTATAATAAGATTGTAGCATGGTTTTTTCCACTGTGAGACCGCTGCAGCTCCGCAGAACAGAAATCACACCTGGCCGAGCCCCAGACCCACATTGTGTGATGAGACATGCTGACAGCACTGTTGGCAGAGTTTGAAAAGCGTATCGTTTGGTTACACCAGTGCCGTGGGCTTAACATTTTTAACATGTCTCATTTGTGTTCCAAGTGGAGGATTTCTTCTACATACAGAGAAAAGCTTCTGATTTATCCAAACAGTACCTGCTCTTTTTCTTTGCTTTTCTGTAGTTTTTTTTCCTCTCTGTTTTTCTTTGGTGATGTAATGAGTGGCATGAATAAGCCGTTGATGTGCTCTCAAGTGTGAAAACATTTAACTTAGAAAGATACTTTTAATTTTCTTTCGGTTAAATATTTAAAGGGATATTTCACCCAAAAAGGAAGATTACTCCATGTTTTACTCACCCTTAAGCCATTCTAGGTGTATATGACTTTCTTCTTTCAGACGAACACAATCGGAGGTATATTAAAAAATATCATTGCAATAACATTCCAAGCTTTATAATGGTAGTGAATGGTCCAAAAAAGCCCGTCCGTCCGTCCATCCATCCATCCATCCATCCATCATAAAAGTGCTCTCCACGGCTCTGGGGGGTTAATAAAAGCCTTTTGATACGTTTGTGTAAGAAAAACATCTATATTTAAAACTTTATAAACTAAAATAACTAGCTTCCGACAGACGGCCGTATGCATCGATGTATGGTGAAAGAGTAAACCCTGTCCTGACTTGAAAGAGCAATGATATTTTTTTTATATAACTCTGATTGTGTTCGTCAGCAATGGTGTTGACATGAATTTGCACATGGTTTGTCTTAAACCATATTAAAAACACCACATGGACATATAAACAACATTAAAAGCTTGATTTTCAACACAGGGGGACTTTAAGGAAGGCGATGTGATTGAGGGAAAAGAGGGAAATAATAAATGAGATGACTTGGCTATGTTATTGAGGAGTGCATTATGAGATTTATGAAGAGAAGCTGTGTGAGCACGGCAAAGTCTGCAAAGAAATGTGGGTTAGAGGTGGATCCCTTTAGGTCCTGGACACCATCCAGATACATCATCTCATTATTTTCCTGGTTGCTTGGTCAGGATTCATTTTGTTACCTCCCCCTGTGTTTGGAGTTTAGGCAGCCGTTGTGACTCAATGGTTTCATGGTGAAGTCTTTAGGATTGTCTGAGACCATATGAGACAGAGACATCTGTTCCATTTTAGTTATCTTTGCTTTCATTCCCTCATGATCATAATTCACAGACGCTCTAGGGCCAAATCATGGTGGAATAGTGTGTTTTTTATTTAATTTTTTTTTACTTTTAATGTAGTATATTGTCGATGGCAACTTTCCCATAAAGGCCAATTATGAATCCCACCCAAAATCACTTTGAATTGTCTGTGAGAAATTCCCTGTTTCATTTATTTGATTATAATGTTGATGGAAAACAAGGGCTTGGATTACCAGAAATGAATCTGTTTGAAGGATTTCACAGCTGGGAAACCAGACGGATACTTGCAGGTGTTTGCGCTGATGTCGAGGGAAAGCGAGATCCTGGGCTGCAGCTGAAGTTTTATGGTACGTAATTGTGCCAGGACTACACAGCAGTAGATTTGCTTCAAGGCACAAGTTGAATTATAGGGACTTGCTGAATATCATGATAATGTGCCTCTGTAGTTGACTGACACAATGTAAACAAGTTACTTTTTTAACTTTAGTAATGCAGTTTAAAAATGTTGGTAATGCCCTTAAGATGATGTCTGATTAAAGATGTCAGAAGCATGTACAATGAATTGATAGTCAGAAATGAGAGATGTTTGAGAGTCTTGCAGTTGCATTTAGTGCCTTGCCTACTAACCTACATCCTGCTAGCTTATAAATTAAAGTTCAAAGCCACATTCACTAATTCATACAGTCCTGCTGTTTGCTTTCTTCTCCATGTTGTGTTTTTTTCCATGACTAAGAGACTCATTTAGGAGTTCCCATTACAAAGGCCGTGTTGTTTTTCTAGGTATTTCAAATGTTTTATTTACAGACAGCTTTTTAGTCAAGCACATAAGCTAACACAAGAGAACTTTTAAGTTCAGTTGTTTCTTGATGAGTAATCATCAGATAAAGAATACAAACATCATTTTGAGTGAATTGAATTGAACTCGGTTCTGTTTGAATTAATTATCAAAGGAGAAATACTGAATGTAGCATGTTATTGTCTTGACAACGAGTTTGAGTTAGGCTAAAGTAGGTCTATTTAACAGTAGCATTCAAGTAAGAAATTAAATAATCAAATATAAAAAGCACTGCATAGTCTTCACTCTATAAATTAAATAAACATGTAATTCAGTCAAGTTCAGAATTCAGAATTTTAATTCAATTATCTTTTCTTTTGTTGTTTGTCTGATTAACATTAATAACACAGACAGCAGCAGGTTTATTAGGCTGCCGTCTCTTTAAGACCTGACTTATTTATTATGAGTTGATGAGTTAATTGATCTGAGTTTTAATATGCTCCTGTTCATAGAGATATTTTTTGATGGATGCCGAGGCTTTTTAGGTTGGGTGGAATCTGCGATCTCTGACCCAGTTTGTTTGCTGGCTTCCATGACTGCAATGCACTGGGTGTCGAAAACACAGTGGGCGGAAACACACAGACCAAAAAAACCCAGACATTTCGACATGGAACGCACATTTCAAAGTACAAAAATCGCTGTAGCATTGTTTTCAGAGAAGCCAGTATGTGATCTTAGCATGTTTCCTAAATATCTGCTAACATATTATGGTATTTTTATGCTTTACAGAACAGTCAAAAAATGACATAAAGCACCTTTAAACATCAAATATGTTCAAATTGGCTGTCGTTGTGTAAAGTCGCGCAACGTTTTCTCTTTCAGTGTGTAAACAGACCAATTAGTTGTCGTGAAATTGCCTTGACTGTTCCAGACTATTTTTATTCCATGTCACTTGAAGGTTTTCATATAATGGTGATTTTTGTCCTCGTAATGCTTTAACCTTATTTCTGTGCCTACAACACAAGATGCAGGTTATTGCATCTGTATGCAAAGGTTATTTTACCCCATTACCTGGTTTACCTTCCTAGAAGCAATATCTGCTTTATAAAGAGAGGATTGCGGAACTTCAAAAACAAAGCTTGTGTCCTCACAACCATACTATTTTGAAAAATAATTTTTACGTGCCGTCCCAATGATTTATAGCTTTTGATGGGTTCCCATGCCTCTCTTTGTAACTGTGGGGATCTTGAGTCAGAAAATGGCACTTGCCACATTCATGGGAACCGCAAACATGTTTCAAGCTCGCTGTGTTTTTTTTTCTCAGTAGATGTCGCGGTGTTCTTCTGTGGTTCACGTGTCTTACTTAACCCTTTTTAGCTTGCTCAAATTCCTTTCAGTCCCTCAAAAATGTTACACTGAAAGATAATATGAAAGCTTAAGGCTAAAAATGACCCAGAAGGAAAGAGGAAGAAAAAGCGCATAGGCTAATTGGCCCCCAGAGAGTTTCAGCTGTTGAGAGGAAAGGGTTCGTCGGAGTCCATGATAGTCCAGACTGACACTCTTCAATTGAGTTGTCCAGGTATTTCCTTCCCTACTCTCCATTTTATCTAAACCAGTGAAATGGTTTATTCATGGGAACTAGGCTTTCAAAAAAAGATTTCCATTTTCTCAGAAAACCCATTGTTTTTTCATCACATTGGTTCAAAGAGGTGTTCTTACAAGATAAATATTGCATCACAATTCACTGTTTTGTAACTCAGCATGTTGGTGCAAGCGATTGGTGATAAGTTTTTAACTGTCGACTTGCCTTCTCTGCAAAGCACAGAAGAAAGAATGAACCCTTAAAGCTAGGGTGTTGATTGCTCTTGATTTTAATCTTTTTGCCTTTTGGTTTTCAGACATATAAGAGTGTATTATTCCAATCCATAGAGTCATTGCTTCATTGCCTGTTCTTGCCCCTATGGCTCCCCACCGCTCTCTGTAGACAATCACAGCGCAGTTGGATATTTCTAATGAAAGCTAATGAGCTGTGAACATTGACTTGTCTTTTGTGATAGAGGAAGAGTGAGAATTGAGGGTGAGAATACTCTTTTGACTAGTCAGGTTTTCGGGCACCGCAAGCATCATTCTTACTCTGGTTGATTTTCTCAAGACCACAGTGCAAGATCTTAAACTCCTGGAGTCGATAGACATTGACATATCGATCTACATGCATGTGACTAGTTTTATTAATTTGTTGTGCTTGTAGAAACAACCTCTTTTTCCTCTGCTTTTTTAACTCTTTGATTAGAATGAAATCTAAGATTGTTTTCTTGTTTTGAAAACTATAAATATTTACATTTCTTTAACGATTATCCATTGATAATAATAAAGTTTAATTTTATTTAATCGTCTAATTAATTGACTATACATTTTAAATAAAAATGTATAATCAATTTAAATGAAGATTTTTTTTTTGTTGCTCATAAAACAAGCGCACAAACATTGAAAGATGGACCAGAACATCAAAGAGTTTTTGGGTTGGACTCTTTTGACTACTTGGCCTATATGATTAGTTAACACTTTTCTCTTGTTGGATTGTCGGGACACTTCTGCCATTTAAATGCAGTATCAGATCATATGATTCTAAGCAAATTGTCATGTGCCATTCCCCTCCCTGACATCAGCTGGTTGTATCATAAACTAGCAGTGTGGAAATCAGTCTACTTTTAAATGCTTCTAGTGCTACCTGTGTAGTTCAAGCTGAAGTAGCCATAAAGCCTAAATGTTCTTTGTAATAAAGATCCCACCTCTTAAAGAGTTGGTGTTTGTTTGAAAGCCAGCTACATTTCCAGACAGTATAAAAAGCCAGTTTGTTTTATAATGTAATGACGTAATGCAAAACTCAGTGAATTTATGTTCTTGAGCAGCCTCGGGTGGTGTTTTCCTGTTTGGAAGGCTTTCTTACATCTGTTGACATCTTTTCACACATCTAAGCCCAAGCGTCCTGCCAGACTGTTAAAGACCCACAACAAGTCGTCTGCAATGTGTCTGCTGCAGCTCTAGTAATTAATAGAGTTCCCCTGAGCTAATGAAGGACTAGAAAGGCATTTTGTTTTGTTGATCATTTTTTAGAAGTTTGCTTTGGTATTTTGTATACCTTTTTTAAAGAATTAAAGAACCCATGCAGTTTTTTTAATGTGTTGACTCATTTCCTATTGAACAGGAAGTTTGCCCATGACTTCTAAAATTAATAAGTTGTTAAGGCTCAGTTACTTGTATACATATTTTATACCTCAGAAGATTTGATGAAGATGAAGATTTCTTTTTAAATGAATGCTGTTCTTTCAAAGAATCCTGTAAAAAATCAAGATTTCCACAAAAATATTAAGCAACACAAATGTTTTCAACAATAATGTTTTCAACAATAACATGATGTCTCTTGAACATCAAATCAGCATATTGGAATGATTTTCTGAAGGATCATGTGACACTGAAGACTATTCGTTTTTAAAGGGCACCTAATATGGCATTTAAAATGTTCCTAATATTGTTCTGGGAGTCCCCAACAACAGTTTTACATGCATGCAATGATAAAAAACACTTTTGTTGTCTTATAATATGCATTTATTTTTACCTGATTTGCTCACCGACTCCCAAATGATTCGTTCAACGACTCATTTTTCCAAACTCCTCCTTTACGTGACGTTAATCGGCGGTGATTGGTCAGATGACCCAGTCAGTTATTGTTTGTGTTAGCCCAACGCATAAACATATTGATAAAGCACTGCAGTACTACAAGACGCTCTATTCTTTATGACAACTCCAATAACAACGACAAACATTTCACATATTTAAAAAAAAATTGACATCGGAGACCTAGAAGCTGCGTTGAGCGTAACTTACACAACACACACACATACTTATTGAGCATGCTACAAAACCCATAAAAGCAACAATTATTAATAATACTTACAGGTTGTGATTCGGAGGAGGAAGCTGATCCAAATAAACTTGGTACTGAACCTTCATTCAGTATCAGCCGGCTCGCGAATCCACACTTAATAGCATTTATGTTTGTAAAGCGATCGTCATTAAAATGGCACGAACACAGCTCAAGGTTCGGTTTTGCGTCGCACTTCAGAACACAGCGTCTCGTCGCCATGATTCCCTGGCGTCTACCTTTGGCGTCTATGAGCGCAATAAGTGGGCGTATCTTATTCAAACAACTTGTCAAGTTGACGTCATCTAGACAGAGAAAAAGCATCGTTCATCTATCGATTCATATCAGCGACTCAGAGTCGACTCTTACTTTTGAGAGACAATAACTTTGTATACGGTGAACTTTCATATTTAAAACTTTGCAGGATGTTTTCGTTCACTTAGATCTATTTTACACACTACATGAAAGATCATTTTCAAAATTCCATAATAGGTACCCTTTAATTAACTTATTTCAAATTGTAAAAAAATTTTCACAATTTATTTTTTTGTTTGTTATCAAATAATTGCAGCCTTGGTGAGCATATAAATTATGAGGGAAAAAATATAAAAAAATGTTACTGACCCCAAATTTTTGAATGGTAGTGTATATTTCTTTATTTGTCTAAAAATACTATATTATTTTCATTTTATATATATATATATATATAAAGGCCTATATTTTTTTTACATAGGCCTATAGGCTATTGTTGTCTCCATTTTAAATATTTCCTGTGAACTTAAATCAATGCAGTCTGTGTGTTACCAAGTTGAAAAATTAGATCCAGCAAGACATTTTTAATATAGGCTATTGTTTAGACAGTATTATTAAAGTTAGCTAATGTTGTGATTTAAGAATGTTTGATTGTCTTTTGTATGTTTTATGTTTTTAAGTATCTCCTTTTGTGATTTCAGTATTTAATGGATGATTAGATTTGTTTAAATGTTTTTCAACACTCCAGATTAATGCTGTTTAACTGGTCAAACAACACAAAGTTTAAAGATTTTCGGATGCAGATTAGTTGAAGCTAAACGGTTTGTTTTGAAATCAGGTAATAGGTATTTGCTCTTGCCCAGTCAGAAACTAAAGAAAAGAATCAGATTTAGTGGTTTCAGATTTGTTCAGTATGTGAATACTGAACACTGATAGTCCTGAGAATCTTGACTACGCCTCATACTTACAAAACAAGCTCTAACTCGAGGTTGCAGACAACAGCAGGGTAATGATACAACAGTGTTGGGTTTGGTCTGGTCTTTAACCACACCTCGACACCTCCACACAAAACATCTCCTTCAGTTTCAGAGAAATTACACCCCTGTTATAATAAACCATTGTTGCAAACCTGCAACCGGAGTGAACATCCTCAGCATGACCGATTTGAAGCGACACTGGCAGATTTTTATTGTTCTTTTTAGCCATGTCTTTTGCTGTGTTGCAGCTGTCCGGAGTGAAAGATAGACTCAAGAAATGGAAGCAGAACCCGAAAACCAAAGCCAGATGTGTTTAAGGTGTGAGCTTAATGTCCTTTTTTTTCCTAAGCATTGTCACCCTGCCTCCCACTCCGGCTCGGTTCTCCACAAACCGTTTAATTAAGACATGGCATAGTTCGACATGGTCAGATAGAGTGAGATTTCATTAGATTGTCTGCATTTTTCTCCCCCTTTTTTCACCAAGGCCTTGGCTCAATTTGTCAAGGCCAAGCTCGTGTGCAAGCATACCCCTTGGCCTGTCACAGAGATAAATCATCTGTGAACGGAAAGGAATTGCTTAAAACGAACGAGTCCTTGAGCTAGACTAAAAAAAAACAATGTCTTCTTGACATTGTGCTGGGCTTGTCTACTGTTGAAGGTGCTTGTACTTTGTCAGTGTAAGGCCAATGATGAATTTTGAATGGTAATTTATTGTCTATAGCAAAAGCTTAGAGGATATAGTATATTTGCGGAATATGTTTATAGGAGCAAAATGGTAAATGTATTCTTGATCTTGGCAAGAGAAGTTGAGTTGGATTTGTTTTTGATGTTTTTTGCTTAAAGCATTTTACAGCCAACTGAACACTTCCTGTAATGTCACAGATTCACTTCCTTCACGAAGGCTGTTTTAAAAGGTTGATAGCAGTCTTATATTGACTTTTAAGATGACCCATTTTAGCTAAATCATAAGCAGCATCATGTTTATATTTCATAGAGAAGGCATTCTCAGAATACATTCCATCTAGGAGAGAGTTATCCAAGAATAATGAAGCCAGAGAAATGTTGTATGCTTATGTTAATATGATTTTTTTCTGAAATGTCTAGTCTAACAGGCCCAATTTACCCAATACTTGTGTGTACTTAGTATTAGTATTATGTGTATTTAGTTAGGCAGTTGACTAATTTTTTTTAGATAGTCAGACTAGTAACCCAAAGGTCGTGAGTTCAATTCTCAATACCGACATAAAATGACTGAGATGCCCTTGAGCAAGGCACCTAACCCCCAATTGCTCCCCAGGCGCCACAACAAAAATGGCTGCCCGCTGTCCACGGTTTGCAGTTTGTGTGTTCACTACTCACTGCTCCTAATGTGTGTTCACCAAATGGGATGGGTTAAATGTAGAGGACAAATTCCAGAGTATGTGTTACCATACTTGGCCTTTACTTTGTCAACATTTATTTGAGACATATATGAGCACTATGGTAAGTGGTCCTCTGACTCTCTAGGATATATATATATATATATATTTTTTTTTTTTTTTTTACTTTACACTACAGTAGTAAAATTTCTTCACTTGCAAGATATTAAACTCTTGAGTTTTTATTTTGGTGGAAAACTGCTGATACCAACAGGTGTACAAATGCTTCTTTATTACAAATCTAGGGAAATCATACAGAAGCATGTTGGAAATTTTGCTAATATGAAATTAAAGAGTAGCTTTCCCATGTTGCGTTCCCTTAATGCACTGTAAACGTGAGTAAACCAACCCACTATGATACGCTGTAAACTCATGCAGTTTTATTTTTTAACTGCTAGAGGGCCACAAGTTACATAGTGTACCTTTTAATTAAATCGCAGCTATTTGCCATATAGCCATTTTTATTTTATTTGGATTGACAGATGGCTCAAAACACAGAAATAAATATATTTTATGATATTATGAGAGTGTAAAAATATTTTCAGTTCATTGTGAACCTACACTGGTCTCACGGTTCGATTACGATTATCATGTCACCGATTCAGTTAAATTCGATATTGTGATGCACTGCATCCTCAGTTTTACTTCAAAAGTGATGTGTGTGTGCCCGCACGCGTGTTCGCCTGTTCGGGAAGTCGCAGTGACAGAAACAGTGACGTTTCAAGGCAGTAAAGCCTGTTTATGCCATTAGAAAATTAAATTCTGTCAATCAATTTTGTTTTAAAGAAATGTTCATTTAAAAGCAGTGATCATTCATCAGTGTATAATGTTACCCTAGAGATGCGCGCATCAACCGTCGCCAAGTCTGCTGTTGAAGGTGACGATCGTTCCTTTATAATCATGCGTAACAACACAGAATAATTGTAATTTGACCATCGGGTGCAGATACTTAAATCAGAGAACATTATTGGGGTGGGTGGATGATTTGTTTTTGGCTGTGGATTCGGGAGACGTTGGAGCTCATCCGTTTAATCTAAAGCATTCAGACTCTGCAGGCGTTAACAGCTCGGGGTGATAACATGGTTTATCAAGTGGTATTACCTCCTGGCTCCTGCATATTCTATGTGTGTGTGACATGAGCGCACACAGCGCGTGTCTTCTCCAGGTCATGCTTACCAGGTTGTTCATAAAGCCGAAATGTGCCCAGATGTAGACTTTTAAAGAAGTTGGAGCATTTTTAATAATTACCCTCTGCCATTGTATGGCATAGACATAATAAATACATAGACACCCTATTGGCTGCTGGAGTGTACGTCAATGGCGCCGCCATATCAAGGAGGGCAACTTTCCCATACCTCTCATTACGGGAATTGAGAAAATTGCCTGCTTCTTATGCTGCGTGGGGCTGTACAAGTCGCCACACAATTGAAAACAGGTCTCGGGGAATTACCTTTCACAAACAAGACTGAACATTATTTTCTGGTTGTATTTGCTCATTATATATTTAGTAATAGTACCGTACACCACACCACGTACAAACCACTGAAATCGGCTGATAAATGTAAACGTTATTATTGTTTTTATCCAGGAAAACCGCAGCTCACCCGTTTACTTGCATTTGTTTACAGCGCAGTCTAGCCCTCAGCAAAATGGCGGACACGTTGACGTATTGCAGCAATGTTCCTAAGTGGCCAATAGGGCGTCTATGTATTTATTATGTCTATGTTGTATGCTACCGCGACAAAGCACATACACGATAAATGACGTCAGAAAAGCGTCAGTACATTATAATCGGTTATGGTCTATTACTGAACCGATACCGAATTGTCCTCGTCTGCATCGCGATGCATCGTAGAAACGATTATTTTCGACATCCCTAGGCAGGACAGATTAGATGGGTTACCAGTCGAGGTGGTTAATGGGAATCATTGAGAATATCACAATATTGGCTCGGCAAGATGCAGTGTGTACAGATTCACTTGTGAGGAAGGATGCATTTCAGTTATGATGCTATCTTAGAGGATGTAGGCAGTATACGGCAAGGAACCTGGGTTTGGTGCATCACTGTCAGTGTTTCCTAACATTTGTCCTGTTCTTTCTACTCAATAAATATATTCAGGTGCAAGCATCTGCAAGCCCAGGTGTGTGTTTGTGTACTTTTGCAGCTTATAAGGAGTTATGATTTTGTAATTAAGTCTTTTGCAATAAAGGCATTTCAGTGTTGCTTAGGGCCATCTAGCTGTGAATCATACTGGGAGACTAGTGGAATGTGAGACGCTCTACATTTATAAGGAGATTAGATGTCATAACTATTTTAATTGAAGCTTGCAAATTTGAAGCGTGCAAAGTGTTTGTGCATTATCGGACTAATGCCAAGATATTTAATTTGTGCTACACTCAAACTTTGATGTTCTTATATGATACATCGATCCTGCTTGGTTTCAGAAGTCAAATTTAGTTTTGTTTTGCTGAAATCACAGCAAATGAACATTTGCATTGCAAATGAGCTCACTGACATTGGGCATTGCTTAAAGACGTGTTTGTATGAGACTGTTTTTGAAGAGAGGTCCCAGAAGAACAGGTGACCTCTGCGGAACGAACTCAATTAACAAGAATTTTTACAAGCACACATAATGCGTACCCAAAAATTCATTATTACACAGTGCTTGGATGTTTTCAGCGGTGGTCTGATTTGTATTCCTTCCGTTTTAAGGTCATGTGCTAATTTTATATGTTGGTTAACTAATAGGCAAACTTTTTTATAAATCATGACTGCATTAATGTTCTTTACTTTTAAGTTTGGGGTAATTAGGAACTCATTTACAAGAAAAACTAAATGCTTGTATTTGCATTTTGGAGATTTTATTATTTTTTTATTTTATTTTTTTTTGTAACTCAAAATCAAAAAGTTCTAAATGCCCTGTTGCTCTTCTAGCAATCTCAGAGTTCTTTACGATGATTTTAATATTCACATGGTAATGATGCTTCTTAAAAGTCATGAGCTTTCTGATAAACTTTGAACTTCATGAACTCATTGAGAATGCAGAATAATTCAGAAACAAACATTCCTTAAAAGTGCACCTAATTACTTTTTAATGGCCAACTGGTACCGTATCTAGAATGCAAGGTCAGTTCTTGAATTAAAACACTTACTTTACAAATTTCATTAAAGGAACACTCCGACTTTTTTGGACTTTAGCTTATTTACTTTATCCCCCAGAGTTAGATAAGTCCATACTAGGGCTGGGTATTGACACAAATTTCACAATTCGATTCGATTTCGATTCACAAGCTTGCAATTCGATTCGATTTCGATTCCGATTCGATTCGATTCAATATTGATTATTTTGGATATCAGTTACAATAAATTGCAAGTTTTCTCAAGGAAATCAAATCTCTTAACTAATTCTGTAAACTATGGGAGTCTAGTTGTAGCCTACTAAGCTTCATTAGCCTAATATGAAGTTAATAATTAACTGTTTTGTAGCTATACAAACAGAACTTCACAGTTCACAGTCTTTGTAATATGTTTTAGCAATACATTTCTAACATTTATAATGTGTTTAGAATTTTTTTTTTTTAAATTGCCTTAACAGGGACTTTAAATTAAACTTTTATTTATTTTTATAATAAGAAGATTATATGAAATATAAACATTTAAATGGTGGTCATAAAAACTTGCCAGATTTATTCAAATATGCATTAAATATTGAAGAACATTAAGATTATAATGCATATGTAATATTGTGCATATATTTAGCAAAATGCTCCTCTCTAAAGTTATTTTTTCTAGCTGACTAACGAGTTTATGGTCATGTGGTTTTTCTGAGGTAAATATGACGATACATG
Source organism: Chrosomus eos (assembly GCA_036326025.1). NCBI lineage: Eukaryota > Metazoa > Chordata > Actinopteri > Cypriniformes > Leuciscidae > Chrosomus > Chrosomus eos. The sequence goes on along the minus strand of CM070818.1, from coordinate 14,276,494 downwards.
ACATTGATTACAAGCTGTTAAACTGACGTCTTTCCACGGTTGAAACACTGATTGAGCGAATCAATGTGACATGATACGGATTTTGATAAGTTGTACTCTATCTTTTAACACACTTTCAGATGCTCATTCATGTTTATTTTGCGCTGTATTGGTATTATTAAGCCGGAAGAGATCAAAGCGCTCCGCGCTGCTGCTTCTCTTGAGCTGAGCCAGAGCGATCTCACGCCACAGCGCCAAAACGGTATTTATGTTTTTGAATTTCAAAAGAAAATGGTCGTAATTTGAAAATTCCCACTGTTTCATATCAATAGTAACAAAGGACAAAGATTATTGCGATGTTTTGGATGCGCGCAGCCGTGCTACAATGTTCCATTCATTCAAATGAGACAGGATGACTAATCGATTCTTGAGATTTAAGAATCGATATCGGTTAGTAAAAATGAGAATCGATTAATATCGAGAAATCGATATTTATTACCCAGCCCTAGTCCATACATACCTTTTTCATCTCCGTGCGTGCTGTAACTCTGTTTGACGCACCCACCGCTAGCCTAGCTTAGCACAAAGACTAGATGTAAATGGCTACAGCTAGCATACTAATCCCAATAAGAGACAAAATAACGCAAACATTTTCCTATTTACAGAGCGAGCTGAGTGACGCGATCAAGAGCGCCCTGTTCCATTAGCAGAGTATTAATAATTGGCAAGTCCGAGCTACCAAGGACGCAAGTGCTCAAGTCCGAAGTTTGCGTACTTGGTATTGAGAAATGGCCTGTGTGCGCAGACAGAGCCTGTGGTCACGTGACGGCCGTAAAGCGATACATTCTCCAGGCATTCTCCAGGTCACATGACCCGGCCAAAGACGGTCCGTCTTCTCCAAACTTACATAGGCGGTATTTCAAGAGGGTAGCCCCGCTCGGTCATATAAGTCAAAAGTTCCGTGGTGTGCCTTTAAAAGAATGTGTATTATTATCCATTGGCAAAACGTTTGTTAAATCTTGGAAATGACAGTATAGTGTGAATGACTGCTAATGTTGTTGAGTTAATTAAGTTAAGTAATAAGGTAACTAATGTTAGGTGAATTCTGCATAATTCTGTCCATTATAGTACATATAAGGCTGTAGTACTTTAAGACTGGTTTCCTCGTTCTTCATCCTGTGAATGCAGTTGCAGAGTTTTATCCTTTATTCCAGCTAAGTAATTCATAATTATCTTGAAACCAGAGTGACTGGTTAAGCTGCTAAAGGTTCACTGTAAAAAAAAAAAGTTGGATTAACTTAAAAAAGTAAGTTACCTGGTTGCCTTAAAATTTTTAGTTAATTGAAATTAAAACGTTGAGTTAATACAACAAAGGAGATTGGTTTAATAAATAGAAACTCAAAATATTATGTTATCTGAACTACATTAATTATCTAAGTTGATTTGACAAAATATAAAAAGTTGTGATAAATCATGAAAATAATTTTTTACAGTGTTGGTATGTTTTTAATTTTGTTTGTAATTTAGTATTGTAAGCAAATTGAAATGAATGTACTGGACTGCAGCATGCTCGTGTGAGGTGGTCTGCATTGTTGCCAGTGGACTTGAATTAAGGGGCAAATTTTTTTTGTGTGTTCATTCGGGGGTGACTGAGTAGGGACTGCTAAAATAATGGTGCCTATAAAAACTTATTGTTTTTGTTGAGTGTGGGGTTTATTTTGTTTTGTAGTGGAGAGCGGTCTGACATGGAAAAAATTCATCTGTTATTCTAATGGAGGGAGACTGACCATAAGAGATAACAAACTCCTGTCCTGTGGGGGAGGAGGAGTTCCTGGGTGTTCACTGTCTTTGGATGCCTGCAGCAGATATGGAAGAAATGAATCCTATTAATAGTAATTGAATATTGACATTCTGCAGTGCTCTTGCATTTAGCGATCAGCGTAATACTTGAAAGAATTCAGGAGCCCAGCACTGAGGTGGCGAACCGGCAAAAAGCACTTTAGTTCTTTTGAAGTTAACTTATGAATAGGATATTGAGTAATTGTATGTAGTCAGGAAGTGGCTCGATATCAACAATAAGTTCTTCTTTCATCTTAATTAATTTTTTTTTTTCTTCTGCAGTTCATTTCGCCATCCAATTTAAACTCAATATTGAGTTTTAATACAATGTATGCTCCAGCTAATTAAGAAAGAATTGTTTATCTTGGTCAATTTTCTTTTTCATTTGAGATCATAATTGCCTACCTGATACAAAATTAGAATTTTTAAACCAGAATACAGCCTTAAAGTTAAACAACATTAAAATTTGTGCGTTGTCAGGAAACAAAAAAATATATTTATCAAAAATATATTATTATCAAAAATATGTAATGCTTTTAATGACATGTGTAATAAATACTAGTTTTTAGGCTGTTGGCCAGGTGAGCAAAAACTTTAGATGTTTCCATCATTTTATATAATTATTTGCTATTGTTAATTTGTATTGCTTATGACATAGATATTACATCGGCCATTTGATATCAATGTCGGTCGACTGCTAATTAGGGATGTAACGATTCACTCAACTCACGATGCGATACGATTCACGATACTGGTTTCACGATACGATTTTCTCACGATTTTTTTAACAAGTGATTAATTTAAGAAATTATAAATTAAAAAGTGTCCCTTTTATTATTTCTCAGACAATCAAGGTTGTTTCAACTCAGTCTTTCTGTCTGTCTGGTCAAGAGGGTGGGCACTGGTATCTTCGCACACTAAGTAAAAGAATTAGTACCACATTTAAGGGGTTTTAATTTTGTTATAATTTGTATCATTACACTAGCAAGAGTAAAAACGAGAGTAAATTTGTATCATTACACTAGCACGATTAAAAACAACACACATTTAGAAAAATATGCCATACTCATCAATAAATTGTATATATAAAAAAATATTTCACACATTTAGAGAAAGAGAAAGTAAAATAAATACAGTGGCCTTTTACATGAAAGCGCAGGTGACTTGTGCTTCCCACAGTGGTGATTATTATAGAGCATCACAGTCCCACCCACAGCCTGAGATAGCGTTGGTGCCGGAAGTAAATTTTCCATTCATTTCTCCCATTGACATTTTGTAAAATCCATATCTAAAGAGTATAAGAGAATGTCTGAGGATAACCAGCTACGGCTGAACTCATAAGCATACAACATATCATTTCGAGTGAAAAAACGAAGAGAAAATCCAAAAAAAGTCAAGGATACAAGCCTGTGTACATATTTTCATTTCCGAGCAAAGGAACTACTCCTCCCATAAACCACCGCGCCTCACTGAAGTCGACTGAAAGCCACCGTGAAAGAGCCTTTAGAGTGACTTCCAAATCGGACGACGGCAACGTAAACTTTTTCCTCCAGTGAATTTTATATAGTGAATGTGAAGGGAAACTCCTTTTCCTCCATTTACTGAAGCTTATCCACATGCTAAAACATCAGGGCATCTGGCTCGCTCATAGGCTGTGCTGGGGCAACTGCACATCCAATGGCGCGGCGCGGGCGCCTCTGACGTACGACCAATGAGCTAGCCCTACGTCATTACGCGATCTTCAGTCTTCACCGGTCTTCACGCGCCTTTGCGGGGTTTCAGACACGTGACACGACTTCCACCAATCAGATGCATCACTGTGGGATTGTGGGATTGTTCAGGATTGTGGGTAATGAATAGCCTGGTAATACCAGACTCTGCTACTTCACTTTGCTTCGTAGACAGAGTCTGGCATAGCATAATAGAGAAGTGTTTTCTCTCCCGCTAGGGGGCGATTTCTGAAGTTTAAAATCATTGGTTACCCGTAAGCCAACCAGATAAGTTTGTTTATGACGTATGTTATGCGGCGACACAGCCGTATCGAACCACAGACATCATGCATCGAACTCAAATCTATGATCAAACTTCCACTGTAAACACTTGATGCGAGCGAAATACCGAAGTGAACATGGCTGTAAACGACTTTTTTGATCGGTGATTGATGTAATAGAATGACTGCTGCAATTGGCAGGGCGCTAACAAGCAGAGAGAGAGAGAGAGAGAGAGAGAGAGAGAGAGAGAGCGCGAGCGAGCCCCGGCCGCGCGCGCACTATCACGTCTTCAAACAAACAACACGAGCGCTGTCTTGCTCTCTCTCCCTCGCAAATATTAATCAAAATCAATCGACTAGTAAAAGGTCGGAACACCGCAGTTTCACGTGGAGCATTTGGAGATTTTTAGAGATTAGAGACTCTAGGAACAACATCTCAAAGAACAACATCTCAACACTAAATTATAAAGGCCTGTCTCATATAACTTTAGACGCCTGTCTCAAATACAAGCCGGTGCAGTTCGACGATTTGGGCAAATAAAAGCCCGGGCTATTATTTGAAGTTTTACGGTATTTAAGACCTGGAAAAGAAAGGAGACACTGACCTGTCAAAAGGCTCCCCAGTTTCTCGCTGACGATCGGTAATAAACTTTTCCCAAAGGGAGTAGGGCCACAACATCACCTCCATTCAAAATGTTTAATACACACTCTTCTTGTTCGGGCTTCAGTTTGCTAATGCCGGGAATATTCTCCACAACAGAGCGAATTGCATCCGTGTCTCACTATCTGCGGTCGTTTTCGATTTCTCTGACCTAACTCTTAAACTCGGCGCTTGGCGAGTACGTCACGGCTTTCAGCCCGCCTTCTGTTTGCTGATTGGCCCGGCTGTTTTCAGGCCGGTGGAAAACAGAAAGATAGGCTGCTATCTCAGACTGACTACAGGAGTGAAATGAAATTAGCGGAAGTAGGAAGTCTGACGTAGTCAGGCTAGGTAATGAAGTACTTATCCAATACATCGCGAATAAAAGGGATTTATCTTAAAACAAGGTTAGTGCCCTATGAACTTTTGCCGTTTATATGAGCATACAATCACTTAGTACAGTCGTAGCTGGTTTTAAGTCTACCATGTATTGTTACGTTTTTATGGCTTATATCCCAAATGTCAATGGAGAAATTGTATTGAATTTTTACTTCCGGCACCGGCTGTGGGCGGGACTGTGATGCTCTATTAGTCTACGGAAAGTCAAAATGCCGCCACACCTCCGATTTGAATGAGTCAACGTCAACATCTACGCTTGCCGTCGCCATGTGTTTGACGGCGCGTGCACAACAGTCTATTATATGGCACACACTGGCGCGGCGCGAGTGGAGCAAACCGAGCGTTTTCAGTTAATTCCTATGGAAGTTGAGCTTGACTCACACAAGCTCAAGTTCCATGAATGAAGTGAAAACACTCGCTAGCTCGCGCCAGTGTGTGCTTGCTACTATTGTGCCTGTAAAGCGAGGTTCACAACTTCACAGTAGGCTACAGTAAACGCCCCTGCTGTTTAAAACGTGTATCGCGATTCGTTTAACATTTCAACCGACTTGAATCGTCACACATTTTTATAGATTTTCAACCGGTTGCGAGTGAATCGTTACATACCTACCGCTAACTTTATGGAGACATGAGGAGTGTAATTCTCTCCTCAATGGGGTGCATTTTCCTGGAAGTTGTTTTTTAATGTCTGTCTACCCTCGTAATCTCTATCTGTCTCTATCTATAAATATGTGCGTGTTTATGTGTCTTCTGTTTCTAACTCCAAATTGGGTAAAATGATTCCAGCAGCTTTGGCTTGGCTTGCCACTCTTTGGTTTGGAGTTTTGAATTGCTTCTCGGAGGTTTCTATATGTGAAAAGAGCACTGATATTGTGCTTGGAACAAATTGCTACCCGCTGTTTGTTTTCGAAGACAAGGCTCGGTCTGAGGGCTCACTCTCCAGACGTATGAATCTTTCTCTACAGCAAGAATAATCAACAGAAACCATCGATTAACCGCACAGTATGAAGTCATGCAACAGGGACTGGCCACCTGCAGGACATATATCTACTTGTCTTGGCAAAAACCTCAGATAACACTAGTCTCATTGTGATGACACCAGCGACGGCAGCATTGCTCCTATTTTATGAATACCTGTTGCCGTATGGTACATCTTCCTGTTTTCTGCTTGTCAAATCCATCATCTTGCCTTATGCTCACATTGTGTTTGAGGTAGTCAAAATGACCAAAATGCAAATGCTCACCTTGCTATTTATTTTAGTGTCTCGTGCAATGTGCTGTTTTAAGTTAAAAATGGTTATTGATTTATTTAGTTCTTAACATTTAATTATTTTAACGGACCCTTTTCAGATTTCCGGGGTTATCCGAAGCGGAAGTCCTTATAGTTGGGTAAACTTCTATGTGTTTCCATTTGCTCCAAAATGGATCTGTGATGTTGATAATTGCAGAAATGTGTCATCACAATCTGTGAAAAAGGTCCATAACGGGACCTTCATCAGTTGTATCCCATTTAGCTGTGTCCTATGTGTACAATCATCTCCAAACGTGTTGAGCACTGTTGGTGTCCCAACTCTAATGATACTGCCAAAAATGCAACCAAACCATTTCATTTTAATTGTGTGAATATGTAGTTGGGTTTTCATAATCAGTCATTGCTGTCTCTATTTAAGTCCATCCCTATTCAGGCCTATGCAGTACTATTGGTTATGTGTTTCTGTGTTAGGCCTAGTTCCCCAGAGAGTTCAGTAACCTTGAATTAAGGTTAAAGCTTCAGTATCTGAAGAATAATAAGCCAGATCTGGAGTGGATTGTTAGCTATCACAGGTAATTTTCATAACACACCTGGCAGCTTTAAGAAATTTCAACCTGCTCTTTTTAATGGATATTTCACCCAAAAATGAAATTTCAATTACCATTTACTCGTTTGATATACTCGTTTGATATACTCGTTTTACGTTTGATATTCTTCTGTGGAACGCTTAAAAATAAATATTTTAAAAAAGTGTATCAGTATTTTTTTCCTCCATATAATGAAAGTCAATAGTCAACACTCAGACCTTGATTGACCCTGACTTTCACTGCATGGACAAAAAGTTTTGTCCACAAGAATTGAAGACAAGAATTGAAAACTTGTTTAATGTCTCCTATTACATTTATATAGGAATGAAACAACATGATGACAAAATTTTTATTTGGGGTGGACTTTCCCTTTAACAATTACAGTTCAGTTTATGGGACTCTTAACAAAAATTGACTTGGAGTTGAATTTCAATTGAAGATGCCCTTTTTCTCACTGTCTGGCCCCCCCAAAAATGTATGTATTTATTTTGTTAATTTTGTTGGTAATAGGAATTGAATGATTGAGTACAATTTCAAATGTTAACCTCTGCCTCAGCTCCATCTGGGACCTGTGGCAATTATTTTAAATTCCAAAAAATGTATTGGGCTCAGCGTATAGCTCAAGGGTAAGTTCGCCAGGGAACACTTGACCGCAGCGTCTCGGACAGGAAACTTGTGCAGGTTATAATTGGAGAGCCTCAGCAAGCCAGATTCACTCGCGTACGCATCTTTGTTGACTCGTCGGGATCATGTCCAGCCTACTCCGTTTGGATCCTCCACAACTTTGGTCTATGGTACCAAAGCACACGGTGTGCAATTACGGGCATGTGAAAATAGCTGAGCTATGTTTCGTCTGGGCAATTCTGCAACCAGTAGGCTTTTGTCTACAGAACACAGCCGACCACTTCTATGGCATGGCATTGAATTCGCTTTAACAAAAGCTGCTAGTAACAGCTGCACTGCAATGGAAACCACTCGTTAAACTATTTCGCGCTTTTTAAGTTTAATGTTTTGTTTGAGGAAACACTTGGATGTTTGTGAACTGTTGGGAGAGCCAATGTCAGGCAATTGAGATGTTTAATGGTGCTGGGTGGTGAACTGTTTAGTATGCTGTCTAATATTTAACAGGAGCGCATTTATCTCATGCAACCCTGACGGTAGTGCTTAAAGCAGGTCCACGAGCTGATGTTTATTTATTAGATCCCGCAATGTGATATTAGTCGCTCATACAGGGATCGTAATGGAGTCCATGTGACTCGTTTTTATGAACTTCAAAGAGCTCCCCGTGGCCTCTTGTGCTGTCATCTCTCATCACCAGTCAGCATTGCGTCCGCGTTGACCTGCGACCTCAGAACTGTCGCCATAGTGACCGTCTGACCTTCCCGAGCAGCTACAGAAGTTGGGAGTGGAAGTGGCCTCCGGGGAGGGAATGGAATGTTCTGTGTTAGAACTGAACGGAGCGGCGCTGCCTAATCACAGAACAGTTTGGGATCATACGTGCACCTGGGACAACTCTAGGCTGCACTTATTTGTACTCCATACAGAAATGTATATTGCTGAGACTGTAGCTATGAATTCCTAATGAGAAACACTCAATGAAGTTTGATGTATTGCTTTATATTACGTTGGGTGTGGTTGGAGGTTGCCAATTATTTTTAGTGTTAACATTGTTTTCCCCACATCTTTGTTACAGACCCATTTGCAAATCTAAATAAGTCAAACAGTGAACACCAAAATGAACAGTAGCAATTGTGTGAGGAAGGTCCTCCTTTTCAAAAATGACATAATTGGACAATTATTGGGAATTGAGAAAAGTCACTTAACTGTCTGTGGAGGAAATAGTTGGATTACTTGATAGTGCAAATGATGCGTTACAGATTTGAAAATCACAGGCAATCATTTCCAAAGAAAACTGATTTCGATAAGGATAAAGAAAGTTAAGGAAATGAGGGATGTTTGTGAGACTTTCACTGTCTACTTAAGATGCATGTAATAATCAATCAGAGCTGCATCAATTGGTTGTTGCTGTAATTTGCTTTATAATGTGTGTTTATTTATTTAACGTTCAAAAGTTTGGAAGTTTTTTTTTATTAAAGAAATTCATTTTATTCAGCAAGTATACATTAAATTGATCAAATGTGACAGACATTTATAATGTTACAAAAGATTTCTATTTCAAATAAATCCTGTTCTTTTGAACTTTCTGTTCTTCAAAGAATCCTGAAATAAACATTTATAAAAATATTCCGAAATTGCACCGAATCAGCATACCAAGAGCCAAATTTACTAAACAGGGCAAATTAGCATGAGACCGCAATCCCATAAAAGCGCCGAGGGGAGTGTAAAGTTCTGCGAGTGATCTTCTGATGACGCACAAATTAAAGAACAGACTCAGACTCATTCATTTCCATAAATGATCCAACGCAATCTACCAAGAGCAGCATAAATTATCGTCTGGTTTATGACTTTTTTTTGGGTGTAAACAATGGCACATACCAGTGAATTGTGCAAACCTTAGTAAATTGTTGCGTGATGCTCCTCCCATATAATTTGGGTCTGAAAGGGGAACTCCTAAAATTGCACATGCAAGGTCAGCCAAAAAAATAACTGTCAACACCTTTTCAGCGTGTGTCTTTAGTAAATCCTGACAGTATTTTTTCTGCCAAAAAAGGGTTTGCACTTGCGCAAGCTGTTAGTAAATCTGGCCCTATAATGGTGGATTCTGAAGGATTATGTGACACTGAAAACTGGAGTAATCCCTGCCATCACAATTAATTTTTTTAAAAATTTTAAAAGAAAAAAGCTATTGAAAATTGTAATAATGTACTGTATTTTTGACTAAACTGTATAAATATAGCCTTGGTGAGCATAAGAGGCAAATATCTTTCCGACCCCAAAAGTTTGAAATATAGTGTCTGCATTGCACATGCTTATGTTTTATAAAACGGGTGACTCAGACCAGATGACTTTGAATGAGCCCAATTATACAGACCTTCTTATTGTCTAGTGTCTAAGAAACTAATTTTCTTTCTTTTTTTTACGTTATGGTATGAAATTTATAAGCATTACAGTTTAACTTGTATACGGGATGTATTTGTGATTTATTTATTTTTTTTTATTAGTAATGCTGTTATTTATTGAACATTTATTGAATTTAGGCCTAGTTAAAGTCACCATTTTGCTGACAACACACCTTGAATGTGGTGTTGTCCTCCTTTTAAATCCCTTTTACTCAGTTTTTAAAATATCTTGTTGAACGCTTTTACTTATTCACTAGCGGGGATCTTTTTTGACAGACCTCAAAATTGTTCTGACCCAATTTGCAGTCTTTTTAAAGCTTTTTTTCCTCAGAGTAATTTCTCATGACACTTCAATGTCAAGTAATTTTTTCCTCCTAATGTTGGCAAGTAATAAAACCTGTATGATCTCTTCAAACTGGCCTCATTGTCTTGTCACAGTTTGGCAGTTCTAAATAACAACCTATTTGTTTTTTATCTTGATGCATTTCTTATTTGTATTTCTTACCGCCAACCTTAGATTGCTGTGGTTTTTATCAAATGCTGACACGTTAGTCACAGCTCTGCTCAAGGTGTTGAATGGCATTGCTGGAATCAAGAGCATGTGTTCCTCCTTGAGGCAAGATGTGTTCATAGGCGAGTAGCCAGGTTATATTTCCCAAGGTCAGAGAAGGTTTGATTTATGCTAAATGTTCATGTCAGTTGTTCTGCCGAGTGTTTCACTATGTGACTTTATCAGATCTTATATTGCATGATGCTATTAATATAGCTTCAAACGTTGCTTCTTTAAACAAAATTAAATTCTCAGTATGGGTTGTTGTGGCATATTATTTATTTTTAATTTTATTGGAATTGAATGCACTAATTTTAAATTCACAATCACATATTGCACAACTCTTTATGCGCGTAGCCTACTCTGCATATGGGAGTGACAGCACATTTTACAAGATAAGATTAATGTCAATGATGCTCAGTATCTGTTGCGCAACAAATCCTCTGCCTCCGTCCTGTCAGTCATATCTCCTTACTCTCGTCACATGCTAAATCTGATTTCTCTGCAGCCTGTGCTGTATATGAAGCAGAGTAGACGCTTTCAGCTTGTAATTGTAGAATCCATTGTGCAACTGAACAATATGTTTTTTATTTCTATAAAAATTGAGGTGGGTGTGAGACGAGTGTGAGAACAAAAGTGCATTGGTCATTCATGACATGATTTCCAGCCAGGAGAAGTAGCATCTGTTAGTTTTTCCATTGTAGCAAATCCCCAAGTTTGTGTAGTTGCAGCTTACCTACTTCTTGTTTTCTAATAAAATTTCATGTTGGAGGCACTGAGTGAGCAAATTTAATCTTGAATTGATTTTCACAACACTATATTATGCTCCATGGGATCTGTGACAACCAGCAGCATGCTGGGATTTTGTGTGCCATCTGGAGTAGGTGGCTAAGACTCCTCTTACTCATTCAGTTTATTTATTTATTTATTTATTTTAGTCATATTGTGGTATGAGCATGCATAATCAAGTGCGTGAGAGAGACTTATTATTCAGTGAGTGGGTCCTAACATCTGACGGTCTGGATATTGCAGACGCTAGTCTGTTGTGGTTTAACATCACATACTCCAGTGGGTTTTTTCCCCTTTGTCATTCTCTCTGTGTGCTGAAAAAGTGATGTCTGACATGTCAAAACAAGGCTGACAGTGTGGAATAGTTGTGTGTTTGGGCATATTTTGTAATTTGTATAGGACTCACTGACCATTTGATTGAGGGAAGTGCAGGTTTTTATGATATCTAATGTTCCTAAAGATAGATATGAACAAAGATCTACTACGTATCCTTTCAACGTGTGTGTGTGTGTGTGTGTGTGTGTGTGTGTGTGTTGTGTGTGTGTGTGGTGTACATTGCTTGTGTGTGTATTAGGGGTGTAATGGTTCGATTTGTATCAGTTTTAGGGTCACTTAAAAATAAAGAAGAGTAGACTAGAGCAAAGATGCAAATGAAATAAAATGCTTTTCAGGAAGGTTTAACAGTAGTTTTCAGATACAGATATTGAATAAAGTAATCAAATGTAAATGTTTGTCTTCTGTCACTTTAATTAGGACATAATGCACAGATCCAAAATACATAATCGCAACTTTGCAAGAAGACTTGAAGGAAACTCAATTTAGTTTTCACATGCCGTCTGAGATGCGGCTTTACTTGTGGGTGCTTCGGATGTGTGCGCACAGAAAACTTCTCACACTTCTCAGTTCTTTTTCTTTTTCGCACCTTCTTCCGAATGTTTGAATCAGCAAGGCTTAAAAACACACAAATGATCAACTTTTGTGACTATGCACTGCAGCACTGGCTCGATCGGGACAATGACAGTTCCTGTTTAAACACAGAAGGTAATGTGTGCTGTTTTGGTCTCACCTGCGCTCCTCTCACGCTATCAATATCCGGGTGATGACAGCATAAATGACTGGTCAAATTGGAGTGTACGCCACATACAAAGTTTACGAAAGAGTAACTGCTGTGTCCACGTTATTTAGAGCATCGCATCAGGGTTGTAATGCATTGGGAAAACAGAATGTTCCCAGACAGGAGATTTATATGATTCAGACGGCGGCTCTATCAGCGGCTTGCCATGCTGAACTGTAACACACAAGCACACGAGGAACCGTCAATATCAGATTTACATAGGCCTAATAACAGTTTATGGGAAAGCTACACTCACATGAAATGCATGCAGAGCGAATCCATTGACAAACACATTAGTGTGACTGTCTGTTTTACGCATAGTTTTTTGTTCTTAAAAAACAAAAACATAGATGCATCATCAGATTTGACATTAACTGTGGTGCAAGTGCGTGCTGAACCGTGGGCAGACAACGTTTGTGTGTGTGTGTGTATATATAAAAATATGATATTATATTTTCATTTATTTCTTAAACCGAGAACAGTTACACCGCTAGTTTATACACACACACACACACACACACACACACACACACACACACACACACACACACCACACACACACACACACACACCACACACACACACACACACACACACACACACACACACACACACACACACGTTACATATAAAAAGTGTCAGGTCTATTATTTTGCATTTACAGTCCAAGACTGAATGTACAGTTCATTTGAGATAAAGTAGACACTAGCAATGGATGGAACAAAACAATGTCAATCAGATTTAGCTGTGCATTTAAATATGGCTGTCAATCCAGAAACTTTGCAAACTGTAGTTCACAGCATGACAAATACAGAAAGTAAGGAAAAATCGCTGCTGATTATAATCACTCAAGCTGTCAATTACAACACAAGGTGCACAAAGCTGCACTTTTGCGTAAACTCCCATTGTAATCAATGAAGCTGTCTATGCTGTGCAATGAATTCTCACTGACATTGTGTTTGTACTTTTTAGTTGGTTATAATGAAAAGATTTGCAAGCGTGCAGATTCAGAACCTGCGCTGAACAAACTCTTAAACGCATCTGTTTAACCAATGCTTTCACATGCACATATCTGTGATTGACTACAAAGGTCAACACTGCAAAAACAATTTGTAATATAGAAACTTTTGACACTATTCACAAAGCTCTTACACAAACACTCACGGGAGCATTTTAAAGTGTTTTAAAGCAGCCGGCTATCAGTGAATATCGGTACTGAAGAACGGAAGGTATTGTCATATTAAAAGATCAGATAATTCTTTGGCGGGACAAAGATTCAACTTGGCGGCTGCCAATATTTTCAGTGCAGAAAAAACCCTGCTATTTATATTTCAAAGTGTACGTTATGATCACAGTGTCTTTTAGTGTTTTTGTATTATTATTATAATTTTTTTTTTGCTGAAAAAAATTAATTAAAATAACAATTTTTAATTGTCCATTCAGCGCTATTCAACATGAAAGTACATAAGAATTTTAATATTCGCTTGTTCTCTGACACTACCATTTGGGTGACCCGAATTTAAATATGACTTTGATGATTTCCTGACTCAGCCCTCCACTTTCCCATATTGTTATCTCTGACCTCTACGCTGTCCTTTCAATGAAAGTGTCAAAAGCCTTAAAATAAAATTAAAAATAACTTTTGCACTTTTATATGTAACAAGCCTATAGTAAAAAAAAGCCAGAAAGCCATGAATTTTTCATCTTCAGTATGGGATTTGAAACAAAGTTACTTGTATTTATTAGTAAGGGTGACGTTCATAGACATTCTGGCCGTAATATATATATAAAATAATATGTCAAGACTAAATCATGACAAAAGAGTCAAATGCCAGTAATTTTATATGGTTCATTTATAGGTACTCAGCCATCCCAAAGCACAAGTTATCATACTTCAACTCCAGCTTTGCCTTTTTTCCTTCCCTTTCATGTTTCTTCAGTAGAACTGCATTGCATTAATGTTCATCAGCCAATCTGTATCTTCTGTTCTTCATCTCGTTTGGATGTGGGTATGTAAGCTTTAGATGTCACTGTGGCATCCTAAATCAATTACTGATTTTGATATCCATAAAGAAATCTTCTGACATTTATTGCCATATACCAAGTCTTTTGTAGAGTATGTATTGATCCTGGGATCTTTCAGCTGGCTCATGGCTCAGAGGATGCAGTAATGTGTTTTTACAAGGGGAAATCTGTCTTTACTTCTTGTATTTCCAGTGCTGTCACAGTCATGGAGATAGAAATAAGCCTGTGCCAAATTTGACTGATTTGAAATGCTCTAATTGAAGGGCACTTCAAAGGCCATGTTATTGCATTTAGCCATGTTGTATGTTGGTTCAATCACAAAAATAAGATTTTTTTTACATGTATGTTTATTACTTTAATTGAATGAAATAGGAGTAGATTTATAGTTAACTCTGAGTCATCTGGCATTCATTGAGCTTGTTCACAGTGCATTCTGGGATTGCCTTCTCTTAGAGGATACATCTGATGCTGCCTTAGATTTCAGACATAATTTTTTTTTTTTTTTCAAACATTGATAACAATGTTTCTTGAGCTGCAAATCAGCATATTAGAATGATTTCTGAAAGATCATGTGACACTCAAGACTGGAGTAGTGATGCTGAAAAAAATCTAATAAAAAAGTTCAAATCTAATAAAATTGAAAAATGATTATTATTACATTTTTAAAATACCTTTTCTGAATGTTACCGTTTTATTTTTGATCAAATAAATGCAGCCTTAGTGAGTATAAGAGACTTCTTTGATTCCAAACTTTTGACCGGCAATGTATATGTCTGTGTCTTAAATGTCTTAAAATAATCTTATTGATGTCAGTTCAGATTTCTGTGAAAAATAAGAATGTATAGGCAATATTATCGCAGCATTACTTGAGTGATTTATTACTACGTATGGTTTTGTAACTGTTTTCTCCATCACTGTGATAGAATATCTTCAATCAATCTCAAAGCTCAAGTAAAGTCTCTTAACAGACTGGTGTTTTTTTTCTTTTCTTTTCGGGCTACTCTTTCATTTGTCTTTTGATGTTACTCGGCCTTAGACGTCTGAGATTAATTGATGCATTTTTTTTTTCTTGAACACCTGAGCAATCATATTCCCCTGTCTTCCTGTAATTGGGCCACAGCCCAGAAGGGAAAACCAATTGCAAATTAATTCACCTTTGACCCAGGCTTTCAGACAATTACATTCCAGATGTATCAACTTTGAGGTCGCGTGGGCAACATGGTCCTCTTAAAAAAAATAGCACATCCTTTTGTTTTCCACAAGTGCAATTGCTTTAGATATCCTTTTAATCACCAAATGACAATCCAATGTTTTGGTTTTGTGAGACAGAAGACACAATTTGTATTATAGGGCAAGTCAAGCTGGTTCTAATGAGAAGACGTGTTAAATGAATGACTTTGCTTGCGTAACCTGGTCCTGCTTCTCACTTTGATTTAATGTCGGAGCTTATGGTGAAATCTCTTTGAAAGTCCATGCTTCAGGCATTCTTTCAGCCTCCTCCGACGCAAATAAGAACCATGTGTGCATTTCGTTAAATATGCAGCAGACTGCAATTTAAAAAAAGACCCTCCGAAACCTCAGATAATGTTTTTGTTTTAGCAGGCTTAGATAAACTAATTGAGAGCTGTTTGCGAGACAGAGATGCAGCATTGGTTCTCCTGAGAAAAGAATAATAGTATGCATATGTTTAAGAACTCTTTCAGAAAGACCGTAAAGATGTTTTTTTTCTCCCAAACTCGCTTCTCCACTGGAGCAGGGTGGTGCCGCTTTAGTGAACTTTTTTTTTGTATTACTCTTACAGCATTAAAGCCTGGAGGTCAGCAGCGGCCCGTACTGCAGCTTGTTGACTTGCTGATACACGGCGCCGGTTAATGATGCGGCTCGCGATCCATCTGCACCAGCTTCTCCGGCTCCTCTGAAAATAAAGATTAACTTTCCACAGCTCCTGCTTGCTCTGTTTGTGTTTTTCCATTGGCTGCAGTAACTTTTGGAAAAGGTGCTTATCCAGAGCTTTGGAAAACAATTTAGTTACTGACTTTGCCACTCTATTCTGTCACCTTCACAGGAACTCACGGCGCTATAGCCGCCTGTGATTTATGTCGCCCATGGTCTAATGGATAGCATCCCAATACCTACAGTTTCCCTGCATTGGCTTTTTTTTGCAGCACTCCCCTAAAAGTCTGGCTGGCGACGAGGAAGCGTTATATGAGGCTCCTTTGACCAGTGAGGTTCAGTTTGTAGATGCCAAATATTTGTTATGTTTCATAAGTTACTGCATACGCCGTTTATTTTTAAGACCTTATCCTGGAGGTTCTTGATTCTTTGCTGTGTCATGAAACGCTAGGGTCTGTGGATTAATTTTTATGATTGGCTATTTATGGTACTGTTTTCATTACAACAAACTCGAGTGCTTTCATTGGGCGATAGTAAAACAGGTGGGAAAAGTCTTATACATGTATATAGGGACCAAAATATCATAGAGACTTAGAGGTGGGCTCTTTTGACTGTTGTCGGTGTTACGGTGTTACATCATTTGCCCACAGCCAAACGTCATTTTGATTTCTTATATTAATACAAATTATGTTCAGTTAGAGAATAGACAGTACAATTAAAAACTTAATCAGATTTCATTTATCAGCATGGGTGCCGTGCTTATTCGTTTTGTTAATAAAAGTTCTATGTTAATATAAGTCAAGTTTGTCATTGTACTGTTTTGTTGTTTTTCATTAAGAAAAATAATGAACCTACCATTCAAGCAATTGCCACCACCGAATTGCTGTTTATTGCCCCCCACCCCCGGTGATTACATGTATTATCACACGTCGATTAACCGGTGGGTAAATTTCCTCACCATCACATCCCTAGTTTCAAGGGTATTATGAGTGTTTTTAGCCTAATAATACCCAGCAATACTCTAGCAACCGCATGACAACACTTCAACTATTGGTTTTGTGTTTTTTAGTTGCTTAATATTGTTGGCGTCTTAAGAAAAAAAAACGCAGTCTTATTTGCCTCATGGAATTTTAATTAAGAGTCATTATTGTATTTTTCACACTCCATAAAAGGGAGCTTCAGTACCTCTATCGGGATGCGAAGTATTAAGCTTAATTTTTTAATAGACAAAACTATGCCATTTTTCTCATGATTTGATACCGTTCTTGAAACACTTAATTCATTCTACAGGTGATGCATGCAAATCTGTGATGATTTATTTTTCCTCAAATGTGCTTTGCTTTTCTTGGCTTAACAGGAACTTTTCAGAGACCACAAATGAAACTTGCTACTTCCTGTTATGGGTGTAGTCTGTATGGTTTGTATATCTGGATATTTTAATATGTAAAAACGCACTCAGAAAGCTCAGTGACGTTTGCTTCTTTAAATAAATTAAAATTATATTTTATTTACCTACTCGTGTGTTGTTTCAAACCCATATCTGTCTTTCTTTTCAGGAAAACAAAAGGTCATTTTTGAAGAATACCTGGCCAATCTTATAATAAAAGTATAGTGGGGGGCTGCCAGCACCATAAAAAATATCTTAAAAATAATATATACAGCTATATTCGACTATACTGTATATGCACTACATTTAGAGTCTTCTGAAGCCATACAATAACTTTATGTGAGGAACAGATATATACATTAATAATTGCCACCTTTGAAATCGAGAACCAGATTAGCTTGATTTGTGAACTAATAATTCAGATCAGTATTGTGAACTGGATTAACTGAACATTTGTGAATCTTTCTTTATCAGAATTTAGGAGAGAATTTATAATCAATTGTTACTGTAATTAACAGACATACATTTAATGTATTAAAATTAATCACACAAAGCTATGGATTTAGAAAGCTTTGAACATAGTCTACATGTATTAGCTATTTTTATGACACTTTAATTATGCTTTTTTTGTTGTTGTAGTAATGTTGCCGCTTGACAGCTCCAATTCTCTTTCACTTTATTGAGTGGCCCGTATATACTTCAACAGAATACTGCTCAGTCTTTCAAGTAAAATAAAGAGATGTATCAAAAGATATTGCCTTTGTTGTTATCAAAGACACACACACACACACACACACACACCACACACACACACACACACACACACACACACACACACACACACACACACACACACACACACACACGTTTGTTTTTGTGACTTATGAGGACATTCCATAGGCGTAATGGTTTTTATACTGGACAAACTATATATTCTATCCCCCTACACTGCCCCTGTCCCTAAACCTACCCCTTACAGGAGACATGCTGGATTTTAACATTTTTAAAAAAACATTGTTTTTTATGTTTTTTAAGCTGTTTGAAATATGAGGACGCATGCAATGTCCTCATATTTCACGTGTAAGTTGTAATACCAGTGTAATACCCATGTCATTATACACATTTGTGTCCTCATATATCACAAAAACAAGCCACACAACACACACACACAGGTTTGAAACTACATGAGGTTGAGTATCATCTCACAGTTTTCATTTCTCTGGTGAATAATTTTTTTAAGATTACATTTATTTGCTCCGGTACTTTTTCTGTTTAATAAGGAACACAGGTCAGGTTTTAATTTAAGGACAAGGGTCCCTTTTTCCCTAACAGCACTGGTTTGTTTAGTTTTCGTCAAGGGAATTTTTTTTTCTCCAAGGTCTCTCTTTTTTCACTTAGACTTGGCCTAGCTTTGGCTACTGATGTTTTTATCTTAGACCAAAGTCAACCCAAACCTAAAATTGAAATAATTTTCATAACAATGCGCAGTATCTAAACAAGCTTATCTGAGGGTGAAATTGTAGACAAATTGTAATGGATTTGCTCCAAGTTTAGTGACGTAAAGCGGTTGGATACTGTAGCATTGACGTCTTCAGTGCCATTATGTGGTTCTGTAAATGAGGCCAGGTTTGACATTTTCAGGTTCTTGTCCTTCACTCCTGTAAAAAGGGGTTTTCTTTTCTGTGCAAATCTTTTTACGTCTTCAGAAGGTTGTGGTTCGCACATTAGCTGCCGCAGAGCATCAAGTCTCATTGTTGAACACAGGGAAATTCTTTGGTGAACCTACTAACATACTGTTCCACATTGCGTACGTTGATAATTCCACACATTTGTTTATTAAAGGGTTAGTTCACCCAAAAATGAAAATTAAGTCATTAAATATAGCTGCGAGCAGCGATTACGGGCCCAAGCCGGTGGCACCGCAACCCTGGTGCACCAGGGTGGCGGTACCGCCGGCTTTGGCCCTTCATCGCTGCTCGCAGCTATATTTATATTTATATTATATATATTATATATATTATATTATATTTATATATATTTATATATATATAAGCCGGTGGCACCGCCACCCTGGTGCCTTTAGGGTTATTGTGCACGAAATGACACAAAATATCTGCTCGCTATCTGCCGAATGGCTCTGGTAGTTCCGCTTCAGCACTGATGATGTTGTAGAAATAGTGCGCTCTGGTTGGTCTGGATTATTCGGGATTTTTTATTTTATACAGAAATAAGTTATTTATAATTCAGATGAGAATAAAGTTAGTGTTGATTAAAATGAAGGAAAACAAATATATTGATCTGAAATATAGCACATTACTTTTACATTTATTTAGGTTCAATTACCAAACATACAATCTTAATTTAATTTAAAGCAAACAATGCATTTAAAATATATGGGTTGTATGCACATTTTCTTTTTAATAAAAAAAAGATATATATCCAAAAAGACAAGGCCTTAAAGGGTTAAACTATTGTCACTGTAACAGACACAATCTCTCTCTCTCTCTCTCACACACACACACACACACACCACACACACACACACACACACACACACACACACACACACACACACACACACACCACACACACACACACTGTTTAAAAGCAAGAAATACTTATCCAACCTGTTTAAAACAGTCTGTCGGTGCCATCTTTTAAACATTCATCATATTGCATTGGTTTTAATTTCTTGACCTCAAACAGAGCACTAATCTGCACTAATCACTAATCTAAAAAAGCTCACGGCTGCACAGGCCTTCATAACAGTGCGCGTCCAACGCGAGGAGTGAGCAGAACAGAGCGAACGTTTTTTAGTTAATTTCTACTTTCATACAGGGTTTCTGCAGGGTTTAGTCAGTCAAATTTAAGACCTTTTAAGACCTTTTATGACCAATATGATTTAAATTTATGACCTACTCGAATTACGAAAAATAACTTCCTTTCAAAAGTCTTTTTTTTTTAATTGACTTTCATTAAAAGTAATTAGTTTCATTATTTTAAGGTTCCATTTTCTTAAGAGTAACAAACTGAAGGCTCCCTTTTCCTAAGTATCAATAACACAGGAACAACACAAGAGGGCAGTATAGCCCTATTTATGATTGAGTTTAAACTATTACCCGAAGAGATTCTAAAAGAATGGTAAAGTTTGATGCGTTGCCACGGCAACAGTTTCAAAGATATCAAGAATCCATTCACAGGTCTTCATCTGCCGTGTATTTACATTATACAGATGAAGTTTGAAGCAAATCGGGTAAAAATAAGAGGGTGATTTCAAAGCATTTTGAAAGTGACACACTTCCTGCTGCCAGTTGGTGGCGCTATAACTTTGACTCACAATTGTCACATCCATGTGATCGGACTCTTACAGCGAACACACTGTTGAAGTTTCATCAAGATCAGTTAATGTATGCTGAAGTTATGACACACTTCCTGTTTCACGTTTCTCGCCATAATTTTGTTTCCTCGCCACGGCCAAACCGTTCGAGATATCAAAAATCCCCTCGCAAACTTTCATCCTCAATGTCTTGACTTCACGCTGACCGAGTTTCGTGCCGTGTGTTTGAATTCTCTAGGAGGAGTACTTCAAATTCCATTGCGTGTGTTTTACCAACAACCCTAAATAGCCGACTTCCTGTTGGGCTGGGGTAAAAAGTAAGAGTGCGAAGTATATATGAAACGATGAGATCTACATGTGTACCGAGTTTCATATTATTACATGCAAGTGTGTTTGATTTATGGACCATGTTTTCGGACCCCGTTCCAGGGGCGCTGTCGAGCCCCCCTGCCACGCCCAGGTACCATCTTCAGCCCGGCCCTGATGGCCGCGGGTTCTGAGCCGTGTGCAAAGTTTCAAGAGTTTTTGAGCATGTTAAGGCCTCCAAAAGTGTCCAAAAGGTAGTAAAAAAATAATAATAATAATAATAATAATAATAATAATAATAATAATAATAATAATAATAAATAATCCTTAGGAAAACAATAGGGCCTTCGCCCTTTGGGCTTGGGCCCTAATTACTCACCCTCATGCTGTAGCAACCCCGTAAGACCTTCGTTCATCTTCGGAACACAAATGAAGATATTTTTGGTTAAATCTGAGAGGTACATCACTGATACATAGGCTGCCTAAGGGAATGAAACTTGACGGCCCAGAAAGTCATTAAAGAAAATGTTTAAATATTGAATGTGCCTACAGTGGCTCCACTATAAGTTTATCAAGCGACGAGAATACTTTTTGTGCGGAAAAAACAAACAAAAATAACGACTTTATTCTACCATCTCTTCTCTTCCGTGTCATTCTCCTAAGCTGTTGACATAGTGTAACAGCGCAGTGCTTCTGTGTTGTACGTCACACGTAGGCTCACTATTGGCTGACGCTGGTCATGTGTGTGATGCGTGTGACGTTTAACCAGAAGCGTTGCGCAATAACACTACGTGAAATCTCCAGGCCCATAGAGAATACTTGAATAGAGTCGCTATTATTGTTTGTTTTTTGCGCTCAAAAAGTATTCTCGTAGCTCGATAAACTTAAGATCTAGCCAATGTAGTCAGTTGGACTCTTTTAACGATTTCTTTAATAACTTTTCGGGGCCGTCAAGTTTCATTCCCTGGCAGCCTATGTAGCAGTGATCCACCTCTCAGATTTAATCAAAAATATCTTCATTTGTGTTCCGAAGATGAACGAAGGTCTTACGGGGTTGGTACAGCATGGGGGTGAGTAATTAATGACTTAATTTTCATTTTGGGGTGAACTAACCCTTTAATGTATTTTTCTGACCAATCTTTTTTTTTTTAGTTCATTCACAATGGGAAATCACCTAGAGAATGCATTGCGATTTATTTTAACATCATTGAATCACTTTAGTATGGTTCATTTTGAATATTGTTTAATAGTAGGCATGAAAGCAGTTGCTAAAGCATGGAAAATGTGATGTCAACTCGCTTGACAGTGCAACATGGATATTATTTCTCTGGAAAGGTTATTGGTCTGTCTGTTTTTGCCGTTACTAAAACCAAGATGTCAAATTCATTGCCTACCGTGGGCTGTTTCTATAGTAACCATGGGTAGCCAGGTATGAATATTTCTTTTTTCGCTCCTCATCTTCTGTCAATGCCCTCTCTATCTTTTTTTCCCTCCACAGGACATTTTCCCAAAATCTCTCTTTAATAATGCATGAGTTGAAGGAGACCTGTTATGTTTGGAGAGCTCTAGTTGGTTTTTCAGGCATAATTGATTAACCAGCTACTAATGTGAAAACCTGAATGCACAGATCGTTTTCCAAAAGACGAAATGTTTTGCTTTCAGTGGAGCCATATCTATTGATCAGGTTTAATTGATTATGATAGGTCTTGCAGATAAGTTTTCCAGAGCTTCTCCAAAATTTTTATGCTTTGCTTTGCTTCACCTCTAATACAACTTTAAAATTATGAAGAAACTTAAGTTTAGTAAATTGCCCCATAGTCCTAAATTATCCACTTTGGGAACAACTTCCAAGCAACCCTCTACACACATTTTGGGAATAGAATCGCCATTGGCTTGTATTTTAGTTTACTCTCCAGACTGATATGATATCCACCAAATATGCTTATCTTTACAAAATGGCACAGCTTAACATCAGCCAATCAAGCATTATATTATAATATTATGATAATCAAGCTTTATTTAATGATAGAACTTTAAGGTAATATTAAGGTAATAGATGAGCGCCAGCCAATGAGATTGCGGGTTGCGCATTAGTTCCGCCCACTAGGCCTGCACGATTCTGGGAAAAATATGAATCACGATTTTTTAGCTTAGAATTGATATCACGATTCTCTGCAACGATTTTTTTTTCTCATGTAGTGTAGGCTAGTTATAATGTTTATTGCACACATGAACCATGACAGAACAAAAACAAAGTTCAGTACCAAAAATATTTGTTTTGGCATTAGGGATGTCAATTTTCACAAATTACCATGACTCAAAACGCTATATTCCTAACCAAATTAATGAGAATGGTTTTTAATCTAAATAAAGGGCTAGTAGGATTGTAAAATGTTTCGATGTGATTGATAATTAAATGAATAATAATAATAACCGTTGAGCACTTTGCTAGCGCGTTATTTAACTCAAAGAAACACACCCTATGAGATTAATCAGATATATACAAAATAAAAATAATATTACAAATGATATCTCCACAAAATGACGTGAATGCACAAGTGAACTTGAAGTTACGTGCCATTCAGAATGACTCATGTTGTGGACGCGCTCTCCCTGAAACAACACGACACGGCAACTAAACCTAAATAATTCACAATGTTTTATTACAATATTGTTCTCTTTATAATGTTATGTAAACTGACAGCCCCAATAATCATTTTTAGTCTATGCATTGCCGTTTGAGCTGCGCACGCTAAAGATCACGCTTATCGTCAATTCTTAACCAAATGCATCCAATATGATATAAATCAGATATAGATAGGCGTACACAAAATAAACTATTACAACTTACATTTGCACAAAACAAAAGGCTGCGAATGCAGCAAATAGTCATGATGAAGGTGTAAAATAGTCCCAAATAACTCCGGCGCGCTCGCTTACATGTTTCATGACTAAAAGGCGCTTTGTCATTGGCTGAGAGTGAAGCCCTGAACTTGTCCTTTCAAAATACAGGTTGATTTTTTTTTTTTTTTTTTTTTTTTAAATCGAAGTCATTTAAAAAATAAATCGTGAACAGGGTGAATCGAGATGGCGATTTTATAACGATTTATTGTGCAAGCCTACCGCCCACTACCGGAGAAACCTGCATATCTTCTGCTTGTGAATAATTCCAAATGAACTCCATTATTTTGACTGGAAAAGTCTCTCTCTTCCCTCTCTCTTTGCGTGTATGTGAGAGAAACAGCGCTCTCAGCAAAGCGACGACGAGTTGTGCGCCTTCACACTAGAGTTTATGGTACGGTCAAATACTCTACGCATCCATTGAGATGAATTTAAATACTAGTACAGATTGCTTGACGGAGAGCAAAACTCTCAAGCACTCTAATTTATTAGCCAATGACTAATGGTAGACATTATTTAGTCGCATATGCAAGTGCTTTTCTTGCATTGTATAGGGTTGTCAAGTCAGCTCATGGACCTGCTTCTAAAAAGTTGCTCTTTAGCAGTGCTTGTAGCCTTTTTTTACGCCAATGAACATAAATTCAGCTCACCCAGGCAATAAGCAACTCACATCTTCCCCTAAAAGGTTCCTTCACAGATTTAAATTTTTCTTTTGGCAGCTGAGAGTTTTCTTCTTGGTCCATCTCTAGGGAAGGTACCGTGCAGCTGGAACCTCGTCTTTTGGCCATCTTCATAAATCTGAATAAAGCTAGCAGATGACCTCAGCAGAAAAAAATAATGAAAATAATCTTAAGACGATGTGCGGAGAGATTCTTCACCGGAGTATCACGCTTCATGGCTCAACCCACCTGGAGTGTGAAGCACATCCTTAATGTTCCATGTTCACTTACACCTGGCCTGGGATCTGCAGGGACTGTTTGTGCGGTCTAATTTTCTCTAAATGTTGTTTGGAAGGTTAGTGGACTCAGAGAAGGGGCTGTAATGTTGGTTGACGGCTGTGGTGATTCATCAATCCCTGGCTGAGAATAGCTGAACTGAGACTCAAAATAAGTTAAAGGAAAGAGGAAAAGAGGACATTATGAGTGAAGTTTAAGAAATGAAGATCTTCTGGTATAAAGGAAAAGGAGAAATGGCAGGAATAGAATAGAAAGAGAAAGTAACAGATGAGTCAATAAGAAGTGACTACAATTATGTAGTTTGAGGATGGATTATAAAATGCACTACCAAAAGTTAAAAAGTTTGGGGTTCAGTGAGAATTTAAGGAATTATTTTACTCAGCAGGGAGCAATTGGTGAGCATAAGAGACTTCTTTAAAAGCATTCAAATATCTTACTGACTTCAAACTCTTCAGCAGTATATTTATTTGTTATTTAATTTTTATATCTCTTGTCTTATATATCTTTTAATGTTTTATATCTATTTAGATATATTGTAAATGCACTTACATAAAATTGTATGGATTACCTTGGCTAAAAGGTACCTTTTACCTTGGGTTGACCATTACTGCTTTCCATGATTTTTCACAGCAGATTTGTCCATTTGGTATTAAGGGAAACTACTAGTTATCTGTTGTTTTCCAGCGTGGGTTTGGGCTGCTGCTTCAGCTCCAGTGAGCACCGCTGACGTGGGGTGTGGTTGGGTCTTAAGACTTTATATAAACATGGACGAGCACTTTTTCTAACCAAAAGCTGTAAATGGGATATAACCTTTTTTGTTGTTGATGTCACTGGTGTCATAGTTTCTCTGAAATGTCTTCTTTCAGTGTTCTCTGTATAGGCTCTCATACTTGCCCTTGTCCTCATTTAGTTTGTAAGTGGTTGTTTGCGTATCTTAAGGTCATGCTCATTACATGATAAATTACACTATTAAACTGTTTTCACAGCACTCCCTTTCAGTGTTGATTCACATAGAAATGCTGGAACAAAACTCTTGTCGGGAAATGTTTTAACCATTTCATGCTTTAGTCAGTGTTTGTTCTGACAGTTTTATATTAAACATTGAAGCCTTGGCTAAATGAAGTATACTGTACACAAGACTAGGTAATTATCTGAGATGTCATCACTCTGCTGCAGAATTTCAATGGCGTCAACATCGATTCCATGTGATAAAATTAGATATAGAGTGTAATATTAGATCTAGATGTTTGTTTTTAGAAATTCAAACAGTTGCTGTGTATTCCATTTACACATAATATGATATTTTTAGATTAGTATTTTTGTGTATATTCTCATCCTTTGTCAAAGCTGTCAGTAAATGTTGGCAGCTGATAATTTTTTTTAGGTTAGATCCAGATAACTTGCGACCATATTTGGCTTTGGGAAATGCTCTCTGGGGCCAATATATTGATGCTTTATGGATAAGTTGGATTGATGCATGTTGTGATGCACATCCATAAAGACTGATTTCAATTGCAGAGACTAATTGCTCCATTTGCTCAATAAGTCAGATGGATTGCTCCCTTGATTTGTAATTGCTCTTGAAATGATCACAAATTTAGCCTGCCCACTGCCAGCTCATTTTCCCACAGAAACCATCTGTGTTTCCTCCACCAGCTTTGGCTTATCTACAACTTGCCGTTTCCATTATTTTATTCCACCTACTAGTTAAAGTTCCAACAGCTGTACGTGTGCTTGCCTTCATTAAAGAGAAGATGGCAAGGAATGTTAATGGTAGTTTCAAGCCGGTGTGAGGCGGAGGCTAATTTAAGATAATAGCCCTAATTTGTGTGGGAAACTGTGGACCACTCCTGGTCAGTGCTGCGTTTTATGGTCTAACCCCTAAACTGAGGTCACTTAGGTCAGATTCTAATGTCAAGGACGTGAGGGAGATAATGTACATCCAGCCGGTTGTTATTGCTGAATAATCCCGACAGGGTGATCAGGACCACAACGCGGATGGTTATTGCATCAGCCTGAAGCGGTTTATTCTGCAACAACAACCGGCTAGATGTACATTATCCTGCTTATTATACAGATGCTTGCCACATAAGTAAATGATTAGACATGAAATATTGAATTAGTTCTTTAAACACAAATCTCCTGGGGAGAGATCAGTTGCGAGCAAGCAGCAAGTTCAAACTAGACGGACATTTAAAGGATACGGTGCACTGGTGCAGTGATATCATTACACGGCATTTCGCCAAATAAATAATTATGGGGATAAGAAATACTAATCTGAGGTGAAACTGTTTTAAAATCGTACCTGTTTGTTATCTTATAATCCAACTGTACAAAACAATAGTCGGAAAGTGGCAGTTTTGTGAAACAAGATTGAGCGAATCCGCGATACCGAATGATATATGGAAATAATTGCACACAAAATATTGATTTTTAATATTTATTAGCTCACCCAACGCAAAACTTCTACGATGAAAAACCGTTCCTAGCACTGACTTCAGTAACCCGGATGAGCCTGTGTTACCTGTTTTCAGCGGTATGTTATTCCCGAATCAAGTCTTCCACAGAGCTGTGTAATAATACTATTTACATGCCATTATTATGTGGTTATTGCATGCGAGCATTACCTCAGCGTCTTGGCTAATACTCATGTAAAGCTCTTAAATACAAGATTTACAATGTTCTTTTTAATTACAGGTCATACTCCTTAGTCATAGTTGTAAGTTCTCAAGTTTGTGTAGCCTTTTTCTCATGCAGTTAAATGTCTGAATAAATACTTTATTTTCATTTAGTTTCTTATTTCATTAAAATGTATCATTAATTAAATCCTAAGTCAAAGCTTAATATATCAGATTGTCTTATTTTTTAAATTAAAAAAATAAACCTTAGATTAAAGAAGATCATAATAAATTAAAAGCTATAAGTAACTGGATTGCAGATTTAGCTTAAATTAAGCTTACAGTATCAAGTTTGGCAACAAATGCTTGATGCGTTTAAAACGAGCTGCTTTTCATGTTGGAATAATTTCATTAAATCAATTTTGTTTTCTAATAGTGTTTACTAAAAAAAGTGCCTCTAATGCTTTAAAAGTATGATTGGACAGCAATTTGTAGCCCATATGTGTAAAGTCTCTTAAGAATGCAAATCATGCCATTAACAGTGTTGCATGCAAATAGTGGGACAAAACTAGCTATCATTTTTTTGGTAATTAAAGTAAGTTAATAATTACAAATATTTCATCTAGTGTAGTCTGGTGTGAAGAGTAGAGTTGAAATGTGTAGGTTGCTTCCAGACATAAGGAACACATTTTGCAAAGGCATGCCAACTGTTTAACCAACACTGATATCATTTTCAGATGTGGGTTGTAAGTTTTAGTGTATTTATACGTTTTTTTTCTCCTCCACATGCCTTTCCTCTTGCATGTTTCCAGGCAGTTGAGATGGTTGTCTGATGGTGGTCTGATATGACAAGACCAGCATATCTCCATCTGCGCTCCCCTGTGCCCTGGATCCGCTGGATTTAGGCTAGTCTGAGATTGATTCTCATCTTTTTAGGACTCTTATCTTACAATACACCCATACCCATCCTCAATCTATTTCCCTTTGTGACTAACAAAGCTCTCAGAGCACTGCGTGTTCTTATTACCCACCCCTCTTTGGTTATCTTTTCTTGCAATCGATTCTTGTGTTATTTTCTGTCATTATTGTTCTCTTGTTAACCACAAAACGTACCAGGCTCTAGCTAGCATTCAATAAATGTGTTTCTTCTCTCATTCAGTCCATCTCTTTGGCTTTTTCCTCCTAAGGGTTTTATTTTTACCATTGTTTGATGCTTTGAGTGTTTAGAATGATTTTTACTGGGTCACCGGTTGTCAAATTTGCTTTGTCAAGGGCTTATTGACTCACTGGCTTTGTTTGGGTGAAAATGTTTGCATCAACTGTAATCCGGTCTGTATACTGAGGACGTCATGGAAGAATAAATGTTGAGCTGTTGTCCTCGATCCTCCTGACCGGGGTTCCTTTTACATGTTAACGCTCTTCAAATAACGAATGACTTTTTGCACTGCGATTTGCAAAAGTTGTTTTTCTGCACCTTCAAATTTATTGCTTAAAAATGTAGTTAAAATTTGATTTGGGTTGGTCTGTATTTAAATCACTACTGGTTTCCTGCTTTAATCAATCAATGTGTTTAGTAACTGGAGGTTGTCTGTACAATCGTTAATGTTTCTGGTCTTGCAAATGAGCACGTGTCTGAATCTATAGCATGACAGCATGAACCCTGGCTCACTCCAGTCCAGACATTAAGCTTTCATCAAACGGAGAGAGAAATCGATCCGCACCAGAGCTGGTTTGATGGCTCTGGCCCTCTGGATGATCTTGTCATGTGTGATTGTGCAGTCAGCTGACAGGAGAATGACTCGTTCAGTGTTACTTGTACTTGAGGCTGTTGGACATGTACAGCTGTGCGCAATGTTAATATTTCTTCCATCTGGATCGTTAAGGTCATGCAGTGGTCCAATATTGGGCTTCGTACCGATGATCTGGAGTGGCATTCACTTTCATTTCAATTTTGTGTTACAGAATTGACTGTAATTGTGAACAAGCGAACATGAAGACACATTATTTAAGTCTTTGATGTCAACTTAAATGTATAGTTCACCCAAAAATGTTGGTTCCCAACATTCTTCAAAATATCTAAACTAGATTTTTGCAATGTTTTAGGTCTTACATGTACATTTTTAAACATTTAGAGTCTACAAACAAAATGGCTGTTTGAATTCATGGAAAATCTGTATGTGGTGAACTAAATGTAGCCTTGTTTTTTTTTCTCAGGTGTTTGGAGATTATTATCACTTCAGGCATCGCAAGGTGGTGAAGAGGTCTTTATCAGAGCACAGAGGAACACACATTCGTCTGCAAACAGAACCCCAGGTATGTGATGTGTGAAATGTAGATTCCGGATCCGCCTCAGAACAGCCCTTCCAGACAACCCACACACACACACACACACACACACCACACACACACACACACACACCACACACACACACACACACACACACACACACACACACACACACAAACACACACACACACACACACACACACACCACACACACACACACACACACACACACAACACACACACACACAACACACACACACACACACCAACACACACACACCTGTCCTGGGAAACTCAAAGGTTTTACTGACCAAGCCTTGTCTAAATGGGATGTAAAAAGCCAAAACACGGAAGCCATTGATATCTGAATAAGCCTGACAGAGTGAGTAAAGAAGTTAGTGAATATTACGTTGTAAAAATACACAATTTTACACAAATAACACACAAATATTATGTATTACAACATTATTTTTATAATTGTGAAACCCAGTAAGTTCCACAAATTGGACCCCTTCTCATTAAAGTTTCTTTTTTTTTTATACACACCATTCATCATGCTCAATGCAACCATTTTATTTTAACATGACTTTGCTTGAATAAGTGTTTTTTTGGGACCAACATTTGGTTCCTAATCTTGCTAATCCCCCATTATAATTGTTAGAAAATAAATGGCATTTTAGTCATGATCAAATATGATGAAATAGAGCTTTTTATCATGATTTTTGATTAAAGGGTTGCAACATCTGCAGACCTCATATAAAATTAATTATGGCTGCAAGATATTGGGAAAAAAACTGACATTGGGATATTTTGTTTTTCTACAATATATTGCAATATGAAAACTGTTTCAACAGATGAATAGCTCTATTTGGAAAGAATTAATAATTCTAGAATGATTTGGGTGATTTTTTAGGCGAGTGAATCTGCATAGAAAATAATAAACAAATAGCATAGATAAATGCAATAGAACAAAGATACAAATGAAATAAACAGTGCTTTAGTCTGTTTTTCAACAAGCCTATGTCTAACGGTATTCATGTACAGAAATAACACCGTGTAGGCTTCACTGTATAAATTGACTACAAAAGGGTTTTGTTTCTTTGTATTTTGTTGTTTGATTAACATTAATGACTCAGACAGCAGTGGGTAAATCAGACTGCTGTCACTTTACGAGCTAATGCACGGATCCAATTTAATGATATGTATCCATTTTCTTTCTCAAATGTTTACATTCACGTAAGCTATACTCTTTCGCATCTTTGTGCGGTCAAATTGTTTAAACTCGCTTGAATGTTTAAACTGACAGGACCTAAAATCGTGCGAATGATACATTTTCACTTGCAATTAATCAGAGAAATGCATGCGGTTTGAACTGGGCCTGGTCCGTAATGATCACGTTTTACCTACGATTCTTATACCTGACATTGCACATGCTGCGATGTTACTATTGTGAATGCACACATCATGATATCAGTGCTTAAAACGATGTATCACGCGGTCCTAAAATTAATAGAAAATGAAACAATTCATATAATATTTAGTTTGACCTTATGAGGTTGATAATCAACATTTTATGAAGGTTAAACACATCCTTCACTGGTCTTGTAAGAATGTCTGCCCCTAATTTGTACACTATTAATGAAAAGTGCCTTGAAGCAAGTAAAGTTTAAAGCGAGCAAGTTATTTGTTTTTTGCTTATTTATATGACTATATTTTGCAGTGTACGCCTTTTTCTAACTTCAGCCTAGCTTCAGCTAATAGGACATTGCATTACTTTGGACATTGCTGTTGCTCTTAATGTTTTTAAGTTTGTCTGGTTCCTCAAAGACCTCATTACATTTCCTCAGGGACTCCAACTAGACCCAATCACTGTTGGGCATGTAAGGAAGCACCAGGACCTGCACAGTCAATTTTCAAGTCATTCATCTTTGTTATAATTTCACTGACACTCTGCAGCACACTCTCTTTTCTTTTTTTTATCCTCCTTGTTTTATAAAGAATTAAGGGGGGAGATTTTTTATTTGTCAAGAGATCCTTTTTTTTTCAACTGTTTCTAGAAACCTTGCTTTTTTATTTTCTTCTGTTTAAATCCTCTACTCTGAATGTTATTGTGAATCTTTCCGTTCACACTCTGTTTTTGTATATCACAACTCCATATCACAACTCCTCAGTTTCCTCCCCTGTGTACACTGCTTTTAAGAACACCAAATAAAACACTTTCGGTTTCTCTTGTCACAGGTGTGAAATACGAGGGTTTAAAGTTGCGTTGCTCACGATGCGTCGACCTGACATCTGCGTTCGTTCAGTACAGCCTTCGAATTTGTCGTTCACCGGCCTCTCTGATCCAGATGGCGAGTTTTGAGGAGACGTGAAATACAAACCCTGCAATTTTAATGCCAGAGGAATGCTAAGGGCTAGAAACCCCCTTAATGGAAATCACTGACTGGACCCGTATGGCCCATTACTCAACTTTTAGAGGGGGTTAAAAAGTCCATCTTGTAACATGGCTGCAGCGCCACGCTCCATCAGCGAGAATGGCCTCCAGGAGCAAAGCAACTTCCCTCGAGATGGGAAAAGCACTCCATTGTCCAGTGTGCAGAAGTGATGAGGTGTGTGAATAATAAACCCGACTGGGTCCCAACACAATGACGGAGAGTCATCGCACGAAACCTGTCTAATATCAAATAAATTTCCAAAAAGTTTCTTTTGTTCATGAACTCAGTGATTAGTCCTTGCTACGATGATGCTGGTTGTCCTCTTAAATTTCATGCATTGGATGCATTGTCAAAGACACAAGTCTTTTTGGAAGTACACTTTTGAACAATCTGGTCAATTTCTATTATAGCTTTTCTCATGCTACTGCCACCTTATGATCAATCGCATATTGTATTGTAAGTCACTTTTGATAAACGCATTGCTAAATTTGCTGTGACTGTTAATGCTCGCTCGCCAAGTGAACCAACACCTCTCATTCTCCAATGATTATGTAAAAAAATGTAGTGAGCTGTAGTGTTGACAAATTATAATTTTAGCTGCAAATATTTGTCGTATTTAATTATATTAACCGTGCACTAACAGTAAGAAGAAAAATCTAGAAAGAACAGTTCTAGTGTTTCGAATAATCCAGTCATAGACCATAATATCGGGGATTGCACTGCTTGCTGAACACCAGAGAAAATTAAGTGCTTTACTAGTTTAAAAGTTTTTTTGTACAGTAGAAAAGTCCATCAAAACCAAAGCATACAAAATTATTGTATAACAGTAGTGTGCTCTTTGTAACTATTATTTTGGAGGTTTTTACTGCAGGGGAAGTTATCACTTTTTTTAATACATCTTTAAATCAATATATAAAATTTGTGCATATTTGGTTTAATTTTTTGCTTTTGTATATTTATTTTTAGTCAGAGCAAAATTGACTAAAGTGAATAAATATGACAAGACGAATTAAATTTCTCAGCCCTAGTAAGATTCTGGTGTGATATGTAGGATTGTTAATCATCACTGTCGTTCAGATAGCAGCAGAAGGTTGACTTCTGGCCAAAATGACTAGGGTTGTCATGAAACAACAATTCTAGTAGTCGGTTCTAGGGATTATTTTGATAATCAATTAATCTGTTGAATTTTTTTCTTAGATTAATCGCATGAAAATTCTAAGAATAAAATCCCAAAATTATACATACATTTTTTTTTATTAAACATTGATTTAAACTCATTATTTTAAACAATATTATTTCACATCCTCCCCAATACTGTCCTCCAAAAAATGTGTAATATAGTTAATGATAATGATAAGTTAAATATAGTGAATGTATCTATGTAGGCTGTGCTGTACTTTATAAGCTAAAAAGGGTAAAAAAAAGAAAAACTGCTTTCTTACTATTTTAAAGTGGAACTTAAAACAACTGTTTTAAAAAGGATAATTAACAAACAAAATCACAAAATGTTAATTTGTAAATGATATTATAATATATAAATATGCACACATTTTATATATTGATTTAAAGATGTATTAAAAAAGTGAAAACTTTATATTTTATATTATATTATACATTTAAATAGCCTTCACATGTTTATAACATTGTTTATAAAAAGATCAAATGAAAATTAGTAATAAAATGAAGGACAAAGAAACACATCCACATTACATAGAACAAGTAGAGGGTCAGTTTGCATTTTGGATTCATTTGCACATTTAAAAACAGTTTTAAAACCCAGAAACTTTGCAGTGTATTGATCAGCATGTAAAACAAAACTTTTATTCAAATTGTATATGGGTTATAACCAAAGCGAGCAAAGAGCGCTCCCTTTATAATCACTGAAGCTGTCAATAGAACCCATTAATGAGCAACACTGTCTACACTGGATACGGCACAATGCGACACGACAAATGTCTGACAGTGAACGGATGACGGATGCCCTGTTCTGCGTACTTCAAGCGCTCGCGCTACCTGTTCTGACACGAAGAACAAATGAATTTGCAACGGTTGCTTTGTCGCATTCAGTGTAGACAGCCTCAAGTTGTTGCGGTGCGATAACTGTCACGTTTGACAGTTGAAAACTCCAGTGTTTTGATTGGATTGCCCATTGCGTTCACGTGCTCAACAGATATGTCTGTGATTGGCTCCAATGATCAATACTTCAAAAACATGTTGTAAACCGAAACCTTTGACACTCTTCACAGAGCGCTTACACAGATACACACAGGAGTGTTTGAAAGCATCCGCCTATCAGCGGGTACCGAAAATAACCGGCACTCGGTACTACTAGCTTTTAAAATTTCAGTACCGACTTTGTACCAAAGTACCAGTACTTTTGACAACTCCACAAATGACTATTATTGTGACAGAAATCGCTCCTTGTGAAGTGAAACCTGCAGTCATGTGAAGATGTTGCTCTTGTAAAGCATGTCAGTCCGGGTCCCAGTGGCATTTCCCCTGGCTGCCCTGCTCCACTTCCTGTTGTTGAATTCTTTCGCTCTACATGTTTAATCTCAAACAATAGTGACTGTTGTCAGATTTGGAATGCTAATTACTTTATTTATACTATGCAGTCTTCATGCATCGTATTTTGCTTGACCTTTTTCATTTGGGCAAGTTTTAAGTAAAGTCTTGTATGTCTAATAAATGACATATTATTAAGAAAAAGCATGCATTAGGCTTTATGGCTAAATGTTTTGTGAAAATATGATTTCAGCAATTGCATTTTAGTAGAGGTTAAGATATTTCAGAGCACTTCCATCCGCTCTCCCTGAAGATGTTTCATCTTCAACTCTCTCTGTTCTGTCCATCACTCAGTCCATCTTCATAGCTTCATAAATGCATTTCCTATTTCTGAGTCTTTTGGCAGCATTCATATTCTCTTTGAAACACATTTGGCTCAAGTCAAAACATCAGAGCTGTCACAGATGTAGCAACATCAGTCATGAGGTTATTAATTATGGATTGCATTGCCAACTGAGTACTGGCTCTAATTTAGCTTACTTTCAGATGAGGTCGATCTTTAAAAGTTCGAAACGCTTATGTGTGCTACTTTTTTAATTACCGTATTACTCTTGCTAATTAATCAGCAGGGGGGAAAGTGAGACAATGTTTAGACAACATGTCTCTCTTCAATAACTTGCCAAGCAGACAGCCTCAGATATTAATCCGAGTTCCAGCACTTTTTTTTTTTCATGCATTTTCTTGGATCTGCATTGCAGCGATAACATCAGTGGGTTTTGAACTTTATCTTACATGTTCAAAAAGATCTTGCCACAATGCGACGTTTTTTTTATAAAAGTTTTTATCTGAAACTTTGAAATGACATTGGAATTTTCTTTTTATTCAACTTTTTAATTATCTAATTGACTTTGTGGAATTTTGAATTTTGTTTCGACTTTTCAATGATCAATTGCGTATTGATCAAATGGGTCACACAGCAAAGTTTTAACCTTGAAACATGAATAAATCCCTAAATACAAGTATAAGCTAAGTTAACACAGTTATGCTTGCCTTCAACAACACTAAAAATTCAAACAAAGAACTTCTGACAACATGACCTAAACCTTGAACAGCCGTCACTGCACAAATGATTGGTTAATTATTAACTTATTCATCTGGAGAAAGCAAATATACTGCAATTCTGTAGATTACCGGAATATCATGCTCAGATTGCACATAAAATGTCATCATAACAACTTGACCTTGAGGGACGTTGAGTGGTGGGTCAAGTTGATGTGTCCTGATTCGTCTTTAGGGCTGTGAAGGTCCCAACTGGCCCGTCATTCATCTTTCTTAATATTCACTTCACCCTGCTGTCACATGTCTGTCCATTTCATCCACTTTACAGAAACTCATTCTAGACAGTGAGCAACACTGAGCTGTCAATCACATAATCTGCCACCGTCTGCGTTTTCTGCCCTGCTGCAGCCGTCTCTGCCCCAGAGAAACAGCTTCCCGTCTTTCAGCAGGCCTCTCTGTCTGTGTGTTGAGTGCAGGAGGATTTTGAGGAGATGGAAAACGGGACAGTGTCTGTCAGCAGATTTCATCAGCTCTTATTTAATGATATGAAATCCAAATTGACCATATTTACTGTTTCTGATCTTATTACACACGTTTCGTCGTTACTTGCTATTCTGCCTTATTCTAAATGTTTTTAATTTCTTTCATCCAAATGCATTAACTTTATTTTTTCTGCAGACATTACTAAGGCTGTATGGCTTTGGAGAAAATTATAAAATCAAATTCAATCAAATCCTGCCCTACATTCATGTAATTCAATGTTCTTAGAAATATATAATAATAAATTAATAAATAGTGATACTGAGAGTATTCTGTTTCACACAAACATGTCATGTTACAAAATATTTTGAATGGAGTTTTAGTATTTTATTTAAATACTATTATGTGTAATTGCATTGTAAAGATTTGGTACCATTATCATGACTGTAATTCATGGAATTTAAAAAAATTATTATTACTTTAATGTGTTCCTTGAGGGTCACTTGTGTGTGACACACACACACACACACACACACACACACACACACACCACACACACACACACACACACACACACACACACCACACACACACACACACACACCTCAATTGCGTTGTGTAGATCAAAAACTGAACACACATCTGTATACTGCATTAAAGATTACGGTGCGATGATTTAGAACTATTCGTCGATGTCTTGCTGTGTAGGCAGCCATAATATGCCAATGTATTTGCCTGTATGACTTCCCAGATCCTGCAATATAAAAAAAAGTGATTTTGGAGCTTTATTAAATAAATGCTTTGTTTAATGAGCAGGTACAAAGACCTCTTCTGTCAAAAGATCAAGGCAAATTTGATTTCTTGTGTCATGACCCCTTTAATTATACATTGATGATTCTGGATCTTTAGAACTGAACTGATGGGAAACCTTGGTAACAAATACTTCTCGTATGACTAACTGTTTGTTTGTTTTTTTCAAGGTAATGTGGGCGGAACAGCAGGTGGTAAAACGAAGAAAGAAGAGGGATATTTACAATGAGCCGACCGATCCGAAGTTTGCACAGCAGTGGTACTTGGTGAGTAAATAGCTCATCGGTTTGTTTGTGTGCATACGTGTGTTCACAAACTGTCTGTTTATTTGGAAGCACGATACCTCCCGCTCAGATTGGATGGCCTGGGTGGGCTGTTGTAATGTTCTGTTTGGATTCATAGAATTCTGTTCCTTTTGCCCCTATTAAATGGGATGTTGTGTAACGGTGAACTTGTTGCCATTATGGTCATCCGGTGGAGCTTAAAGTTTAATCAGCCGGTTGTGATTTGGCTCTTCGGAAACATTCCTGAAGTGCTGACCTTCACTTTCCGTCAGTCTTTATACATATCTTCTCCTGATATGCCACTCACTGTATTAAAGTGGCTGTATTTCATTTGTTTGTGAGTGAGATGTTGAGATGATTCACCACTATGAATGTATTTATATTCACACATTTTTGTTGATCTAAATTCATTTCATTCCATTTGAAGATTTTTACTTTTTGTGGGCAGTTTAAACTGCAATTTGATGTAAATTTTTACAATTTTCGATTTACAATTTGTTATTGTTAAAATTGGCATGAGCCGCCTCCTCAAATACATCTCTGGATGAAAGGATGTAACAAAGATGGGTGAGAGAGGGATATGTTTGTTTACTGTTTGTAGGCAGTTTAAACTGCAATTTGATGAAAATACACATTTCCGTGAGAAATGAACAGCATTTAGTATCAACACTACCAAAATAACAATAAAACGTGAAGAAAGCAATCCTCTGAGAAAACAGCTGAGCCACTTGACTAAATAAGTGCTTGATCACCTGCTTCTTACTTGAAAACACAATAATTCGAAGCAGCATCCCTTTGCATCTGGCGTAAATATTAGCCGCCTCAAATACATCTTTGGATGAAAGGATGTAACAAAGATGGGGGTGAGAGGGATATTTTTTGATTGAAAAGATTACATGGCAGTGACTAGGGCTGTCACTTTTTATTCGATAATCGAATATGTATTCGAACATGATGGGGCTCGTAGATATTCTAATATATTCTAATACATTTCTTGATATTTGATATCCGTTCGAATTAGATTTTTCTCAACAGTGACAGCCCTAGTGACTGATCACCCTTAACATTATGACCAGTCACGGGTGAAGCGAATATTGTTAATCATCTCCCAACAAGGCCACAGATTGAGGTCTAGATAGATTAGATGGTAAGCAAACAATCAATTCTTATAAGCAATGTGTTGAATGCAGGAGAAATGCACAGGAATATAGGTTTGAGCGTCTTTGACAAGTGCCAAATTGTTATGGCAAGGTGCCTGGGTCAGAATATCTCTGGCTTGATCCCAGCAGTGGTGAGAATTTACCAACAGTGGTCCGAGGAGGGACAAACCACAAATTGGCAGCAGGGTGTTGGGCCACCAAGGCTCATTGTTGCACGAGGACAACGAAGGCTATCCCGTCTGGTCCGAGCCAACAAAAGGTCTACTGTTGCACAGGTCACACAAAATTTTAATGATGTTATGGGAGGAATGTGTTAAAACACCCAGTGCATCTCACTCTGCTGCATATGGGACTCTGTAGCCGCTGACCAATCAGAGTGCCTATGATGACCCCTGCACCGTCAAAAATGCCTACAATGGGCGTGCAAGTGTTGGAACTTGACCTTAAAACCAAGTTCGGTCGACAGCGGCTCCACCTCACAACCTTCAGCTCTTGAAGGATCTGCTGCTAATGTCCTGGTGCCAGATACCACAGGACACCTTCTTGTAGACTTCTTGCCTAGGCGGGTCAGTGCTGTTTTGGGAAGCATGCGGAGGGGCAACAGCATATTAGGCATGTGGTCATAATGTTTTGGCTGATCTGTGTATTTTTCTATTATTATCTTAGATCTGCACCACCTCTTTTAATTGAATAGAATTTTAATTTAGATTACACCAATTCTTTTTTTCCATGATTGAGGTGATTACAAAGGCTTTTTTATATATTATTAGTGAGATTATTAACATTATTAGACTGCATGTAAATGTAGCTCATGTGATCATATGACCATTTGTCAAGGTTGGAAAGCTTATGATTCAGTTAAAAAAAATTGAACAATTGTTTGGAGTGCTATATACTGTAGCAACTCTGATACTATAATAATAATAATTCATGCAGTGTTTTACCGTTATTTGTAATATTGTTCTCATAAGCTATGTTTCCATCCACACGTTTTTATCTGCATTAAGTGATATCGAATGAAAAATGCCTTATGGAAACAGTAAAATTCGATTGAATTTCATGAATATCGAATCAAATAAAATGCGTTCGGTCTCATCGGATTTTATCTTGATCGATATACGGCTTATGCGATAAACGCTGATGGAAACGTTATTATGGCGTGATCCATTTTGTCTAGCAAAACTTTGTTCGCAAATGTTTGCTTGAATGTTGTGCAATTCGGTGAGAAAATGAATGGAAACACCTTAACATGTCTCACTCAAATCAATTCAATATACCAATTTGATCGCAAAACAGCATGTGACGTCATTACGCACAGGTTTTTATCCGCTCTAAAACGGTTGGATGGAAACACACTTTCACCAGCTTTATTCGCATGAGGTTTTTTACCGAACTTTAGATAATTCGATTGACAAGTTGATGGAAACATGGCTATAGTCTCCTCTTATTTTTCTACTTTCCCTATTAAAACAATGACCATTAAATGAATGTGCACTTTTTAAAACCCTCATGAATACTTAATTATAACTTAAAGATCTGTTTTCAATGACAGTAGGCTAGTGTGTGTGTGTGTGCGTGCGTGCGTGTATGTGTTTGTTTAATATGAATATATTTATTTGAATATATTTGTATTTATTTATTTAACTAGTTGTTAAGATTCACTCCACACCCCATATATGTTATTTATGAGAATTCTGCAGTGTAATGAGGATCGTTAATTTAAGTTAAGTCATTGCTCAGTCATTCTCCATTCAGTGGTGATTCACCAGACCCGGACGTTTTGTTCCAGCTAATGAACCAAGACGACAATAGATGCTTTTTCTCACATTTTGAGGAATGTCATGACTTGGGGGGGAAAAAAACTCCCCAAAAAAACAAAACAATAAAATTGTACTTTTTTTTTAAACCAGTCCTTTTTCAACACATTTTTTCCCCTCTTTGTGGCAATCAATCATGTTTATCAGTACAACGGGTAAAAGCCACTCAATAACATTTCCGCAGAATGGAATGCTGGGAAAGTTGACCGAAGGTTATCAACTGCAATTTATCAGCCTCACCGCCATTCTAACTGGTCCTTTGAGGCGAGATTGCATCATTTTGCCTGATGTAGACCTAAGAAATAAACTGTCAGTTCTCTTCGTTTGACTTGCAATCCCAGGATATACAAGAGAATGTATCATTTTGGGGTCATCAGACCTTACTGCGCCTTACTGGCTTCAATTTCTCCCTGCAACCACC
Organism: Chrosomus eos; assembly: GCA_036326025.1. Lineage (NCBI taxonomy): Eukaryota > Metazoa > Chordata > Actinopteri > Cypriniformes > Leuciscidae > Chrosomus > Chrosomus eos. Next base: position 14,235,654 of record CM070818.1, on the reverse strand, counting down.
CTGGGGAGCAGAGCAGTTACGCTGTGACCAAGAGGAGATTCAAAGAGCCATGCAGAGAAATAAATTCAATTTTCTGCTCCGATAAACTCGGGTGACCATGCTCATTTCTGCACTGGAGTGACACACGTGTGAAGTGGGGAAAAGTCAGATCTCTTTGGTCAGACAGTGGTTGGCTGTACCGTCACCCTCACAGCGGCATTTGCTTGGTTGTTCGACATTTGGATGGGTTTGTTTTAGGGATGCACCGATATGAAAAATGTGGCTCTATATTTGAAAGCCGATAACTATTGGCCGATAAATCTAAATCAAAATTTTTCTATAATTTTTAAGAGACTGAAAAAAGTCATCATTAAAAGCCAAGCACTTCAACATGAATTAAACCTATACAGTACAGTAGCCTTGTTTGAACCAGTGTAAGTTTTAAAATGAATTTTGCACTCCTATGGCCAACTTTCCTTATCAAAAAAAAAAATATATATATATATATATATATAGATATTGCCATACAAATAAATAAAACAATGCCAAAGTTATGCAAAATACATGTGTCTAAAGAATCAAAATGTAGCCTATACTATGCCATTGATAAATAAAATGGAATAGCCTATGCATGGATAATACTTAAATTAATGATATTTATACAACATAAACATAATATTAGAACTTATATTTGCACAAAATGACACTAATGCATAAGTGAACTTGAAGTTACGTGCTAGTCAGAGAATATGTCCTGTTGTGGTTGTGCTGAAACACGGCCACTGACTAAACCCAAAGAATTCACAGCCCTTTTTATTACATTTATCGGCTTTAAGATATCGGACAAATTTTCTTATTGGACCGATAAAAAAAAAATTAACATATATCGGCAGATTCCGATATGGTGGCCTATATATCATGTGATGTCAAAGCTTACTCCAGTCTTAAAGGGTTAGTTCACCCAAAAATGAAAATTCTATCATAGTTTACTTACCCTCAAGTTGTTCCAAACCTCTATGTGTTTATTTGTTCTGCTGAACACAAAGGAAGATATTTGGAAGAAAACAGATCTCATTCCCCATTGACTACCATAGTAGGAAAAAATACATACTATGGTAGTCAATGGGGAATGAAATCTGTTTTCTTCCAAATATCTTCCTTTGTGTTCAGCAGAACAAATAAACACATAGAGGTTTGGAACAACTTGAGGGTAAGTAAACTATGATAGAATTTTCATTTTTGGGTGAACTAACCCTTTAAGTGTCACATGATCCTTCAGAAATCATTCTTATATCCTTATTTACTGCTCAAGAAGTATTTCTTCTTATTGTCAATGTTGAAAACAGTTGTGCAGCTTAATATTTTTGTGCAAACTGTTATGTATTTTTTAGGATTCTTTGAATAGAAAATGTTTTTTAAAAAAAGCAAATAAAGCATTCATCTGAAATATAAATCTTTTGTAATATTATAAATGTCTTTTTGATCAATTTAATTAATCCTTGCTGAATTAAAGTATAATTTTCTTTCAATTAACCTATTTATTCAAACATGTATTTATATTATTTTATATTATTATTTATATTATTTTTTTAAATATAATTTTTTCATAATGCAGTACATTAAATGATAGGTTCTTAATCTCCTTTAATTTATTTCCTCTGTCACAAAAAATTCTGGCATCAGTGCAAAAACTGGTTCATATTATTTTATATATTAGTTTGTGTGGAAATAATACAAAATTGTGCAACATAAAACTAGTGTAAACACTACAGCAAAATTTCTATCAGTTAACACAGCAAGAAAACCTGAAACTCCAGAACTGAGGGTACAGTATGTGAAGGGCATTGCAATAACTGAGACAGGGGATGTCGTGAAGACATATACTAGAGTTTCAGCATCTTTCATGTCTAGTACAGGACACCATGTGCTATTGAGTTTGCAGGCTTGAACTAGAGAGCTGGTTTGAGCTTCAAAAGTGAAAGATAATCCTCAAACACAGGTTGATGTTTGGCTGAATAGCTAGCCAGAGAGAAGTGGCATCTATGCTGATCTGTTTTTTTTCCCTGTTCCATTCAGCACAATGAAGATCATCGTGACCTCAACGTGAAGGAAGCCTGGAAGCAGGGCGTCACTGGACAAGGCGTCGTCGTGTCCATATTAGATGATGGAATTGAAAAAAACCACCCCGATTTGCTTCAAAACTATGTGAGTTTGAGTAAACAACCATTACCTTTGATATAAAACCTAAAACAAGATAAATTCACTAAATGTTCCCTCATATTTTCAGGATCCAGATGCAAGCTATGATGTTAACGACGGCGACCCAGACCCTCAACCTCGATACACCCAGCTCAATGATAACAGGTATTGTGTACAAGATAACCAGTTAACATAATTGACTGTAATTTACTTGATGGAATCAAACCTTGTTTAGGTCCCCTTTGCAAAGCCAGTGATTCATGGGCTGTTGCAGCTCAGACTGTTGTTGTTTGTTTTTCCCGTCTGAGCCATCTCTGTATTTTGTGCCTAGGCCTGAAGCTCCTGGCATAAAACCAGCTGAAGTATGAATACTACTATACATTTACTGCTTTACTTAATGAGGCCAAAGGTTTCCCCTGCAGCGTGGAGATGGGCACAGGAATACACAGCCTGCAATATAGTGTGATTAGTGCTGTTGCCGTAGTCCATTTATATTGGACAGGAACTGCTTTTCCTAATGAGTTTTTTTGCCTACCCAGCAAGCAAATGGTACCACTATAATTTTCAGAAATGCTATCTTCAATAATGATTTTCGTTCATCACTCATCATTATTCATTTATTGCATCATTTACTAATTTAATGGTGTTAGACATGATCACTCTTGGCCAGATGCGGTTTACTGTGTAAAATTCCTGCAAAATAAAACTTCTGCAGTTTATGTGAATTGACTCAGCAAGATGCAAAACATACAACAAAAGAAGTTACTTGATATATTAGTGCACATTCAGTGACATTCACACTGACAGCTATTCAAAAGTCTCTGTACTGTTGTTGGCGTTCCTACTCGGCTGCATGCTGTTTTCTGTTCAAGTTTATCCTACAGTATGTAGGGTCACTGGGTGTGCTGCTGGAGCTAGCATATCTTTCAGCCGAAAGCACATTTTTTACACTAAATTAAATTCATTTATATGTAATACTCTTGAGACAAGCATTGCATTAGTAGTATGGAGCAGGCGACGGCTTTCTCTGGATGCTTTCTGTGTTGTGTGTTCTGCTGCTGGGAAATTAGTTTCTTTGTGATTGATGTGTTGTGAATTTAGTTCCCTCCGTGGATTGTGTTTTGTTGCCTTGGTAATGGCTATTCACTTTACTGGGAGTTTTTTGGCCTAGTTTATAAATCACCAGGGATTTAGGTTAAATTGTGAAGACGGTTGGTGTTGAGAATGGGTTACTTTAAAGGAGAAGATTCTGTCAATATGTCAATCTGAATCTGTATGCTTTTTTCTTTCTGTGAAAATCTCCATTTAGACACAGTTAGTAGTGACCTTGGACTTTCAAGCTCCAAAAAACCCCCTCAAATTAGTCCATGTGACTTGAGCTCTAAATTCCAGGTCTTCTGGAGCCATACGATTAGTTTTGTGACAATCCAAAAATAACGAAATCCCTAATTATTTACCTTGACCGTTCGCAAAGACCTTCCCACTTTAGTTACTGTTGCTATGTCCGACAAGCCACGCCACTCTCACGCCACATCATGTTCTTACGCAGTGAAAATATACATCGGGGGCAAAGAGGACACTGACAAGTGACAACACACCGACAGACAGGACAGATCAGGTTACTTTTGATATGAAACAAATTTGGCCATTTTTTAAAGAAATTTAAACAATAAATACCCGTTTAATAGGTCGTGACAGATCGCTTAAGCCTCAGTTAAAGCTGCTCGTGAACAGATCGTCTCTTCCTTCTAGTTCATTTATAGCATCAAATAAACATGAAAGAACATAAGAAGTAATGTTTTTTTTAACCGTGGAAAGACATCAGTACACTAGTAACTCTCCTGAATAGTGATGGGTCGGTCATGAACGATTCGTTCATTTTAAACAAATCTTTAATATGACTCAGGACTACCGAGTTGTCTCAGAGAGTGACTTGTTCATTTTGTGTTGACCGGGCATGCACAACATCCTATGGGTTCTGTACCGAACAACAGAAATTAGTTCATCTCTCGAGTCTTCAGGTTCGGGTCCGAGTCTTTCGTTCTTCCTGTCAGTCCCATAGAGAATATGCAGTCTGTACCGGAAAGAGAAATTATTAGTTCACCTCTCGAGTCTTTCATTCTTTTGTCACGTGATGAACGAATGACTCGAACCCGAAAGATGAAATAATCAATTCTGTTTCCAGTACCGACTGCAGAGCTCAGCCTATATTGGGCTGTCACGTGATGAATGAATGACCTTAAACCTGAAGTCCATAGACTTGAAATGTGAACTAATCAATTCTGTATCTGGTACTAACGACTGCATAGCTCAGTTTATGAGGATCACGGGATAAACGAAAGACTCGGATCGGGAGGTGAGGTAAACTACCAGACTGCATAGCCTGAAGGCCAAGATAAATTAAATAATTGTTTCGGTTTCTCATTATTTGGCCTTTTCCTTGCATTGCAATTTTTTTCTTATTCTAAATGCGTTCAACTTTTGATGTGTTTGGGGATTTTGGCTAACATGTAACATTTTAAATAAATTCTGCTGAAATGAACGAAATGACTCTAAATCTTTTTGAATCTTTTTTCAAGTCAGTAAAATGATCCGAACTTCCCACTCCTACTCCTGATTGTTTTGTCGGACAAAATTGGTGGATTTGGCGGATGGCGGATTATGATTGGTCAGATCGCCTGTCAATCAAACTCCCTGTGAAGAGTCAATTGTTGTTGTTTTATTTGTTTTATTTATAAATATCCGCCATATTTGATTTGAGAGCTGCATTGGAGATGAAGGTAATAATTGAATAATCAATGAAAAAAAGGATAAATAGTTTGGGTTCAGTGAGGTTTTTAAATGTTTTTGCTGCCTCTTATGTTCACCAAGGCTGCATTTATTTGATCCCAAAATAATAATAATAGTAATATTATGAAATATTATAAAAAAAATAAATAACTTTATATTTTAAAGTGTAATTTATTCCTGTGAGTTTTCAGCATCATTCAGACCTGCAAACTTGTCGCTTTTCGGCGATAATCGCCGTTTTCTTGGTCAAATGGGTCATTCACGTGAATCGCGTAGAACCGGAGAGTTTTTTTTCGGGGGGGGGGGGGGGGGGGTATAGGCTGCCCTAGAATTGCGAAATATTATTGGATAATTCTTATAATTGACATTTCTCTGGGCCTATCGGAATCTTAGTACTTTTTCTCTTGGCCAATCGGAATCTTAGCACTTGCGTCAGAATCGCCAGTGGATGAGACCCCTGGTTAGTGGCTACCACGCGAGTCTGATGGAAACTCATAACGTGAAGGAATCTTATGTGAAATTCGAGGTAAATCAAGCTTTTTTGGAGCAAAAACAACAGCTAGTTGTTTGCTTGATTCAAATAACGTTAGCTACCGCTTTGTTATGCTGCGCTCGTGACAGGGCGCTGAAAGAACGAACGAGAGAGAGAGAGAGAGCCGGTCGCGCGCGCACTCTCTCACTGTATTCAAACTGCCTTGCTCTCCCTCCATCGCGCATATTAATCAAAATCTATTGAGAATTGACACGATAGTAAAAGATCAAAGTTTCACGTGGAGCATTTTCAGAGATTTCTTGCGATGTCCTTATCTGCTGGGATAATCACACAACGCGTGCCGTGTCTGTGTGTGTGTCAGCTAATGGCACGTCCGATTCGCGAACTAATGACTCATTTGAACCGATTCACTTTTATGAATGGTTAAAATAACTGATCTGTCCAACATCTGTCTCTTCAAAAGAGATCTGAATCGGTGTATAACAAATCGATAACACCAAACTAGTTAATATTAACTATTCATAAACTGCACTTCTTAATCTCTATAAATAAATAGCATTTATTAATCTTTGGTAATGTTAATTTCACTATTTACTAGTAGCCTTAATTATTACAATTAAAAGTTATATTTGTTAACATTAGTTAGCCTAATGCACTGTGAAGTAATATGAACAAACAACGAACAGCTGTATTTTCATTAACAAAGAATAATAAATACAGTAACAAATGTATTGCTCATCATGGTTCATTTATATTTTACTGCCCTTTTTCTCCTTTGCCAATCCTATGATAATTATATATTATATACAGTATAGTGTTCATCCAGAACAACATGTAACTGTGTAACCACACCCTAGCAACCGTTTAAAAACTACCTACCCCCCCCCCCCCAGGGTCAGGTCAGAGCGTGCGTGAAGGACCGCACATTTTCCCGTCAAGTTTGCTTTTTATAAATACCAATTATTGCGTAGAGAGCGGCGTACGCCTTCTTTTGTGCGCACGCAACGTTTATAAATGAGGCCCCAGATCCTTTAGAAATCATTCTAATATGTTGAATTTATGCACATGAAACATTTCTTATGTTAAAAATGTTTGAAACTGCTTAATGTTTTTGTGGAATCCGTGATGTTTTTTTTCATGATTCTTTGATGAATAGAAAGTTGAAAAGAACAGCATTTATTTGAAATAGAAATGTTTTGAAATGTTTTGCATTTACAGTCACTTTATGGCTCTAAGGAATGCTTCATGAATGAGAGTAAAAAATGTTTTTATTTCTTTTTAAATCTTACTGACCCCAAACTTTTGAACGGTAGTGTAAAAATATCTGTCTGTTTATCACTCAAAGATGAGATGTATAGCTTCAGATGAATTGAAATATATATACACATGAGTGATATGAGCTTTTTCATATTTGATTAAGCTTGTGGGCAATATAAATGTGGTCGTTGTATGCAAAATATCTGTATGAAGATTTATACATGTTTTTTTTTTTTAAAGTTTTCCATGGAATAATTAACAGTATACAAATTTGGAGTGAAATGAAGGTTATTCAATGATGACAGAACGGCCCTTTCATCATCGGGTGAACTATTCCTTTATAAGCTTAGGTTTCTTCATTTCTGTCATCACCACCCCTCTAAACTGAATCAAACCCATCAATATTTATAAAACAAGACATTGTTATGGCTGACCCATCACGGCTAAACTCTGTGTTGCCATCTAAAGAAGAGTTGAACTCTGGTCTGTCCTTATTTCACTTTGGGATTTTCCTTTTTTGTCCATTTTTTTTGGGATACCAGCCAAAGAGCCGTTTTTATCTTGAGGCTAACCATGATTGGTGATGACAGGCAGAAAAGCGTATAGTTACGAGTGGGTAGAAATCAATGGTCTTGGGCTGAATGGCACAGCTTTGTAGTGTTTGGAGGGGCCGTCCCGTGCTCCCCTAATGAAAGTACCCCACAGTGAAGGCCGCGTTGGTGTGACTCCTATAATGGACACTAATGAAATAACATATTTAGTGCTAGATCAAATGTGATCAAGTTTGACTTTTAAAACATTTCGTAAATGATTTTGCAATGAAGAAACACTTTCCTAGTCACTATAAGCATTAAGGATCAGTTAAAATGTCTGTATCTGATAATGCAAAGACAGCAGGAGATACATTAGTAGCAGTAGTACAACATCAGTTTATTTAGCTGCCATGTTTTCTTCTGACCCCTGCTGTGAAATTCCCCTTCTTCAATCCACTATCTGTTCTTGTCGCTTTATTCCTCTTTATTTTAGCACGCTGCACTCCAGATTATTTCACCGTTGCACTGATCACGTCTTTGCATCTTATACCACAGAACCACAAAGGTTTCAGGTTTGCAACAGTAGCAGCAGGGAACCTTTAGTAACACTTTCAGATCTCAAGCATTGTGTGGTGTGTGTGTGTGTGTGTGTGTGTGTGTGTGTGTGTGTGTGTGTGTGTATAAGTGCATATATGTATGTACAATACAAAATCATTTCACATTCAATTTAATAATTTGCCTTTTTAAATTTGCAATTATTAAGTTATTAAAAAAACATAGTTAAATTGATTATTTTAAAATGCTTTTAATGGACAATTCAGTAACTAATTTCTTATATTTAGTTTAAAAGCTCAATTTCAATTAGATTCATACTCGTATTACTCTTATGACTATTATTGGATAAATATTACTGTTTGTAGACTGGAATGTATTGTTTTCTTGGTGCATGTACAGTACATGATAATAGTTTCTTACATTCGTTAAGTGAAAAACAGTGTGCGAAACATAGTGATTATTGTTAACTATATTTTTTTCTATCTAATTTTCGTTTTCTTGTAAACATTTTGAATCTTGGCTGTAGTGGCTTTTTGGGTAGACTTCGGTTTTGGAGCTAAAGTAAATACTTTTCTATTTATTGAGATATTTTTTGTCAAATATCTTCAAAGGATGATAAATATTGAGATTTAACTATAGCCCCCACCCCTAGTGTTTGTATAATGCATTTTAGTGTGCTTTTCTCAGTGTCAAATCTGGATTTTTTTGTAAAACATCCGTTTACCAGTGCTGTAACAATCCTCGGCTGTGTTATAAAGTGAATAAATAATGCAGTTCACATTTTGAATTTTTAAGTGCGTTTCAACGGAAGTTGGGCAGGTTGAGTCAGCGCTGTGTTTCAGAAAAAACCTAAGCTGTGGCGAGAAGTGTTGGAGCCACATAAAGGCCTTTCTTTTCATACTTCCATCTCCGACCAGCTCTTTTCCGTAAAACAATTATAATTTTTTTCTCATTTCTGTAATTTACCTAAAAAAAAAAATTAAAAACCTTATAGATTTAACACATTTTTGCCTGTAGTTCACTTTCTTTTTCAAATATTTTTGTGTACATTGTCTGTGTATGATAAAATTTTAAATGATTTTTTAAATTATATTTAAAATATAATTTATATATATCACTCTATATTTATATATATATTCCAATTTATTTAAAATAATGTGATTCATTACATGGTGGTGTTGGTCTATGTACACATGCAGATGGATGTCCTTACCATTTTTTTTTTAATAATTCGTTGTATTTAACTTTCTTATCCTTCTCTCTAGATATCCGATACTCGTATCAGTTGACTATATCGAGCACCTTAATACATTAATTACTCTCATGTGCAGTTCTGTGTTGACTCTTACCATATGTTAAAAATAAAATAAAAAATTCAGTTGGCTTTGATTCAATTACAGATTGAGAGTCTCAAGCTTTTCTCTGCACTTAAAAATGTTCAGCAGTGAGTTATAGCAAAGATGAACATGTATTAGAAATCATATCTTTTATAGATCGCTGTCTTCGGCAATGCAGTGCTTTATGGACGTTTGGCACAACTTTAGAGACCCGTTCTCTCAGGGTGTAATCTGATCAAGATCGGCTCAAAACGTGTGCTGATAAAACATCAGAGGTTACCATAACACACCGTGTTGTTTGGTGTATTAAAACTGCACATCTGGAAATGCCTTTTGTTCAGACAAAGGCAGGATGAAGAATTCCCTCGTATACAGTTCCCACAGTTAATGTGTTTGTACTAGCCAGTCAAGTGAGTTTTGCTTAGTAGCAGCTCAAAACGGACTGTATATTTTCCTGTCCTGTCATTGTTAATTCATCAGGCACAATATGAGAGAGAAGACAGAAATATGTAGTGTTAAGTCAAGCAGAACAGCTCTGCTCTTCCATAAAATCATAACTCGTAGAGGCAAGTGAGCCTTCCGTTAAAGATCCCGCTTGACGGTCTCTAGACTTGCGCCTGGTTTCTCTCCCTAGATTAAAACACTGAAGCACTCCCCTGGATTTATTTTCCCGAGCCTCCGATAAAGCCAGCTGGAATACTGCCTAATCCAATTTTAAGATGGTTATGAATACATCTGTATTGAATGAATTAAAACACTCAGCATGTGTAACGTGGGTCTGCTAATTCAAGCAAAACATGCTGATCTTTCTGCAGGAAACCTTTTTAAACATCTTAATGTCTTTACATATGATATTCAACTCTATTTTTTCATTCACTTCTGGTAATCTCCAATTAACACGCTATATCATGGTGTTTAATATGGTGAGGGTTGTAGATGATATGCATTCTGTAAAAGCTTCGTTTAGTTAAAGTGGCTATATGTATAATTCAGAGACCCTTGTTATTAGCGGCACCGCTGGCCGTTAAGTGAACTGCACCCAGCAACTGACTGCTTGTGCTCACACTCATAAAGCACCAGAGACTGAATATCAATGCCCCGATATACTCACAGCGAAGTTATTTTTCGTAATTTGCTTAGATTTAAAAAAGAATATTTCTTTTGCCATTATCCCAAATATTGTATAAGCATTAGGCCCCATCCACACTACTGCGTTTTAGTTTAAAAACGGAGAATTAAAACGAATACGATCTCCGTCCACACCAGCGTTTTAGCTGCGATCTCCGTCCACATAAAAACGACTGAAAACGCGCATCACGTGACCATTCACCTACACTGGGCATGCGCGTGCCGGTGTAAACACCATTACTCAGGAACCACAACTTCATTGATAAAATTATCCCGCATGCGCTGGTTCTTCCCGGCTTAACCCAAAACCGACGCTCCATGTACGGTCGATACCGCCGCTGCACACGGCACGGGAATTGTCACAGATCGCTGGAATAATAGCTTGCCTCCGGCGCATGTAGGCAGTTAACGTTACAGCACATGCTATGACTGATGACACCCAATCAGAGAGCCGAGCGCGAGCGTCTTGCGTCATCGTTTCTAAAGTCCTCCGTTTTGACCCGTCTACACTAAAACGCCCTCCGGAGATTCAAAACGCAAAACGGGTCTGCAGCGTTTCTAAACTTCTCCGTTTTAGGTCTTCGTTTTTGCCGTTTTAGTGTGGACGGGAGGTGCAAACGTAGCAAAAGGTCTCCGTTTTTAAACGAAAACGTAGTAGTGTGGATGGGGCCTTAATTTTATGTGTCATTGAACGGAAGAGAGGTTCCCAGTGAAACCGGCCCGAGTCCTTCACATTAAAATCAGTCTACTCTACAACGCTTTCATAGACAACCTAGAAAGTCAGGGAATTGATGGTGTTTTTTTAACTTTCATGACAAGGTGTTCACATTGGCAGTGCAAGAAAACGGTTAATAAACCCTGTTTAATGTGAGAATACTGGAACATAATAATAATAATAAGTTTTATTTATATAGCGCCTTTTCAGATCTCAAGGACGCTTTACAATAAACAGGCAACATTAGAGGCTAAGGACAAAGACAGCAGACAGAACAACAGTAGGAAGACAAAAATGTATAATAAATGAGAAAATGATGTAGATGGAGAAAAAAAAAACCTTAACAGTTATAACATTCAGAAAATAAGTGAGTTTTGAGCATGGATTTGAAATCAGAAATAGTGTTAACAGAACAGAGTGATCGGGGGAGAGAGTTACACATTTTGGTTGCAACAACCACTGTATGATCTGCCCCCCATCGAAACACGGCAATGCCTAGGGACGACGAGATGGCTAGAGTCGGAGGATCGTAAAGTGCGAGTCGGGGTATAGGGGTGGAGTAGGTTACAGAGATATGAGGGAGCCAAGCCGTGCAGAGATTTAAAAGTGAGAAGGAGAATTTTGAATTTAATACGGTAAGCCACAGGAAGCCAGTGAAGATCATGCAAAATTGGGGTGATATGTGCACAACGCTTGGTTAGGTGAGTATTCTCGCGGTAGAGTTTTGAATGTATTGCAATTTGGAAATGGAGCTAGCAGGAAGACCAATGAAAAGTGCATTGCAGTAATCGAGACGTGATGTGACAAATGCATGGACGACAGTTTCAGCATCTGAGATACTGATGAAGGGACGGAGCTGAGCAATGCGGCGTAGATGAAAGAATGCTGATTTAGTGATAGAATTAATGTGAGAGTGGAAAGAAAGAGAGGAGTCAAAGATTACACCAAGATTTTTAACAGTAGTAGATGGTTTGATATGAGAGCAAGCAAACTCACATGTGAAGTTGGAAGGGATTTTGTTAGTGAGCGATGGAGGTCCGGTAAAAATAATCTGTTTTGTCCATGTTAATTTTAGAAAATTTGTGAAGCCAATCTTTTATTTTATGTACACAAGCAGAGACTTTGTCGGTAGTGATAGATAGAGTCGATGTACAGGCAGTATATAATTGAATGTCGTCAGCTAGAAATGATAATTAAAACCATGGCGGAGGAGGATCTGACCAAGAGGTATTATATAAATTACAAATAGCAATGGCCCTAGAACGGATCCCTGGGGGACACCTTGCTTCAGGGGGACATTAGGTGAGCGAAAATCTTGAACTGAAATGTAAAACTGTCTGTCAGAGAGATAGGAAGAGAACCAAGAAAGAGCAGCACCAGAAATACCCACATCCGAAAGACGAGAAATGAGTAGTTGATGGGAGACAGTATCGAAGGCAGAGCTGAGGTCGAGCAGCAGGAGCATAGACAGAGAACCAGGGTTTCTAGCAACATTTTCAGTGAGGAATCCTTGTCAGTTGTCTGAATCAGATTTATTTATTTATTTATTTTATTTTTTTATAATCCAAACACAAGATAAGTAATTGAATAAATCATAAAGTAATTAAGTTAATGGACAAAATAGCATTTTTGAAATGTCATTTTATCCACATGTAAATGACAGATTCTTTTAATTTTTTGTTTAAATTAACCTTTAGCCCTTCCCCATCACATCTGCTGTCTTTACATGTTTTGAATGACATTGCACTTCTAGCTATTTAAAATCTAGTTCCTCACTCATTATCTCTTCCATGTGTAAAGAATAGTTGGCTTGGTTGCGTCTACAAACTTTTAGGAAGACTTCCTGTGGAGTTGCCAAACCATCATCCAGCCCAGAATAATCCTGTTCTTATAAAAACTGAGCTGTATGTCAAGAGCAGTACGTTTGAATCCTCTCAGGGTTATATAAAGGTCCAAACAGGATGTCTTCGTAAAAACGCCTGTGGTGTTGGAGAAAGCAGATGGTCCAGCATGTCCTACATTGACTGATTTTCTTCTGTTATATGAAGAAATACTCTTATTTTACATCTGCTGTTAGTGCTTATTTACTTGTTGGCGATACGAATTTATATAGTTATATATATATATAGTAAAAATAGTGTATATTTATAATATATATATATATATATATCAAAGAATTCTGAAAACAAATGTACCACAGTTTCCACAAAAATATGAAGCAGTACAATTGTTTTCAACAGTGATAATAAGAAATGTTTCTTGAGCACTAAATCGGCATATTATAATTATTTCTGAAGGATCATGTGACACTGAAGACTGGAGTAATGATGCTGAAAATTCAGCTTTGCCATCAATTACATTTTCACATTTGCATTAAAATATATTCACAAAGAAAACGGTTAATTAAAATTGTTGTAATATTTCACAATAGTTTTTTTTTTTACATGTTAGATTATTAGTGTAAAATGTGTTTCGACTTGCTCATTTCTGGGCTCACACGTAATCTACAGTTTCAGAATTTCATAGAAAACTGCTCAGGATTCTGCACGATTCGAGTTCTACACATCTCTCGTCTCTTGCCTGCTCATTTACGAGATGTTTTGCCTAATTTTATTATGCTTATTCAGCTGCCAGTATAAAAGTGTATTACTCTCAGCTCAGTATAAGTCCGTTTAAATCAGCAGAATTTTTGTCCTCCCAAAATCAGGGCAGAAAATGCAGAAGTCTGCACATTCCTTCTGGTCCTCGTGGTATAGATTCAATCTATACAGCAGTTCTTGCAAAGGAGCACACATGCTTAGTGCTACAGGTAGACATGAAATGGCAATAAAACCAATTGAGAAAGCCCACGGTGATCATTTAAGCTACTGAAATCTATATCTTCAGGAAAATGGGAGTCTATTGATTCACATTTTAGTTTAAAATGGGTTAGAAAGGGAAAGTCAGGTTAGTGTCACTACATTGCTGTTCAGTCAGTGAATAAATGCAGATGCTTGCAATATGTCTGCTCTAATTCAGTCATCCTGGGCATTTGTATTGTAGAAATGTGTCGGGGAGCATCTGGACTAGTTTTTCATTTAAAAATGCCACTCATCCATGTATCATCGGGGACAGTTGAAGAATGGTGAAAACAATCACCACATGTATCTTCATCACATTGTGATGTTTTGAGACAGGCAGATTGCCAGTACATGTAAAGTTAAATACAAATTAAAATTGTGTAATGTAAAGCAATGTTTTGAAATGAATAAATAATAGTGTATAGTGTAGTATAGTATAGTAAATATGAAGACTTCATATGCAAAAGCCGCCATCTCCGTCAATCGATAATAGATAACGATATTGAGCGAATGCTCTTCACACATAATATACGAGCATCAAACACTTTTGCTTCAATCCCGCCAAATCCCAACCTCAGTATGTACAAGCAAAAGCTCTAAGTCCCTGAAAACGAGATGTCACATCTCAAGGGGTTTTCCTCTTAACAACAACAAGTTCAAGAGGTCACCAATCAGAAGACCCTAATCGAATCATGTGATTTCAAGATGAATGCCGTACATATTAGCTGCAAGTTTTTATCCTGTTTAAAGAGATTTTTAACTTAAGATTGAGGAATATGATGAAATGGATGAACCTGTGGTACGGTTTCAATCACTGGCAAAAGGAAACCTCATAATTCTGCCTGTTCTAAGGCTAAAGAAAATCAATGGCAATGACAGGATTTTGCAAGTAGCGTGTAAACACACAACAGTGTTTCGTGTGGTACTGCAACTCTGACAGAAACTGACATAAGCTACATTAAAGGCAGCTCTATTTTACCAATGACAAAGTGAAACAAGACTTAGAGATTTTTGCACAAAAAAAAGCACATGTACTTAGCTGGTAGTGCAGCAAAGACAATCAAATGTGTTAAATACCAATGAATTGGCTAGTGTGGCTTTTTTTTTGGACTAATATAACCTTTTCATTGCCATTTAAGTGAAATTACTGAACCTAAACATAGGAGCCTGATAAAAAATATAATTTAAAAGAAAGAGGTTTTTGCATCTGAAGTCTTCATATGTAATGTATGTATTTGTATTATGTCATTTGCACACTTTTTGTTTTGTAATCTTGCATTCATTTAAACAAATACCCTCTTGTAATTTTAACAATCCTCAAGCTTGGTTCCCATAAAACCTTCTCCTTATTTTGGATGTAATCTAGGTCCCATGATCCTCCTTATTGCAGGACTGAGTATGTCTGAGACATTAGCCTCACTGATCTCCTGCTTCCTATGAATGGACCGATGACTGCAGGGGTTCTCCTGGGATTTCACTGATCCTTCCTCTGTGCTGTTTAACTCTGTGCTTAGCCTTCATTGCTCTCTTGACTTTTATCTGTCTACTGACCCGGCTGATTATTGTGACACAGACGCTGTGGATTTATGCTTCAATCAATCGCCGTCTCAGATGCTTGGATGTGGTGCAACGGGTGTGCATACAGAATCTGTTTGTTAGTAATGACAAGAAAAAATGTTTAGTCGGAGCTACAGTGTTTCTACTGTGTTGAAAAGGCTAAATATAAAATTAGAATGCATTTGGATAGTGATCTAGGTGACACGTCTCTGCTCAGTCTAGCCGGTTCCTTGCGTTTGGTCCGCATTCATTTTGATTAAATGCATACAGCAAGTTGCATTTGCACATTGTCACAGGCTGTAATCTTATTCCTAAAAGCCACGGTTATCAGTGTGTCACCTGCTATTATATTGAACAGATAGCCGCCTGTTTTACAGCAGGACTGAGAAGGAGCTCTTCACACATGCAAAAGAGCTGTGAATGAGTCCTGCGGGATGAGAAGCTTCAGTCACCTGCTGTGAAGGAGGATTAGGGCGTCTCTTTGCCCGCCCCTCGTCATCAGCACTGTAGTTTGTAGTTGGCAGTTGGCACCGTCTTTGGCATTACTGAGAATGTCCAATTCATGAATTGCGATCCTTCATTTATGCTTGCTCCTACCTTCTATGTGTGTATAAGATGCATTACATTAATTTTATTTCAAATTTTTATTTAACTCTTGATGAATATAATTCATATGGTTATAATATTATATTACAATTCATTCTGTTATGCAAGGGAATATTTTGGGGAAAATACAGATGTTTTGAAAGTGTACAGAAAAGTCATAATTCAATTTTTTTTTTTTTTTTTTTTTTTGAAGACATGGGACACGTTGTGCTGGAGAAGTTGCTGCTGTTGCCAACAACGGCATCTGTGGTGTCGGAGTGGCCTACAATGCCAAGATCGGAGGTGAGTTGGCGTATTTAAACATACTTTTATCGTGTTTTATCAGGAAGGTTTATTCTTTTTTATTAGAAAGGGCAGGGTGTGTGCTGACAATAGACTGTACTATTGTCAGCACACACCCTGCCCTTTCTAATATTTGAATTGCAAAACACCCAGTGAAGCATCCAATTAGCTTTGCATTCAGATTAGCCCCGTCTCTGTCCATTAAACTGTATGAGAACTTTTCCTCCGCTCCGTACCGAGAGCACTTCGGAAGAGGAACTCCATTAGTGATGGCTTCATGAGCTCAAGTGGGACAGTTATCACAGGCTCCAGCACAGGTCCCTTTGCGCCAACGATTTGGACGCTATCACATGTAATCCTTTTAATTGGCTGAGGTGATTTTATCCTTTTCGGTGCAGATTTTCTGCTGTGTACAGGCTCTTGGACTCAGGGATAAATGTGACCCTGGATCACGAAACCAGTCTTAAGTAGCACGGGTGTATTTGTGGGAATAGCCAACAATACATTGTATGGGTCAAAATTATCAATTTTTCTTTTATAGCAAAAATCATTAGGATATTAAGTAAAGATCATGTTCCATGAAGATATTTGATAAATTTTCTAACGTAAATGTATAAAACATTTATTTTTGTGAGGGAATGCTGCACAATCATGAATATAAATGCTCAACTTTAAAGGCGATTTTCTCAATGTCTCGATTTTTTTGCACCCTCAGATTCCAGATTTTAGTTGTATCTCGGCCAAATATTGCCCTATCATAACAAACCATACACCAATGGAAAGCTTATTTATTCAGCTTTAGTGTGATGTATAAATCTCAATTTCAAAAAAATGACCCATAAGACTGGTTTTGTCATCCAGGGTCACAAATGTCATTGATATTAGTTTGCTTTCCACATTCTCTCCCAAAAAATCTCACTTTAGATTATCAATATGATAAAATGCTTGACTTTACTGGGTAAATTCACTAATTTATGCAAATTGTCATCATTAATTGTCACCCTTATGTTGTGCAAAATACTGTTTGACTTTCTTTGGTTTAACACAAGGAGATGTTAAGCAGAATTTATTTATTTACTGCTCTTCTACAATACGATAACTTCATAATGAAAGCTGTTCATCACCCTAAGCTACATACGACTGCAAAAGAATGATAGTACACAAGCTGTATAAACTGTTTAACATTTTTTTATTGTGTGTTTTTCATGGAGAAAAAAAATCACATTTGTTTGAAACAACATGAGGTTGAGTAAATGATGGCAGAATTTTCATTTTGGGTGAATTAAGTTTTACCATTTGATAGCACATTTGATGAATGACACCACAGAATAGATGATTATGTAACACCTTTATGGTTCTGTTTATATAACGTGTATATTATTAGGTCACACCGGCTCTATA
This sequence comes from Chrosomus eos, assembly GCA_036326025.1. Taxonomy (NCBI): domain Eukaryota; kingdom Metazoa; phylum Chordata; class Actinopteri; order Cypriniformes; family Leuciscidae; genus Chrosomus; species Chrosomus eos. Next base: position 14,217,982 of record CM070818.1, on the reverse strand, counting down.
CAGCAGCAGCCATTTGTAGCATTTTTAAGCATTGACTAATCAAACAACATTTCGGTTCTGTATGTTCAGAGAGAAATGGCTTTTAACAACACCAAGGAGATTTTGTTGTTTTATTCTATTTATTTTAAACTTTTCTCCCATTTATAATTTCTGCCTAGCATCACTGAAGCAATGGCAATTTTGTCAGAACCTCTAGTTTGCATGTTTTGTTTAGTTGTCTGATGTCTTTTTCCCCCATCTCAGAATCGTGGGAGCATTGCAATCTCCATTTTACACAAACAAAATCGTGATTCTCAATTTACCCAGAATCGTGCAGCTCTAATGCATCATAAAATAACAGCACACACCTTTCCTCAAAACGTTATACATATGAATAATACGTTAAATCATGCAATTTTTGTGGAGAGGTGAGAGTTGTTTTTTTATGATGCAAGATGCATTTGAATTTGATGCAATTTGGCTAATTGGGAAAATGGGCAAAAAAGGAGAACTTTATATTCTCAAAAACATTTCTTAAGAATGTTCTTATCTTTGTTTTTAGGTTTGTTCTAAAGACAAAACTTGAGAATTTGAATTCCTGGAAAAATCAAAATCGTAAAAATCATCGTAAATAACCCATTAGAGTTATAATCTCCACCTTGCCTTAAATTCCCAAAGGTATAATGTTTAATAAATTTATTTGTTGTTGAGTTGTTTCAAATATTAAGCAACATAACCCTAGCTATACGATACATATATTACATTGGATGTGCAAAGGGAGTAAAGTGACTGATGGAGATGGACGTGCCGAAAATCCTCTGTGCACTTATTATATTTACTATGGTAATTGACAGACACCGGAAAAATAGGGATTTTGTGTGTGTGATTTTTTTATTTATTTATTTTTTTACATTTTGATTTTATTGGGTTGATCAGCTAATCTGCCATACAGAATGAAAACACCAAAGTGCGGGTGGGTGGGCTCTGTTGATGGGTTTAGTTGGCAACCACCTAAGCACTCACTGTGATGGTGAGTTTTCCATGGGCAACCACCACCAATCTTGTTTTTTCAGTGACTAAATATATGCTAAATATAAAATCTTCCCTTTTATGCAGAAAGATTATGCATTATGGTTAATGTGCATTTCTTTTTTGTCAGCTTTGCCTTTGTTTCTCTTTAAAGCAGCTGTTTTTTAATTATTATTATATATATATATATATCAGATAATATATATAATATACATAGTGTCTGTGTGTCTGTGTGTGTGTGTGTGTGTGTGTGTGTGTGTGTGTGTGTGTGTGTGTGTGTGTGTCTCTATAGATGATTTTTATTTGTGGCTGTTTCTATGGGCCATATTGTAACAGTCAAAGCCGGTCCGTGAACATTCGAAAGCAATTTGACAGAGTCTGCAGCCATATTTAGACGCATGTTACTATAAATATCTACAATAGACTTCAGCAGATGATTTTATAAACTAACACAATACAAGACGAAGGCGTCAGCTAACACGACATTAAAAAGTTACCATAGTAAAAGTTAAAACATTAAAAAAGTGCCATAGCAAAAACCTGTAATATTGAGTTAATACATAAAAACACAAACCAATAGATTTTCACCTGTGAAAGGTTATCCAATTTCTGCGCAATGTTGTGGCATCATTGATTCTTACTGTGAGTGACGACACGCGGACCCCGTTCCAAGATGCCACGCATGCCAATGTGTCTGGAGATGTCGAATTTGGCACCTATGTATTTATGGAAGATACTCCTCATGCACCATGGGGACAGAAGGCAGAGACAATTGGAGGTCTTTGGATAGCTGACCCATAACATCAGCCCAAACTGGCAGACAGTGCCTTCTGCTAGCTAGAGGAAGGCTGAATGTGGAGATGGCAGCACACTAGCAGAGATGGCACGCAACACGGCTAATTCATCTGCCAGAACTCATTCAGAGAGAATATTGTTTGGAAAGATTTGTAGAAAACGGTAGAGTACATTGTTAAAATTCGCTTTATAAAGAATAAACCTGAGGTTTCATGTTGCATTTTTGAGGGGACGTAGATTATTTGTATTTACCAAGTCTGAATAAAAAATCCCTTCTTTTGTTGCCACAGTGCATTCGTGTATATCTGTTATGCCTTTCTCATTTCCTGGGAAGTAATCATAGCCAGCTCTCTCTTTGTCCTGTGGGGATATTTGGGACTTTTGGAATGTAGATATGGGATAATAACATTGTCTTTCCAAGATGCTGTGCTGTATTTTTCTGTAGTAGTTGTCGGTTTGTTTGCAATACTGTCTGCACCAATGCTCTCAGATTGCTTTGGAAAACCTGAAAGGACTGAACTTTTGTTTATTTGCACTAACCCATATGAGGGCAGCCTTGAGTAACCTCGCCCCCTTGTGTATCAAAGGAGTGATTCACTTTGTTTTGAAGATGTTTGACTCTGATTTCTCATCTTTACCACTTTAAAAACTAAGAGCTGTGGGCAGAATGTGCTCTCTTTTTTTTTATTCGAGGCTGAGATAACGTTCTGATGCTGGGATCACAATAACTCAACACCTCTGACATTTTGGACCAAACGCTCTGGCTCGTTCCCAAACCCACAATTTGGTTTAAGATTCCCTTTTGTACAGGGAAGTGGAAAAAGATAAGATGGTCTCCTCTGTTGTGAAGCATCTGTGAAGGGATGTTTGAAAGAGAAGAATGTAGCTGCTTGTCACCTTTGAATGAACTCCAAATTCAAACACGAGATCGCATGCATTGCACTTATCCTTTTACTTTTAAAATAACTTTTATATGCAGCACTATCTGTTTGTGCACTTCGTTCATGCTGCAAGTTTTAAATGGCAAAAAGATCTCGATCATATGGGGGTTTTTAGTAGGGTTATTCGAAGTGGCTTCTTTGTATTCAGCTTTTCTGGATGTTTAGTTATGTTGCATCTCTGCGCATTCTCTTAAAAACATTGGTAATCAATTTACTTGCTTGCTTCTCAAAGGAAATATAGGTTCTGGCATTGGGTCGCTAATTAACTACTTGACAGCCCTAACATTGCAGGCCGGTAGGGGTTGGCAGTATAAGAAAAAAATTACACTTAAAGTTTTGATTTACACCATTTACACATTATTTAAAGGGTCACTTCACCCATTTGCATTAAGGTTTGTATTGTTAGAAACCCAGTCATATATTATAATGATGGTGGAATTTTGCTTGTTTTTTTTATGAGATGGGAGAAAAAAGGATTTAAGTGTTTTACTTCCGTCCTATCGTGACGTAAATATCGTCATTTTGCGTCACGATAGGACGGAAGATAAATTTCATTGAAAAGTGTATAGACTACAAACATTAGCTCATTATTATTCAAGGGTGTGGGACCCACTCACCCTACAGGCCTATTACAGATCAGTGGGTGGGACTTCACTTGCAGAAACCGAAATCAATATCCGCCATCTTGTTTTTGGAAGCTAAGCTAACGAGCGCTGTGGAGATAGGAAGTATGACAATGACTGAAGAAACTATACATGATATGGAAGAAGAGGATTTTGAAAGTCTGCTGCTCGAATCCGATGTTCGTGGCTATCTTTACGAGCCGCAATATAGTGAAGAGCAGCTGAGGCTGATGGAGGAACAGGAGGCGGCTGCCTGTCGCGGTCGAGGAGCCCGGACTGCCTCGAGCTGAGGCGGACTGCTGTGCCTGTGCTCTCGCTGTGCGCTACGGACACAGATAGAGTCCGTCTGCTGCAGAGAATTTCAACGAAGGGACGTTTGTGTTGTGATGTGAACCACCATAGTTTCGCCTGACTGAACATCCAGGTATCATGCAGTAATACACCATATTCAGAAAGAAATACAAACGAGGAGTAATTCACTAATGAATTTGCCAATGTAACTTAACGTTAACGGGGTTTGTTGTTGTGGGAAGAAGGAGGCTGGAATCGGCGAACATTTAAACATTTTAATAGTAAAATGAACAAATACACAACGAAAGTATAAGCCAACAGCCCCTCATTGAAGACTGAAGTCCACACACAACATAAAATCAGGCCTGTTCCTCTCTCGATCTGCCGTTTATGCTTCCGCTCCTCTGTGAGAGATACGAGACCGGTCGGTGTGTCTCTTTACTTTCATTATCACTTACTAGAAATTTTGCGTGAAATGAATTTCAAACTCTGGTGGCAGCTAACGTTAGCCTTGTTGACGAAAGAATGATTTCTTTGATGTGCGCGCAGTTCCGGATTAGTGGGTGTGGCTTGCGGAGCTGTGCAATGTGGTGCATTGTGGGTGTTGTAGTCTTTCATACAAATGCACCCTTCGGTTGTTTTCTGTCTTTTCTCGGTCAAGAGGGCAACAAATTCAAAAATTATTTTACATTTCGACTACATATATGATCCACTTTCAATAAAGATTCATGTTGAAATGGGTGAAATGCTCCTTTAAAGTATTTTTTTTTATATCTAATTTTTTTATTTTTATTCATGTATTTTTTTTCTTTCATTTTTCAGTTGTTTTATTTCAAATAAATGCTGTTTTTGTGAACTTTCTATTTATCAAAGGATCCTATAAAAATGTATCACAGTTTTCATTCAAATGACTTTAGCATTGATAATGTTTCTTGAGCAGTAAATCAGCATATTAGTATGATTTCTGAAGGATCATCTGACACTGGAGTAATGATGCCGAATATTCAGCTTTACATCACAGGAATAAATTATGTATGACATATATTAAAGTAGGAAACGGTTATTTAAAATTGCAATCATATTTTACAGTTTTGCTGTATTTTTATCAAATATATGTAGCCTTTGTGAACATAAGACTCATTTCAAAAACATTAAATCATGTTTCCAGTTCTTAATGTAGCTTTCTGTAGCATTTTCCTTTGGCATCTGAATTCTGCATTTTTACTAATATCACTGTAAATCTAGATATTATGGAATCCATTTCCACTAACATCCCATCTAAATGTGAAATGCTTGTAATGGCCATACCCTATCATGTGGCAGTCTTCACAACAAATAGAGATATTACAATAATCATTGCAAAAATAATATAACCAAAGCATTGGTTCATAATTTGCTCTCTGTCCTATGCTTTAATGTGTATGATGTTTTGTGTTTTGCAGGTGTGCGTATGTTGGATGGAGAGGTCACTGATGTGGTGGAAGCTCAGTCCCTTAGTCTCAACCCAAACCACATCGACATCTACAGCGCCAGCTGGGGACCCGAAGATGACGGCAAAACGGTGGACGGACCTGCAAAGTTAGCCAAAGAGGCTTTCCTACGTGGTGTATTAGAGGTTTGGCATCTCTTTAATCTGAACTTTTTGCAATTTGTCATTTAGCTGATGATTAGAAAAACTATTCTTCACTTTTGCCTCATTTTATTTTATGCTGGAAGGCTATTTATATCCGTTCTCTAAAACTTCTACACCTCTCTGCGCATTATAATTAAATTGGTTTGTATTACTGTACCTTTTAGGCTTATCTGAATAGTACGTATATGCAAATGTTAGTTCTTAAAAATTAAAATGCTATCATGATTTACTAATTTTCAATTTATATTGAAAAGAGATAATTTTTACTTCCTTTAGAAGGGACTGAATGCAATGCAAAATAATGAATGACAAAAATTTGAGGCTGTTTATTTATTTAAACCAAGGTACCAGTGCTTGGTGTCATATCGATGTCTAGATTTTTCATTAGGGCGGACCAGGGAGGAAGTTTTGCTCTGTAAATGTCTACATAAAACCCATTTCAAAAGAGCAAAGAAAAGGTCCTGTTTTCCATGATTTGTACAATTGCTTCTGTGACTCATGATCTATTTTCACGGTGTCCTGCCATTATCTACATCAGTTGGTCTGTGCCACAAACAGTAGATGTGCTTTCATTGATATTCTTGTGCTGAAATGGTCCTATCTGAGCCTGAATTTGCCTCTTAATCTTGAACTTTTACCAGCAGCGTCATTTAGAGGGTAGAAATTTGTGGTCCAAATTATTTATTTTTTTCTTATTTGCTTTGAAGTTAGCAATGTCACCGGGGCTTTGGAAGGGATGCTCTTTATTTGATATTGCCGCACTTCATTTTGCGAGTGCCTTGAGTCATAAAAGCACTTACTAGTCAGAGTGAAGTTTGTTTAATTTTGAATGTCACATTAAATGGCAGTTCTAACTGAGACATCCTCATGCCGATTTTCCAGAGCGTGAACAGTATTGACATTCTTAATACCTAATTACTTAACGCCATTTGAGCTAAACTGCTATCATGCGCGGGGTAACGGAACAGCATTAGTTTTAGCCCTTCACTCACACATGAACGTGCACCGGGGTTGTAAAACTGGCTGTCGCCCAATAAAAGGACAATGGAAGAGAGTCGTGCCAAGATGCTACCTACCGCAGTGTCTATAGGAGCAGACTTTTTATAGAAACATTATGGGAGACGATTATGTCATTTTGATATGCATCACTTGAAGGGAGAGTTCTTCCCAAAAATGTAAATTCTGTCATCATTTACTGATGTTGTATCAAACCACTATGACTGGTTTCTGGAACACAAAAAACTGACAATTTTCTGTGTTTGTTTGTTTGCTTTTTGCCTTTTTTCCCTTTTTTTGTTGTTTTGTTTAATTTTGGCCACACTAACTTTCAAAAACTCTGTCAACTTTGTAAAAACAGTTGAATTATCAAAATATCCTCTTTTGAAGATAGAAAGTCAAACATGTTTGGAATGACATCAGGGTGAGTAAGTGATGAAAGAATTAAAATAGTTTAGTTAGTAAACTGTCTCTAAGCTTCCATGTTCATGGAAACATGTAAGCTATGCATTAAATATTACAACTGTGTAAAAAGACTATCTTATAGTCTAAGACAAAGATACTGACATTAAACAGGCCCCTGATATTATATTTTAAAGTTGGTTTACATTGGTCAACAGCAAAAGCGGTGCGACTACATTTTAAATTGTGCAACAAATATTTCAAAATGTCTTTCACTTATCATTTCCTTTAATATCAGTAGATTTGGGGAAACTCTAGTGTGCACGCACTTAGCCACAACTGCTTATTTTAAAATGATCACTGTCGTTCTTTTTACTCCATTTACATTGTTTGATTATCCCTTAGTCTGAGTTAAGATACTACTTCAATAAATACCTCTGAATATTGTTGAATATTAATGTTTCACTGTAACCAGTGAAAATATAAAGTTTTAAGTCGATGTTAGGGATACCGAATATAAAAATCTTTTTTGAACCTATTACACAGAATAGCACAGTGTTTTTCCCAACCATATTTATATATATTTTCTAGCCATTGGTATGCGTGTGCTAGCAGTCAGATTTGTTTGGTGAACAAGATCCATTTTTTTGTGGGGAAAAGGCCAATGCAAATGAGTCTCTGGTCTGTGGAAACGCCCTCACTGAATGGATGCCCACAATCAAGCAGGTGTGTGCTGTAAACCGAGAGCAAACTCTGAAAGACGGAGCCAAACGTTGCACTGCAGACTTTTATTTGGTGCATTGTTGGAATTGTAAGGTACAGTAATGACCGTAAAAAAAACGCAGCGATCAAAGGTATCGAGCAAACAGCATCTGAATCTAATTATTTGCACTGCTGCCCTTTCCTTGTGGCAACATGGTGAAATGAAAGTCGCGGCTATTGAAATATGCCTCGTTAATGTGGTGCGTGCATTTTTCACAAGCTCATTATCAGTTCTGACAGTTTGCTTTTGTATTACTGTGCTTCATCTGAGAAGCAGACCACAAAAGCCGGTGCTGTTTGTGTCTTTCATTTGCGCATGAAAATAAACATGCATGATGAATGACTTGAGAACATTAGCTTTGTCCCACAAGGTCCTTTTAAAATCATCTGGCCCGGCAATCGAAACCATGATAGTGCTTTAATAGTCCATGACACTGAAAATCCTTTCTGGGAGACAATACTTTCCAGACTCCACTCATCACAAATATTATCCAGTTGAGTACTGTCACCGGTAATCCTTCCATCTCAGACTTGGCAGCGCAGCGCTCAAATCTGGCTCTCAACATCTTAACGGCATTTGATTGGGCTTGCATGAAGGGAAATGCATTTGAGTGACTGTTTCTTCTCCCAAATTCTAGGGCCGCGGAGGACGGGGGTCCATCTTCGTGTGGGCTTCGGGGAACGGCGGCCGCGAGAAGGACAGCTGCAATTGTGACGGCTACACCAATAGCATCTACACGCTGTCGATCAGCAGCAGTACGCAGAGCGGTAACGTGCCCTGGTACAGCGAGGCCTGTTCGTCCACCCTCGCCACAACCTACAGCAGTGGAAGCCTCAATGAGAAACAGATTGTGAGTCTCTTTCTCTCTCCGCCTCCAGATAATCAGCACCAGTTATACTTTAATTGAAGAAGTGGCATGGCTAATCTAATCCAAAAATAAAGGATCTGAAAACAGTTGGAGTTCAGAAGATAAACTGCCAAGCCAATTTATCAAGAATTGTTGCAGCGCCTTTAAAGTTCTTACGGGCTTTTTGGCTGTCAATGAATACTGCGGTCACTAGTGAGGGGAAGATAGATGCTTTTGTCTTCATGGCCCTTTAAGAGCCTTAAAAAACATGGATGTTCTTGTGAATAAAAACCATAACCTCTCACTACCACGCATGGTTTGTGTTTGCGCTTAATAATGATGATTGTTATGTCAAGCATCACAATTTTTATAGTTTACACTAGTGCTTAGGGATTTCAACAAACCCCAGCCCTGAGCATTTCATCGTGTCCTAACCAGACATAGCGACAAACCATTAAAGTTACAGTCTCTTCCTTGTAAATCAAGTTGTGCAGCTTGTTAAGGAGAGGTGTTCTATTACTTTAAGTATCATACTTACAATTTTAGCCTGTCAGATGATAAAATTGGAAAAAAGGTCATTGAAAGACCATATCTAGTGACCAGAATATCATGGAGATTTTTAGATGCAACTTGATCCAGTAGGCAACTACCCAGGGGCCAGATTCACACGCGTTCTAAAATATTTCCTCAAGAGTATCTTGTTTTTCTTAAGAATAAAATGACAGACTTATGGTGATTTCAGATTGTATGGTGGTTCTTGCCAAAGACTCGCTCATCAACTCAATGCCATCGTTTTCCACTGCTTGCAGATTACTGTAATACTCAAAATAAGCACACACACTGTTTTTGTTGTGACTGGCTTGGCGAGCGATCAGTGTCACTATTTTTAATGTGCCTTGTTTAAATAGTTATTTTTAAATAGGCTATTGCTTTCATTTGCCCTCCGTCTTTCTTGCGCCTCCTGTGTTTGTGCTGAATGCTGCTGAAAATTCAGCCGTAATTTTATCAAATTAAAGAAATCCCTTATCCGTTCAGCAAAAATTTATGTTGCACATAATCATGACCGATCATTGTTTACTTAATCTTACACTTAAGATTACTTGTGCACACCACTAGGAATAGTAATATGTACTGTATTATATGGGTCTGTTACATCCTTGTGTTGTGTGCGTGTGTTTTTTTTTTTTTTTTTTTTCTTAAATTGCTTCACACTTTAGATTAGGGTCCAATTCTCACTATTAACTCACTACCAACTATGACTTTTGCCTGAATAAACTCCTAATTACTGATTAATAATAGTTATTAAGGTAGTTAAGTTTAGGTATTGGGTAGGATTAAGGGATGTAGAATATGGTCATGCATGAATAAGCCATTTATATGTGCTTTATACGTACTAATAAACAGGCAATATCCTAGTAATATCATGAAATGGAGATTATCCAACTTTGTTAATTACGATGGTTTTTCAGATGGCTTTTCATGAATACAAATTCTTTCTAAGAACCACTCCGAACATCTTAGCAACCCCAAAGCAACACCCTGGCATAGTGACGATGGCATTTACATGAGCAAGCAACCCTCTCGTGTTCTTCAGAAAATGTTCAACTCTATTTTCAAAACAAGAATATCCTTGTGATTCAAAACAATACCTCACTGTCATGGCATGACATTTTCTTTGCTCCTTTTGCGGTTTTGTTTCCTTACCCGGCTCAGTGCCGACCGAGGCACACACCCAAGCATTGTTTTCATAACCGGCTGTGCCTGACTGAGTCATCCATTGTCCAGCATTCAAGACACAGACACCACTGTTCACAATGGAGGTGAGCTTCTAAAGGACAGGAGCCTGATATACCCGCTGTTTTCCTTGCAGCAGAGACTCTGCCAGGCGATATCCCTCTCCTGTGGTCTCCCACGATTCATTTTTAAGTGTACAACTGTTGAATTCTCCTGTCACCGCTCCTGTCATTCAGGCTCTCTGCCATTTTTAGCAATTAGTCTCACGCAAGGAGGTCTGTCGCAGTCAGTGCACATCCTATGATGCCTGGCTTTTTAAGTGTCACCCGTCAACCCTTTTGTGTTTGCATTTGTCTAGCTTTGTCTCAGCTCTGTCTGTGTGACCCTGAGGGCTTAAAGATACTGCGCTTTTTACCCTTAAGTGTCGAAAATGTCAAACATTTATCTGAACCACCTGGGTCACTTTTCGGGCTTAAACTAAATGCATTTTTGTTTTTACATTTTCTGAAGAATATGTGAGTGCTGCTTGCCCACGTAGATGCTGCTGCTGCTGTTTACTAAGGCATTGGTATGCAGTTGCTTAGAAGTTCTGGGTGGTTGCCTACTGGCCCAAGTGGAAAGAGCCCAATTCCCAAGTCTGTATGAAATTCTGGTCCCCAGTCTGGGTTTTTTCTCCAAATACATTTGTCTGCTAAAATTGAAAGGCAAAAACAGTCCCATAAAAATGTGATAGTAAGTGTTATGTGTTTGTTCGAATTGCTGATTGTAAGTAAGAACAATAATAATAGAGATGCTAGACATCATTAGCAAGATTGTTAAAGGCGTCGTGAATGGAAAAAAGTTTTCCCTGATTTTTTTTGACAAGCATAACCGGTCAAAAATTGTAAATTATTTTGAAAGGTCTCTTATCATCACTAAGGCTGCATTTATTTAATGAAAAAACAAAGTATAATGTGATGTAAATGAAGTCGCACATCTCTTTAAATGGTGTGTTTAAACCAGAAGGCTAAAGTCAGGGTAGAAAATGGCCTTTTATTACACAATTATGATCGTTTTGATGTAAAAATCCTACTAATATTATAAGTGCACCTCAGGAGACATTATAAGATAATTTTGAGAAATGCAGTGACTTCATTCATGTCATGTAGGTATTGTGTTCCCATCTGGAATAATTCGATTTTTCATATCAATGATGTGAAATGTTGTCTCGCTCTACTGCCCGTTTCAGGTCACTACAGACCTCAGGCAGAAGTGCACAGACTCCCACACAGGCACCTCTGCCTCGGCCCCACTGGCGGCAGGAATCATCGCCCTCGCCCTTGAGGCCAAGTAAGTCTTCCGAAGCATGTTTGTTCTGTCCTCGAGCAAGGTCATATTTCTTCCAGCTCTTTGAGTGACTGGAGGGTTACTGGCTAGATTGGCAGACTGGAATTAACCTTCAAATTCTCACTTGGATCAAATGCATGCATTGAGCGGCAGTTTATATTTATATAGTTTTAAATTAATTCACCAGCAACAATATAACCTTCATGACTCTACCTGTAGCTATCAGTGACCTTTAGAAAAGGGCAGAAGAGATTATCTTGGAGAGCTGCGAAGCATGCAGGCTGTTATGAGTTTCGTTCCACCATGTATCTCACATTTGAAAGGCACTAACAGTTTGACTTCTCTCTGCAGTAAAAACATAACCTGGAGAGACATGCAGCATCTGGTTGTGAGGACGTCAAACCCTGCCCACCTCACCACCAATGACTGGAAGATAAATGGAGTGGGTCGCCGAGGTAAAAGCCCATCTCATTGCTTTTCATTGCTCCCTCCCTTTTCCTTTCCCTGCGGTGTTTCTTCCCACTTTCCAGCTGCTTGAACGTTTTGTGATGTAATCGATAACATTTTCATTGGCTGCACCAATCGTCAAACAGCTCTGGATCTCTTAATGATATCAGCCTCTTTAATTCACCTCTTTACTTATAATGTCAGTCTTTTAAACTGCCTTTATAGTTACTTTCAACAGTATTGATTTTTCTCTCTGTCCTACAGTAAGCCATTCTTATGGATACGGTCTGCTGGATGCTGGGGCTATAGTGTCTCTGGCAAAGAACTGGACAAATGTTGGACCTCAGCAGAAGTGTGTCCTTTCTCTGGTGTCTGAGCCCATGTAGGTTAAACCCTCCATACTAGATCACATGCTTAAAGGGGTTAGATCACCAAAAAAAGGGCAACTCTTGTCATCATTTTCTCACCTTCATGTTCATCCAAACCCATAGGAGATTTTAGACTGAATGTTCACTCTGCTGTTTTCCATCCAGTGAAACCATACAGGGACCAGGGGCTGAACAGGGTCCCCTCCTTAAAAAGTCTTAAAACGTCTTAAATTAGATTTTAAGACCTTAAAAAGTCTTATTTTTACTTATGAAAGGTCTTACATTTTCGATGGCAATTTGACGTAGCCATATCAATGTTTTCCAAATTAAAGCTAATTAGCGTACCTTTTTATTTATTATTCATTCTTTGTGGATTTGCTCGTTCACGTGACATTTCGTGTCACATTCTGCATTCGCGGCAGTCTCCTGCGTGCGAAACAGTCAGCAAGAGAGAAGAAGCAAGTTGGTAAATGTCAGTTTAATTGTAAGTTCATTTTTTAGTCGTGTGCGATGTGTGTTGTCTATTATGATATTGTAATCATTGTTTTACTTTTAACTATGTACGAGGGCGCACTGTGAGCTTACATCGCATTTGTCTCATGTTTGCTCTCACTGCGTGATGTGTCAGTGCAGTTATAGGTAGGCTCTAAATTAGTTTTTGTATTAAGGCATATATGTGATATGTGCTGATGTGATATTGTATGATAATAACATAATATGATGTATATCATATTATGTTGTTATCATCATACAATATCACATCAGCAAGAGGGCTGTTTTCCCGTGCACAATAGCAAATATGATATTTATCTTATATAACAGTTAAATGAACATTGTGAGTAACATTTTATAAACTATATTGTTTGTTTTCCCTTTATTTCGCTGACGAGAATTTCAAAATGAAACCGTAGCAGAGTATCAATGCAACAGACAGCGATTATTTTTTTTTGACTGAAATCCACGTTTTGAACGAATCATTTTAACGATTCAATGAACAATCACTTGTCTTCCTGAATGAATCAGCCGTTTGAACAAATCGGTTGAATGAATTACTCCCTAAGATAGTGAGTGACTTGCCACCACCTACTGGTGGTTTTACTTTCACATTTAAAGTACCCTTTAATTAAAATGTTTCAATTAGAAATCAATTTATATTTAAATATTGAATTAAAAAAAACGATCTCATAGCTTTATTTATGCAATTGCAACTGGAGTGTAAATATAGTAATGGCAGTTCTGATGCCGCTTATGTGTCTCCTCTGCACTGCAAAGATGGATTTTGATTTAATTATTTAATTTAACTGGTAACAGTGGTATTGTGTTATTATTCTAATATAATTTAATTTGAATGTTAGAATTTGACATAACATGTGTTGCATACCTCTAAGTAAAAAATGAAAAAGAAAAAGTCCATATATAGGTGAAAATGCCCCTGGAAATCAATTTAAGGTTGCAAATATTGCCCGTTAATAAAAAAAAAAAAAATGATGTCACTTCTGTGCAAATCAGGATCAAAAACCCCAATCAGGTTTATTGGCAAAATGTACAGACTTTCATCTGTTTGCAATGAACAAATCAGACAAAGGTAATTCAAATAGCTCCAAATGTTTCAAGTGGTTTCCCCAAGCTCAACTGAAAATGCAACTTTTACTGATTTCTAATAATCCTGGGGGGGAAATAAGTCCTGAATTACAAACAGCGGTGTGAACGTTCTGCAAGACCTTGGAATTTGGTCTTCCAAGGATGGAAGTCAGTTGTACAGGTTTGAAGCAACATAAGGGTGAATAAATTATGACAATTTTCATTTTTGTGTGACCTAAACCTGGCATACTTGATGAAACTGCTTTCTTAATTGATTCTACTCTAACATGTCACATGTAGCAAACTGAGGTTCTTTAGCGCACACAACTGGGATGATGTTTTAAATTTAATGCTGCTAAAAAGGTCATGGAGTGCAAGGGGAAACAGGAATAAGAAACGAGGTGGGAGCGAAACATCACTTTTGATGGTCTGTCACATTTAAATATAGAGCTGGGCAACTTGAATGATGCTTCAATGCATGAAGCATCTCCACTGCCTGCAGAGCATGTTTATAAGAGGTAATGACTTGCAAATAAGCTTGTTACATCCACGTTCGTCACACCATCACTGCTGACATCTTGGAACTCAAGACGGACCCTCAAAGTGCTTCTCCAATCTCGTCCTCTCAGTCAGCGTATCATGTCTGTCTCTAAAAATTCACCCTCTTTTTATCCCTTCTTCCAGTTATCCTTTATGGTTCACCAATGTTACGGAAAGATCAAGGGCTTTTGGAGCAAAGCCCAATTTAACATGCTGGTTGCAGAAGTCACAGAGCAAAGTGATTACGGGGTGCCTCACTTTGGCTCTGGCGTACGTTTCTTCATTTTTCTGCTCGCAACATCTCCGACTTGAAGCCTTGCACAGAGGGGGTTTACGCTTCATTCCTCATGGACTTGTCAGAGGCTGTAGCCTGTCGTTCTCTCTCTTGATTTAAGCTCTTCTTCCTGTGTTACCATGTCTCTGGTGAGCAGGGCCGAGCCGCTCTAAGCTCCTTACAGGATTGGGCTTAGACTGCCAAAAGCCTACTGGCTCCTGTAGCGTTCATTGGTGGCACAAGTCTTAACCTGGCTCAACTTTTCTGATGTACCAGGAATGTGTTTTGCACCCTTCAGTGTTGTAGAAAAGGTTTCATACAGCATAACACTGTAAATGATGTAAAAGTAAGTCTGTTCTTAAGAACTTAGGGTTGAACTTAGGGAAAAAGTCACGGTTTCCAGAAAAATATTAAGCAGCACAAATAAATAATAAAATAAATGCAGCTTTTGAGAGCATAAGAGACTACTTTAAAAAATCTTACCGACCCCAAACTTTTGAACAACAGTGTGTGATACATGCATAACTATTTGTATTTAAAAGTATAACTTTTGGTTTTTTATCTGTCAGTTCTTGAACACTTTTTGCTTAATTAATTGCTACTATTTGCCTGTTTTTAGGAATATTGGAAGTCATTTGGTGATCACAAAAATTGTGGATGCATGTACTGGGACGGCCAACTTTGTGAGCTCATTAGAGCATGCTCAAGCCCAGCTCACCCTGTCCTACAACCGCAGAGGAAATCTGGCCATCCACCTGATCAGCCCACAGGGCACCCGCTCCACACTGCTTGCACCCAGGTTAGCCACTGAAACATCCACTCTCATAATACTTACATATAACATTGCTCTGTGATATGAGCAGCTTCACACAGTCCTACATTCTCTCTCTCACACAGACCTCACGATTACTCTTCTGAGGGCTTCAATGACTGGGCTTTCATGACCACCCACTCCTGGGATGAAGATCCTCGTGGAGAATGGACGCTGGAGATCGAGAATGTGGCTGGAACCACCGACTATGGTAACATCTCTTCTATCTATTTTGCTGCTTCTTTTTTTTTTATTGCATTTATGCTCTCGATGCATTGAGCTATGGTGCTTATACTAGATATACAGATATTTTATTTGGACCTCCAACATGCCCTGATGTCACTTTTCCCCCCAATGTTTTCCAGTCTCTTTTCTACTATATGCTTCTCTACTAAAAAAAAAAACATGCCAAAACTACAATAAAAATGATAGTAAAAATAAAATAAAACAAAAGTTATAATAAAGATAATAAAATAAAAAACAATACTTTAACATGATTAAAAAGAGTCATTGATTGTGGTCCAAAAAAAAAGAAGTTTTTTCTTTGTCTCCCAGTGCTCCACATTTCACAGCAGTGTAGGGAGTATCTTCTCTTCAAATCCGCCTGATTTGCCCAATCCTGTTTTCTTCCTATTTTATGTCACAGTCAATTTGTCTTCCTTCACCACACCCAGCAGTAAATCTGATTAATTAAATCTAGCTAAGTAAATCAGAGGACTGAGTTTTTCCTCCCTCTCCCACTATCACACTCTCCAGCCGCCCCTGAACGCTGTAAATATAGAGCGACTTCCAGCCAAACCCCATTCTTTTGTCCTGCCCAGACACTAACATAACTGCTTTATATCTGGATTGAACGGACCATCAGTTCAGTGCATTACCTAGTCCATTTCTCTTTGTTGCTTTAAGAATTTACAGAGCTACTGACTTTATTGGACTATAGAGACAAAATGGGCCATCAATCTAATGCATGTCTAAGCTATGCGGCACCACAGTTACTGAACGATGATGACAAGAACATTTTGTGTGCTGTTGCACCGTGATGATCAGATTTGTGAATCTGAGTGATTCATGTTAGTGGGCACAAAATGAGCAATAGTTACAGATGATAATCTACAATCAGGCATTATTTCAAAATAAAATGGTGTTTTTCTATAAGAAGGGTTATTGAATAATTGAATTTAAGTGTAGAATAGTAATGGAGTTTATTTTCTATTTATGCAGTTTATTGGACATTGTAAAAAAAAAAAAACTCTGAACTCAGAATGCTGTTATTGACAAAAAAACATTTTAATATTCCAGAAACCCTATGTTATTCCTATATTATGTATTAGAATCTTAATTATAATTAAAGCTGCAAGCAACAATGAAAGGACCCTCGCACCGGGGACACCACCACCCTGGCTTTAGGAAAACAGAGCACTGTGGGCAAATAAATATTGGAGGACTACGTAAAAATCGCTGGTATTTGCCACACTTCCTGCTGCCAGCTGGTGGCGCAATGACTAGAACAAAATTTTGGCATGTAGATCTAGTCTTCAGGCTGGGACTCTTATCAAACATGTGAAGTTTGGGGCAGTTTGGGTTACAACAACTTCCTATTTTATTGCATTGATAGCATGCTTTAACACTTAGCTAAGTGTTGCTGGCATGTTTTAGCATTTTGTTAAAAGTCTTATCAAACGTGTGAAGTTTGGGGCAAATTAGACATTGTTTTCCGGAGTTACAGCAACTTCCTGTTTCATGGCGAAACATCAAAGTTTGTCAGGCTGCCAGGGACACGCCCTTTGACAAAAACTCAAGATCTTCCGAATTTAACATCGCAAAGGCCTTAAGATTACACTTACCTAATTAGAAGATGATACGATTAAAACTGTAGAAGGAGTTTGTTAAAGTACTAAAAAACTGCACAAAAATCGCAGAGGAAATTCAAAATGGCTGACTTCCTGTTGAGTAATTCGCCAAGAAATCTTTTTTTAGGTATTGGGACATTACATGTATGTACCGAATTTCGTACACATACGTGAAATGTAGCATGAGGGGCGCTTCGTTGAAAAGATATAGGTAGCGTTATCGAGCCGTTTAGCCAAACCCATTTCTCAAACCCATATCAGATGTAAATTTTCGCTAGTTCTGACGTGTTTGCAGTTTCATGGGTTTTCGAGCATGTTTAGGCCCTCCAAAATGCGATTCCTTTTGGAGAAGGAGAAGAAACAGAGCAATTCCAAGAAGGTCCTTGCACCGTTGGTGTTTGGTCCCTAATAATAATAATAATAATAAAAACAGAGCAATTCCACAAGGACTTATACTGATTTAGAGATATTACAGTGAGAACACAGACATGATAATTCACAAATGTCAACTCTTATCATTTTGTGAGTTTCTTGTGTCCACGAGTCAAACTCTCTTTCTGTCTGTTTTAGGCACTCTGACTCAGTTCACACTGGTTCTCTATGGCACGGCTTCTAGTTTATCCGGCCCTTCAACAGCTGACTCCAGCCAGACCGCTGACAGCAGCTGCAAAACCTACGACCTCAGTCAGATCTGCACAGGTAAGTGTAAATGATGGTGAAAGTGCGCCCCCTGTCAACTACTAGTGGGATTTACTAGCTTTCCTCTATAACTCCAGATAGCTTTCAGGTGCAGACTTGATTTGTCAGAATGGTATGATGATACACCTTCTGTAGTACATTATGCACATTTTCATGCATGGAACACCTAGATGACTTATTGCATTTGCAAAGACGTGCAGTAAAGCACACTGCACGTAATCTTGACTATTTTATTTGCCATTCAAAACATTTAGACAATTTATACAAAATGTAATTTTGCAATGCAATGTTTAGCATTGTGCAATTCCTTTTGTTTCACATGCTTTTTTAAGAAATAAAAGGCAGTATATGAAGCTGGTTTTCCATTAGGAACATAACCTTTAATTTTGTTGAAACATCAGACTAGTTGTTTGTCGACTAGGGTGTTGTCCATTAAGATGTCCTTAAGATTTTTTCATAAGATTCAGCAAGGATGCAAGACAAAAAATTGCCGTCCATTAAAACTTTCTTGTAAAAATGTATAACGGTTTCCACAAAAATATGAAGCAGCACAACTGACTTCAACATTGATAATAAGAAATGCTTCTTAAGCAGCAAATCAGCATATTAGAATGATTTCTGGAGGATCATGTGACACTGAAGACAGGAGAAATAATGTTGAAAATTCAGCTTACATTACAGGAATAAATTACATTTTTAAAACATTAAAATAGAAAAACAGCTTTTTAAACTAATAATATTTCACAATAAACCGATTTTATTTTATTGTTGATCAAATGAATGCAGCCTTAGTGACCTTATGGGACTTTTAAATGCTAGTCTATGTTTCTACAAATTGTTTCTACTAATGAATGAATAAATAATGGGTTGTAAATGTGACCCTATCTCCCCAATAATTTAATGCTTTAAAAATAAAGCTATAAACTTTACAGCTGTTTTTATAGGTCCCTTTTGCTTGTCTTGAGTGTGTTGTGCTGGACATGTCTTAGCTGTTAAATTGTGTGTTTATAACTCCATCCTGGAGTTAGTTCACAGTGCCAGCTGCATTGGCAGCCGTATGCAAGGCAGCTGTCCAGTTTAGCCTGTGGCCATGCCCCTCATGTGGCCACCCACTGCCAGCTCATTCTTACACACACACACACACACACACACACACACACACACACACACACACACACACACACACACACACACACACACACACACACACACACACACACACACACCACCACTTTACTTGACCCTCCATTCTCTTTCAGCAGTTTTCCTCCTTTGCCATCTCCTGTCCTTATCTAAATGATGCAACCCTAAAAGGGCATTATGAATGCTGAAAAGATAGTCTTCATCTCTTTATTTGTATACTCTGTGATGGCCAGATGAGTATGTAGTTGATCTCTCCAAAAAATCTGATTCCTAAAGCCTGTTTACACTTAGTGTAATGCGGTTTAGACTGTTATTCAACCTGGCCTATTCTGGCCAAGAACTGCCCAGTTAACCCTGAAGAGACTGTCTGACCTACGCGTAGAGTAACCAGTGGCAGTTTTTTGCGTGTCATATAAGAACGGGTTTATCTGCAATAATGCCCCAGCTTTGACAAAACACATTATCATGTATAAAGCACTCTTTGACAGTAGTGTTAATTTCATCAGCTGTTATCACAACATTATCACATGTCAGTTCTGTGTCAAATGTCCTTTTTAGTTTTTTTCATATTTAGTCGACTAAATGTCTGAGCATTTTAGTCTAGGTTTAATCAGTGAAAACTTGGGCACATTTTCACAATTATTTCTCTCAAAATTAAAATCGCAATGATTGTTGTCATTTTGAGAATTTCTTTTTTATTATTAAATTTCTTTCTTTATTTTTACATATTTTTACTTTTCATCATTCGTCAAGTTGATTTTCTGTGAAAACAACAATAGAGTTTAGACTTGTATTCAACCCAGAACAATTGGTAACGCTTCCTTTTACAGTCCAGTTACCCATGTAAATACTATGTACTTATTTTAGTAACTACAATTACTGGGTAATAACTAGTGCTAACCCTGAACCTACCCCTAAACCTACCCCTGTTCCATCTACTTACCTTATATTAGCCAGTACTTTCTAGGTAAGTACACTGTAAGTACTGTACTGTAAAAGGAAGCGTTACCGAACTATTTTATGCCTGGACAGAAGCGTTTGTAAATAATTAAAGTGTACTTTTCTTCTTCCTCCTCATGCAGAGTGCAACCCCGGGTTCTACTTGTACCAGAAGGGCTGTGTGAGAGACTGTCCGGCCGGATTCACCCCTGGCACCCGTTCCACATTCCTCCCCAACAATGAGGTGTCGCCCGTCCTCCACCCCTCCTGCCTGCCCTGCCACCCCGTCTGCCTCACCTGCAGCGCCCCCGGGTCTCAGGACTGCCTCTCCTGCCCACCTCACAGCCACCTGGACGCTGTCACCGGCTCCTGTCTGCATCAGAACCAGATCCAGCGCGAGTCTCCGGACGCCGGACTGTCACGGATGCAAGGTTACGGCTCGTCCCTAAAAAACCACGCCGAGCTCGCCTCTCGCCTGCCTGTTGTCGTGGCGGTGCTCAGCTGTGCCTTCATCGTTGCTACGTTTGTGGGTGTGTTCGGCTTGCTGCAGATTCACACGCTCAACCAGAACAAACTGCAATCTGCCGAAGCGGGGCCGGGGTCCGGATTACTGCTCGGGTTCGGCTTGAACCGCACTGCAGTTGCCTACAAAGGCATCCCAAACGTTTGGCGGGAGGACGAGGGCAATACCGATTCTGAGAATGAGGAATTCGAGATCCACAACGAGAGGACTGCCTTCATCAAAACACAAAGTGCTCTTTAACTACGCCCTACTATCCTTTAATCTAGCCTCTACTGCACTGTTGTCTCTCGCTCTCTTTTTTTAAATGTGTTTTCACTCTGGGGTTCGTCTGAACATATCACACTTTTGGGGCATTTTGGTTTGTTTTTCCCACCTGTCTTAGTTATATGAGCCATGATTCACCTAGGCGTTGACCTCTCAGTGCCTCAACATGGATAGCTTCCAAACGCAAGCGACGGGGACGAGTCGAAACTACAATAAACATGACTATTGCTTGGTCTCTTCCTCCTGCCTAGTGAGATTTAAAGAAAAATAAGATTGAAATATTTGCGTGAGTGAGTGGGAGTGAGTGAGTGAGTGAGTGAGTGAGTGAGTGAGTGAGTGAGTGAGTGAGTGGTGAAACTACATTTATATGAAGTCAGTCAGTGCTGCAGTGGGTCGGATCCACTGGCTTTGCGCAGGGAGCCTTTTAGAAGAACATATCACTATTTCTACATGGTCAGAGATGTAGAGGAGAGCAGGATGTTGTCTTACACACATTTATAGAGCTTAATACTCCCCCTAGAGCATCTGCATTGCTGAATTCATGATTTTTCTTTTATGTAGGCTGTTTAATAGAATACTTCTCCAAAACATAAAACCTCTGTCATTATTTGCTAACTTTTTAACCCTCATATCATTGCAAACCTGCATAACTTTTTGTCAAAAGTCTAAATGCTTTGTGTCTGTATCACCAAAATATAATGGGGACAAGGGCTTTTCGATCTCTAAAGTAAAGTCAAAAAGTGCTCTAGTATATTTACATAAATTAAATTTGGGTGATTCACATATGCGTGTACATAAAAGTGTTTTTTTTTTCCCTATCTCTGCACTATATTCTCAAATGTCATTATTTTCAAATATGGCTCATAAAAATGTCAAAATCATAACGTCAAACCTTTACATTTGTTTATATTTTATTTATCAGATTTGAATTAAACTTGAGCAGGAATGGCATTTGAGACGATGCACAGATGTGCAGTAGAATATTATCAGCAAATACCGACTTAAATTTAAAAAATAAATTCCTTGTGTAAAATTAATATGACATCAAAAGACTCTATATATAAGTTTTACAGTGCTTTTGTTGTCTTTTTTTGATGCTCGTTTATTTCTGGTGATTCTACAAAATGACTTTTGTGTTTTATTTTAGCAAGATCTCATGCAGGTTTGAAAAGACATGAGTAAGTGAATATGGTAAATATTTAGATTTTTGTGTGAGATATTGCTTGCGAACTGCAGTATCCCTGCGCTCTTTGACTGTATGTAGTTAAGAAACTCTGATGTCGGCCAGCCTCTCCGAGCCAATTTAATTCTGTCCTCCAGTCAAGGGTTTGAAACACTAAAAAAGGTCTTTGATAAAGGCGCATCCTGAAAGGACCTGGCTTCCGTTTTGTCATCTTATAGTGATTATATAGAAAGATGTTAGAGGTTGTGTTTTCCACAGTATAGGTGTCTTTTTGAAATAAATCAGAGAAAAGGCTCTAATGACTACCAGATATCAGTTAGGATTGGTTTATATGCTCAACGGTCACTTCATCAGGTCATTTTCTTTGCTTACTATGGTTTATTATTAGTCATTTGCTTGGCCATGTCAGCTTTTTTCTGAATCACATATTCATGTTTTTACATATGTTGGTCATATGCAATATCTTTACGAAATGACAATGTTTTCTATCAAATCTGTGCAATACAGACCCAACAGGGTTATGCGATGTTAAGCTGATGGAGTTGGAGTCCGGCTTCCTTTTATCATATATCATATCAGTGATTTGCGAGCTGGTGAGCATGATCAGCCTCTCTAAACCATTGTTGTCGCATAAATATATAAGGACACAGCTGTGGCCAGTCCACAAACAACTTGCACCATCCTCAGCCTTGCCTTCGCTTAGTTGAGTTAGGGTAACCGATTTTAAATTTTGGTTTTGTTTTACACTATCGATGCATTAGCACGGCTCATCTTACCTTATAATGAATAAATGTGTCTTGTTTATCTACACATTTCTAGTGGAAGGTCTGAAAACCAAGAGAGCATTTCAATTTCAAGGCCGTTAAATAACGTGAGATTTTAGAATAATTTTGCCCCCTCTTTTATCCCCTGCAGTAATGATTTGGTGTTGTGTGATTTGGAAAGCCTTAAAGTGTGCAAAGGCATGACCAAAAACCACCAGATGAAATTCTGCTTGCCTTAGAGTTTTTTTTTTTTTTGAGGTTAGACGCAGTTTTAAATTGGGTGACTGGTTTGACCATACACATTTAGGAAATGCTTCTAATAGGCGGTTGAATGACACATTTAAGCAGGTGGGGTTTTGGTCAAAATGCTGGTGTTGTGACAATAGTTCTTGCATTAACCACATGCAGTATGCTTTCACCCTGATGGCGCGTGATTGTGTTGTGCTTCCATCGGTAGTGTGTGGTGTTGTGTGTGTGGTGTGTGTGTGTGGTGTGTGTGTGTGTGTGTGTGTGTGTGTGTGTGTGTGTGTGTGGTTGTTCAGACTCAACTTTCTAGGCTCATAGGATTATTTTCACCTTTTTTTGAAGAGTCAACTGATGCATGTAGATCCCCAAGTAGAAAACACCAATCATTTATATGACTATCTGAGATGGGACAACGATATAAAAAATAAGGCCTATTTTTGTACTATATATGGTGCAGTCATTTACATGTAATTTAAAGATTATTTTGCTCTTTTTATTTAATTGATGTCAATATGCGAATTAAAGATTATACAAAAAAATAAAAGATCTATGCAAACTCCATAATTTTCCTTTGTGTGCTCTTTATTGCATTTTCTGTAGGTCAGACAATCTCGTAGTCCACAGCTTTAGTAGTTTGTGTCTGAACAAATGATTTATAATAATAGTAGATGGTTAAATTAAAATGCTCTTGTCAGAGGTACATTTTGAAGGTTTCCTGAACTGCTTTGCTAAGACAGGTCTAACATCCTGTTAAGGTTGAAGTGTGGCTTGCAATGACTTCAAAGGGAGGATTTCTGTACAAATAAAAGTGTTAAACAGAGAAGTGTCGAACAAACTGAGGTCAGCGTCTTGGCAATTATTTGAAACGTGATTGGAAACTCCAATGAAAATGAAGACGAAACAAAACATTTCAGGCATTTCCAGTTTTGCAACAAAAGTGGACATCCAGACGACTTCCCTCAATTTAGTACAATGTTACATCAGTGGTGCAAAATGTGTGTAATCTTCAGCAAAACATGCTCACTGATAAAACTATGATTCATCATCTTTTTCCGACCAAAATATGAAATCATGACAGTGGTAGGACTGCTAGATGTTTTATATGTTGCTATCTGATATTAGCATTTCTTATTAAATATATTTGGAAAAAGCTACTAAATTATATACAGTATCTCACAAAAGTGAGTAGGCTACACCCCTCACATTTCAGCAAACATTATAGTTTATCAAGGGACAATACTGTAGAAATGAAACTTGTATATATTTTATAGTCGTCAATGTGCTGCTTGTATAGCAGTATATATTTACTGTCCTCTGAAAATAACTCAACATACAGCTATTATTATCAAAATAGCTGGCAACAAAAGTGAGTAGGCCTACACCCTAAGTGAACATGTCAAAATGTGTCCAAAGTGTCAATATTTTGCGTGAGCACCATTATTGCCTTAATCCTCCTGGGTTCACCTGAGCTGCACAGGTTGTTGCTGGGATCCTCTTCCACTCCTCCATGACATCACGAATCTGCTGGATGTTAGACACATTCATTATAAACTTTTAAATTGTATAATAGTACTCAAAAAGTGTACTCAAGTAGGCTACTTTACTGTCCACCTCTGAATATCATTAATATTTGATATTTTTTGAATGAATGTACATGTATAAATAAATTCCTAGCAGACAGTAGTAGTTGTGTAACTCAGGTGTTGTCGTGCATTAGCTAGCGGTTTAGTCCTGTTGAATACAGTGAGTCTGCGTCCTGCTGCCGGACTGTCTTCCTGGTTTCAGTAGTAGTAGCTACAGTTTCAGTCAGCCTCCCCTATCAACACAAGAGCTCGTCTGTCGCCCTGCTCATTTCACCATCTTCAGTATTTAACCTTTCACCGACGCGCTCTTTTCTTCTCATCGCTTCATTATAATGGATAATTACGTGTTCCGGTCGCTCTGACAGGAAATTTGCTGCGCCAGACACATCTGAGGTGAGAATTCACACAATTTCTGTCTCGAAAATGAATTATTCGGAGCTTTAGTGTTACATAATCGATCTATTTTAAGAATACACTATATATGTTTGTCTGATTTAAGAGCATCATTATAAGGAAATAATGTTTTTGTAATT
This sequence comes from Chrosomus eos, assembly GCA_036326025.1. NCBI lineage: Eukaryota > Metazoa > Chordata > Actinopteri > Cypriniformes > Leuciscidae > Chrosomus > Chrosomus eos. The sequence continues at coordinate 14,192,875 of CM070818.1, read as the reverse complement.
ATGTTTCATTGACCGACATAATAGAAGAGACGCTTCTGTGACGTCACGACGACATCCCCTTCAGACAATAAACAATTTATTTTTCAGCTCTATTTATATATATATATATTTTTTTTAATAGAGTTCTTTCTTTAACTAGTTCGCCTTTAAACATTCTTCTAAATATAAGTAACTTTGCAACTACATGTCTCTCAACTCTCATTAATTTGCAACTACTGTGCATGTCCATTAACTCATTATTCAGAGTAGCTAAGATATATTTCGGTTACTAGAACAAGTTGACGTACTAGCAAAGTTATTTATAGTCAGTGGTCAGACTGGTAGTTTACATGTAGTTGCAAAGTAAGTTACCTAAGTAGAATGTCTAAAGTGCACTATGGTAATAAAGTGTTACATTATTATAAAAGAGTTTTTATTATTATTTAATTTTTTTTTATCTTTGAACACCTGAGTTACAGATTTTTTAAACGAAATGTCTTCCATCTTATTAGAGTAAACCTAATGTCTAATGAGTAAACACCATGTAGCTACACAAACAAAAATGGGCTATGGGAAAATAATTATTTAATATAGAAATATGTTGAGTTATATTGGTTTGAAAATAGTAGGATAAAGTGCACTAGGTCTTTATATAAAGTTCTTTTTTTAATTGAAGTTTACTTCTCATACACTTTTTGTACAATTAAGTAGCTTGTATGCGGGTCTGTTGAGTTTTAATTAAGCAGTTTTTAAAAAAACTGTTGAATTTTTGACAGAGTTTGGAACAAGATCAAAGTATTTTTCTTTCTGTAAGTATGCATTGTAAAAACTTTTTCAGCATTGTTCCTTATGACTGAGCTGTTCATTATGAATAACCTTTCACATCTGAAAAGCCGTTGTTATTCAGGAAGTGGTCAGTATAAACAACATCACTTTCTTGTCCTAAATTGCCACTGAGGAAATGAAAGCATTTGAAAACTCCTAATTTTTTTTGCAAAAAAATGTTGCACAGGTGCTCAAAATGCTTTAATTATGTGATGAAATGCACATTTAGATGTTTTGAAAGTCTAAAATATTCTTTCTCCTTCTGTAGATCTCGATTTGTGGTGTTTCTCATTGACCTAAACAGAAGGTTTGTTTTACCAGCATACTGCTGCTGATAGATAGGTAATTTGTCTCTTTGTTATTGTTTTTGACAACATTTTCACACACATTTGGGACATCAGAAAGCAGCATGACATCCCAACGATGGTAACGATGCGCATGTTTCCCAGACAGTTGTAGCGAGCTGCAGGTATGGGCTTTGCGGAGGACTTGTGGTGCCCTCAGGGTCACGCCGCCCTAATGAAACTACAAGACTCTGAGTTGCGTTTGATGGAGGTTATGAAGAAATGGATCACGCAGAGGGCCAAGAGCGATCGCGAGTTCTCCGTACAGTTGCATCAAATGTCAGCCATTGTTGAGAAACTGGAGGGTTCTCAGCCTGGAGGAGGTATCGACTACATCAGCCAGTTCAATAAGGTTGGAAGCGTCTCCTTAGCAAGAATAAAGTTCTCCTGATTGAATTCAATGTATATTGGAGATTTAAGATGATATATCCACACTAAAATGGTCTTATGTTTGGCATTGAGTCTGAATCCTTACTTTCCACATGATGTTAAAGGGATAGTTCTCCCAAAAATGAAAATTAGCCCATGGTTTACTCACCCTGAAGCCATCCTAGGTCTATATGACTGTCTTCTTTCAGACGAATACAATCGGAGTTATTTAAAAAAAAATGTCCTGGCTCTTCTAAGCTTCATAATGGGAGTGATGGGTATCAAGTCCATCAAAGCTCATCCATCCATGATAAAAGTGCTCCACACTTCTATGGCAAGTTAATAAAGGCCTTCTGAAGTGAAACGATGCGTTCGTGTTAGAAAACTATCCATATTTAAAACTTTATCGACTAAAATAACTAGCTTCCGACTGACGGCCTACGCGAGTCGACTTACGCCAAAAGAGTAGCAATTGACGATGTATGTTGTAGGATGTAGGAGAAGCGTAGAAGTAGTGCGTAAAGTTCAAAGGTTGGTCTTTTGCCGTAAATCAATGCGTATGGGCGTTTGCATATAGCCAAAATGGATATTTTTCTTACACAAACGCATCGCTTCACTTCAGAAGGCCTTTATGAACCCCCCGGAGCTGTGTGGAGCACTTTTATCATGGATGGATACACTTTGATGGTTAATTCTCATTTTCGGGTGAACTATCCTTTTAAGATATTTATAGACTAAGGTGCCATTGAAATGGGAAACTGCACTGTAAACGTGCAGGCTATACAAAACCTTCTGCCAAAAACCTTCAGGCTTTCTCTGATATTCTAGATATATTCTTGCTGACTCGTTCAAGTCCAGAAACAGTCAAGTCTTTTTTGGATTCTTGCCTTCACTTTAGCACTTACAAGCAGTGATAAGTGCACCGCAATAAAATATAGTGATGCATTCAAATTTTCAATGCATATTAAATCCTAAAATTGCATAAATTTTCTCGTTCTTACAGTCGTGGAATGTGCTGGTCAGTCAGACGGAGAGCCTCAGTCGTATCATGCGCAAGCATTCGGAGGATCTGATGGTGGGACCCCTCAGCAAACTCACCCTCCTCATCCGGGACAAACAGCAGCTGAGGAAGACTTACGGGGAACAGTGGAACCTTCTCAGCCAAGAGATGTGCAGGGTCAGCGCCACACGCACATCACTTCACGATTACGCTCTCGTAACAAGTTCAGTCTCACTCGTATACAGACGTGTTTCTTATTAGAGGAGCTTAAAGGGACTTACTGCAACTTATTAAAAACTCTTTTTTGCCAGGACAAAACATACTGGGGGTGTAGTGTTTATTTTTATATTTTGCTCAAAGCAGTAAACTACTAAAAACAAACAATGTACATAATCCAATCAAAACTCTCATCATGAGGACAGAAAGTTAACTAGTAATTTCAAAGTTATTTTTTGGTCTTCCCTTGCCATCTCTAAATAGTTTTTCAAATTCTAACATCGTTTATTACGTAATGCTCTTTTTATGCTGATTAATAATACTTAACGTATGAAAAAATGTCTAAAGACGCCACACGTTAACTTGTCTCAAACCTGGTTTAGTTAAACGGTCAGTCACTGTATAACAGATAAAAATAATTGTATTAGCTGAATTCTCATTTTCTGCAGTGTTTTAGTTTTAGCAAAAGTTGTCTCTAGATAAAAATATTATTGATAAAGCTCCAAAATGTCATTATCATAAACAACCCTGAGTCCTTGTGGTGTGAACCGCTCTGTTGTTGTGACGCGCTGTTCACTTCAATCTGTAGAAACTGTAATGTCCTGTTTCCTGTATGTCCTGCCATTTGAATAACACTGTCCTAAGGCAACATTTTACTGTTGCTATCTGTATTAAATGATCATTTTACAGTACACTGCACAGACTGTACTGTAAACGTTTTCTGCAGAACAGTAACTGTTGTAACTATGATAATTTGGTGAACGATTTTTTAATATTAATAATTTTCTAAATATAATACCATTGGAAATGAGTTCTTTTTATTATTTCTAGTTTTAATAAAATTCTAAATCATATACATAACAAAACATAAAACATAGACACCACAAAAAACTCCCACTTAAAGGGTTAGTTACTTATGTTGGAGATTAAATGTCAATTTGGAATGACAAAAGGGTGAGTAATTAATGACAGAATTAAATTCTTTGGGTGAACTAACCCTTTAACATAAACTGCACATATCCTAAAATAACATACCCACCCCCGCCCAATTGGACCCTGCGGGCCCTTTAAGGAACAACTTCATTCTATAAATTAAGATCAGCCACATACTGACATTTTCTTTTCTTGCACCATGACATCGAGCCACTGATAATTCCATATATGCAATGTCCAAAAACTCAGTATACCACTGTTTTAAATTGAAGTACTAAAGTCATTGAAATAGCTTCCCAAAAGTTATAAACCCCTTCACAAGACCAACCCATAAGTATAAAATGATTTCTGATGCAACAGAAGATAGTCAAGGGCCAGTAAAAGTAGTTACACATTAAATGAGGAAGTGTGTGTGTGTGTGTGTGTGTGTGTGTGTGTGTGTGTGTGTGTGTGTGTGTGTGTGTGTGTGTGTGTGTGGTGTTGTGTGTGTGTGGTGTGTGTGTGTGTGTGTGTGTATTTGATCAAAAATACAGTAAAAACAGTAATATTGAGAAATATTATTACAATTTAAATAAACTGTTTTCAATTTGAATATACTATAAACTAATTTATAATCAGCATAATTTTTCCAGTCTTCAGTGTCACATGATCCTTCAGAAAAGTAAGGAGTCATGTAATCAGCCTCATAGCATGCTAAAATCCACTCGAAACACGTTAGAAACTGCATAGCTACACCTTTAGACTGGTCACTACTATACTATCCATTGCATCTGCAATCCTTTCACATACAGGCATCGGCACACATCCTGCTTTGTGTATGTGTTTAGACGTCTGGCAGAATCTAATTTTAGATAAGAAAATGTACAGTATGTGATCAAATAACACTTCTTTTTGTACTCATTTCGTTTGAGTTAAGAAAATCATTAAATGAGTTTTTAAATGAAACTCATTTATTTAATATTAAATGTTTTTAAATAATATTTTATTAAATGAGTTTTCAAAATCATCATTTAAAAAATCATTTAGTTTGATCTCTTTAATGAAGCCACTACCAACGCACGAGTTGCCTGTGGGTATTTAGATGGTTTCTATGAATTTTAGAATGGTTTAACGTGGAGAATCTTTGCAGTAACAAAAATCAGGAAGTAGAAAAATGCCTTTTCATTTGTATAGGTCGTATTTTATTCCACCTTCAGTGGTTTTGCGTGGGTTTTGTTATGTTTAGCCTGGAGGCTATTAAAACTATTATTAGCTGAATATGATGCATATTCTTCCTCATTCCTAAACCAGGCCAATAACTTGTGAAATTGGTTGTCAGCAGTGAATCTATCGTCCTTTCATGATTGCACATGACATGTCTCATTTTGATGCACAAACCTGGATTTTTATTTGTTTTTATTTTGTGTCCTGTTGTGGAAGGTTAGGTCACCCAAATGGAACTGGACCGGCTCAAGTCCAGTTACAGACAACTGGTACGGGACGCTACCCAGGCGAAAAGAAAATATCAGGAAGCAAGCAAAGGTATCATGCCTCTGTGGTGTCTAGTTCTCTAAAAAGCATGGCCACTTTCCTTTCCTTTTGACTGAATAGGGTACTTTGTGTTGAAAGAGATACACTTACAATAAGAGGAACTGTTTAATGTTTAAACACGAATGGTTTTATGATAGTATGTGTAAATAAGGCATTTGTTTACTCAATAGGAGAAAAACCTGCCTTTGAACGAAAACACTTGTTTCTGTGTAACACTTACAGAGGAAACAAGAGAAACGAAATGTGGTTTCTCCAATGACCGAAGTGTGAATGCTCAGCAGAGCACATTTTGCAAAACTTAGATGGCCCGCAATGAATAGAACATTAAATATATATAAATATTTAAAGCTACAGACAACAGATATGAAGAGCAATGGCAGATATATTTGCACTGTGCAAGGCAGTAGTTACAATGAGCTTCAGTGTACTGTGATAGATGAGTACTTTATTTCAGGCTTTGATAGGATAAGCAAAGTGTTGACTTAGCAGATGGGGGAGTATAGTGGTTTGATGACTTCCTGATTTAAATATATGGTCATTTATATGAGAATACACACTACTGTTCAAAAGTTAAAGGTCTGTAAGAGCTTTTTGAAAGTATCTTACGCTCACCAGGATTGCATTTATTTGATCAAAAACGCAGTAATAATATTGTGAAATATTATGAAAATTGACATCATTTAAAATAACTGTTTTCTATGTATTATTTTTAGTGCTGGGCAACGATAAATCGTTATTAATCGCATCCAAAAAGTTTATGTTTACATAATATATGTGTGTGTACTGTGTATAATTATAACACACATATGCATGTATTTATTTAAGAAATATTTGCCTGTATATATATATTTATACATCATATATATTATATATAAATATACATATTTATATATAAATAATACATTTTCCTTAAATATATACAGTACATGCATGTGTGTGTATATTAGGGCTGTGCAACAATTAATCTAATTTATTTTGGATGCAATTAATCGCGATTAATCGTTGCCCAGCATTGGCATTTATTTTATTTAAGCTAAGATATTCCATTTAATTTTTTTGTTTAATTTTTGTTAGACTGAAATGCATTCATTAAATTTACTCAATGAATGGTAGGTAATTATTGGACTGATTCCCCCTATCACCTGCACGCATACAAATCCTTCTGCACGAATCACATAAATGACATATTTTGGCTTTAAAAAGGCGAAATTTACCAAAAGTCTACGACTTTGTGGCATTTATAATTTTGTAATGCTGGAATTTAATTATTAAATATATATTTGGAAGATCTTTTTCAAAATCCATATTTAAATACTACAAACTATTTTAAATTGAGTTCTTTTTTAATCGGCTTAAAATAACCTTCATGGTAATGAGATGGCTAGGCTATAAAATATAAGTATAAATAAACATAAATTATAGTGACAACAACATTTAAAATAAACACAAAAATAATCAAACTGAAACCGCCGTTGGGTAAATCGAAATGGTTTTCTTTCTTTTCTTTTCCTTTCCTTCTTTTTCCTTTTTCTTTCCCTTGTAGCAATGAAAAACAACTTAAAATGCTCCGTTAAACTGTAAAGGTTTCATTTTTATTTGTGTAGAATCAAAACAAAAACAAAACGTTGTGCTTTTGTGAAATCAAGAAAACAAACAGCTATGCGCTCTCTGCGGTTTCTGTCTCCATGAACTTTTTCCTGAAGCACATTACAAAAATGAACGCCTACAGTAGGCTACTTGTCGCACAGACGTGAAAAATATGTCTATATAAACTATAATAATTATGTTTTCTCGACCCACAAGGAACACAAACTAAATTTAAGGGTAAGATCAGGTTGAAATTAAAGGAAAAAGCTCTTTAACATTACAGTTGCAGGTTACCAGTTTTTCATGACACCTTTCACTTGCATGTTTATTTATGTTTGTCGGTGGCCTTTTGTACAGACAAAGAACGTGAGAAAGCGAAGGAGCGCTACATCAAAGCCACTCTGAAACTGCATGAGCATCACAATGAATATGTGCTGTCGGTGAAGGCCGCCCAGGTGCATCACCAGCTCCACTACGGCCAGAGTCAGCCGGCCCTGCTGGGAGCCCTGCAGACGCTGCAGGAGGAGATGGTGCTTATTCTGTGAGTGAACATCAATAACACCAGCACTATAATGATAAACAGTGAAATCAGTCCTTTAGCATGGGTTATTAGGTGATTAGGGTGTCACTAGGGTATTTCAGTGGTTAGAATGCGTAAGTTAAGGTTAAATTATTTTTAAATAATATAATAAAAAAAACAAGAAGATCCATTCTCTCACAACTCGCAAGTATTGCGGTACACGAGTACACTCTCTTCTCGTTCTGTTCCCGCGTTTTTTAACGCGTATGCTAAATCACAAAAACTAAACTAAATGTGTATACATAGTTTTTTTTTTTAAATAAACCCACAATTAAAGGAGTGGGCGGCTCTAACTCTGACTCTTCAACTATCAACATCTACGCAGCTCTGAAAAAGGCGGCTTCTGCATTAGGTAGGCCTAAGATATGTTTGAACTCTTTCTATAGCCGTCGTTCATTGTTAATGTATCTTAAACTTTGATGATATGATATATAAATGATTGAAATGTACAAGATATGTTAAATATATAGGGCTGTAACCACCATAGACATTGAGAAGTCCCCCCATAAAATTATAAATGGCCAAATTGCCCATCAATATTTGATATTCTTGATGCTCCTCTGCTGCACTACATTATGTGCTGCTCTGGTTGACAAAAAGTTTTAAAAGTTGCATTTTTAGTTTGCTCGCTAGCACATAGCGCACGTACATCACAGACGTCTATTTGATTTTTTTGACTCTTTGCTCATCTGCAATTTGTCTCTGAGACGTTTCCTGTCAGATGTTAAGTAGACATTTAGAAAATGTCTTTAATGATGTTTATGATTTTTCTAAGATGTTTACCAGATGTTTGTACAGAACAGATGTTTTCCAGATTAAGCGCTCTTTAGCAGACATCTTACCTGTGCTAGCTCCATCTCAGCGGTCTAACGGCACTTGTCAATGTCAAAATGAGTGAGTTCATCAAATCAAAGAAGGCAGGGCTTCACTGTTCACAGAAGACGAGTGCGAATTCCAACGCTATGCTTTAGTTTTACCGCTTTGCGTGGAAAGATACAAGTATCTAAATATTGAGTATTTGACCACTGTTTCACGAGAAGAATGATGAACGACCGACCGACCGTAATATCCAGGGATGCAAGCTACTCAACTCTTTATGAAATTTCGTCGTTTTTAATTGAAAATATGCTTTCATTTACATTTGATTCATGTAATTCATTACTGAATATAGCTGCCAGCTTGTGGACTCCTGACCCGTCTGCCGGTAGGCGCACTCCAAAGCACTAAAGTGAAATTCAGGCTATGAACTCATTTTGACTTATTTTAAGACAAACAGCACAGTGACAGTTATAGACTTCTGCTTTTGAATGGATTTTATGTCATCCTGTTCAGTTCTCACAAGCAATGTTAATAGCCGTTACTCACATAATTACAGTTAGTTGAAAAGAAGAAGTAGTTTTGCTGAGTGTCTTGTGCGTTAAAACACATATTACTAGCGTGGCTTACTTTTTTTTTTTTAGGAAGGAGATTCTGCAGGAATATTTTGATCTGTCTAATGTGCTTCATGATGAGGTGGTGAGTGTTCACACTGAAATGGCCAACGCCCTGAAGGCCATCCAGCCTCACACAGAGTACGAGAGCTTCATTCAGCAGAACAGGTATACATTAACATTCCCTTTTGTTCCCAGTTTTTGTGGAATGCAATGGGAAACTAGACCAGAAGAACAAAGGATGTTGCACACATTTGCTAACTTCTCATCTCGTAACGTTAACATGAAATCAAAATGGATCCTGTTTACTTTCATAAGAAAGGTTTCAGGTCTTATTGTGCATGATTCATTCATCAGTGATTATTATTAGAAAGAAAAAAGGCTGAGATCAAACATGTTGAATGCATCACAAATGTCCTTTCATGTTACCTTTAAAAGGATAGTTGTGGTGCTGTCTGTCCACATCTTTCTGCATGCACATATGTATGTTTCTGTGCAGGTCAAGAGGAGAGATTCCTGCATGTGTGGAGTTTGACAGCAGTTTGTTGGAGGATGCTGAAGGTCTAATGCCTGAAGATCTCCAGCTCAATGAGCTCACAGTAGAAGGAATCCAGCATCGGTGAGTTTCTTCTTTATTTACATCGCTGTGTAGCATAGCATAGTAGTGCAAGTGAATGCACAACGCATATGTCATAGAAAGACAGAAGTGAAATCACACACAGGTTCTGAAACTGTCATGAGAATTTTTGGAACCATCTTTTTTGATGTGTGTTTTTCACAAAGGGTAAGAAATTAATATTTTTACAGTGAGGATTGATTTGTGTGTGTGTGTTTATATTTGTATATATATATATGGATGCATTTATTTGATCAAAAATACAGTTAAAAGAGTAATATTGAGAAATATTATTACAATTTAAATAAACTGCTTTCTATTTGAATATATTCAGGGCTTGACATTAACACCCGCCAAATGCGGGTGGATTTTGCTCGTGGCGGCGGGTAACACAGTCACTCCAACTTGCCACTTTGGGGGTTGAATAATTATAGTCTTTTCAAAAGGCATCTGAAATAAGCGCACTGGCTGTGTGGCGTGCGCGTATCAGCTGCGTGTGTCCGTTTTTATTTCGGCTCCCATGTTAACAGGTTAGAGCTTGCACTGCGTGACACGCGCGTCTCGAGTCGCGCCGAAAATCTTTTCCATTAATCTTCTACATCCATGCACCACTTTTATTATGCAATAAGAAGCTACTTTTATCTTAATACATGGTTTTATTTTTAAAGTAACACTATGTAGTTTTTCCACCTTATATAATATATTTCCAAGACCCTTGTGATGGTACATCGACTTAAAATAAGTTAAATGACTCGTCTGCCATAGCCTGACGGGGTCTGTATCACTTTTACTGGCACTATGTAACTTCGGGGTTGGGTAGGAACCCGACCACAAAAAGAACTACAGAATTCGACTGCTTTACGTCAAGCACTACAATAGTCATTATTTTGTTTTTCTTCGTTTCTGATGTCGCAATACATCATCCTTTCCTGAAATCATGTAACATACTCTAACTTGTCTGTGGACATCGTTCATTCTAAAGCCGATGCTAGATAAACAGTGAGCGTGCGTGCGACGGTAGGATAAATTATTTATGACAGCGGCAATGGACAATTTCGTTTCCAACCAGTAGGGCGACTGAAGAAGGAAACTTACTTGGTGTTACTTTAAAAAGGAGCTGTACACACAACCTTACCAGAGCTAATGATGATGACCTATATTGTTATACATTTATGTCTTGATTTGGGTGTGTACAGTGGTTTTACATTTAAAAGGGTTGTAAATTTATAGTTCAAGTCAATTTTAGCACACCATAGTCAACTTTAATCAGGTAATTTCACAACAACAAAAATGTGGCTAGTAAAAATGCGGTGTGGCTAGTAACTTTGGAAAACCACTAGCCACATTGGCTAGTGAGTAAAAAAGTTCATGTCAAGCGCTGAATATATTATAAACTGTAATTTATTCAAAGCTGAGTTTTCAGCATCATTTTTCCAGTCTTCAGTGTCACATGATCCTCATGAAATCATTCTAATATGCTGATTTGTGTGTGTGTGTGTGTGTGTGTGTGTGTGTGTGTGTGTGTGTGTGTGTGTGTGTGTGTGTGTGTGTGTGTGTGTGTGTGTGTGTGTGTGTGTGTGTGTGTGTGTGTGTGTGTGTGTGTGTGTGTGTGTGTGTGTGTGTGTGTGTGTGTGTGTGTGTGTGTGTGTGTGTGTGTGTGTGTGCACGCATTTTGTTCTTAAGGCACCATCTTAAGCTTATTAGGAACCAGATAATTGTTTTTTCCAATTACTTACACATTCAAATCAACTCTTTAAACAGAACATTCTGACCCATTATGCCGATTTCTATAACAAAGTTAAACTTTTATATTGTTAAAACCTTAAACTGTTTTTTCTTTCCAACACGTTAAACTGTTTTTTTTTATCTTAACACACATTTAGTAATTCACAATGTGTTCATGCAGAATCCACAAAAGCATACATTGATCATGGCATCACAACATGTTCAAAAACGTTATACACATTTGTAGTGAAGAAAACAACACTGCACAAAACTGTTCACACACACACGGGAAACTTTTAAAAGGGCCACAGACTAAAGTGGATCACATTAACTGAACAAACTGCAGAATAGTTATGTGTGAATTTTATTCACTAAATGAAATGCAAGAAAAGTAATATGTTATATATACAATACCATAAAAGGTTAGGCTCAGTATGTATTTATTTTTTTAAAGAAAAAAAAATGTATTCTTTCATACAGCAAGGATGCATTCACTTGATCAAAAGTGAAAATAAAGACTTTTATTCAACCAAAATATCTGCTGATATGTTGAACTTTCTATTCATCAAAAATGCACAAAAATGTCAAGCAGCAGAACTGCTTTCAACATTGATGATAAAATGTTTCTTGGGCAGCAAATCAGCATATTACAATGATTTCTGAAGGATCATGTGACACTGAAGACTGGAGTAATGATGCTGAAAATTCACCTTTGCATCACATGAACAAGTTGACAACAGAATGATTTTAAAAAAATCAAATTTTTACAGTTTATTCTGTATTTTTGAGCAAATAAATGCATACTGCACATGCCTAAGAGACTTCTTTCAAAAATCTTACTGACCCCAAACTTTTCAACAGTACTATGCAAATATATGCACATGCAAATAAATATAGTCACGCTCCATGATTCGCCCACTTATTTATATTTCTGGCCCTCAGCATTTTGGCTATCTTCTATCGCATCACAACTCATTTTGCGCTGTTGTGGTTTCTCATATTTTCTCTGCTCCAAGGCTCACCGCTGTGGAGGAGGAGCTCTTGTGTCTTGCTAGTACTCTTGGTTCCCAGCAGGCCACTGTCAACCAGCTGGAGTTGGATCTGCAGAATGAGGAAGGCTCTGCAAACATAGGCCAGAGGTGAGTCTGTGAGCTCTCCAAACACACCACAGCGCAGAGTACACCTCTGCTTCCCTCGCTGAACTTTATAAATAATTAAAACATGCAGGGGCGTAGGAACCGGGGGGGACGGGGGGGACGTGTCCCCCCCAATATTGGAGACAGTCGCATTTGTCCCACCCAAAAATGACACCGCGGAAGACAATAATATTTGCCAAGTCTCACGCATTGGCCGTGAGACCGAGAGCGCATTATTGTAGCGCGAAAGTACATTAATATAATGCGTGAGCGTGAATCTCTCTGCTCGCGCGCGGAATATGATGATGTGCCGAGCGCGAATCTCCCGCGTGCGCTCTCCCGCACTTAAAACGTGTTCAGTGCAATCGCGAATCTCTCCTCTTCCCCAGCTAACAATTTTAGGTTATAAGAACGTTCAATTCTTCCTTTATATAAACGTTGTAACGTTCTTGCTTGGTTATAAGAACGTTAATCAAACGTTCAATTCTCCCATTAGGCTATATAAACGTTCTCTTAATGTTTTTCTAAGATATAATGAAAAACGTTTTATTCACTTATTAAAACCTTTCTTAATGTTTATATGTGTATATATATATATATATATATATATATATATATATATATATATATATATATATATATATATATATATATAGAGAGAGAGAGAGAGAGAGAGAGAGAGAGAGAGAGAGAGAGAGAGAGAGAGAGAGAGAGAGAGAGAGAGAGAGGCTATAACAAGGTATCCTAATAGGCATATGAAGAACCTAAAACAAGAACTTTCAGATTTTAAAATGAAGACAAAAAATATATAGATAATTTTAAAAAAGACCCATGAATCATGTCTACAATATGTGTAATGTAGTCCACTGAAGTCGAGTTGAATTGAACCCAAGTAGTTTATTCCAATAAACCGATTTGGGTTGAAGTGACAATATGATGCAGAAAAAATTAGATGCAGATATCTAAATCAGAGAATTCATAGGTTCGTCGATTGGCGGGTGGATTATTTATTTTCAACAGTGGATTTGGATGACTCAAAGTGCACCGGATTAATGAATTTAGCTTTAAAATGTGAAAAATTTTCTTACGGGGGTGCATGCCCCCGGACCCCCCTAGAGGAACTGGGCTACATCCACAAAAATACTGTGGGAATAACAGCCTATGGTCTGTGAAAAATAATATTCTAATTATCTTAGAAATAAGTACATGATCAGGATTTCATGTCTTCCTCCTCGTTTTGAGCCAAGAAAAACCCCTCCGTATTGGCATTGGGGACTGAGCCTCCCTAAAATTAAAATCCTAAAATCACCCCTGGTCCCCCCCAATGTTAAACTCATTCCTACGCCCCTGAAAACATGAACTGAAAATAGGTCCATTACCTGTTACTGATAAGAGATTAAAATAAAGAACATTAAATGTAAAATTACTCCAAAGGGTCAACGAAAACACCAAAATCCAAATGAAACTATAATCAAAGCTAGAGGAGAGAGGCGACCAGTGATCCCACCATGAAGATCCAACAAAGAGAGAGAACCGCCATTGACGCCATCGAAACTTATATAATAGAAATCAAAGATGATGTCACTCCTCTTTTGAGGATTGGGGAAATCCCTCTCAATGCCATGTATGGACTAAAATAAAAATTACACAGACACACATTACATTTATGACACAACGCTTCCCCGCCATTGATGGAAAATTACCTGTAGTGCTGGGCGGTATGACCAAAAATCCACATCACATTTTTCAAAATTATAATGGTTTCACAGTATATGACGGGGTTTTTTTTTCCAAGCATGAATGGGTGTTAACACAGACAATTTAAATAGGTGTATCCACATTTTCTACTGATTGAGAGAGGAAATACTGCAGTAGATTGACTTAGAATGCCCTATTTTACTGTCATGAGTGAATATTGTAGAATATTCGACCCAGGACGAGATGTAAGCGTTGGGAGTGTTGATGTAAGCAATCTACTCCCTCTGTTTTGGTCATCTTTCTGACAAACAATTGACAAGGGGAATAAAGAACATACAGTACACAAGAGTATACAATCAAGAGTTTGTTGTTAGTCGCCAACAGCACATCAGGTCCAAACAATGACACTCAAAACTGTCCTGTTACTAGAGCTAACATTACATCAACAGCATGTCTTGGTTCTGTGAAAACGCAAAACCAATGTTACCCTTGTATGGAGCAGAAACAATGCAACCTCGGCATCCGTTTTCAGACCATCCCTCTTCAGTCTCTCCACTGCTGGAAACCTTTTCCAATATTAACAAGGGTCCTAAAGCTCTTCCTTTTCCAGTGATATTCCTCTGACCTTTTCTCTTTTGTAATGTCTCTCAGACATCTCTCTTTCTACAGTCTTTCTTCAAATCTCCTTCTTGCTCTATACGCTGATTTCACGCAGCCGTTATTTTGAAATCGAAAGCGAGGCTCCGGTGGGAAGAAAACCGGAAGTGTCGCCTTTAATCATAGGAGAGTCACGAATGCGATGGTGTATTGTTGTGTTTAATGTAGAAATTATTTATTCTAAAAATGTACTTTCATACTTTAGACTATATACAGTGAAAATCATTTATAAATAAAACATTTTTTTATACATAATTCAGAAAGTAAAAAAAGAAGCAAGAACGAATTATATACATATCCTATATTGGATATTTACATCCAGTAGTGTAAATCGCAGCAACAGCTTCAGGTTGGTAGTCCAAGGCATTGTTGTTTATCTTTTCTTCCGGGGTTCTTCCCACCGGAGCCTCGCTTTCGATTTCAAAATGGCGGCTGCGTGAAATCAGCGTATTTCTCTCCTCCCTCATCATGAGTGGACACGCCCCCTTCTGCTGATTGGCTACCAGTGTGTTGTCCTGCTCGGTCTGATCCACTTTCAACAGTTTTTTCTCAGAAATTGCTTACTGCACCTTTAATGGAAGCATTTTGCAATATACAGTATATCAACTAGTCTTCTTGTGTTTCGACAGTGGCAATAAAAGGAACTGAATCAAACCGAATCTGAAATTTAAACAATAAGTAGCTACATTTAGATTTCACCAAATTATATTATATATAGCAATATTCATGTGAGCTTGTCCTCCTCTGTTGTTGTTTTTAGGGTGTATCAGTTCAGTAAGCGTAATGCTCTGGAGGACAGCAGACAGCAGGTTGTTCTGTCCATGGTGGCTCGCTCTCGTCTGGAGGCCCAGCGGAGAGTTCTTTCCGATAAGCTTCAGTCTCTGGGCAGTAATGAGGTCGCACCTATAGGCCTGGATGATGATCGGATGTCTGTCACCTCCAACAACTCAGTGAGTCCACACTCATCTCAATGAATCTGTCCTGAGAGCTTCAGTTTTTTGCATAATCTTTTAAAAATAAAAGTTCATTGTTACAGTACAGGAAAATATACGGTAGCTTCCATAACTTAAAACTTCCTCCCCAGTGTTTAAACAAATCTGCAACTTTTTGACGTCAGGTCAAACTGGTCAGGTCAACACAAGACCTTGCATGTTTTCATGTTTGTTTACATGACACGATTTTTGTTCAGTCAACACTGAACTACCTTCAGGTAAATAATGGCACTATTGTCTTATTTTAGAGCTGCTTTACAACAGAATTGAATTATATTTGCATTATTGATGATCATTAGTTTTCTGTTATCACTCAAGGTAGAAGGAAGTAGCATAGATAACTAGTAATATTTTTAAAACCCAGAGTAAATAATGATAAGAGTAAAATGTTGGGAAATTAGTCAGACTTGCAGAAGAGGGTGTTTTACAGAAGTCTTAAAGGCACAGGAGCAAAAATGTCCTATGTGTTTATAAGGGATAAAGAGAAGGTCATAAAAAACTAAATTATTGCAGAAAAACTTTTATAACTATAGAACATTATAACTTGAAAATCACAATATGGCCCCTGTAAAGAATCTAGTGGCTACTTCAAAGCTGTAAAATGCAGCACCATAATGATAAAATATAAAATCCAGTCATGCTGTGTTGTTACGTTGATTTTGAAATATGAGAATTGCACAACCTTTGTTGACTTCTGAACTCCTGTTACTGACATGCTACTGGTTGACCTTTCTGAATATGTTTGTTTCTCTAACATATATCAGAAGACTGAGACATGAATTGTAAATCATTTTTATTTTTGTTTGACCTCCCGATTTAACTCTATGTTCTCCAAACAGATATGTATTGCTTAAAAGAAATAATATTTCAAGTATATACAATACATTATGTTAATTTCTTTAGTTTAAAACACAAATAGGTTTATGTTTAAAAATTGTGTGTGTGGTGTTATTAATATATTATATATATATATATATATATATATATATATATATATATATATTATTATATACATACACGTAAATTGATCATAATTTAATCTATAATTAAATACATTTAAAGACATCAGAGTTCAATAAATCACTCCACTGTTGTTCAGTCACTCACTAAGCCTCATGAGCAGAAGTGCAAGAACTTTTAACAAAAGTACAATTTTGTTTGTCATGCCATTGTGTTATTCATCATGTTGTTTTCGTGCAGGAGCGTGACAAAGACCATAAGCACCTCAACTTAGACGTAATCGTGAGCCATCTCAGCAGCTTGTTCAAGCCCAAGTATATGGTTAGTGATGTTGTGTTTTGGTGGTAGTCTTTCTCTCTCACCTCTTCCCTGCTCACTGCTCATTGTTGTATCTACAACTTTCTGTAGAGTAGCGTGTTTTATACATCTCACCAGGTTCCCCCCGCTCTGACGCCGGTGCCCGAGGTAGAGAAGCCCTTGCCCCAGCAGGGCTGGTATCATGGTGCCATTCCCCGTCTGGAGGTTCAGGAACTGCTGAAGAATGATGGGGACTTCCTGGTTCGAGAAAGCCAGGGAAAACAAGAATACGTGTTGTCTGTGCACTGGGGAGGCCAGTGCCGGCACTTCCTTATTCAGAGTACAGAAGTGAGTGTGTTATAGGTGCTTTTTTTGTTCCAGTTTGCGGTGTGCAGTGGTTAGCAGTCATTTATATGATAATGGCATGTTTATGTGTGTATTTAGGGTGTGTATCGTCTTGACGGTGAGGGCTTCACCTCCGTACCACTGCTAATTAATCATCTCCTCAGCTCCCATCAAAACGTCACAAAGAGGACAGACATTCTGCTGAAGAGACCTATCCTCAAGGTTTATCACAAGTGCTATACATATTACTGCTGAGTAGTGACAGGTTGATATATATTACCCACGGTTATTAATAAAAACAGTTTTTTTTAGTGGTATCAGTTCCTCTTTGACCAAATAAGAGCTTTCCTTTACCCTGTCCACTTCAGAATATACGAACTGCCTGGGCACCAGTGCTCTCTACAATCTACTTTGGCCTGTTCAATTGATTAACTATAATAGTTAATAAATATAATAAAACTAAAATGTTTTCAAAATTTGGGGAATTTATGAATATTTACTAATGATCATATAATAAGTAAAATAATAATATTAGAACATATTATTAGAAAAATCCATAACTCACAAAAATAGTAGTTTTAGTTAGAAATAAATTAACAATGACATTAAGATTACATTGTTAAACTGTGCAGTTATTCAAATATGTAATACATCAATAATAATTGGTATTAATTGTTAAATTAAAACTAAACTGTTAAATTATTACATTTATTTAATAATAAGGATTTTTTTTATTGTTTGTTTGTTTGTCCTTTAAGGTCCACCTTGAAAAAAGTTAATAAATGTACACCTTTTTTGTCACAAAGTAACCTTTTTTACGCAAAGATTCTAACAAACAAACATTTAACATCAAATGAAAGAGTTTATAGATTTGAAGAATAACTTTAACATTTTCAAAGTTAAAGTCTATAGTTGAACTTTATATTTGAAGTTTCTTCTAAGAGTATGGGCATTATAGATCTCTAAATATGGGCATCGGCTATTAATATTATTATCAGTCGACCAATGCTGCTGAGTGCTGTGATTGGCCAGTCATTATTATGTTTGCATCGATTAATACATTTTTGTGGGGGTGTTTTTAGGATAAGTGGGTCTTAGAGCATGACGATGTCATCCTTGGACAGAGCATTGGTCGGGTAAGCCCGGATATCTTCTGTGTTATATAAAAGGATCACTGGTCGAACCAGTTTTTTATTAATGATGTTGCTTCTTGTAACATTTTGGATTATATTAGGGCAACTTTGGTGAGGTGTTCTGTGGCCGCCTGCGTTCAGACAATACGCCAGTCGCTGTGAAAGCCTGCCGAGAGAATCTACCTGTAGAACACAAGAACAAGTTCCTAATGGAGGCCCGGTTTGTAGATACACTGATTAACACACACAGAACATGTGTACTCACACATACACACTCTCATTTAACTAACATATCTCTCTTTCTATCTCAGGATCCTAAAACAGTACGACCACCCAAACATAGTGAAGCTAATCGGTGTCTGCACACAAAAACAGCCAATCTATATCCTCATGGAGCTAGTCCAAGGTACATCTAAACTTAATTTAAAGGAACAGTGCACCCAAAAATGAAAATTCTGCCAAATTCACACGTCTTGTGTCTTATATTGCAAATCCTCTTAATCTATATGATAGATTTTTTTGAAGGACAAAAGTTTATTTGCTTGTTATTATTAGTAAATTCATATATTTTTTAATTATTAAAAGTATTAAATCATTGAATAAATGATGAACTATTACTTTAAAATGGTCAAGCCACAAAACAAGTCTCTTGATGGCGTATTCTTCTGACAGGAGGGGACTTTCTAACCTTTTTGCGCACAGAGGGCCACAACTTGAAGCCCACGATGTTGATCAGAATGGCAGAAAATGTTGCGTCTGGCATGGCGTACCTGGAAAACAAGAAGTGCATTCATCGGTGAGAGTTTGAAAATTAAATAGAAAGAATAAATATAGTGATATACTGCATAAGATCCTAGTCTCTCAATGCTGAATAGTACTGTAGATCCATAAAGCACTAGCAGACCTCATAAAGAGCTCACAGATGGTTTTTATTGAATCGAATAAGTAGACTCTAGGTATTTCTCTATTATGTTTAAGTCTTTTTACCAGCGGTTTGCAAGCAATGCCCGATGGGAAGATTTTGGGATAATGAGACTGAGAGGAAATCTGATAGTGCCTGTTTCCCTCATGCTGTGTCAAACGGTTCAGTGTCTCTCGAGAAGATTGAGTTTTAATAGAGCCAGTGCATTCATGTTTCTCTGTCTGTCATTCTTATACTTTTTTTCTAGTTTGCTCTGGTTGCTGTCTCTCTACACTATGCTTTCCTTTTTTTTTCAGAGCAAGCTTAATAAATCCCAAATTTCCCTGTCTCTCTTTCTAGAGATCTGGCTGCCCGTAACTGTCTTGTGGGAGAGGAGAGCGTGGTGAAGATCAGTGATTTTGGTATGTCTCGTCAGGAGCAGGATGGTGTTTATTCAGCTACAGGAGGAATGAAGCAGATCCCAGTCAAGTGGACGGCACCTGAGGCCCTCAATTATGGTACCAACTATCACTTTAGGACCCTATTATGCTTTTTTTACATTTCTGTAGTGTTGCTGTTATGTAGGGAGATATTTTCAATATCAGTAAGCACTGTTTCTGAACTCTTTGAAACGCCTCGATTGTAGTCTTGAGTTTTCTTCAGGGAACGTACACATCACAATGTTCCTCATTTAAATAATTAGAGGCCTGGTTGAGTTGCGTCTGTAGTCAAGTCACCTTTATAGCCTTTATACAATAAAGATTGTTTTAAAGCAGCTTTACAGTGATAACAGGAAAATGATGCATTTCGGCTGTTGTTCTGCTGAAGTCAGTTAGTGTTGATTCAGTTCCATTGTAAAAATCATCTATTAATAAATAAGTTAATTTCATCTATAAAGCAGTTCTGCAAAAAAAAATGATGTCATCGTCCAGCTCAGTTCAGTTCTCATTTAACATCGTCAGTAAGTCAGATCAATAATATTGTTGAATATTGAGTTTCCTCGACTAAGCACGATAGGGGCAAGGAACCCAAACTCTATCAGGTAACAGAATGGAGAACAAAACCTTGGAGAAACCAGGATTAGTTGGGTTTCTCCCAAGTTTGTAGTTTGTTAAAGCTCTGGGTTATGGTAAGCCCCGTGAAATTTCCGAAAATAGAATTCTGACAAATCACAACACACTGGTCCAGACGACCAATCAGAGCACATAGCACTTTTTTCGAAAAGAGGGAATTCATAGAAACCAGAACTAAACAGAGTGTAATTTGACTAATGGGAAGAGAAGTGCTGCAGCAATGTAAAATATGTGAAAAATCACATTTTTTGAACATTCAAGCATGAAAAGCTATTCTACTAGACCCCCACAACTAAAACAAGACTTCGTATAATAGCTCACCTAAGCAAACATTGCCAATGGATTGATCCATTAAAAATGGGGTGACCAGACTTCCCATTTTCCCTTGGAAGGTCCCATATTTCACCTCTTTTTTTAGTGTCCCGACTTAAAGGATAATTCCGGTATTTAGCACTTTGAGTCTATTTTCTAGTTTGTTTTGGATTAACTAGAGTGGTGGATTCAGAAATTTTGACGATGAGTCCTGTCTCGACTTTTTGACTCTTTTAGAATCGCCTCTGACCGCTTCAGAGTGGCTGTCTATGGGCATGCACAAACATGTCCTTAAAACAACACTTAACGTTCGTTTTTAAAACTGTGCAACTCACCGAGTGGTTAGTGGTGTTCTTTGATGATTAAAAACAAATATATCGGTGTCAATGTATGATTTCAATCCGTGTTATTTGCTATAGTGGAACTATTTTTTCAGATACCTCAAACCACGTTTAAACTTCCACTCGATATGAGTCTGAAGCGTTAGCACACTCCGGTAGTGCAGTAATATCAACAAGCAATGAGTCCTCCAACAGACATCAATGCGATTTTACAAAATGCCAAATAAAACACGACAGAAACTGTATTTCGCTACGCTACTTGTTTTGGAACATCAACGAACACCACTAACCACTCGGTGAGTTGCACAGTTTCGAAAACGAACGTTAAGGGTTGTTTTAAGGACATGTTTGTGCATGCCCATAGACAGCCACTCTGAAGCGGTCAGAGGCGATTCTAAAAGAGTCAAAAAGTCTTTTTCCACCACTCTAGTTCATCCAAAACAAACTAGAAAATAGGTCAAAGTGCTAAATACCGGAATTATCATTTAATATGAAAAAACATGTTATGTCCGTATTTCTTCTTTCCTTAATTGGGATAAAGGGATATTAAAGAGCATGGAGGACATCAAGTCAGATGCAATGTCAAAAAAGCATGTGTGTACATTTAACAAATATATTTTAAAAGAGTTTATTAAGTTATTATGCGAAGTAAGTTGTGAAAAAAAGACATTTTTTGGTATGTCTGTACCCATAGCACAGAGTATCCCAAACGACACTGCATTATGTTTGACTGGTCATGATTGAGGGTTTCATGTCTCAACGCTGCCCTCTGTTGTGTCATCAGGGCGATACACCACTGAGAGTGACGTGTGGAGTTTTGGAGTGCTTCTGTGGGAGACGTTCTCCAGAGGAGTCACACCGTATACCATACCAAATAACATGAATAACCAACAGACCAGAGACGAGGTGGAGAAAGGTATACACATACTGTACCACACACACACACACCAAACTATGGCTAATTGCCTGTTTGCAAAGCAAGTGTTGTTTAAATCTTTTTTTATGTCTTGTTTTTGTTTTTAGGATATCGTATGCCGGCCCCAAATAACTGTCCGGATGAAATCTATGCCCTCATGTGTCAGTGCTGGCAGTATGATCCAAGAAAACGACCCTCATTTCGCAAACTAAAGGCAGATCTGCTTGCTTTAAGTCGGTAACGCACACACACGTGTTTACATGTATAGGCCTAAGTGCAGATATTCTATGATGAGGCCAAAGCAAAGGATTTATTTTTTTTAATTTGTGTGCCACAGTTGGAAAAAAAAGCATTCTGACAGAGTACTATTAATAAGAATAGATTATAATTAAGAATATTTGATTTTATATATTAAATTCTGTGTAATGTGGTGTTCCAAATGTTTTTTTGCGTGACATCCCGAAGTTTAAATAACAAATAAATTATTTTTTTGCAGATGACAAATGTGATCTAATATAAGTTTGTACATTCACTGTTTATTGTTTGAAAATACTGTAAATAAATGTAATAATTATTGATGATAATTCGAGTACCTTTTTTTTCTTCAAATTAATCAGAAGACATTAAAATGTATCAAAAGTGAATACAGTCAATTATAATCTCACAAAAATATTTATATTTCAAATAAATGCTGTAAATGTTCTTTCAAACTTTCTATTAATCAAAGAATCCTAAAAAAATATTTTGGTTTCCTTAAAAATATTAAGCAGCACAATTGTTTACATCATTAATAATGAGAAATGTTTCTTGAGCATATTAGAATGATTTCTGAAGGATCATGTGACACTGAAGACTGGAGTAATGAATGAATATTCAGCTTTGCATCACATGAATAAATTACATTTTAAAATATATTAAAATAGAAAACAGTTATTCTAAATTGTAATAATATTTCACAATATTTTTACTTTAATTTTGATCAAATAAATGCATCCTTGGTGAGCAGAAGAAACCTTTTTTCAAAACCAAAAAATCTTTTGAACAGTCCTGTATATGCTAACGTTATCTTCTGAGAGGCAATTTAGTTTTTGTTCACTCCATCACCAAAAATCTATTTTGCTGTTGTTGTGAACAAGTCTTAAAGATGTATTTCTGACCTTTCAGTGCTGCAGTTTCATCATGAAACATTGGATAGATTCCATAAAGCATTCCATTTTCCTAAACATTTTTGCACTGCAGAAGTCACAGCCACACAGGTGTGAATGGGTGTGTCTATCAGTTCATGTGCCTTATCTGCACGAAAGAAGACAAAGCAGAAGATGTGACTCACAGCCAAACCTGCTCAAGGCTTTAACACTTTGCATAACTGAAATTGATTGCGTGATACAAGACTATCATATGACACTTCTTGGATTTTTCATTTCTGCTGATCCAGGATTCATTTTGCTTAGAAAACTGGTTGAGATCATTAGGACAAGTCACAGATAACCCAAGCTGAGAGGCTTTACTGCTAACATGCCATAAACATGGGTCCAGAACGGTTTTTGAATTATTAGAAAATATTTCAGTGCACTGTCAAACTGCCAATTTAAACTCTATAAAAACCATTATTTAGTACTACCCTGTTTTTCACCTTTATGTTCTAAAAATGCTCAACATGGGTTATGGAAAGATGGGTCACACTTTAGTTTAGGGTCCAATTCTTACTATTAACTAACTATTATCTATGACTTTTGCCGTAATAAACTCCTAAATAATGCTTATTAATAGTTAGTAAGGTAATTGTTAAATTTGGGTATTGGGTAGTATTAAGAGATGTAGAATATGGCCATGCAGAATAAGTGCTTTATAAATACTATAACAGCCAATAATAAGCAACTAGTTAACAGTGAGAATTTTGTGAGCAAAACATTTCACAAAAAGAAGTTTGTTAGGTGTAATTAAAGTCCATTTGGTTAAATCTCAATGCACAAACTACTCAGAATAGAAAATTCAAGAAAAAATCTAGCATTGTGTGTTTGCAGACGTTTATACAAGCGTGGGTTAAATGTCTAAATACTTTTTGGGGTCGAAAATTACATAAAGGTGTGCGCATAACAAAACCAATTTGGGCTCAGATGTAAGACAAAAAAAGAGAACGATAAATAGAAAAAAACAATGTCTGCACACTGAAGTTACAGCTCTGTACAATATATACACATTATTTCTGAAAAGCACAATGTTTCAACAGATCTGTTCATAAATAATATATATATATATATATATATATATATATATATATATATATATATATAATATATATATATATATATATATATATGCAATTATATATACATATTATGGAGCTGTAACTCCATTGTGCAGACATTTTTTTTTTTTTTTTTTTTTTTGGTACAAGTGTACCTTATTGACTTCAAATTCAAATATTTGCAAATATTTAAAATGCATCATACCTACATTTACTGTTTGTGACACATTTGGAGACGTCGAAACTTGATGCTGGCACATATTTGAGCATCTTTAATGAAACTATGTCCACGCGCACGGCAGTCAGAATAAACGCATTCTGATCTATATCAGTTTTTCTGGCGCAGAATAATCAGCTGCATGATGAGAGAAATGAAGATAGAGTTCTGTGATTTTTAAAGACGGGTGGATAAATGTGCTTTTCCTCTCTTTGTTGTCTCTCAAAGTTGCTTTGCAATGTATTTGACACAGGAGCCCCAAGTTCAGTTTACGGAGCATTAAAAGACGTCATCAGTGTTCTGAGAGGATGACATTGATGGTCCTGATGTGATAAACAACATGCCAGTGTGACATGTTGAGTGTCAGCTGACACATCTTGTGATTCAGCCACACATAACAGCAAATACCGTTTGAAAGGCCCGCAGGTGTTCACGCATGGAGCGTCTGCTTCCTCACAACACTCACTGGATGGTTCTGTCCAGAGTGTTCGATGTTTGCCATGTACGTTAGGTTTATACAACTTATTTTTATGCATAAAATAACTCATTCATTTATGCACACAAAAAAGCACATTGAAATAAGGTTTCCATGTAAACACTTGACAGGATGTTCAGCCTCAAAGGGGGATTAGACCGCATCAGCAAGTCAGGGATGTAGCAGGACACCTTTCTTAAAAGGGCGTTTCAAAGCATTGTGTAAAAGTGCCTGTAGCAGATTCTCTAGTGTTTTTTTTGACAGATTTGTGGTCAAATTACACCTTTAATTGGCTGTTTTTGTCCACATGCAATTAAAAGTACAGCTGAGCAAACTGGACATATAGTCATACCAGTTCTGAGTTTGCCGGAGGACATTTGAATTTTTATGCTCTGCAAGTGGTTTTGCTACACATGGTGTGTTAATTCAGCTTCCCTGTATTAATTATTACAGTTCGGATATTAGCATTTGTGTACAGTAGAGATTGAATTTTAAAAAGTTCTTCTGGACGCGGAGGTGGTCTAGCGGTAATTTTAAAAAAACAGTTTTATAGCGACTGTCACTCTCGTCTACATTCTACAGTAGCTTTGAAGTACCGCTGTTGCGACTGGAATTTGACAATCCTGTTTTGTTAGCGCTGGTGTACCGCCCTCCTCACCTAGTGAAAGATTTTATAAGTGAATTTACTGCTTTTAAGGGTGAATTTGTAACTAATTACAGCAATATTCTTCTGCTAGGGGACTTTAATATTCATGTGTGCTGTCAGTCAAAGCCTCTAACAATGGAGTTTTTGACTCATTTAACATGGTTCAGTGGGTGAAAGATCCCACACATACTCATGGACATTTGGACCTGGTACTCTCTCATGGCGTTTGCATTACTGATGTTCAGGTTTTTAACACTCTGATCTCTGATCATATGCCTGTACTGTTTTCTATGTCCTTTCCTCCTACAAGATCGCACATTTCACCTACTGCACAATGGACACGTTCCTTTTCTCCCTGTTTCCATGAGGAATTCACTAACTCCTTTAATGAGAGGTCTCTGTCCCTGGAGTCACCTTTACCCGACTTGTCTGTTTAATACTGTATGCTCCGAGGTTTTAAATACCACTGCTCCTCTAACAGCTAAGAAGTTAAAACCTAAGACTGAACCCTGGCTCAATGATACCATCCGCTCTCTGAGGCGAACGTGTAGAAGAGCAGAACGAAAATGGAAAAGTGATAAGCTACAAATTTCTTATGAAATGCTGAAAAATTCCCTTACTGCTTTTTCTAGAAAGCTATGTTATCTGCTAAGTCTAAGTATTTTTCTAATTTAATTTAAAAAAAGCCATCATAGTTCAAAAGCCTTATTTTCTGTGTTAAATTCTGCCCTAAATCCTCCTATAAATGTGGTTTCAAATCCCTCAGTATCATTATGTGAAGGTTTTTCTGTGAGAAGATCACCTCTCTAAGATCTCAGTTGCAATCATCTGCTAATGTCTCACCTGAACTGAGTTGTTCTTCAGCCATATGGAGTGTCTTTGAACCAGTTTCTCTTCTGTCTCTCAGAGAAATTGTTGATCATTTAAAACCTTCCTTCTGCTCTCTTGATGTTCTTTCTCCCCGTATCTTGAAACAATCTTTTAATTCAGTTGGAACATGTTTGGTGTCTTTTGTATAGACTTGGACACTTGGACACTTGGTGTCTTTAGTATATCTCTGATATACTAAAACAAGCTACTGTTACACCTCTTCTCAAGAAACCTTCACTTGATGATAGGGATTTTAATAATTTTCGACCTATTTTGACCCTTCCTTTTATTGCAAAAGCATTGGAGAAAACTGTTCTCAATCAACTCCAGTTTTTTCTTAGCTCAAATCAAATTCTTGAAACTTTCCAGTCTTGTTTTAAGCCTCTGCACAGCACTGAGTCTGCTTTATTAAGGGTTTCTAATGATGTCAAGTCAAGTCAAGTCACCTTTATTTATATAGCGCTTTTTACAATACAAATTGTTTCAAAGCAGCTTTACAGAGATAACAGGAAAACAATGTTGTAATAGTATTGTTCAATTGAAAATTAAATGTCCCCAACTAAGCAAGCCAAAAGGCGAAGGCAACAGTGGCAAGGAACCAAAACTCCATCAGGTGACAGAATGGAGAAAAAAACCTTGGGAGAACCCAGGCTCAGTCGGGGGGCCAGTCCTCCTTTGGCCAACGAATGAACAGTGTATGATTATGAGTTAGGCAGTATAATGTCAGGAGTCAGATGGGATCAGAACTTTCACGATATTATCCAGTTCATCTGGTTGGGTTGGGTCATCCGGCCGGTGAGGAGATGAGTGGTGAGGTGTCCATGGACCTTCACAGCCCTGATAATGCGTGTCGACGTGTCCATGTGATGGTCCTTCATCAGATCTGGATATGCCCTGGATCCGGCGGTCTGCGGTAAACCTCGGGATAAACAGAGAGACTAATATTAGCGTAGACGCCATCCTTCTTATGATGTACAAAGTACATCAGGAATTATGGGAAGTGTTCCCGGTTCCGGCTGATCTAATCTATGCAGCCTAACATTGAATTATAGAAATCTATAATGTGTTATGTGTATGCTAAGCCAAAGAGATGTGTTTTTAGTCTAGATTTAAACTGACAGACTGTATCTGCTTCCCGGACCGTGTTAGGAAGATTGTTCCAAAGTTTTGGTGCTAAATAGGAAAAGGATCTACCGCCAGCAGTCGATTTTGATATTCTAGGTATTATCAACTGGCCAGAATTTTGAGATCGCAATAGACGTGAAGGACTATAATGCGTTAAGAGCTCGCTCAAGTACTGGGGAGCTAAACCATTTAGTGCTTTGTAAGTAATCAGCAATATTTTAAAATTTATACGATGTTTAATAGGCAGCCAATGCAGTGTTGACAGAACCGGGCTAATATGGTCATACTTCCTGGTTCTGGTAAGAACTCTAGCGGCTGCATTTTGAACTAGCTGTAGTTTGTTTAATAAGCGTGCAGGGCAACCACCCAGTAGAGCATTACAATAATCTAGCCTTGAGGTCATGAACGCATGAACTAATTGTTCCGCATTTGTCAGTGAGAGCATATGACGTAATTTAGATATATTTTTAAGATGGAAAAATGCGGTTTTACAGATACTAGACACGTGACTTTCAAATGAAAGATTAGTATCAAAGAGCACACCCAGGTTCCTAACTAACGTCGAAGACTTAACAGAGCAGCCATCAAGTGTTAGACAGTATTCTAGGTTATTAGGTGAGGAAGTTTTTTGTCCAATGATTAGAATCTCTGTTTTTTCAGAATTTAGTAATAGGAAATTACTGGTCATCCAATTTTTTATATCAGCTATGCATTCCGTTAATTTTGTGAATTGGTAAGTTTCGTTAGGTTTTGAAGAAATATACAGCTGAGTATCATCAGCATAACAGTGAAAGCTAATTCCATATTTCCTAATTATATCTCCTAATGGTAGCATGTACAGAGTGAAGAGCAGCGGTCCTAGTACTGAGCCTTGTGGTACGCCATACTGAACTTGTGATCGATAAGACATCTCTTCATTTACTGCTACAAACTGATATCGGTCAGATAAGTATGATTTAAACCATGCTAGTGCAATTCCGCTAATGCCAACATAGTTTTCTAGTCTATTTAAAAGAATGTTGTGGTCGATAGTATCAAATGCAGCACTAAGATCAAGTAACACTAATAGAGAGATACAACCACGATCGGATGATAGGAGCAAATCATTTGTGACTTTAATGAGAGCAGTCTCAGTACTATGGTACGGTCTAAATCCGGACTGAAAATCCTCGCAGATATTATTTCTTTCTAAAAAGGACTGTACTGTTATCGACTGACGCTGGTGACTCTGTGATCCTAATACTGTTAGACTTAACCTCGGCCTTTGATACAGTTGATCATCAAACTCTTTTGTCCCGACTCCCGACTAGAATATTTTGTGGGCATCTGTCCTCAGTTGGTTTAGATCGTAGGTTTTTAGTATCTAACTAATAGAAGTTTCTCTGTCAAACTGGGTAATTTTTCTTCCTCGCCAGCCCAACTCTCTCGTGGAGTGCCTCAAGGGTCTATTCTCGCACCCATTCTTTTTTCCATATATTTACTTCCTCTGGGCTCCATTTTCAGAGAGCATGGTGTATCATTTCACTGCTATGCAGATGATACACAAATTTATTTGCCTCTGAAACGCAACAAAGATACTGCTCTGAAATTTCTTTTTGAATGCCTAGAAGAAGTAAAAATGTGGTTCTCTCAAAATTTCTTATTTTTGAATGAATCCAAAACCGAGGTTATAGTCTTTGGCCCCCATGACAACCATAATAGCAGTAACATTGATCTGGATCATCTTTATCCAACTTCATCTTGCATTAAGAATTTAGGTGTTCTCTGGGATCAGAACCTCAAATTTGAAAAACAAATAAATGCGGTGATTAGTTCTTGTTTTTTCCAGCTACGTCTTCTCTCTAAGATCAAATCCTGTCTCTCTGAGAAAACCTTAGAGATTGCTGTCCATGCGCTCATTACATCGCGGCTGGATTATTGCAACTCTCTTTACTATGGCATACCCAAACACTCCATTGCTCGTCTGCAATTAGTACAGAATGCTGCTGCAAAGTTCCTCAAAAGAAAACGTGAGTTTGATCATGTTTCACCTATCTTAAAATCCCTGCATTGGCTACCTGTGCATTTGTACAAAACCTGAGGTCTGGTGATCAGAGACTTTTGTCTGTCCCCAGATCACGGTTAAAGAATAGAGGAGACAGAGCCTTTGCGATTGCTGGCCCTATAGGCTGTCGAACAGCCTTCCGGTTTATATCAGAGCGGCTCAATCTCTAACTGTTTTTAAATCCTCTCTTAAAAACCCATTTTTTTCTTTAGCTTTTGATTCATTGTGATATTTTGTCATGAATGTGTGGTTTGTCCTTGTTATTTATCTTGTCTATTGTTCAGCACTTTGGTCAGCCCTGTTTGCTGTTTTTAAATGTGCTATATAAAAAAATACAAACTTGAAACTTGAAAAAGTCTAGGAAATGCACTACCCAAAAACACTAGAGAGATGCAGGTGGCTACTTTTTTAATTTCATGTGGAAAAAGTTGTTTGTTAGAAACACATTATAGCAGTGGTTCTCAAACAAGGGACTGGACACAAAATGGACTAAAATTATTTAAAACAAGATTTTAATTATTAGTATTTTTTTTTTAAATAAGCTTACACAGCTAAAAAATAAAATACATATTTCTTATGTTCTTTCAAGAACTGTCATTTATTTAAAGGTTTTTCACAGTCTTGGAAAACCTGGTTACTGTATTTGACGGAATTTTAAAATTGTGATTTCCAGACATGAAAAAAGTTGTGGAAATTGCTAGAATGAATATGAATTTTAGTTATGAGAAACATTGGCCAGAAATTTGTTCTGTTTGCAAATATAAAAAAAATACACACCTTATCCTATAATTATGAACGACTGAAACATCATGTATATTTATTGGTCATAAAAAGTGTCATTAGTATTATTGAGTGTATTTCATGTATTTTGCGATTTAGAATATATTATACTCTATATGCATCATGCTGAGCTCATAGGCAGCTCAATGAGAGGAATACAGCAAAAGTCAAGGCCTGTCCTGTGCAGACCTGTGGAAAATCATGTAAAAATAGCATGTAGAGCTAGTGTAGAGGAGCAGTGATTTAAACTGCACCACTTGCCATGTCACAATGACAGATTGACTCAGTGCTCCTCTATAGTTCACAGGTCACCCTGAATGATGAGTGAACCTGTAACATTTGCATTATGAGCACACACACACACACACACGTTAAATATGATCAAAAATGGCTGTAAAAAATAAATCTGCATTGTTTATCCTTTTGATCTTTCATTCAAACAAATCGAACCTTTCAATGAAGTAAAATAATTGAATAAATACACATTATGTAAATCACATTATGAAATAAATTATTTTCTCCAATATGTTGGCCACAATTATTGGCTCCCTGTTATTCAATACTTTTTGTAATCTCCTTTTGCCAAGATACCAGCTCTGAGTTTTCTTCTATAATGCCTGATGAGTTTGGAGAACAACTGACAAGAGATCAGAGACCATTACAGAATCTTTCCAGATCCTTCAGATTCCCAGATCCATGTTTGTGCTGCTTCAGTTCACTCCACTCATTCTCTATAGGGTTCAGTTTAGGGAACTGGGATGGTCATGACAGAAGCTTCATTTTGTGCTAGTTTACCCATTTTTGTATTGATTTTGATGTTTGTTTTGGATCGTTGTCCTGATGGAAGATCCAACCACGGCCCATAATAAGATTTCTAACAGAAGGCGTCAGGTTTAGATTTTGATCTAAATGATGTCCAGGACCTCCAGCAAAAAAATAGGCCCACAACATATAAGATCCAGCAGTATATTTAACCGTGGGCATGGGGTACTTGTTATCCCTGTTTGCACCAAACACATCTGGTGGATTTGCCCCCATTTTGAATGAAAGATCAAAAGGATTTATGCAGATTTATTTTTAAGAGCCATTTTTGATCATATTTACCAGGGGTGCCATTAATTCTGAGCACAGCTGTACATAAAAAAATTACATATCATTAATTGTAATATTGGGTGCTTATGGACTTATGGACTGATTTTTTTGCTAACCTCTAGAAATTGCATCTTTTTTGAATATCTATGTCCGTGGCATCACATGCCCAGGCATGTGGCACATTACGTATACTGCAAACTGTTACTATCAGCCTGATTATCAGGAAGTCATTGTCTTTGTGACGGTATGACTACCTGAAATTCATTTGTCTTTGACGGTTCGCTTCATAGCTCGTCATTCCAGATAATACTCTAAACCGTTTGGCTGCTCACAAGGGGAGATCATAAAGATCTGATCCTAATCAAAGCATGTCTATTTCCGCCAAGACTCTCTTCCCAGCTTGTGGGTGTGTTTTTTGACAAATTGACCTCACTCCTCTTGTCATTGAGATGATTTATAATGCAATGGTTTATAATTTTGCTTATGATGGTTTTGTAAGATGCTTTTACTTTCATATTTAGGTCACATGAACTACATCTGGTGATAATGTGATATGAACTACAGTTACCTTTAGGGTTCCTTTTTATCTGTGACACTGTATAACTGTGTGTGTGTGTGTGTGTGTGTGTGTGTGTGTGTGTGTGTGTGTGTGTGTGTGTGTGTGTGTGTGTGTGTGTGTGTGTGTGTGTGTGTGTGTGTGTGTGTGTGTGTACATAATAATTTAATTTTATAAATATGGAGATTAATATTGTGATTATCTCTAAGGTGGACGGACACCCAACTTAATATTTATTCAGATTACGTTTTCAGATTTTCAAGTAACTAGTATAGTAACGTAACTTTTTTCAAATAAGTAAATAAATCTGTAGAAATATTGAGTAAGTAATGAGTAGTAGTGCAATAGTAGTTCTAGACTAAATGTGATCGAGATCATCAGCACATCTGAGAGGTTTTGAGCTGCACACTTCTACTTGGCGTGAATTTGCTTATTTATTTCACTTCTAGTGTGAAAGAGACTTTGCATTAGCTAAAAATATATCTTTTTTTTGTTATTAAAAAACAAACAAGCCAGCCAGGTGAGAAGATAAATAACACATTACTTTCCATTAAAAGTAACTAAGTAACACAAATAGTTACTTTTTTAGGGAGTAATGCAAAATTGTAACACTACTTTTAAAAGTATATTTCACCAACACCGTATGTGTAATAAAAGTTAAAATATAATGCACACGTTTTAGTTTTTAGTCATAGACAGTTAAATTAAAACATTATTTAAACAAATATTTCATGGCATGATCATTGAACTAAAAAGGAAGAAATCCTAATGCTATCTTTATGTAGAATCAGCTGTACATAAGTGAAGGGTTGACTTGTCTTTGATTGACAGAAAATCATGTGATATCCTTTTGTCATCAGTAATGGAATGTCCTAGTGACAGATTGCAAAGGCCAGGCATAGTCATGTGACTCCTGTTATTCGTGGAATGCCACCCTGATAACAATCTGAGGACCACAATTCGTCACATGTTCTCTACATGTTTTTTTGGTGAAACACACCTCCAGAACGCTTCAATAGCCAAGTGTGAAGATATGCACATGCACACACTCCTTTTTGTTTTCTAGAAGTGAGCCTGGCTTTGGGATGTGAGACAAATTAATACACTACCAGGCAAAAGTTGTGAACGCTTGATTGATTTACAATATAGTCAGTTGATCTAAATGTTTCTGACTAAATGCTTGAAATTAGTTTTGTATACACATGTAAATTGCTTATGCATTCATTTCTTACTACTTACTTCCCATACTTTCAGTGGTGTTATTTCAATTTTGATCATTTTATCTTAAAGTAGTGTGGTGCGTCATAGTGTATCTTATTGCATGGATGATGCAAGAGAGATTGTTTAATATAAATTTTTTTTTTTTTTATCCAAGAAAAAAACACAGGTTATTATTTTCCATATATTTAGATTAGATTAAATACAGCTTGTGGAGGCAGTTTAGTTAAGGGAAATGTATTGTTTGTCTTTGAAAAATGTTTAAATTCATTTAAAATATTTAATAATAAATACAACTTAAATGGAAATTTAATAAAAGGCCATGCTGCTAAAAGTTAGGGGTAAAACAAATCATCAAATATTGTTTTTTCAGAATATTCCAAAAATAAATTCAAAATATACAATGTGCTTTAAGCTGTATTTGACGTGAAATGACACATGAAAGAGAACCAATTGCAAAAAAACAAAAAAATGCAGAATGCATTTATACACTTCATGATATAAAATGAAAGCTAATGCTTCTCTCAACGTAAACAGCTGCGACTGAGAAAGAAAACGATTATATAACAGTGTGTTGGATACAGTACATGCAGCTCTTAAAGTGACTGACAGCCGCCTAATAACCCCACAGCTGTCTTTGTCCTTAATGTTCATCTAACAACAAAACACAAAATAATATATCAATAAAAATTATTGATTCCTTTTTTTTCAATTTCCGTCACTGCATGAAAAGAGGTGTATCCGGACTAGTAAACTCCTGTATACACCACTGATTTCCGGAAGTCTCCACAAGTACTCTGTATATATCCAATCAGTCCGGATACTTGCGTACTGACATTAGTTTGGACTACATGCTACAGCCATTTGTTTCCATGGCAAGTAATCTCCTCAAGGATTTTGTCAGGGGATATTTACACACCTAAACCAGAGAGGTATTGGGACACAGACTTTTCTCAAAAGTCATTACATTGGTCAACTTAAAATGTATCCCACCCAAAAACCCTTACAGCAAAGTGACTTCATTGGTTACAATTAAAATATACCCCTCCCAAAACCCTTAAGTGAGGGATTTGATTGGTTGAAGGCCAGGTGGGTATCAAAAAATATATTTTAACCAATAGTTGATTGTTTGTCTTTAGGGAAAATAGTAAACAGTATCTAAAACGTAAAAAACACAATTTTTGTGTCACAATTCTTTGAATGAAAGATTTGAAACAAAGGCAGTAAATAATAACACATGAGATGTGTCCCAGTCTTCACTGCATGAATCCACATCAACAAAATCTTCCTCATCTTACATTGAGCTCCACCATTTCTGTCCTCCATAATGCTCTTTCTGTATTTGTCTTTGTTGACCTCGTCTCCAGCAACTGCAAATGTAACTACCGCTCATTAACATATGAAAGGTCTTCACACCTAACAGACAGCAGTGTTTCAGCTGTGAATGACCATGAAATTTCACAGATTCCTATAGGCCAAGTAGCTGGGTATTTCTGGAAATTTACTGTTCTGTGTCAGATTTTTTTACGCATACATCCGGCAAACCTGAAATTACACGTAAGTTTACTACAGTCAGATATAACCAGATTCGACCTTTTTCATGCAGTGCGTATACTTGAAAATTGTGATGTTTCCCTGGTCTCTAAATATTTAAACCACTGACCCAACCAGACTAGTAGAAAAAATCCGTAGCGTCGAGCCCTGTGGAGCAGCTCTAAACATTCACTGTGCTATTAAATGAAAGATAAAATATGAGAGAAATGGAATGAACAGTGAAAGTAACAGAAGCTTCTACAATACATTTTGAGCCAACCAATTTGATTCATATTCTTTTGGGTTCTCTAACTTTTTAAATTACAAATGCAAAGAATATACATGCAGGTGTTGGGTATCAGCCTCATTCTGGAAAAAGTGGTATCGGAGAAATCCCTAGTATTTGCATAATGAGGTGATTGGTTATGTAACAGCAGTTTAGCTACTTCAGAAACACTGATAGTATCTGGTATGTACTCACCAGAGAACAATGCCAAGCATTGAGATATTGGCTGTTTAGATGTGTCTTATGACTTATGAGTTGAATGCCTGCAAAAGAAGCTTGATAATAACTATTAAACTGGTCATGCTCACCTGACTATCTCTTTAAGATAAAAAAAAAAAAAGATTTTGCAGAACATGCAGATTTTAATACGGATAATAATTCATTACATTAATATAGCGCTTTTCTCTGCAATCAAATCGCTTTTTATATAGAATAATACAATACAATTAATGGCAGCATCACTCAATTTATGCAACATCAATTCAATATTTTTTAGGTTAAAATTTACATATACTGTATAAATGAAGCAACATTTATGTTTTGTAACTGGTCACTATTTCCCTATTACATTCTCAATCATTTTTAATGATATTTTTGCCTTCACTAGTTCCTGTAGTCAGATTTTTTTCAGACAGATAAAAAAAAGTACAAATATGTAGTCTCATATAATTATTTTTGAATAATTTAAAAATGTTGCTTAACCTAGTTTTATCTTAGTCACACAGCTGAAAAGTTCTAGTCAACTACTTTTGTCTAATGATCAGGAACTGAATAGATATTTTTTGCATGAGTTAAAAAGGCGATTTGATTTATTCAGATGCTCAGAAGAAGTGCAGTTTTTGCCCTGCAGACCAAGAGAGACAAAGCAGAATAAAGAGCTACACTGAAAGTTTCCTTCTCATACGTAACATGTTTGCCCTGATTTTCTTGATTTTGACTGTTTGCACAGTAATCTAAATCGGTTATATTATATAAAAACCTTCCAGAAGTCTAAAACTTCTGTTAGATGTGGTAAAAAAAAAAGCAAAGGAAATAATCTCACCTGAAGGTGAATTGCAGTTGTCAAAGAAGATGGTCTGAATTGTCCAAAGTGTAATTATAATTGTCTAGTAAGACTAGTATGACCTCTTTAAAAAAAAACAAAAAAAAGAAGTCAGACACCAGACAAGATATTGATCAGTCTTGTCAGGTGAGTGTCAGCCACCCTGATTTCATTTCCAGAAGATGCACCAGGTGAGCAGTGACACACCTCCAGATCACCAGCTATAAATACAGCTGCAGTTCACAGGAGAGCTTCACCCAACAGATCGTCTCTTTACTTCACCATGGGGAACTTCGTTGACTGCTGCCGAGGTTTCTGGTGCGGGGCCAAGAACCCAAACGTCCGGATCAGCCTGCCCGTGGTCTGCTTCGTGTGGCAGGTCGCCATGATCATCCTGTTCGGACTGTTTGTGCGTTACGACGAAGAATCGGATGCGCACTGGTCTGAGCACAAACATCAGAAGAACATCACGAGTGACATCGAGAACGACTTCTACTTCAGATACCCAAGTGAGTACTCATGTTCTGCAGGGTTGGCCATTCAAATCAGTTTCTAAAATAGATTTGTTGAGCTTTCGGTAGGGAGAAAGTTACAGAAGTCGTGCTGTATTTTTATCCATTCATCTTCTCAACCACTTTCCTCAGGTTTCCAGGATGTACATGTGATGATCTTTGTGGGTTTCGGCTTTCTCATGACCTTCATGAAGCGCTACAGCTTCGGCGGGGTGGGATTCAACTTTCTCATCGCTGCCTTTGGTCTGCAGTGGGCTCTGCTCATGCAGGGCTGGTTCCACTCTCTGGACCCGATTGACGGCACGATCAAGATCGGGATTGAGAAGTACGGTTTGCACCTCACTATCTTCGAATAACTTCTTTCGATTCATTTATTTAAGGTTACTCTTGCACATGAGGAATGTGCCACATAGTGGCATCAGATGGCCGTTTAAATCACCACATTGCAAATGTGACTTTCTTGAACAATGCATCAGAAGAGTGACTTATTCATCATTTCTCATCTTGCTTTCACCAGTATCATCAATGCCGACTTCTGTGTGGCGGGATGTCTCATTGCATATGGAGCTCTCCTGGGAAAAGTCAGTCCTGTTCAACTGATGGTCTTGACGCTATTTGGCATCACACTGTTTGCGGTTGAGGAACACATCATTCTTTCTCTTCTCCATGTGAGTAGCAGTGTTATTTTAGTATTATACTCAGAGCTTTTATTGTTATACTTTTTATTTTAGTTACATTTGATCAATTTCTCATGTTCTTCTAGTTTAAGTACTAAAATAACTAAAACTAAAAATAACTAAGAACTACATATACATTAAAAAAAGAATAAAAATGACAAAAACAAAATTTCAAAAACTTTGCTAAAATTAAAACAAAAAAATACTTTAAATTATTATTAATTTAAATTATTATAGTCTATCAATGATACTGAAAATAATACTGTTATGTATTCAATAATACTTTGTTGTAGTTTATTTGCAGTTATTAATTTTAGTGCTTTGAATAAAACAAAATGAGTTTTTCCTCTAATACCGATATTTTATTTCAGCTTTATTTCAATTAAATGGATAGTTCACCCAAAAATGAAAATTCTGTCATATTTTACTCAGCCTCAAGTTCT
Organism: Chrosomus eos; assembly: GCA_036326025.1. Taxonomy (NCBI): domain Eukaryota; kingdom Metazoa; phylum Chordata; class Actinopteri; order Cypriniformes; family Leuciscidae; genus Chrosomus; species Chrosomus eos. Next base: position 14,155,216 of record CM070818.1, on the reverse strand, counting down.
TCCAAACCTGTATGAATTTCTTCTTCTGCTGAACACAAAAGAAGATATTTTGAAGAATATGAGTAACCAAATAGTTGATGGGTAACTTCATAGTATGGGGCAAAGAATACCATGGAAGTCCATAGCTACCGCCAACTGTCTGGTTACCGACATTCTTCAAAATAACTTCTTTTGTGTTCAACAGAAGAAAGAAACTCATACAGGTTTGGAAAAACTTGAGGGTGTGTAAATAATGACAGACTTTAAATTAAACTATCCCTTTAACAAAAATAATTGTAGTTCTTGATGATAACCCTGGTGAGTAGCCATCATCCTTAAAAATTTCTGCCTAGATCAAGAGATTTTATTAAATTGTTCTTGCGTTTCACAGGCTCGTGACTCTGGCGGATCCATGGTCATCCACACTTTCGGAGCCTACTACGGTCTGACAATATCATGGATTCTTTATCGACCCAAGCTAGACCAAAGCAAGCATCTGGGCAGCTCTGTCTACCACTCTGATGTCTTTGCTATGATCGGTATGTTATGACTGAGTCCTTTTTATGACTGAGTCCTTTTTATATGTTACACACCCTTGATAAGATCTTACATGAGCCGCTTTCAAAAACTCCAGTCCTTTACCTAAAGACGTTTCCTCTTTCAGGGACCCTCTTCCTCTGGATGTTCTGGCCCAGTTTCAACTCTGCCATCTCAGATCATGGAGATGGTCAACACCGGGCGGCCATAAACACATACCTTGCTCTGGCTGCCTCTGTACTGACTACATTTGCCATATCCAGCCTTTCTGCCAAGAAGGGAAAACTGGACATGGTAAGTTACAGCACTTCATTATGTCACAATTACGTCTGCAGCATCCTGTGTTTCGTAATATTTCACCTTTTTTTTTTTTTGCAACATAGGTGCATATCCAGAATGCAACTCTGGCTGGGGGCGTCGCGATGGGAACAGCGGCCGAGTTCATGATCTCACCCTACGGTTCTCTCATCGTGGGCTTCTTCTGTGGGATTATTTCCACGTTCGGCTACCTGGTGATCACTGTGAGTGTGACAGAAGAGCAGATTTGAGCGTCATTTGCGCTGTGTGAACAGATTAATTTATACTTGCTTTTTTTCCCCCATGCAGCCCTTCATGGAGAAGTACCTGAAGATTCAAGACACCTGTGGTGTCCACAACCTGCATGCCATGCCCGGCGTCCTCGGAGGAGTTATAGGTGCCATCACAGCGGCTACTGCCAGTGAGAGTGTCTATGGACATGAAGGGTGAGTGTGACTCTACTTTTTATTAGTACACAATTCAATTTAAACATTTAAATCATACAAAGTCAAGTCAAATTTATTTATATAGTGCTTTATACAATGCAGATTGTTTTCAGGCAGCTTCATATTAAAGGTGCAACTTCTAGCACTTAAAAACAAAACTGCGTGCATTTTGCAGAAGAACATTGTTTTGGCTGTGCTTAAGCTCTGTGTGGATGAATATGGTTATTTCTCATAACTAAAAGAGAGAGAGATATTGCTACTGCTAATAAAACATTCACTACTGGGCTTAAGTGATATAACCAGTTTAGATGGAAAGGATCTCATACTGACTGAAGATGTTACTGTAGCTTTTATCCAACTTGATCTCACTGCAATTCGTACAAATTAGCCACCTTTTACTCACTCGTACGAATTTGTACGAATTGGTCATGAGATAGCTTTGCTATACCCGTTAATAGCCGCAGTACTTCCTTGAAAATAAATTCCAGCACACACAGCGCTACAGCAACCATAGTCACAATAGATAATGCTTTACAGTGAACTCTGTTAGAGAGCAACATATGGCAATTTATCTGTTCAATAAAATACCTTACGAGTAATAAAAACGCCATATCCGCATTGCTTTTATAACTACAAATCCCTCAGTTCTCGCCATCTCCGAAAAGCCAATGTTGATTCTGGTTTTATTAGTGTGCTTCTCTTTTGCCAGCAGACTCTCCTTTGTTCTGCTATTGCAACTATTGTTCTGCTAAACAACACTTATTCAGCTCAGTGTTGTTTCAATTCAGTTTTATAAGTATGTCAGTGTTGCACAGTTCATCAATTATGAAACAAGGTCAGTTCAGCTGCAGCTCTACAGTGGCAATAGTGCCATTATTCAGAAATTCAGATTCAATTTACTTCAATGTTGCAAAGTTAAGTTTCATCATCCAGTTCAGATTTTGTTCTTATCCAAAAGCATCAGTGCAGTTAAATTGAAAATATTACCGAATATTGATAGTCTTTTTGAATAGTAAAAGTGTGTATTTGTTGCTGATACAAATCCTTGTCTTTTTCAGGTTGGTAAACACCTTTGATTTTGAAGGGGCCTTTGCTAATAGGACACCTGGCACGCAAGGAGGCTTCCAGGCAGCTGGTATTTGTGTTGCTCTCGTTTTTGGAATCGTAGGTGGAATTATAGTAGGTGAGCGTCAAAAAACAAATTTGCGATATACTGTCAAATTTACTGTGTAAGAATATAAAATGTAACAGCTGCACAATGTAATATAAATATATGCCAGTGTTATTTTTGTATTGAGATTTATTTTTTGTTGTATTTTGTGTTTTCATTCAATTAATTAGTATTTGTAATATATATATTATATATTATGAATACTAATTAATTGAATATGTATGTATATAAATAATAACTGTTATTGTTTATTTTATTCCAAATAATAAATGTATGTTTTTTATGGTTTTCGTTAACTATAATAACCCTGGTATAATGTATATACAGGTTGCATCCTGAGACTGCCATTCTGGGGAGACCCATCAGATGATAACTGCTTTGACGATGAGGTGTACTGGGAGGTGAGTTTGAATATGTATTTAATTGTTGCACATCTAGGTCTAGGTGGCACTATAGAACTCAATTGATAATATAAGTATATGTAAATGTGACAAGTAGCCCGTTTTCTTTTTTTTTTTTTTTTTTTTTTAAAAATCCTTCTTTTACAGGTGCCCGAAGATGAGGAGAGCATTCCTCCCATTCTAGAATACAACAGCCACATGGTCGGCAAAAGTGCTGTCATGATGTAAGGATGAACTCCTACATTCTCTTGATGTTATGCAAAGAGACACTATACTGTAACTGTTTATTTAGAGAATATACGATTGATCAAAATATCAAATGTTTGTCATTTTATTAATTCTCTATATTAGAATTGAACTCTGAAGTGCTTGTTGCATTCTAGTACATCACCACGAGATGGCAGTACACACCACATAATAGAGTTTCAGCTTTAAGATCACAGTAACAGAATGATCGACTAGCAGTTCAGTAAAGAAATAAATTACATCAACTCCATATTTATGCAAACCAACTAAGATGTGTCAGATTGACTTTTTTAATTTTTTTGTCTGTTTAACTATTTAACTACCTCTTTTTGAACGAATTGATTGTTTTAAAAATATGTTTTTAAAATTAAATTTTTTCATCCTTCAGGTCAGATACTAACTTCTCTGTGGAACAAAGCTAATGCAAGAATGAAGGAATGCACGATGTTTTTATGACACAAGAAGATGAACCTGATCACATCATATTGGGACAGAATAATAATAATTAGGAGACAGAAAGAATGTTCAGACCAAGTCTGTGCTGAAGAGAATCTAGTCCCTGTAATATCTCCTGGAGGTATTGGCCTGCAAGGCTACAAGGGTCAGCTCTTAGTTCAATTTCAAGTCTGTGTGTTTTACAATCCTCAAATTAATTTGATCAAGATGCCTAATATGAATGCATATATGTTTCATAATTCAACAGTACTACTAGTTCTAAACTTAAATTATAATAAGTTTCAATCATTCTGTAAAAGAATGAATTAATATTTACTGTACTTTATTATGTTTGCTGTGTTAATGAAATGACTAGACTATTACAATTTTGATATGATGAATGTGTTAAAGTGTTAGTTATTTATCTAGTTATTTTCAAATGTGTACAGTGATGTGATATAGCTTTCTTCCTTGTATTTAGACTAATATATTTGAAGAAATTAGAACTTTTGAGAGTTCAATGTGTCTGTAGACCATGAAGAATGATAGTAATATTATTTCTTTGGATTTTTTATTTTATTATAAAGCTTTATATATCTTTGCCATTTTAAATATAATATAAAAAAAATAAAAAGGCAATATTACAATCTTTAACTCAATGACTTTACATTGGTGTTTTTTTTACTAAATGTTTGTTTTATTAACATTTTACGAACGGCAATACTGTACTTTATAATTTAACTGACTGTTGCTTTAATTCTTTCAAATATAAATAAAGGCAACTGTGCATCTTAATTTTCTGCCAATCGTCATTTGAAACCTCTCCTCTTTGACCAAATTACTTGTTTTTGAGTGTTTTAAAGTGCCCTATTATCTACTTGTTCGAATTTTACCTTTCATGCAGTGTGTAATATAGCTGTTTGTGTATGTAAAAGTCCCCTGCAATTCCTGTCTCACTTCCTGTTACAAACCTTTGTAATAAATTTGCATAGTGCACATGGTTTTCATTGGCTGCCCAACTAACGACGCTTACCCTTAGCGTCAGTAGATGACCCCTGGGATCGCGTCAACTAACTGACGCTAAGGTACCTTTAGCGTCGAATATTGAAGCATGTCAAAATTGTCAGTTAGATGACGCCTTGGGGTGAGAATGCGTTGTGTAGTTATAACTGAGACTGGAAGAGTTTGTTTCGTGTTGTCGACATGTCGATGTCGAAAAGATGCTTTTCTGTGCTGTGAATCCAATGAGGACTGAAATTCAGATATGTAATAGACGTTTTCATTTCTGATGCACTGTAAGCGGTAAACAAATCACACAACTGGGCCATCTGACCAATCAGAGCAGAGTAGGCTTATCACTATACTCTATTACATATAAAGGTTTTGACATGGACTTAAAATAATTTAAGAATTGCAGAATTTTTTTAAACAAATAAATCTGGTTAATGAATACATTTATTTGGTTACTAGTAATAACCTATATAATAAATACTATCTAAAAACCGTAGATTTCAGGTTTCATTTAATTAAAAGTGCTTAAACATTGCTTTTGGTTTAAGTTGAATACACGCAGTGATTAGCGGTTATCTAGAGTCCAACAAAACGCTGTTTAATTTCGCTGCTGGTCATCTGTTAGTGTGCTTTCTGGTCACCCTCAGGCCAGACTCCTCCATTCTAATGGAAATAGACTCCTTGTAGAGGGTCAAACAGGGTCAATTGGGTCATTTCATGATCAATCAGCGTGACATTTAATGAACTTCAAATACACACTGCTTTTGTGAACGAGCACAGCAAGACGCAGATGATGGTGTTGAGTGATTCCGTGTCTTTATGAAGGACTTCAGTTTGTGCATGATTTCATGAACATGAATTTAATAGGTGTGCTATTATTAATGCTAGTGGCTGTGTAATATTGCAGACAAAAAGTTTGGCATAGATTTTTCCATTCAGATCGACATAGATTGTGGATTCTATATAGGCTATATTTAAAATTTTTACTATGAAAAAAAGTGCTGTTTAATTTTGAGGCCAGAAATAATACACAATATGTATATTGAGCACAATATGTAAATCAGCTGTATTAACAGAATACACGGAATATCTACTATTACCCAGAGTATACAAAACACACTGTATCCCACAATGCAATGTGCTCAACTTGACATTCCATTTCCAGTGCGACAATTTTAGGCAAACCAATTTTTAACATCTAATTCTTGGTTCAATATTTGCTCTGCTCTGACTGCAAACAAAATTGGATCAAAAATTTAAAAATATCAGCACAAACTATTTAAAAAAAGTATTTAAAACCTGGTGTAATCCTCAGTTTCCACTGGTTCAGCAGAACATATACAAATCATACATAATTCACATTCACTTCACGTTTTTTTATAACTCAATGCATTTACTCATTGTTTGTTGTTATCTTCCAGCTTATACAAATCTATTTTTGTTTGTCTTTGTTTATTTGAAATGATTATTCTATGCAGTTTGACATAGATTGTGGATTCTATCACCATTTTACCACCCATTTTCCCCCTAAACTTTTCCAAAAAAAAAAAAAAAAAATTCCCTGCAAAATCTCCAGTGCTATTTTTCCTCTCTGTTTTGCAGTGGCTTTTTTGAACCCTCCTTGAAGTCAAAGTCAAAGTAAAAAAAAAGAAAAAAAAGTCAATGCACATACACAACAGCTCACTCAGGTTTGAGGGATTACAAGGTATAACGGAGGCGGACGGCAGCGGAGCACGCCGGCACATCCAATGATTCCGATCGGCTTTCCCATGGGGATGAGGAAGAGGGAGGCGGGGCCCAGAGTTAAGGATCTACCGCCGCATCGGCGCTGAGCGGCTGAAAGCAAGAGAGCCGGGGTCAAATCTCTTCTCCTCTCTAATCAAACAAGTCTGCAGGGGACGGGGGGTCAGGGTCTGAGGAGGGGAGGGTGTCGCTCCTGTAACAGAGATGTTCTGGCTAATCCCCTGTGTGAAGGGGAGCGGGCAGGTGGGCCGACCCAGCCTTAGTTTACTCTGAAAAGAACTGCCAGCGGAGTTAGAGCGCCCAGAGATCCACACTTGGATCACATAGCTCAGAGGCTGTGTGTGGAACCACTTGGCCTGCCATTGTCCTACATGGCCGGTCTTGTCTGAAAAGCTGTAGAAAGCCTGTAATCAGATTAAAGATTGCCAGGATGAAGGGGGCTAGTTTTTCTTTTCTTTTTTCCTCTTTTTTTAAAGGGAACAGGGAGGGAGATTGCAGCCCCTCTAATCAGTACCTGCCATTGAAGAGCAGGAGAGGAGCTAAATAACTCGGCAGGGAGTGTGGGTACAAGGGCCTCATGGACAAATTGGCCTGTTGTTGCTTGGGTATAATGGTGGGCAGTGAGTGGGGGGGCTGGAGGAAAGGTGGTGTCTTTCATTCAGCAGTCTTTCCCCTCCTGACCTGACAATTATATCACTCTTAAGGGCTGATTGGCACTGGCTGATTGGTACATCTGTGTCGATAGACCTTTTTACCCAGAATCTGTCACTGAATCCTTCGGTACTTGTGGTCGGGGGAAAAAACACATCATTTTGCGTGGGTCCCAAAGCCGAAAGGTCCTGTTTAAGGGTTAAATTGAGTTTCTGAAGAAATGATGGGAAGAAGTTCTGTGGCTGTAAGATCAAATGGCTGTTTATAACTATAAATTAATTGGCATTAAAAAATGTAAACACTGCATGACAGATAGTGTGAAATATGTAAATGATAAAATTAAAATACATAGTTAAGTGAGATAGTAAGGAAGAAAAAGGTATTTTTCTTATTTTTAAATTGTTTTTTAAAATATTATTTATACAAACAAACATTTAAATATTATTTATATTTGAAAAACTGCGCCAATTCAAAGTCAGGTGCAGCCAACATGCAGGAACCCATTTTGTCTCATAAAATAGGAAGTGATCCTCATGACTGTGGCTGCATCCGAAATAGCATACTTCCCCACTATACAAAATCATGTTGCATTTAAAGGATTAGTACACTTTAAAAAAAACTTTTGCTGATAATTTACTCACCCACATGTCTGTCCATGTCTTTCTTTCTTCAGTCGAAACGATACCAGACAATGAATGAGGGTCTTATCGAAACGATCGGTAATTTCAAAAATAAATAAAATCGTTTTATAAGCACAAATGCTCACCTTGCTCTGTTCTGTGATGCACGCTCGTGACGTCCAACGCAGTCTCATCCCAAGGCGTCATCTACTGACGCTTCTGACCATGCGTCAACATGCCGACGCACATTGTACCCCTTAAGCGTCAATATGAGACGCTCATCCTCGGGCGTCATCAAATGACGCGCACCCTTTAGCGTCAGTTAGATGACGCTTCCATTATGGGTAGGTTTAGGTCTGGGGTAGGGTTAGGATTAGACCATTAGGAGGCGCGTCTCATATTGACGCTTAAGGGGTACCATGTGCGTCGGCATGTTGACGCATGGCCAAACATGGTAAAAAGCGTCAGTTAGATGACGCCTTGGGTGTGAGACTGGGCTGTGACGTCACGTAATACGCAATTACGTTGAAAAGGTCTCACAGAACAGAGCAAGGTGAGCATTTGTGCTTATAAAACTTAAACTTTTTATTTATTTTTTGAAATGACCGATCGTTTCGCTAGATTAGACCCTTATTCATCGTCTGGTATCGTTTAAAGCCCTTTGAAGCTGCACTGAAACTGTCATTTGGACCTTACAACCGTTTGGGTCCTATTGAAGTCCATTATATGGAGAAAAATCCTGGAATGTTTTCATCAAAAACCTTAATTTCTTTTCGACTGAAGAAAGAAAGACATGGACATCTTGGATGACATGGGGGTGAGTAAATTATCAGCAAAAGTTTTTATAAAAGTGAACTAATCCTTTAAGCAAGTGAATATAAATAATACCTTTCATAGTCTTGGGCCCGGTTTCACAGACAGGGCTTAGATTTAGCCATGATTAGGCCTTAGTTCAAGTTGGACATTTAAGTAGCTTTTATAAACGTGCCTTAAAGAAAAAACATTACTGGTGTGCACCTTGAGACAAAACAATGGCACCGACATATTTTAAGATTATGTCAGTACACGTTGTTTTTAGTTTAAACAGCTCAAAATTGCATTTTAGTCTGGGACTAGGCTTAAGCCTTGTCCGTGAAACCGGGGGTCGGTTTCCAAATGGAAAAGTCCATATATAGCATCATGGGCCCTCAATGCAAGCCCTGCTTGTCATGCTAATCCTCATTATTTGTCCCCTTGTTAGAGAACCTTCCTTCTATCGTGTGTTGGTTTTCCCAAACTGCTTCTCATGTCGGGCGTTCCTTTATGCATATTCATTGGTTTCTACCACCAAGAGCATTAAGCCTTGTTAAAACAGAATCAGACTTGTTCAGTGCGACATGAATCCATTTCGCATGGGTCAGAGGGTCAGGTTTGAGTGAATATGACCCCATGGACAATAAATATAGGGGTCCATTTACGGCAATGCATAGCAGTCCGACTCTTGGATTCAGACACAAGAGGAAATTGATGGTGGTGGGACAATAAAGATGGAGCACGAGCAGCTTAAACTAAAATGTTCTTCTAATTAGAGGATCCACCTGCATTGGGAAAAGCATGAATGGATGTGGGAGGGATGAAGCAAGAGTCTATATAATGGCAGTTCTTTTGAAAACCTTATTTGCATTTTCAGTCACTCTCTGTGCTTGATTGGTGGGATACTAGATAAGATTATGTTGCAAAAAGATAGCTTTTACTTTTGAGATATGGCCACATAATAATGAATGCATAATAACGTGTGTTATAAGAACACACTGCAGTTTTGTCGTCTGCTACTTTAAATGCTTAAGCTCGTTAAAGCAGGATGGATTCTGATTGGCTGTCAATCTTTTTATTAGCTGTAAAAAAAAATTGTTGTGATTGTCTTTTCTTCCCAATTGTGACATATCAAAGACAAATGGCTTCACAAACTAGAAACAATGTAGGGCGGGGCATGATTTTGTACATCGTGAATTTATTGGATTGTTGGATGGTTGTGGTTTGCTATTGGTCGATCTCTTGTGAGTGACAGGTTGCCCTGCTCTCGTACCAGTAAACACGTCATCAGAGAAGAGAAAAGATGTTGCGGGGAAGCTATTTTGGTTAAAGATTACAATGACATATGAATAATAATAATAATAATGTGCACTGATAAATCATTCATAATAAATACTGCAATATTCCATTAAAAAACAACAACAATTGTCATGATTTCATGGTAACTTAGGCCTGTATACACCAAGGATGATAACAATAAAAAATATAGTTTTAAAAATCATTCTGAAGAAGAAAAAAATTCATACAGGTTTGGAACAACTAGAGAGAAAGTAAACGATAACAAATTATAATTTTTGGCTGAACTAATTAACATCAAAGACGAATGATATTGTTGGAATCACTTTTTTTTATCCAGCTGATGAACAATGAAAACATTGAGCCAATCAGAATTAATCCTGCTTTAAGAGCTCCAGCATTTAAAGCGGCAGACAACAAAACTACAGAGTAATAATAAACAGAACATGGCGTGTACGCCGCAAGTTATCTTTTTTTGGTGTGAACGGGCCTTTATAGTTGTGGTGTGGACTTATTGTTATAGTTATTATCCCTGAATGGACCTTTACTGTGGATCTCTTCATTAACACATTAATCTCACCTTTTTTTTTATTTGGCCAATCCTCCTTTTCTCAGCTCTCCTATCAGCTGTGCACGGCTCAATATGAGGAGGAGAATGGAATCAATAGATGAACACATCTGTCGTGTTTAAAGAGACGGTAGCCTTTCCTGTTCTCAGTTGTACGTTCCCACCCCCAGAGTGACAAGCACTCTAAATGAGGATCTTAAGCCATGTCAGCACTAGAATTACAACTAATTAGGAGGTGGAACCGATGATTATGGCCGGCTCCTTTAAGCCAATGCTCAGGGCAAAAAGAGGACTAATTGGTCGGAATAAACATGATTGGCTCCTTTGATCGATTCCTCTGTTGAGTGACACAGACAGGGACAAATTATTATCCTTCAGTGGACATGGAAAAAGGGTTGCTATACCTGACCAAGAAGAAGAAAAGCAGAGAGCTCTGAAGTAGGGATGGACTTACATGGCAAGCTGTCAAACAAAAGCACTTGAGAAAAGGAAACACCTCTCTCCCTCTGTTCCACCATCTGCTGGTGTTTAACATGTGTTTAAGGTGATGTGCAAAGGAGGCACGTAGTCATTAGCTGCATTTTTGCAAGTTTCTTATGTAAAGTTTCTTATTGACTGACATGTTATCTGGGTTGTGGAGAACATTAACATTAGATACAGCTCAAATTAATGAGAAATTTGTTTGGAAAGCAGCAGCACCTGTTTAGCCTGTAATTATTTACATATCACTAAAGCCCCTTTCACACAGAGATTTCAGAAAATACACAGATAAAGTGACCCGGGATTTGACCCAGGTTCGTTTGATTTTTGGTTCATTCACACTGCCAGTGATTTTCCGGAATGAGAGAGTGCGTTTACACACAACCTGTAAAAATCCCGTAAAGACACAACATCGATGTGACGTAATGTCTCAGCAGCGTCTTAAGTTTGCTTAAACCACGCTTGTGCATTTTTTTTGCTGATTCGATCATAAACTAGCACATTATGGTACCGTTTCACTAGTCTGCTTTCACTTCACTTTAGCGTCATGACACGGCATTGATTACAGCTTTTGTTCACACAGCGCACGTTCAGGGACTGAACACGGCAATATTACTAGGTCCCCGGCCCGGCATAAATCCCGGGTCGTGTTTGCGTTCACACAGAAGGCGTTCTGGCAATTTCCCAGCAATTTCCTGGGATCAACACACTGTGTGAAAGGGGCTTAAGATAACGAGAACCATCTATTAGCCTACCATCTTATTTCCCCCACATGTACAATGGTATCAATTGAAATACATCTGTAATTTGAATATTAATTGGTATTATTTGAATATTAATAAGTATTTGAATATTATAATATATAATTATATGTGGTGTTTTTAAGACAGACCATGTACAAATTTAAAAGTCAACATCATTGCTGAGTATTTTCTCCCTAAAATGGCAGTGAACCAAAGACAGTCTCAAAAAAGCAGTTAGAAATCGCTGGTGTTTCTGACGTCACAAACTACTTTGTAACCAATCACGTCAACGTGCCGGTGGGCTTTACCATATCATCATTACTATACTGAGAAATTGGGGAGTCTCAAGAGAAGCCAGGTTATCCTGGCCTCTGGCCTATTTTTCTGTTGATGTGAAAAATCGGGTACATTTAGCAGTATAGCGTGTGAATTATGTATATGATGATGTATATTACGATGTTATGATGAATTATATGCCTTTCTCCACTGATGTTTTATGGTGTTCAGAGGGTTTCTAAGGATGCGGATTGTTAGAAGGCAGCTGTCTGACTCTGAGATGGCGAACGGTAACATGTTTTTTGTTACAACAACAACGCATTATTAGCTGTTTGACAATGTAGTCAGTCACGCAAAAAAACTAATCATATTAATTACTATTCTGTATCCAACGTTGTAAAGAGCGATACCATTGTGTAGCGTTTACTACAGTAACTTGAGTAAAGTTGACTACGAGCTGGTGTGAGTGAGTGGAGGTGGGGCTAATGTGCATATTCATGGATCAGGGTATACTAAATGATGCAAAAAAAATCACAGGAAAAAACGTTTAAATATTGAACAAAAGTTGAAAAGTTTGAACAACTTTTGGATTAATATTTGTGATATCCCTTCAAATACAGATGATGGCTTCACTGGCTTCCCTTCACAGGATTTTTCTGAAGAAAAAGATTTAAAGAAAAAGTCACAGCTTCTACTGAATTCAAACAGCATGCAGTCAAATATAAGTTGGCCTATGTATTAATCAGGAATCCTAAATCCTTTGCATTGCATTAGTGTTTTTTAGATTGGCTCTGATTTTTAGATCTGAGGTGAAGTGCATCTGTGAAGTGAAGAAAGCTATAAGAGAGATTTTAAAGGGGTGATGAACTGAGAAATCAAATTTGACTTGAGCTTTTGACATCTAAGAGGTCACCATATTATAAGAATATCCTGTAAGTTTCAGAACTGAAAACGTCCTTGTTAGTCCAATAAAAGCTTTTATTGACGCTCAGCAAACGACTCGTTTTTCAAAGTGGGGAACTATGATGTCAAAGAGGATAAAACACCACCCCTGCAGAAGAAGATCAACGCCTACTTCAACACGGCCGGTTTAGCCCCGCCCACCAGTTCGCACATTACTCGCATAGCTAAATAACATAGGCCTACCTCGTGATGACAAACCGGATCGAGCTACCGAGCAATAAACATGCCGTTTACAAAATATTGTGCAGTGCCTGGTTGTGGAAGAAGACAGTCGCTGCATAAGCTTCCTCTGGATTCCAATAGGAATGCATGGTTAAATTTTATTTTTAATGACGTTCCAGCTGATGTGGGTATAACATTGTCCGTTTGTTCGCTTCATTTCACTGAGGATTGTTTTGTAAACAAGACACAGGTCGAGACTGGATTTGCAGACCGATTAAGATTAAAAAAAGGTGCTGTGCCTTCAATATTGGATCCGACAGGAATGGTGCAACACACTTATGTGAGTAAAATTTGTATTTAAAAAGTAATAATAATCTGATAGGCTAGTATTGCATTGTTACAGATTGTTTGATATCTAATAATTATGTGTATGTGTATCCAACGCATCTCACGACCAATTCGTATACGAGTGATTAAAAGGTGGCTAATTCGTACGAATTCATACGACCTCACTCGTACGGATTCGTACGATTTGTCTAAACCCACGTGATGGGTAGTTTAGGGCGGGGTCAGGGGTAGGTCATTCGTATGAATTCATACGAATTTGGAATTCGTAAAAATACGTACGATTTAGCAAAAATCCTACAAATTCGTACAAATTCGTACGAGTCAGGTCGTAGAATTGTTACGAATTAGCCACTCGTACAAATTCATACGAATTGGTCGTGAGATCGGGTTGGTGTATCTCTATCAGTCTAATCGTTACTGACCAGTTGAAACTCAGTAGCTATAATATGCAAAACTGTCATCCACTCACAGCAGTGGGCGTTTACTTCCAAGTCTTCAATGTGAGACGCCCATAAAAACCAAGTGTTTTGAGCTATTTGAAAATAGCCTATTACTTATTCATTTTGATGTTTTTGAATGTAAAAACCAAGCGAACATTATAAGTTGACCTCAGACAACAATATAAACAATTTTAAAAAGCCAGTTCATGACCCCTTTAAAGCATATTTTTTTGTGTGGCTTACAGATAATCAATACTTACAATATTTACTTTCAAATGCTGATGTAGAGTTTTGTACATTTTAGACATTTTCCTCTTTGTTTATGTTAACTTTCATTATAAAGTCAGTTCAGATGTTTTCTTTTTTTTTAAAGATTAAAAAAACTTGATTTAATTTAAATAACACAAAGCGGAGGAAGATTCATTACTGTGAGAAAGTTTTGGGGTCAGTAAGATTTTTTTTAAATGTTTTTTAAAGAAGTCTCTTATGCTCACCAAATACTCAATTTATTTGATTAAAATACGACAATATTGTACATCAATATTATACTATTTAAAATAAATGTTTTCTATCTGAATATACAGTAGTGGATGATGAGCCTAAGAAAACTGACATCTTCACTCTTTATTTAAATATTATTAAAATGTTTTAAAGATTTTAAAAGCATATTGTGTAGTTGAGCTTGGAGTCAATTATTTAATAATGCATGAAACATGCCCGATTTTCAGCATCATTACCCCAGTCTTTAGTGTCCCATGATCCCTAAAAAAATCATTTTAATATGCTGATTTGCTGCTCAAGAAACATTTCTTATTATGATCAATGTTGAAAACAGTTGTACGGCTCTAATAATAATAGTGGGAACTGATTTTGCTTCGTTCTTTTTTGATGAACAGAAAGTTCAAAAGTAAAAGTAATTTTTTTTGTAACAATATACAAGTTTTTATTGTCACATTTACTGCATCCTTGCTGAATACAAGTAATTATTAAAAAACGGAGACAAACTTTTTTATTATTGTAAAATGCTAATGTGAAGTGACAAATAAATGTCCATAAATTCTTGTATTATTCACATGCATATCACACTAAGAGGTTTATTTTATGGTCTAGATAATTGCCAGGTTTTTGTGTTGCAACTGATTATAATGGACAAAAATCGAAGCTTAAATATTTAAAAAAAATGCAGGGGCATCTCTTCAAAGTTGTTTCCCGCCCAAATAAAGGCTCAGGAGCCCCTTGTATCCTCATTCCCACCCCCTGATCCGGAGAAGAGACCCAGCGTCATCTGTATGCGCTGCTGCCAGCAGCCCTTGTGAGGTTTTTGTAGAGGCCCCGTCGGATCTTGGAGGCAAAAAACAACAGATTAGTCATGATCTTATCCACCAAGTATCTGCCCCTTTCTTTTCTCCATCTGACAAGTGTCTGAGAGGGGGAGGCTCCGCTTTTCAGAGCCATCAGATGAACTTCACACCAGAAAAAGAGGTGGGGGATGCGGGGAGAGGGACGTCTTTTCAGTCACACTTAGAGAAGCGCCCTTCTCAGTTGCAGGGGCCTTGTTGCTAAGGTATAAGACCTCTCCATCTCTATGCTCTTGTTGCTAAGGATGAAGCCTCTCTGTCACTGGACAGCAGTTGCTAGGCAGGGCAGAAAGTGGAGGAGTGCACGCTATGCCGTTTGGCAGCATTGTTGTCTTGGCTGAAACATCTCTTTCTCCTGATGTTTGCTGAATGACAGGTCGGTTGCGTACCTCACGTGGGACCCGATTCCTTGTGAAGGGGACCCCAGACTTACTGGGTGGTACCATGGAACAAAACGTTACTTTGAATGCAATGGGCTGAATATGGGCAGGGCCGGTTTCCCTGATTGCTCTTTGGCTGATTTCCACTATATTTCTATATAGACCCGGAGCATAGCCTTTGGGACACATGCCCCTATCAATAAAACTGTCCCTATAGTTTGATACTTTTTTATGTACTGTTATATGGGATATTGCGCTGACAAACGATAGAAGACACTGAAGATCTGTTTACAAAAATGGTTTGTAGGTAAATATGCATCTCATCCGATGCTTTTTGTTTTGTTTGGGTGGTAAAAAATTATTAAATCATATTTTTTTTTAGATATAAGATATTTAGTATACATTTGATTTCATTTCATACAGGTAATACACTTTACAACCAAAACGATTATTACACTAAGTACACAATACCACTACTACAAAGTAGCCTATGACATTACCAGTTTTTTTGGACATATAGGCCTACCTTAATTTATAAATTAAATAAGCTACCATTGTTAACAGAGTATGAAATGAACACCCACCAAACCGCAATTTGTGAGTTCGTCTTGAAAAGGAATGCCTTTGCTAAGACACACAGTTAACCAGTTTACACGCGCCTGCAGAAATCCAAATCAGAAATGATCCGAATTAACTAGTAGCTCGATACTTGAATAGTTTTTTTCATTGGATACTTTTTTTTATACTTTTATTCAAGTATTAAGATTATTACTTGTATTTTTACTAAATATTTCTAATAGTACTTGTGCTTTTACTTGAGTACAGTTTTTGCATGTACCACCTCTGTCAGTGTGTGAATGAATCAAACTGAATCACAAACAATTTCAGACCTTTTGTAAAGCGGTTTGATCCATCAGCGTAAATCAAAAGGGATTGCGAATCTGGCATCGTACGATTCTTGAAAACACATGACGTGATTGCTGAAATAACATCAGGGAAAATTATTCTCATAAGATATGAGATACTGCATATTCTAATGTCAAGCGATACCCCTAATGTAGATCTTGATTTGCTCAAATGTGTCCAATAAACCATGAATTTAAAAAAGGTAATATTGCAATATGCTGTTTTCTAGCTGTCATTGGCAAGTTGCAACCTAATTAAATAATTAACATAAACCCTCCCAGGTAAAAACAGACAATATCTTCCACAAAAAGAGCCCCAGACAGTCCCTTGCATCTAAACCGGGGTCCTGAGAATGGTCAATGGGGCCTCTACATACTAAGTTTCCAGGACATAAAGCAGAACTGCTAATGCACAATCACAACTCAGCCAGACTCCATTTATCAAAGCATGCATATTCATATCTCTGCATGCAGCTCTGAGAACCAAAGAACACATGAGGCCCCTGGGGACCGTTTTTGGGGTTCCCAGAGTCTTGCTTCAGCATGACAGCACCACATAGGATGCATGAGGGGAGATACTCCCTCAAAAGCCTTTTAATAGACACCATCCCAGACAGACCCTTGTCTGGAACCAGACTGAGCAATGTTCAAGTGCAAAGACTGCCAGACGAGGATGGGTGGAGCTGGAGGGGTGGAGTCACGTTACTCAATTGACATCGCCGTCCGATCAGATTTCTGGCTTTCAAAAGTGTATGCTTTTGCCTTCCATTACCATCGGAGGACGCAATTCCCAGACACTGGGGTCAAAAAGTCAGTCTGAGGCAACTAATCTGCCACTCTGTAGACTAGACTGCATTGCAGATGCGCCGTCTATTGTGTTCAATCCATGGGAATTCTCACATGGTGGCTGAAATTAAACCATCAAAATGAAGCCGTTGTTACATTCTAATCCCTTGAGCATTTCGGGTTATGTATCTAAAGATTCTTGACAGTACTGCAATTGCAGTAATTCATATACATGATTATATTTGAGCCGTATTCTCTATGACAGAACATTTAATCTCTCCTTCAGACATTATACAAGTGTGTGACAGAAACACTAAGATGGGCCCAGGAGCACATCAATTTACCACTGTGAGGAATATTTCACAATATATTGCCATTCAGAAATTATTGGTATCCTAAGGCTTTGTACAATGACCCATAACCTACTGTAAGTAGCTTAATACTTTGACCTCGAGCAGTGGAACAAATCTATATGGAATAATGAGTCGTTTTAACCTTGCTCATACCTTCCACCATCCTGATGGTTTTGCATTTGCAAATCAGTTATTTACTATGGCTAGCTGTTAAGCATGTTGAGGTGTCTATAATGATTACTTGTGCAAGTCATTAAATGTAATGATTGCTTTGCATTCCAAAGCCAAGAAAGCATTATCGACCCTGCCGACACTCTCATATCTGCTAAACAAATTCAAGAGTGTCTTCATGAAGTGTGAAGTCAAGTGCCTTGCATGCCCTTCATAATCAACAGACCTTTATGGGAAACTAGAACAGCACGTGTGAAAGTAGATTTCAAGGGTTTGCCTTCCACATGATTTTGTAGGCTATCTATTCATCTATCTACAGTAGGACTGATGTATCTAATGAAGGACTGAAGCTGTGAGGCAAATGATAGCCTTAATTCTCATTCGAGTTTTGTGTAGTTTTGTTTGGATGGTAAAATCAAATGTTATAAAGATCAATGTGAATCTTCCACATACATAAGGCAGAGATCATTTTATGAATGTTACTTTTTGAAGGACTTTACATTATTTACTGTGTCAAGTCAAGTCACCTTTATTTATATAGCGCTTTTTACAATACAAATTGTTTCAAAGCAGCTTTACAGAGATAACAGGAAAACAATGTTGTAATAGTATTGTTCAATTCAAAATTAAATGTCCCCAACTAAGCAAGCCAAAAGCCAATAACTGTGTGCCAATAAAAGCCAAAAACTGTGTGCATTGATGATTCATGCAACAACAGAATACCTCACACAAAGCATTGCAACCATAGTGTAACAAACTGACAACAATACCCTATATAGAATACAAGAAGTTTATCTGGCAATCCAGTACTAACTTCCGGGGCTACACTATTCAACAGTGGTAACCAACATACAAAACATGTACTATCACACACAATTCCGATCCTTTGCTAACTAAGAACACACCCACAAACCCGTTTCACAATTTGAAACATTTTTGACAGCATTTGGACCAAAACCAGGTCAAAACTCATCCAGCAGCAAGGCACACTGGGAAACTGGTGACACTATATGTAGTATTTTATCTTGTTTACACTGTGATTTGTCAAGTGTTGTTCAGCAGCACAAGGGTTTCTCTGAGGTGAGTTAGTATCTTTTTGTGTTTAAGTATTACCACAGATTGGTCTTAATTCATAAACTCCAGCTGGGTTCTTTAGTTTGACCTGCCCGCCCTGAGTTAGTCTAACACTGTGTTAAAGGACTGAATCAACTTCAATGTTGATTTTTAACAGTGTGCTTAAAAAAAACGATCAAAAGATGCAACAGTTGTCATGAGTTCTCCGGTCCTCATTCACTGCTACACCACCTCACTCACACTCTGGACTGCATTTCCCAGCATCCCTCCTGGTTCACATCTGCACTAATTCAGCTATCACCTGCACCTGTCACTGATGATCATCACCTCATCACATCACTAATAAAAGCACACACCTTGGATACACATTGTCTGGTCTCGTTTGAGCAAGCTCTAATTACCTGCACTCATTTCTACTCCCTCATCTTCTGTACTGATTATTTGTGTGAGTGTAATATTAGCCTATCTATTAAATTACCTCTAACGTTACCCAGACATTGGTGTGTGCCCCACGCGATCTCCTCATTCACGATGTGCACCGTCACCTGCAAAACAGTAAATCAAATTGCTATCCATTTATCACCACGAACTGCTAGTACTATTCTGAATTACTTGCCTGTTTTCCACACTGTAAAAAAAATATATAGTTTTTGGAAGTTGACAATTAGGCTACATATATTGGCTCAATAAGTGACTTTCCAAATAACTCTCGCTGCACAAATATGCCTTGTAGGCTAGTCAATCAGCTAAGCTTTAGGTCTTCACTTACAACTTGAAAAGGCTTGCGTTGGCTGAGCAAGTACGTCCGTCCAAAAGTGTATGCGTAAATGCGACTGAGGAAAAACCGTTGGTAGCCTAGAATTCAAATGCGGATGCGCGGGAGAGCTCAACCACCCGTTGCTGAAGACTGACACAAACATTCCGAAGGGAATAAATCATCGCCACAAGCTGCAGACATTTATGGTGAGTATTGAGCACTGAACTTAATTTCCAAAGTTTTCTTTTAAAACCCGGTATAAAGTTTAAAAGGCATTTTTAAAGAATCTCTGTTTCATGATCATGTTTTCGCGGTTTTCACAATTAACGTTTGGCCTATCTGAAAATGGTAGCCAATAGTTTTATTTTCCTCATGTAATTTACGTCTAAAATACTGTTTGATTTTCTGAGATGTTAGTAACTCTCACTTGTGTCAGTAACTTTAAGCGACCCTTAAAAGCTGTATAACGATTAAAAACGCTAAAGAAACATCATCCTCTTTATAATAATTAGCCTAACTTTTGTTTTGTAACTTTGTCTTTAATGTTCGTTTTTATTTTGATTTGCAGGTTTTTAACAGTGCTGATTTGAAAGTTTTTCACCACATCAAGACATCCTTTTCAGAAGATTTCTTGAATGTATTCTGTGTTTTTCCTCATTTTAATAAGATTTTCACCAAATATCCTGTGTTGGAATTGATTTGTTAAAGTATGTGATCAAATGTCAACCCTGCCACGGTCTGTTTTGTATTTTCCTTAGTGTATTTTTTGTTTTGTTTTTGGGACAGTGAGAAATGAACAATTGCTATTTAAAATATTTAAACGTTTTGTAAACTAAACCCTTTTTTTGCCCCCATTGGCTCAGCAAATTTAATTGAGCCCACAATTGATAAAATTCAATTCACAGAAATTTCAAATAGGCCAATTGAAAATTTTAGATGTGAACAGTCGTGGAGAGGTCTGAAGATTTTTATTTTATTTTTAATAATGTATTATTTGCTCACTCGCTGTAAAGTTCTGCCATTTATCCAATCCATTGTCTTGCGTTTGCTATCCCACAGGGTTATGCTCAATGCTTATAAAACCACTCTTTAGTATACTATCATATCTTGGCAAAACTACATCTCAATGCATTTCCTGCTGTCTCTCACCCAGTCCTGCTATTTAAAGATCCTTTTTAAAGTCATGTCATAAATGGTTTCTGTTCCCCTAACCACCCAAGATCTAGCAGTTCTCCAGCACATTTCTTCTCAGCTCTGTGGCAAAGCATTTGAAAGGATGTAATTATGGTTATAGACATAACACTAGGACGTCCCATTAGGGTGTAGTGGTGGGTGATTACACAGGTGCCATGTTGCAGAGCACAGACTGTACTATTAAAGAGCATGACCTATGGTGAGTGTCCACTCATCTCTGCCAACATTAAAGTGAAATGAGAGTTGATTACTAACCTCTGACTGCTGATTGACATCCAGCTCAGTTCCTCCTACTGTTGCCCACCAAATGGGACTGTGCTTCGACAGTGGTAGCAAGCCAACGTGTCTGAGCATAGAAAAATACAGAGGAACATTAGTTTTATTCTCATATCCTAAAACCTCAACACAAAAGTCGACCATTACATTTGTTAAAGATCTGAGCTTGAAACTGGAAAGTTGAAGGTTTGAGACCTGTAAAGGACAAATCTTGATCTGTCATCATCATTATGGTTAGGGTTACGGTCACAAATATACTGTAAACTACTTATTTGTCTTTTACATGACACTTTTTTTGTAATGACATATGTGGTTGCCAAGACATTCTTTGTGGTTTTTAGCTATATGAGGTTGCCAAAGCATTGCTATATTACTGGTGTGCTAAGTGTAGCGGATGCAGTTGCTAAGGTATTGTCAGTCGGTTGCTGGGTAGTTCTCTGGTTTTTAGCATGTTGCTTTGCAGTTGCCAATGTGTTCTGAGTGGTTTAAGGATACAATTGCTAAGATGCTCTGAGTGGTTGTTTAGGCATGCAGGGGCTGGGTGCTAAGGTGTTCTAAATGTTTACAAAGAAATTGCTATGAGGTACTAAGGACAACCCTTAACGTTTTGGCATGCGTTGGTTGCCAAACATTGTTAATCTATACAAGGTGTTCTAAGTGGTTGTGAATGCAGTTGATAGGATGGTCGGGATTAATTGAGAGCTGCTACTAGTTGCAGTAGGCCTGCCTTAACACAGTTTGTGAGGCACCAAATCTCAGGGGCGGCACCATCTGTTGCAAAAAAATGAATTAAAAAAATGAATATAACATAAATATAAACTTTTATATTTTTGGCTTTTGGAGTTAATGGGCAATATTAATTGTTTATTTAATCCTGTTAGTAGCAATTTGACCACCAATATCGCATCTGATTTGATAATGCAATTTATAATTTCAAGGCTCTTAGGTGCTCTATTAAAAAAAATCCTCCATAGAATTTACATCGTAAATCCCGCATTTTAAAAAAGTATATATTTTCACTTTTAAAAAAAAGTTAGGTAAAAAAAAAAAAAAATCAAACCCAGTGTATGTGCAACACTAATGCTTTCCTTAGCAACGTATATATAACATTAAAGGGATAGTTCATCCCAAAATGAAAATTCTGTCAGTAATTACTCTCCCTGATGTTGTTCCAGCCCCGTAAGACTTTCGTTCTCTTCGGAACACAAATTCAGATATTTTTGATTAAATCTGAGAGCTGAATCACTCCTCCATAGGCTTCTAAGGGTGCTTTCACACTTGCCTCATTTAGTTCGGTTGAATCGCACTAGAGTTCGTTTTCCCCCTTGGTGCGGTTCGTTTGGGCAGGTCACAGGTGTGAAAGTAGCAATCGCACTCGGGTGCGCACCAAAAGCGGACCAAACAAACTTTCAAACGAACTTTCAAACGAAACTTTCAAACGAACTCTGGAGCGGTTCGTTTGTGGTAAGAACGTGTTCCGACCTCGAACAGACCCAACTGCCAAATAACTGCACATTTTTGGACTAAACCAGCTGCCGTAGTCAAACAAAACTATTTAGATTGTCAATATCGCTCCCTTTGACAGACTTACCGCGTTCTGCACTCTCATTTAAACTCTCATAATGATCACTGAAGTTGTCCGCACTGCTAGTGAATCTCTTATTTATATCGCGTCTAGACTTTGTTGTTTATGAGGGGATTTGCGAAAGGATAAAGTTCGTGCTGATTCTGAACATACATGAGTGAATTCTCCGCATGTCTGCCGGATTTTCATCCTCTTTGTTTACTTCCGGGAGTTCTGTTGGAATTTTCCCGCACGTTAATTCTGACCTATCGAAATGCAGTTGTGGAAATATGTTCAAGACACATCTGGCCAACGAGTGATGTGGATGTTGTCACGTGACTCCATTTTGTTTCATCAACTCATTAACTGATTCGGACCAGAGCAATCAGTGTGGTGTGAAAAGGAACCAAAGCGCCTGAAAATGATACAAAGTATAATTTTTTTGTCCTTAGTCCGGACCAAATGAACCGATCTACAGGTGTGAAAGCACCCTTAAGGGATTGAAACTTTCCAGCCCCAAAAAGTTAAAGAAATTGGTTGAACGTCACACGCATCACACACATGACCAGCGTCGGCCAATAGTGAGCCTACGTGTGACGTACAACACAGAAGCACTACGTAATTATACTACCTGATCTCGAGGCCCACAGAGAAGGAAATTAATACTTGAATAAAGTCATTATTTATTTATTTTTATTATTTTTTTGCGCTCAAAGTATTCTCGTCGCTTGATAAACTTAAGATTGAGCCACTAGTCACTTGGACTATTTTAACGATTTCTTTAATAACATTTCGGGGTTGTAAAGTTTCAATCCCTTAGAAGCCTATGGAGGAGTAATCCAACTCTCAGATTTAATCAAAAATATCTTAATTTGTGTTCCGAAGATGAACGAATGTCTTACGGGGTTGGAACCACATGAGGGTAAGTAATTACTGACCGAATTTTCATATTGGGGTGAACTATCCCTTTAAAACTAAGCTGTAAAAACTCCAAGCGCGTGCTTGAAAGCCAGCGGTGCGCTGCAGCACCAGGCAGAAAGAGGGCAGCCGATTCCCAGCACAACGCTTCAGGAGAGAGGGAGATCATTGAAGAGGAGGAGTAGCCTACTGTGAGGGTCTGGGAGTGCGCGAGGGGGTGTTTGGGTGAGAGGCGACAGCGTGAGTATTGTTCCAGCGCCTGACTCGCCACTCTCAAGAGGCTCGGGGTTCCCACGGTCCGCACAGCAAACAAACGCACCTCAGCCTTTCTTCCCCTCGCTTTGCAGTGATGTCATTAATTACCATCAAAATGCGCGCGACGGCGAGCGAGAGTGTGAGTCTGCTCCCGAGTGTATATGCGTGTGAGGAAGAGAAAGAGCGAGTGAGGCAGCCATAAAGAAAGAACCATTGTCTGTGCTGAAATAAAGAAATCTCCACTGAACCATTGTAAATGGTTAAGGCTGGAAAATGCACCAAAATGCAGGGTTTGGTGAGTTATAGTTGGGCTGTCACATCTTGTCAGGAGCCCACAAATAGTGATGTTCACATGCAAACAGCCCTGGCCTCTGAGAGATACCCCTGTTTTATACTTTATTCTCAGTTCTGTAACTCTGGCTTGTATTTGAACATCAAAAAGAGGGAGGGAATGATCTTTCTCAACACTGGCAAATATAGTGTGTGTGTGTAGGCTATATCTGTGAGTTTAAATGGCTGTAATTGGTGGACAGAATTGTCCATTCAAGTTGGCAAAATCTGACAAAAGTTCCCTTTGTTGGATATATAAACTCAGCAAAAAAAAGAAACGTGCCTTTTCCAGGATATTGTGTTTTAAAAAGAAATTTTGTCAAATCCAAAAAAGCTTTACAGATCTTTATTTCAAAAGGGTATAAACAATGTTTTTCATGCTTGTTCAGTGAGCCGTAAACAGTTATTGCTCATGCACCTGTGGAACAGTCCTTAAGACACTAACAGTTTACAGACAATTAAAGGTAGGAGGCAATCTTTTTTTAATAAACACTTGTGTTATTATAGGCCTACTGGTTGAATAACCTGCCCAACTCAACCAGAGCTGCTGAGTCCTTGGCCATTTTCAAGAAACGGCTGAAGACGCATCTTTTTCCGCAAACACTTGATTCATTACTATACTAATACTAATATTAAAAGTATGCAGTACATATTAAACTGGGAAGGGTCATAGCACTTGCATATTGTTGTCCTATTGTTAGTTTAACTGCTTCTATTGTTCTGCTCATTTGTAAGTCGGTTTGGATAAAAGTGTCTGCTAAATGAATAAATGTAAATGTAATCTCTTCACATGATAGCAATCAAAAATAGAATTGGTCTAAATATTAAAACGTGTACATATATCTTCTGTTGAATTCTCGGAACAAAAAAGTGTTCATCCATATGTCCTACCTGCCTGTCAATAGGCCATGTATTTCCATATGTGCAGACATTATACGTCATCAGTGTGTTCCTTAAGGCATTGCAGAGTTGTAGACAGACGGTCACAGAGCACCACAAACAGCAGCCACCTTTTACACCTTTAATTACGAGATGGAAGCCTGTGATGTTCACGTCAATCGGATTTATGTGATTCTATATCAACACAATCAACTCCGAAATGAAACTGCAGCAGTCAGGTTCAAGTAAGAGCTCTGTAAGTTGCTTACGTTCATTACTAATGTAATGTTATGTGCATTTTAAAAATATAATTTGTGAATAAAGTGGGTTTTTTTTTTCACTTCTAAAAATGCTATGGGCTCATTTAAAAAGCTAAGTAAATGTGTGTAGACGTGTTTGCCAATTTGTGTGCATTTGTTTGTGTGTTTGCTGGCATTGTCTTTCCTTAAAGTGCCTGAACACTCTCCTAATCATGTTTTTATGCATGGATAGAAGCATGTTTTTAAGGATGCCCAGTACCGGCTTCTTTCTGAATGCAGCAAATCTCTGACGGGCATTAGCGGTGCCCCGGCAGCATTGTGCCCTGGAATGTGAGTGAAATGACCCGAACCTCCAATCTAGCACTCATTACTTCTGGGTTGCCCAGCGGAAGAATCCACACGAAACACTGTCCTGCCTCATTGTGCTGTGTGTGGACCCACAAAGATTGTTTTTAATGTTCATCCACTGGAAGTGATGGCGAGTCTGCACCATCAAAGCACAAGCAGATAATTGTGGGCATCTGATCTCTCCAAGGACATTCAGTGTTAATTGGGAGCTTCAAATGGGCAAAGCGGGCAAAGTGAGGAGAGTGTTTTGTTTGTGGCGTACAAAGCGAGAGGTAAACTTTGCTCATGCCATGAGGTACATCTCAGACCCTGACTGGATGCCTTGTTCTCTTCTGCAGGGCAGGCCTTGTGAAAAGGCACATCTACCTCGTTCATTCAAAGGCTTTCGGACATCTCGATAATTTTAAACAATGACCTCCGCTCAGAATGGAGAGTGGGATGGAAAGAAATTATTTTTCCTGCTGATTACTAATTGTTTTTTTGTTTTCACCTCATTGTTGCAAACCAACCGTGCAAATCGTGTTATGCATATCCTGATCTTTCAGGTCAACTTTCCCTAGTTGGCACAAAGGAATTGTGGGATAATACTTGAAAGGATTGCTGACTGGCATGATGGGCTTGTCATTACAAGCTTGACTGCCCCTGTTGCCACAAGATGGTGCCACTGTGGCATAATGCTGTCTAGAGACGGGCACAGTTGGCTTGTCTGATACAGAGTCCTGGTCTTCCATCTTCTTATTTCAACGCAGTCTCATGAAAGTGCGTATCAATACCACGAATGTCATTTCTCGTGGCATTTATACGCCAAAAGTGATTTTTGCGTGCATATGCTACGCACTGAAAATCACTTGGGTAGGATTAGGGGGAGGGGGGGATGGGGGTGCGTGCGTATTACACGCCATAAAGTGCGTATCATATGCACGCGAAAACTGCGTATCATATACACGCCAAAATATAAATGCCACGAGAAATGACATTCGTGGTATTGATACGCACTTTCATGAGATCGGGCGCCGCAGCTATATTAATACAGTAGCCTATTTGAATGAACAAAGTAGAGCTGCACAATTTTTAAAAATAGAGATCATGACTCTGGATAGACAACTAAACAAAATAACGTAATTTTAGAGGTTCTGACCAAATGTTAATTGCTGCAGTGCAGTTTATTTTAAAATATTTAATTAAACAGAATGAATAACTTTAAAAAAAATGTCGATTTAAATGAATGATTCAAGGACTCATTAAGACTTCTCTCGTTTATTTACTGGATGAATCTGCGATTTTGAACGAATCTCTGGAATGAATGATTCAGTGACTAATACATTTTTTAATAGTCCCTTGTCGCCACCTACTGGTGTGTAATGTCTGGATTTGAAGGTAAAGTTTCTATCAAAAGGTGATTTCCTCTATTTTGATCGCCATAGACAGGCGTTTTTATCCGAACTATAAACTTTATCCCAGTACTTCTGTGATGATTTAAATGTTTGCTAAGCTGTTTCATACATAGCTTAACAAGAGAACAAAGAAGAACAACTGCTCTATCTATGTGTTTAACGATTAATCGTGCAGCTGTAAAACAAAGTACCCCCCCCCCCCCAGAAGAACATGGACAGTAGTCTAATGGCAATTTGCTTTAAAATACTCTAATATGTCTGCATGCATTATACACTCAAACAGCATTTGTGAAATAATGAGAACTGAGGGAATGTTTTGTGTATATTAAAGGGATAGTTGATGAAAATTGTCATTTAGCCACAGCCATTGACTTCCCTATAGGAAAAATATTATGGAAGTCAGGGCTAGCGTCAACTGTTTGGTTACCAACATTCTTTAAATGTTTTCTTTTGAGTTCAGCAGAAAGAAATTTATACAGGTTTGGAACAACATAAGGGTGAGTAAATGATGACAGAATTTTCCTTTTTAGATGAACTATCCCTCGGTCTTTAAGTTCACACAAATAAACGTGATCCCTGTTTGGTTGCTTTTGCTGAAGTGATCTTTTAAACATGTTTGCATCTGCATTATGGTAATAGCCACACTGTCCTCAAAATGTGTGTACAATTTTTATATATAACCCAAGTTAGCTCAAATAATAGCTTCATGATTTACATGATAAAAATCTGTATCAAGTGTATCTTTGCCTCAAGTGTGATGCACAGTAGTTCAAAATGCCATTTATTTATTCCTTATTATTCAAGGGAAAGTAAAAAGGTATTTCAAAAGTGCTGTTATAGGCATGAAATTTATAGTTCATTTAAGATTGGGAATTAACATAATTGTAATATGACAGCATCATGCCCTTAGATGACCTTGTTTTGTTTGTTTGACGTTGCCAAGAAAGCATAAAATATATTACAAATATAATTTTGTCACTTAAATAAAGGGACATATAATTCCTTGTTAACATTTGTTTTTGATGTTGCACCTTAGTCTAAATCTCTACTAAACAGCAAAAAATGTGTAAAAATAGATGAAAAAAAAAACTGAAATAAAAATTATTTCTTACAAAAAAAGGGATGTCATAGAAAAAACATTTTTGGTACCCCAAAGAATATTTAAGTGAACAGTTCATAAAATAACCATTAATAATCTAAATAACCTTTCCACTACAGATTTTTGCAGGTTCCATATGTTAAAGGTTCTTCATGGAACCATGCCAATAAAGAACCTTTATTTTTAAGAGTGTAACAACAAGTTGTTTTACAGATTATGTAATTGAAATGTAATTTTAGTGCATCTCAATTACTTGGCCATTTCATGTACATGACTCAAATGTATATGCATATGCAATATTCTCAGAGAAAATGAGTCTCCTCAACACTTTATTTTGTCAAAACAAACCTAAATAGCTCGGAAACACAGCTTGCCACATACCTGGGTGGCACTAACTGACATCTCAGGGGGTTGCCAGAGTCTCAACCCCCCCAAATCTTTCATTGCCTTCCCTCTTTCAATGGGCTACACTTTACTCAAGTGCAACGCAGGAAGAAGAGGACGAAAAAAAAACAGTCAACAAATCACAACGTCTCCTTGCATGTGAAAAGAACCACAGCAGTGTGTACTTGCTCTCACAACGGCCGGAGTGCATTAACATTCTGTGTAAGTCCTGTGCAGGATTCTGGGCCCTGAAAAGGCCGAGCTGAATCGCTGTATGAGTGTGGTGGTCTGCTGGACAATGACTCCTCTGTGTGACTTCCTCTTTTTTAACTTCCCTCTTTTGACAAGTAAAAACTCCCTCACTGCACACAAAATTAATCGAACTTAAATGGCTCATCTTTTCAGGTTTTCTCTTGGTCATCACCATCTCCCACTTTGAATGTCTCTGTGAGTTATGGTGCAAGCGTTGCTGAATGGAATGAAAAGGACACTTTTCTCAACCCCTAGATATAGGCTATGCTGATTCATTTATCCTCTTTATATATAGCCTAGTATTATAGGCCTATGTTTGTTGATCATTTAGACAAACTTTTCTATATCTAATGTTAGTGAAGATTACTTTTGAACTATGCAAATGTGTTGACTGTGGTCTCATATTTGATCGAAAAAGTTCTCTGGGTTTATGATTTTGTTTTCTGGTGATAATCCAACTAGCACCGTTTTAACGAGTAGACCTGGTTTAGTTTTCATCATGTTCTGCACAGAAACAATCTTTTTTTAAGAGTTTGTTTTATAGAAGAGAATAAGCTTTTTTTTTTTTTTGTTTTAGTTATAATTTTTTAATTATAGGTTTAATTAATTATAAAAAAGACACATATACACAACATAAAAATAATACCAGTAATAATAATCATTGTTATTTATTATTTAGTAATAATTAAATAATTATTATTAGATAATTTAGGATCATGTTAATTGCATTGACATTTCGGAGACGAGTGTCAAAGCTTTACACGTGGAGTTTAGAATGTCTGCGTTCCTTTATCTTCAGGTCTTTTGTCTACTCATTATCGTCTCAGAAATAAACGTAGACTACCGTGAATACTGAATCGTTTCTATATAGACAATATTGCTTGTATTGATGCTTTAGCAGTTTATGTGGAAAACAGTCATGCATAATGCATTTTCAAACTGAATAGAAAATCAAATGGCATTCTTGGACATTCAACAGTATAGGTATTATTGGAATTCAAAAGCTTGTTCGTAATAATATTAATACATCAACATATTTAGATATACACGACATAGCCTATTATGCAACATATTTGTTTGTTACAAGTTACCTTTTTAGTTATTTCGTTCATCTAAAACATAGATGTAAAAGGCACATACATATATCTCAGATTAATATTGATTCTCCATTGGTCGCTTTAATGCATTAATTACGCTATAATTTGAAAGAATGAAAAGTGCTTTTACGAAATACGTTTATGCTTAAGCAAAATTTTCTGATCTCATATGTGAAACAAAGGCTCACAGACTAATGCAAGTGTGCAATTAACCAGAGGCCCATTTGGCAGTGCGCCAAATTAGGGGATATTTGCATCACGAACAGTAGAGATTTTCAATGAGAACCCAAAGATGAGGGTTCGCCTGAAAAACAGCTTTGTAGTATTAGAATTAAAAGTAGGCTACAGCACATCCTGGAAACTTCATTAGAGCATTTATTTTCTTTACAAGATGAAAACGTTCTTTAAAATGGTATTAATTAATATAATTCATGTGCTTTCAAAGATTACGTAATTTGATATTTGTTCAAATAATTCAGTGGCTACACTCTTCATGTGCTGTGGCATTCAAGTGTCTTTTGATGTGACAATCAATGCTGTTCATTTCCCTCCTTGTGATTTGCTATTTAATTAAATCTTATGTTGATTCCTCTATTTAAAGGACCCCTACAGTCGACATTAAAAATATCTGTGGCTTCTGAAAGATGCAAGTGGGAACATATTTTAGAATTATTTGATTGTTTAATATTTGGACAACACTGTTCTTCGAATTGGGACGAAATATTTTTTTTCCCTGATAAGCCAGTATGTTTATGTTTAATTAATACATCTTGTCCATATAATTAGTTAGAAATGTCAAGACACTTTGATTCGTATATTCTCACATCTCAGTGTAAAAAAATATTTTCATGATTTGTTATCAAAACATTTTTTGTCAACATCAAATGATTCAAATAACATAATATTTAGAGTTTCTGTTGATTAAACCTAATCTCCTTCATTGTATTAACTCAAATTTTTAATTTAAATTAACTCAGAAATTAAGTAACTTGGTTGGCTTAATTTTAAAACCAACAATTTACTTACAGTGAATAATTTACTTCTTTAATTTTTTTATATTTATACATGATTACGCAATTATATAATTGTTAAAAATAAAAATAAAACGCATTTGATTGCATTTTCGTTAGCAGCATATGCATCCATCATGGCGGGTTTTTGTACTGGAGCTCGTCTAGTGTTGGCTACACGCCAAATGTGACACCTTCCTCTTGCCAAGTGTTACATTAGCTGTAATTATGTGTAAAGGGGATTTTTTCTGTGTGCTGAACACTGCACCACAACCGCTAAAAGCCAAGTCAAAATGGAATTACAACAGCAGACCTCATGAACCGCAGAGACAGGCTATTTATTTAGGCCTCGAGTGAGACAACTCTAAAACTTTTCCTTTCTCTCAGACATGGTCAGATTTTAAAGTTACTGGACAATAATCCATTAACAAATTGTTAATTGCTTTAATAAAAGATTGGCATTATTTTTAATATATATCAAATG
Source organism: Chrosomus eos (assembly GCA_036326025.1). Classification (NCBI taxonomy): domain Eukaryota; kingdom Metazoa; phylum Chordata; class Actinopteri; order Cypriniformes; family Leuciscidae; genus Chrosomus; species Chrosomus eos. The sequence continues at coordinate 14,124,083 of CM070818.1, read as the reverse complement.
TATTAGGCCTATAGGTTTTATAGGCCATTGTTGTAGGCTAAATAAATGGAGCGCTTTATTCAATAACGTTTAAAATATATATTTTTTATGCACAATATCTGTGTGATTTGATATGAGAATGGCTGCTGGTGTTTACCAGTACAAGGACAATACTGAGGCTAAAAGATCTGTTTATTCTCGCGATAGAACGAGGTGCAATGTGACATCACACACAATTAGCCTATGCATAAATTAACTCGAGATAATTAATGTTGTTGATGCCTTGATGTTCACACAGTTTAATATCCACCCAGCAGCATACACCAACGCACATCCCCTAGATGGAGGCGTAGATCACTGTGGGGTAGGCTATCGATACTTTGATTATTTAGGGTTTATATTCATATATGAGCTGTGCCTATAGTTCTGCATTGTAGCATGCGTCTGTTTCAGAAAAATTCGAGTGGTTGTTCAATGCCTTGTTCAAAGGCTTATGTCTTCTATTGTTGTTATTCCAGCCAAAAGATGTCGCCTTTTTCCTTTAGTTCTGCAGATGAGTGAATAGACAGTAGCCTACGCGTAGGGTGCGCTTGACGGGAAAAAATTGAGGTCTCCGATCCTCAGTGTCTCATTATTATTGTAAAACCATTAATAAATATTTGCTACCTTTAAATCAAACATGCATTATATTGCATTATCAACAAACAATGAAAAGTACAGTAGGTGCCCATCTGCATCTTTAGATATATGCGCCATTCATCAAAGAGGCAGGGGCATTTGTTAGACTCTTGCGCACGCGCCTAAAGCCTCAAACCTGTCTGTCACTGAGCAATGAAAGAGCCAGTCATGAGCTTCAACTTACTATTCAGTAATAAAAAGAAATCGCTACCCTCATTGATCCATGAAAAAGCATAAGAGTTTGCTTTTATGAAGGCAAGCGTGCATATCAGTTTGTTACGCGCGGTTTTGGGTGGATTTTGACAGTGTTATTGTTGTAGAGGTAGACTAATTGTACTCTATTTTCATAAAAATGATACTCAAAATATGAGAAGAACATTCACCGTGGCTTTTTAAGTTAACGAGAGAAAGCTAGTCCTGTACAGCCCTAATGACCGGGTGAGGCGACATAGATGCCTAACATCAAACTATAGAAAAACTGGACTCATGCAGCCGGGGGCTTAAGATATATTAAATTACCATGATTGGGAATTTAGGCATGGTTCAAGCCTGTTGAAGAGGCTGGGGTGTCTGAAAGTGGAGCTATTCATCTCGGAAAAGAGGGTCAGAAGGTCGGGGAAGTTCACAGGACCTGTTCCTATTCTTATGCTAACTTACAATACAGACTTGAATGCTTACTGGTTTGGAAGATATAAATGATTGGACAATAATCCCGGCGCTCTTGGCTTTGCTGAGCTGCTCTGTTGCTAATTGCTGCTCGTCTGGCTCTTAATAAAAGACTTTCGGTGTCGAGCTTTTTTTTCTCTCCTTGGATCGTTCAGTATTTTGGGGATCGCATGTAAGGGGAGACAGAGGAGTGTTGCAACACATTCTCTACGTCATGCAATTCAGTCTTTTATATGTATCAAATTATGAAACTATAAAATTCCAATTTTTCTATGAAAACTATGACGTAAAATGGATGTCAGAATGCTGTCCAACAGAAAAAACAGACAGTTTCAATGTTGTGCATGCATTTAGTGTAGTAGGCAAATCAGAATAATAGGCTATTTATCTAATCACCACCCATAGGTTGCTCTCGTTTTAAATATTTAAATTAAAAATGTAAATACACGAGAAACATTTGAACTTAAAACCGCAAATAAAATGGGAAACAAAACAGACTGTGTGTGTGTGTGTGTGTGTGTGTGTGTGTGTGTGTGTGTGTGTGTGTGTGTGTGTGTGTGTGTGTGTGTGTGTGTGTGTGTGTGTGTGTGTGTGTGTGTGTGTGTGTGTGTGTGTGTGTGTGTGTGTTTCACAATATCAGATTAAACGAGAAATAACTGATTAAGATGAACAGTTCTACCGTTTATTATCAAAAGACGTGATCGAAAATCCATAGTCTATAAACAAAGGTTCTTTTTTCAGCGATGCCATAATAACAAATTTTGGTTCCCCAAAGAATCTTATACAGTAAACAGTTCTTATTGGGGGTTTTAAAAGTAAAGAACATTTGAATTAGCCTATATCAATGCAGAAACGTTTTCGACTATAAAAAAACTTTTTTGTGCCAAAAAATTCCATGGATTTTAACGGTTCTTCATGAATCAATGAAAATAAGATGTGAATTCTCTCTCTCTCTCTCTCTCTCTCTCTCTCTCTCTCTCTCTCTCTCTCTCTCTCTCTCTCTCTCTCTCTCTCTCTCTCTCTCTCTCTCTCTCTCTCTCTCTCAGCTTCTACTGTCACTCAGGGGGGTGGTGCTTATGATTTTACTGATGTATCTTATTTCTAATGTTTAAACGTCTCCCCCAATGCTTGTTTGTTTACTTTGACCATTATAACGAAAAAAAAGTGTGTTTTTTTCTCCCCAACACCAGGCCTAAAGATTATTTTTTCAGTGCTTTTTAAATAGGTGAGCCCTCAGTGCCTCTTTGTATAATAGTTGCTATTTATCTGCTTATGACAAGCAGAAAATCCGAGCAGAATAAATGAATGAACACAGACGATCATACAGTGCCACGTGACTTAACACCTGCAGTTAGCGAGCGCACTTGGTCATTTCCGGGCTTTTTTTTTTTTTTTTTGCGATCTCATGCTTTATATTTAATAAAAGATATGACGCAAGTACAGCCTATAGCCTACATGAGAATTCAGCAGGATAGGAGGTGAGGGTGTGCATATGTGACCCTGGATCACAAAACCAGTCTTAAGTAGCACGGGTATATTTGTGGGAATAGCCAACAAAACACTGTATGGGTCAAAATTATCGATTTTCCTTTTATGCCAAAAATCATTAGGATATTAAGTAAAGATCATGATCCATGAAGATATTTAGTAAATTTCCTACCTTAAATAAATCAAAATTGTATTTTTGTAAGTGGATGCAGCACAATACCCAACAGAAATGGAAACCTTTAAAGGTGATTTTCTCAATATTTAGATTTTTTTGCACCCTCAGATTCCAGATTTCAAATAGTTGTATCTCGGCCAAATATTGTCCTATCCTAACATACCATACATCAATGGAAAGCTCATTTATTCAGCCTTCAGATAATGTATAAATCTCAATTTTGAAAAATGGACACATAAGACTGCTTTTGTGGTCCAGGGTCACATATAGCCTAATAATAAGCCCATACAATGGCGTCCTTTGATGTTTGGAAATGTTTTATATATTTCGACACTTATTTTAATTCTTTTAAAAGCTTTCTGAAACGCATTTGCATTGTTTATTTTGACCAAATAGCTTATTTTGTCCCGACATTGCCAGGGCACAGTAAAAAAAAAATCTGTGTTTTGTAGCCTGAATAGAAATATCTGAAGGCCTAAATATTATGCGTCTACATGGTTTCCACTAAAAAGATTGTCTTTTAAAGCAAAAGCAATAGTGGGAAACAGGAAGCAAATTCATGTAATCTCTTTTATCATCTTTTCATTATTCGATTGGCCCTTTGGGAATAACTGGACAAACCACTTGAACCTAGCACATGACCCCTGACCCTTGTGTCAGCTGTGATGGTCCTCAAGAGACTAGATGTTGACATCAACTTCAAATATGACACTGAAGAGCTTTGATGAGGTCCACTCTTCGGACTGTTGGATTGCAGACTGGTTAACATTTATATAGTTCTAATAACTCATTTAAATAGATTTCGTGGTGGTCTGAATATTTTTATTTGTTATTTTCAAGACTGATATGATTTAATTTCACTAATAACATATAGCCTAACACTTTAATAAAACAACAAAATAATTCCCCTTCCTTACACACCCTCACCAGTTGCCATTATGCATTGATGTTATTTAAGAGGCTTGTTTAGAGCAAAGGGCACGTGTCTGGTCAGTTCTGAATCAGTCTGCCCCCTTGGTCCACCATAAACAGGTCACAACCCTTTTCTATTGTCTAAACCACAGAGGTCAACCAAGACAAGCTGTGGTAAATATAGGGAGATGATTGTGTTTGTGTGTGTGTGTGTGTGTGTGTGTGTGTGTGTGTGTGTGTGTGTGTGTGTGTGTGTGTGTGTGTGTGTGTGTGTGTGTGTGTGTGTGTGTGTGTGTGTGTGTGTGTGTGTGTGTGTGTGTGTGTGTGTGTGTGTGTGTGTGTGTGTGTGTGTGTGTGTGTGTGTGTGTGTGTGTGTGTGTGTGTGTGTTTGCTGTCTCCAACATGATGCATCTTCAAAAATACATTTATGCTCTAATTTGTTTTTTAATGAAAGTTTTTTTTTACTCTACAACCTAAAATGTGTAAATTATTGTCAAGTAGGCTACAAAGAGGGCTTGTTGTTACACCTGTTGTGCATTAATAGAATAGACAAGGACATTTTGAACATTTTTTATTTAATTGATATAGGGAACACTATAAGAAAATACAGTTGCACTTTATTTTACTTTGTAGGCTATACGCGCTCTAACGCGCACGTGTAGGCTACTTACAGTGTAGTTAAGAAATGTAATTTAAGGTAACTACATGGGTTAAGGTTGGTTTAGGGTAGGTTCAGGTTTAGCATACCTTATTACGCGGATATTGTAAATTAATAACTAAGTACATATGTACATGGGTAATAGGACTGTAAATTAAAGTGCTACCGAAAATAATGTTTGGAACAGGCTATACGCGAACATCTCTAAAGGCAGTTATCCAAGAGATTGTGCTCAGTCTTTCTGTATAGGCCTACATTGGAAATGGCTACAAACATTACCGTCTGGTCAGGTATAATATTTAGAATTTAGAGTTCAACATATAAATAACCAGGTTGAGTGTATTTCAAATTAAACACGATAACCATGCTGAATCATGATATGGCCCAATCATTTCACATATCTTTTTTTATCAAAATAAATTATAAAGCAGACGGAATTATTTTATTGCCTCCTCTTTTTTGTCTTGTAAATTCTTTATATTTTTACACAGAGTATTACAACTTGATATTCTACCTCAGATGAGTGGTGCTCGTGTATGATTGTGATTTTACCCCTGTAGCTGATTTCTAATTGTAAACTAATGGTGTTACACACCTTACCCCGTGTTACACCAGTCCAGGGTCTTTCCTACAACATTAACTTGATATCCAACGACTAACGAGTGTCCTGTTTCTCCACAGGCTTATGCAGATATGAACGATGAGTGCTTGTTATTAGATTGCTGGAAATCGAATACAGGTTATTTACTGCTTACTGTAAATGTTTATTGAATAGCACGCTGGATCCTCGTTCAGTAATAAAATAAAATAAATGAATTCTGTGATATTTCAGACCTCTTGTCTTTTTTATTTTCTTTCCTTCTGTTTATTTATTCAGCCTAACTGAACCAATTCCGCCATAATATTAATGTATATAAACAGGTGGGAAGGATTTTAATTATCCAACAATATTTCAAAGTTTCCGTACCTCTTTTAAACTATTTTTTCGCTTATAAAGCTGGGAAAAAAAGTCTCACCGTTAACATCGAAATAGTTCATGCACAGTAGGCCTACTTGTACCCAACTAGTTCAACGTATTAATTTAACGACTGCCTGCGATACATTTTACAATTTTTAAAAAGATAATTCTGAAAATGTTTATATTTTTAATCTGTTTACATCATATGTAAAGACTTTTCAATCCACAAACACTAAATGTAACAGGATGTTTTTTTTTTTTACGTTTTGAAATATAGGCTACATGAAAAGTATTAGAATATTGAACTTCCGACATTGATTTAAAGTATTCCAAGAAAGAGCAGGCCTATCATAAAATATAGCGCACATTAAGCCTACAAGCTATAACCGCACGATTTCACCCTGATCACAGAACACACGACATATCATTGCTAATTTGTATAAAGGTTTATTATGAGGTTTGACGCTTAATGAACGATTCATTAGGCTACAGGACTCCCAACTCTTCAAATAGTTTAGTGATTCTTCTGGAACCGCGGAGGGAAAACCCATTCAAATTCAATTTTACTTAATGATTAAAGCTTTTGAAATTTGGCAAAGAGACATCCATTTTAACTTTAAAGATGTGTGAATCATACATTTTACAGCGCTATGTAATTGAACCAGTGTTTTACATTAGGTGCGTTTCTCATCAGCTGTCAATGGTGTTTAAATGTGTATTCCAGCTTTTGTATTTGCTTATAATAACCTCAAAGTTTACATTATATGTTATATTTTTTGATACTCTTTTAAGTCATACCACAACTTAAAAATATGCTTCACATTATCTCAGTAAATAGAAACAATCATTGACAGAAAGTCTGCCAATCAAGAAAATCCCATTGAGAAAAATAGATGAAAATATTTGATCTCCTTCCCAAATCTTAAAAACACAAACACATCCCTTAAACGCATTAAGCTGACTCATTCTCAGCCCAAATGTTGTTTTTCGTGTTGTGTGATTTCTGCATCAATAAGGGAGGTGACTCATTGCTCGTTATTTTCCACACTTTATTATGTGCTGTCCAAGGTGCTGACAGGAGTGCCAGAACTCTGAGCCGTCAAGCTGCTTACAAAATAGCCTGTGGCCGCTACATGTGAGAAGCTGTGGTTGACGTCCACATCCTTTTTAAAGTTCATTTCTATACCGAAATGGTTTTTCAATGTCAACAACCATTCAGACTAGTATAATGCATGTTTATTGTACAGTTTTCTCATTTTGTCCATACTTCACACAATCTGACAAATTTACCAATAATTAGCCAACATGTATTAAACACCATATACATAGTCATAGATGTTAAACAATTGTCTGTAAATCAAATGAAACGGGTACATTATGTAGGTAAATATAGGGCCTTATTTATAAAGTGTTGCGTAGAAACCGTCCTACACTTGGCCTATAGCCTTCGTGTGATTCATTCAGAGAACGAACATGCGCACAAAAAACGTGCGTTCGCCTTTCTTTCAGATGTGAAATTTATAAATCAAATGATCTAGAAATTGTGCGCAGCTGAATGGTTTCAGATCTCCGCCTTGTAAACGCCTACTAATGGCGTTTAATGTCATTAACATATAAAAGAGCTCCAGTTAACGTCCAAATCCTTTACTTGAGAACGGCGAGCGGCAAGAATCGCTCAGACTCCTAAATAACTGCAGTACTCCGCCTCTCTGCCACAAGGAAAAGTGCGTACGTCTGCTTAGACCCTGACGTGCAGCTAAACACTTTTTCACGTCAAAGATATAAATATGAACGTTGGCTTAGACTTTAGCTTATGCGCACTCTCAAATAAATCTCAAGCATGAAAGTTCATTTTATGTAAGACAAGGAAGCATTAAAGAAGGGCGGATCACACAGATATTGACATTTGTTTCAATTACGCCAAATATCATTGTAAACATTTGACACATTAAGGCACATTATTCTCTACCAGTGTGTACAAAACTAATAAGATTGTCCAACACATTTTTTAATATCTAGGAATTAACTGGGTGAACAGCCCAAATGCGTTCCCATCCACACACCCATCCGGTTTTAGTGATTGTTTGAAGACTGAACGGTTTTAAGACACCCAGTGAAATCAATTAGTGCACATTTTGAAATCCATTCCTCACGTCTGCTTATTTAATGTTCACAGCGAACCATCTGGAAGAGATGCTGGACGCTGGATTCCTGAGGTGATGTGATTGACCATTTGAGTCAAACGTAGCTGATGGCCTCAGTTTCTCTGGAAGCTGATGACAATGATGGGAATTTTGGACAGGAGCCTGGTTAGAGAGAGAGAGAACAAAAGAAGATAAATATCATATGGCTTACTGTTATGATACATAAGTGTAAGATAACACATTGGAATGGACAACAATGTGCACAATCAAAACTCAAGTGAAGATTACCACTGTGATGTTAGCCAGTGCCTTTCATTATAAAAACGATATGAAAAATTAGAAATAGATGCAAAGATGCATTTGCATGGTCACAAGGGATAAATAAGCCTCTAACGTTGTTTTCTCACTGTAAAAAAAGTTAACTCATTATTTTGAGTTATCTTTTTGCATGGTTTTTTTAGTTTAACTAACTTATTTCGATAAGTTGAGACAAGAAAACTAAAATTTCTGTTGTCTGGACAATCTAGTTAAAAAAATAAGTTGAAATAACTAAATTGCTAAAATATTTTACAGTGTAGATTTAAAGGAAAATAAAATACTTTATAAAAATAATCCTGTGTGCCAAAACTGAAGTTTGTGGTCTTTAACGTCTCTCCACTCTTAACTTGAAAATGTCTGATTGAATGAAATGGAAATTTCTGCATTTCTTCTCTTAGCTGGTTTCCTAATCTAGTTGTCTAATAAACCTGGCATTGTTTTTTTACAACGATCGTTGGCTTTTTGATGAATGCTTTGTTTTTCTTCTGCAAGTCTCTTTGTATAAAAGTGTCTGCTAAATGCATAAATGTAATGTAAATGTCTATGGTCAACCAGTCTAGCTACTACGAAAATGGTGAACTGAAACACAATGCAATGCAATGCAAACACACAACCTTTAACCATTTTTAATGGCTTTTGTTTTTCAGCACAAATAGACGAAAGGGATTTATGGGTTTGTAACACTCCTAAAATTCAAAGGTTGCAGATTTTGAAAAGGTTGGAATCCATATTGGTGGCTTTTTCAATTGTTCATTTTAATGAGAGCGATCAAGCATCTAAATTACAGTGTGGTAATACGTTTTTTCTTTGTGTGTGTATGTGTAATTCAAAAATGTTCTGCATGTTCACTCAGCTTAGTCAAAGGATGGCATTTCGAGATCATTTTAAGTTTTTTTTTTGCTTCAAATAATGCGGTAAAACAAATCTGGTTATCTAGAGAAGGGTAATGCATACAACTTCCTGACACTTTTACATTCATTGACCGTATTTGTTTACAATTCCTCATTTGCTTCCAAAAGTGGTGCGAATCTTTTCTGTACCCCGTCACCCTCAGAATTTGTGTACGATTTGTACCAACGCCATTACCAGTTTTCCCAAATTATATGTAGAGAGGTTTATGGACAATTTAATCCCTGCAGGAGTCTTGGCAAGACCCTTTTCTCTGTCAATTTTCACCCTCTGCTTCATTCAAGCCCCCTCTCTCTTTCTGCGCCTCTACAATGTGGGGTTTCTTTCTGTCTCTTTTTTTATATTCCTGCATATCTTTTTTTCCCCTCTAGCCCCCCACCCCCGTCCCAAAACCCTCAGACAGCATGCAGCTTATGCAAATCACTGGCCTTTTATTCTCAGTTCTCGTCCTCAGCCTTGAATGAGACCTCAAGAAAACACACACTCACTCAACTCTCACTTGTTCTCATCACCAAACTCTACTGTAATGAGAACAGAGCCCTTCATGACATTCTATGTTGATTATAGTAGACACATAATATTAAAAAGTTCCTAATATCTTCGCAACTGGGCAAAGATATTGTTCCTAGATGAGAAGTTGTGATGAGGAGGATTATGGGATGGAAGTAGACTAGACTTTTTACTGGGGGGAATGGGGGGGGGGGGGGGGGCTGTTTACCAAAGTCACTGTGACAAGGGGAGGTGGGGGGGCTGATGAATATAAAGTGCTTGCTGCCATTCCCAGGGTCTAGAACACACACACACACACACACACACATCCAAGTACGCTGTGTGTATATATAAGAGTGTGTGTAAGGAGGGGCGAGCCAACCAGCCTGACTTCCCTCAGACACTTTGACAGGCGGGCCTTTTCACCAGCGCATTGCTGGGCCGGCCAGCTCTTGCTCCCTTAGCAACGGCCCCCTCCAGCCGGCCACCGAAATGACAGGGGTGGGGGACAGGGGCAGATAGGGTGTGGGTTACAAGGGGTGAGCTGGTTCACAGGGGTGGATGAAGAAGTTCCCAGTCTGGCTGGGACTCCTACAGACATTGAACTTGAACTTGACTCTGAAAGCAATAACGAGGATCACACATCCTTTCATTTACTCACCTTAATGAACACACAATCATATTTCTTTTGTCCATGCAATGAAAGTCAAAGGGGCCAAATGTTGTTTGTTAACAATGGCAGACATTTTATATTTTGGTGAACCATCGATTGCAGAGTAATCATGATAGATCCACAAATGACGTTTGAAGAAATTCTAAACAACATATATTTCCTTTCTATTTACACTTTAAAAGCGATGGTAATTCTCCTCATTAGGATGTAAAGTGGGCAAAAAGCGAAGCAAAGCTACAAAGTGAGGATAATTATATCCCAAGGTCTTTTATAATGGTGGGGCCATGATGGAGGTTTAAGTGTTCCCTGGTCTACACTCTCCTGTTTTTGAATTCCTAGTCCTGGCCTTTACTATTGCGTCCTCCGGGATACAGTTTATTGACGTTCCCGTGAGTGGCTGCTTTAAGGATTTGCAGAGAAGACCTATAGCTTTGGTCTCATTTTATTGCTTTATTACAAAAAATGTCATTGCCAGATCTTTTCAACGCAACTCTAGTCAGGCTATTCCAACCTCATCTTTAGCACTCTTCATTGTTATCAACAAAAGAAAAGTCTGAAAGAACTGCTTTCCTAAGTGACCTAATTTTTTTCAAGGTTATGCTCTCAATACGATACAGAACTTATAATTTTAATGGCATAGAATGAATAATAAAAGAGCGTTTGTTATTTAAACTGATTTGAAGTCACGTGAGGGTACTTTCATATGCTTAGATTCAGCCTAAACCCCCACTTAAATGCATAATTCACATGAAAAAAATCCTGTTATTTACTCGCCCTCATGTTGTTGAATATACAATCTTACTTTCTTTGAGGTTTGGAGCAACATGAGGGTGAATGAATGTCAATTTTCATTTTAGGGTGAACTATCCCTTTAAGGTACAATGCTCACGTTCATCCATCTGTCAAGCTTAGCAGCAGGTCATGATTACTGCCGTATAGTTCTGTGATCCTAACGTCTCCATTGTCGTTCTGGATTACCTGCGTTTAATAGTTCAGTTTAGATCTACCACTCTGCTGACTGCGGTTCTTTTTGCTGCCTGTTATTCCAGCCAGAGGAATCCCAATCCCAAGCTTTTCATGACCACTCGTCCAAGGACGGGGAGAAAAAGGTGGGGGAAAGAATTTCAAAGCTCCCCTGTAGCTGATACAAAGCTAAGAACAACCCTTCGCGGGATAATCGTGTTTATCCCCAGATTAAGACGAGATCGACAGCTGAGGTATCCACAAGGGGAAAAAAAGGGGAATTTTCCCGTAAAACACACAATGGTCTTTAACACGAACCCAAGAGATGCTTCTGAGTCCCTTCTCTCCACTGTTCATTTCTCAGTTATGACCATTGATGAAAGTGATTCGTAATGCTCGTCTACCCTTGTTAAGTGCCTTAATTAACGCTATCCATTCTCAACCTGTCCTCGAAAAATGTCTTAGGTTAAAAGTAAAACACATGCCTGCTTTTTCTTAGAAAGCACTTGCCATTCCCTCTGCTGTCATATTATATACGTTTCCAAATCTAATGTGGCACAAAGTTTTTATCAGAGCAAGAAATGAAATGCCACAGAGCTGGCTTTTAGAAATAAATATGTGAAGCCCTATAGCACTGGACATAAAGATGACATATGATGGGAAGAAAACTGTTAGTATGCCAGACAAATATTCCCAGATAGCCACCTCCCATAGGCCTTTGATATTAACATGCCAGCTGCAGCAACTGCCACATGGGGCCACAGACTGAGCCAGACAGTAAAAGCCCTCCCCCTCTACATCTATTCTCCACCAAACACGTTTCCTACATATTTTATTGTTCATCATCAATGTATTTATTAACGTCAATTGTTTATCTCACCCTATTTTGTTTTCTCCCACCGAGAACAGAAAACTTGTCCTCGTAGGCTTTGTTTGCATGCTTTACAGTCATCCAACTGTTCTGCAGAACTTTTTTTTTCCTATTTTATTTAGCATAAATAATTCCTCCTTTCTTTGTGATTCCACTTTTGCTTTGCTGTGAAATACTGTCGCTGTCCCAGTGTAAACTTTCTCTGTGGTTTTCTTTATCACTGCCTCCATTTTACTGGGTAATATATTGTAATGGAGCTTTAATTAATTGCTTGCCCAACTGCTGTGCCCTAGCAGAAGGGGGAGAGGAACACACTATACTTCAAATTCAATTCAAGTTTTACATGAAAAATGCATTAATATATACTTTCTTGCATATGTGCTGCATACAGACTTTTTTCAAAGCAATGCCATAAAAGAACCATTTTTGGTTCCCCAAAGAATCTTTCAGTAAACAGCCCCAAAAAGAGCCATTTTGTCTTACATTTTTATACTCTAAAGGAATTGAATGGTTCCATGGATGTTAAAGGTTCTTTAAGGAACCATCAATGCCAATAAAGAACCTTTATTTTTATGCATTACATCAAATAAAAAGATTAAACTGCACATACTAAGATATAGAATCCTGCCCATTAGAATACAACTAGCATTGACCTTGATTTAAAACCCTTTGCATAACAACTCGATAAGCATGCATTGCAAAAATACGTCACATCTACTTGCGCGAGCACACATGATTGTGCAAATGATCACGCAATTCCGGGCTGCACAAGCATACAATGGTGCTAACACTCTGCACGGATGAGAAATAAAGCCCTCAGCCGTTCCCTGAGGATAGTCTCTTAGGGTTTGGGTGCTAATTTAGGCATCTGGCTCTGTCTGGGCCTGAGCATCTTTCTCAGCTTATTACCCTCCACTGTCTCTAGCACTCCATCCGTACAGACAATGGTGGGAAACAGGGGGGACCGCGGACCCACGTCAAGTACTCGCCGTACAATGCTGCCATTGTAGAAGAGGAGAGGGGTCTGGAATAATAATGTGGGCACTATCAAACTGTTTACCAACACAGAGACTACAGCTGAAGATTTGCTCTTTATTTATCGCAAATCATCATTTGGGGTATTGCTATTGATGCTTGAATATGTGTAGAGTTTGTGTAAATAAATTAAAAAGTCTCAAAGAGATTGACTTTCTTGACACACACCCACACACACACACAAATAAAACACGTTTTTCATCATATACACAGATGCAAATGAGCTTGTGTTAAAGTGATTATTGTGCCAGACACCTTGGGAGTCTTACCTAAAAATACACATATGCCACATTCATCAAGCGCAATAAGCTGGGCCGCTACTATAGACACCAAATATGACAAGGAATTGTTTTATTCCATTTTTTGAAATCATTCCATTTGTGCATATATGCTTATATGCATTTGGACTGGAATTGTTTCACAGCAATATAATGCAATTGTTGCTTAATGCAAAAAAAAAAAAAAAAAAAAAAACATTTAATTTGTACCCATACGTGTATCCGGGCTCAAATATTTGCGTGTGCATTCTGTTTGACTGAAAACACAAAGAACTGGAAATCCACAAAAACAATACACAGTTCAGAGCGTGATTTGCATATTGAAAACTGGAAAAATCTGGTATGGGTTTGGCACCGTGCCAAGCGGCATAATTAACACTTTTCAGCCACTGCTCTGCAGCAGTCACATTATGCTCTGACAAGCATCCACTCCCCCTGCTCGACCGCTTACACTCACACCAACACACCAAACGCAAACCTCAACATTTATTCTCGCTTCATATATTCCTAAACAACACAAATTTGCTGTTAAACCATCTCCTGTTCTGATAGTGTTATTTGCCACCTATGAAAATGCAATGTTGTTGAGTAACAGTATTGCATTCGACTCTCTGTTCAAGAGTATAATATGAGTTCTGTGTCCCTATCTGAGATTTTTAAGCACTGAAGGTGTTTTACATAAAACCCTGAGAGATGCAGAGGGAGGAAACCCCTCCCCCTCGCTGCAAGATACACCGCCTAATTACAAATTCCATATTAAAGGTGCAGACTCTCATTTCCATGCTACTATTTTGTCTACGGATGAGTTTAAAATATATAGAAATAGAGACTCCTAGTTTTGCATTGTCTCGAAAAATCCCCCCCACTCCTCCTGCATGTAGATGGAGATAACTATTTCCATATATTAATAACATCTACTGACACAAATGGGCTGTGTTAAATCTTAAATCTCTAGCTTTGTGTTGAACCAGTTCTTAATGTTTTTTTTTTTTTTTGCCTATTACGGGCCAATGAGAAATCCTAAAGGGTAGCTATTTCATTTTTAAAAAGACAGAAATTGTTCTTGTCGGTCACATGCAAAACAGAGAAATCAAATGCTCCTTCTTAAACTCTGCAAAAATATTGTTTGCATCCAGAACAGACAGATTTTTACACTGCACATTTGAGTGTGTATTCATCCCTGGAAATTTCCAGAATGCATGTAAACACTATAGTTCTCTGCAAGAAAAAAAAAAGCATTTCTGAACGACACAAACACGACAATAACATCAAAGTCTTTTTTTTGTCTTTGCTTTGAAATGCAAGAATTTGAATTCAAATTTAAATTGAAACATTCAAAACATAGAGCATTGCCACGTGCCGATTCTAAAGCGCCACTGTGCCTTTAATTGGTGGCTCAGTCCTCTCTGCTTGTTCCTATGCAATTATGTTAATATGCAGAGCTTGTCTGGTCTTTTTCATTAACAGAGGCGCTTGCATCATTTTTCCTTTATTTGTAAGCTCCACGGGCACCTTCCGTACATCAGTGATCTTTTTTACACGTCTTTTTTGATGGGCTATTCTGCCAAGCCTCCTCTTTTTAGGATAAAATGTCAGTCTTTTTTTTTTTTTCATTTATGGACAACGAGGTCTTTTAGGCACACAGGGTTTCCACGCTCAGTAAGTATGCAAAAACGGTTTTCTGTTATTACGAGGAGGATTCAATGGCTTTAAATATTCAGTAGATGACGCATCATTTGTCTCATCTTCGCATATCAATACATTTCAATGTATTTGGGGTATTTGCGTTTTATTCATCTGTGTTGTTTTGGCTAAAGCACAAAGGCAAAGCAAATCAGTCTTAAATATGTTTCAGAATGCCTGTGTTCCACCTACTTTCATAATTTTCTGCAATAAACACACCAGCACAGCTCTGCGTATCACCAGCAACCCATTATGACGCAACCATTCACCTTTGTGAGGAACATTTCAGTGTCTTCCATCCATTTCAATGACATAACACGCAGCTCTCTGTAACCAAGCGGCCTGCGTAAATTTCAGTTTACCACGTAACATCCTAGTGAACCGAGAGAGCAATGTGATGTTTTGCCCTCTCAGTTTCTGACCAGCTAATGATACAAACTGTGGCTATTTTGCTAGGCACCAAATATCATTAAAAAACATGGCAGTGTGAGAGTCGGTAGACCTCTTCTCCAACATTAAAGTCGGGCAGGGCAGCGTACATGCTTTTTGTAATGTGGTGAGGGGCACTTGGCACCTTTGTGCCAGCAATTTAGTGTATCATTAAGCAGCAGAAACAAAAGTGCTCTTCAGTCCAGGTCGACTCGGTTGCATTGTTCAAGAGGATGCAATATGTCAATTAACTTAGTCTCTCGAGTGAGTTCAAGCAGCTCTCTTTTTCTTTGGTTTCATCTGAAAATATGGTCACCTGGTCATTTTTTGTGTCATCGTTGAACTGGCATGTCTCGGGATTTAGTTGCACGAATTTGTCCTTTGCAAACGCGTAACACGACCTCCAGTCAATTAACGGGGTGAGTGCGTGAATTAATAGCTACGCTAATATGTATACAGAAGCACGAGGGCTTCATTTGCGTTCAAAACTCGCTATATATCAGCAAGAGTGTGTGCATATAGATAACAGGGCTAATTAGTCAGGAAAGATGAGAGTGTGATAGTGTTTTTAAGGAAAATGATTTGGGCGACGCAGGGCCTAATCTTACACTCAGAACAACCACGAAACACATTCAGTCTTTTTTTAGAGACAAATCGTGTAAGCGTTCGCCCCATTCGTTTGCTTAACGTTTCAAATTCCCTTGCAATACAACCGGTCGAGCTAAAATCAGCCGCAATAGCGCGGCAGCTAGTCTGATATAGGCAACGATGCAGCTTACCTCATGCCAACACAGCCATTTTAGGAAGCAGCAGCCAGTTTCTCCATCAAGATGGCTTCCTGAAAGCACACCCCTCATTCAGACTTGCAGTCTTCCAGCATCTGGTGGTCCGTGGCAACTGGCAGCCTCTTTGTCCCCATTGGCACTTGGGATGTAGGCTCTCACTCCTTTCTTTTTTCCCTCTTTTCTCCGGGGGCACAGATGGCACTAAATGCTTCCGTTGAAGAAGAAGGGAGGGGAGCTGGTTGAAGAAGGATGAGGGTTGACTATTATTTTTCTTTTCTTTCATTTGGACAATTGCACCATTTTTCCCTCTCTCTCTCTTGCTCCAAAAAGGCAGTGTAAATGGCTGGCAAGGGGAAACAAGAAAATAAAGGACAAAAAGGCCCTTTTTAGCACTGCCAAAGCAGATGTCATGGCTACTACTATATATCATTTCTTTGGATTATATAAGCGGTAACATTTCTCGTTGCTGTCATGCTAAGCAACTTCACCAGGCACAGACAATCCCCTATTAGTAATGTTAATAGCTGTGCATTAGGACTACATGAATCGTGCAAAGGCACGCACGTCCGGCTTTTTGTGTTATCATGCGATTGCCAATGCTGGTCACTGTGAAGGTATACTGAATCAGCCCACATCAATTACTGTCCACCCATAATTTCATTGAATAACCCTTATTCAATTGTGCTAGGTAACCAGTTTAGCTGGAAAAGATCATTGTTAATGAATGATGACAGAATTTCTTTGCTCACATTAATTTTACATAAAGTAATATGCGATGTGATAGTGGCCCATACATTCTTATCATTATCGAGATGGAGACGGACATATAATTTCCTCTCTCTGATCATTCATCGCATTGAAGCCTTTGGCCTAATGTCCTGCGGTCATGTATTCTCAGCCATGTTAAAACACATTGGGATTTAGATTTATTTTCGCTCTTTTTTTCACACGGGTCATGCCTTTGAGGGATTTGTCTTGAGATAATTATGCGCTTTGTGTTTTTTTTCCTGTTATGATTAACAGCTACAGCGAGCTTTCCTTATTCATTTGCTAATATGTGTGTGTGAACTGCACAACGTCTGCCCGAAACGATTTGAAAAGCCCAAGTAAACATATGCCACGCACAGCATAATTCAACATTAATATATAGTATAATTTATAGAGTCTTTCGGATTATGACATGCACTTTTACAAGAAATTATTGGTGGCTAGCACAAATGTGAAACTGATATTATTGTCTTTAAAGGCTAAATATCTATAACTGACATTTATATATGCAATTTGTCAAAAAATGCCTGAGGATCGTTGGGGCTTTTGATGAGTGTACATTTGAGAGTGAAAAACTCACGAATGCATGAGTATAGAACATGAATATGCATATATGTAGAAAGAGAGATAAATAGATATAGATTTTCTGATGAAAGATTCATGTAATGCATGTAGTGTCTTGGACTTGATTAAGGATTACTATTTGCATTTGGCTCCTTTCAAGTGCATGCATTCATTAGCATATACTTTATGATGTACTGAATCAGATTAACTATACAACTAATTGTTCTAATTACAATGTTGCATTGTAATACGCTTTGATTGCACTTACCAGATGGCGTTTTTTCCCTTAGCTCCAGTCCTCTGGTCTCTCACAAAGACACTGCAGTTTGAGAGGCTACAGTAAGTTGGAGTAAAAAAAGAAATTAAGATGAGACAATAATCAGAATATTTTAGTTTTACATACAAACACGCTTACTTTTTTATTCATTAATTAATATATATAATTTACAAACAAATAAATGCCTGACTTGAATTTGAAATTTGACCTAAGGCCTAATTTGCACCTTAAATCACACTTGGCAAGTGAAACAAAAAATGTTTGGGCATATAGAGAATGTACATCTGCCTAGTCAGCTCATTAAATAATTTATTAAATAAATGCTCTCTATAATTTCTTTGTGAGGTCTTACCATTTTACATATTTTTTTTTCTCTCTCTTTAAGATGTGATTAGGAAGATTTTATTTTTGTTATTTTTTTTCCCATTCAGTTTAATTGGCACTCTGATAGTGTTTACACATCCTATGTTATAGCCTTAGAAACCTTTCAGTCTGTTTCTGAAAATAAAAATATGCATCTTGTGCATTTAGTATTATCCTTAGAGCAGTGAAACAAGGACTTTCAGGCCAGGACATTTACTAAGCCCAAACCAGGTAAAAAATTTCCTACACCCCGCCCATTGGATTTAAAACATTTTTTTATTTATTTGATATTGCATCAGGATTTTTATTTAGTTGGTAGGCTAGTTAAGTAGGCTAGTTTGTTGTCTCACTATAACACATATTTTACTCAGACTTTTTTATTTAATGATATAGTATTTTTTAATATAGGCTATGGTTTACTAAAGAGCATCGTAACACACAGACTCTCTCTCTCTCTCTCTCTCTCTCTCTCTCTCTCTCTCTCTCTCTCTCTCTCTCTCTCTCTCTCTCTCTCTCTTCTCTTGTTGTGTGTGTGTGTGTGTGTGTGTGTGTGTGTGTGTGTGTGTGTGTGTGTGTGTGTGTGGTGTGTGTGTGTGTGTGTGTGTGTGTGTGTGTGTGTGTGTGTGTGTGTGTGTGTTTGCTCTGCGTGACGCGGATCTCCAAAAGCGCTTACACTTACGATTTTGAACTCTAAACATTTTCAACTAACATTTTGTTTAGTCTTTTTTACAGTGGCGTGGGAGTGCTGTCTCACAATGTACGTCTTATCATAAAAAGGACATAAAATTCTGCATTATTTTCATTGACGTGTAGGCCTACAGCCAGATTAATATGGCCAATCATAATGAAGCTGCTTCAGCATGATGTCATTGCTTAAGAGTTGTTTTGTGGGTCAATTACGTCACGTTCATTTTTTGTTACCCAGATCGAAGTTGTTCAATTCTGCAATAAAATTCAATTCATAGAATAATGACTTGAATGGCCTAAGCCTCTTTTATAATAACAGGTTTTTCATAAAAAAAAATATAGGCTATATTTTTTGGGGAAAAAAATGTCTAGCAAGTGTCTATAAAAAAAGATAGAAATTCTTTCGTCTGAAATCATTCAGTGCATTTTTTAAATAAATAAATAACAATGTTTCAGAATTTTGTCCCTAAACCAGTCAGTGTGACCAACACGCAGGAAGCCATTTTGTACAAGATTTGTTTAAAAAGATCATCTTAGGATGAGTCTGACATCCTTATTTGTCATAATGAGAGAAGAGATTTACAACCAAGCATTATGGCGCTAATTTATCCTCGATTAGTAACAGACTAATTGTAAAATCCACATGGAGTCCCTTTTTCTAGATCATACCAAGATTGAGATCCGATACACGCGCATTATTATAACGCAGGCCTCATTTGCGCGTGTCAGGTGCAGAACAAAAGCAGGCGTAATAACAGCAGTGAGTTTTGCCTGGTTTAGGTAATGATATCGGGTGGTTTGAAGCAGAAAGCAGTTTGGGAATGGGAACTAGCTAGGAAGTTTATAAACTTATTCCGCGTAAAGTTAACAATGCACACCACTACAGACAAAAGTTTTTCATTTGCATGGAATTTAAAATGCAAAACAGTCCTACAAATTAGTAACTAGATTGTGATGTATATAGCCTAAGTAAATAACTGCTTTCTTTTATTTCGTAGCTTTTAGCTATTTGTCAACTAAACACCACCTTTACCAACAAAACCAATTTTGATTGGTCAAATGATAACTTTAAGAAACAATTATGGAGTAAAATAAAACTTGAAAACTAAATGATAGTGTAAATGTGGTCATTTTATATAGTGTCAATCACGTAATTTTTTTTAAACAAAGGCACTACGTTTACGAAATTGTCTGAAATTGAAATAGTGAATGTGTTCACAAACGTGCACGCGTCCAAAGGTGTATACAAAATAATAAAGGCTAACATATTATTTATGAGCGTATTCCTTTACATTGCAGTGATTTAAAGTGCCTGTATGATTCAGAGGGGCCTTGCTTACCTCATGCAGTTTCCCTGCAATCATTGCTTCAACTTGTCCACATGCAGTTAAGGAGGACGTTTCTACTTTCGGTTATCTAGCTTTATGAAGGAAGATAAACACTCATACAGCTAGATAACCAAAGACAGCAACTACCTCCTGTCAACACTTTTTAAATGTGGAGCATCTCATAAAGTTGACCTGATAAATGAAAACAGGGTTAATGCGCAATAAAATAAATTACAATCAAATTCCATTTAAATGACTCTTTTTATAGACCTGTAAATACTGTTAACAAGTCAAGTGTTGAAAGGACTTATGTGGTTCTGAATGTGGATTATGTGGTGAAGACATAATCCACATCCACAAATTGCGGTTTCTGTCTGGATGCGTTTCAAATTGAGCCTTTGGAGTTATTGTCAGGGTTTCCATTCATCAAACTGATTTAAACAGGATTTTGTCCCTGCCTTCCGGCCAGTAATAATCTTTTAAAATGACGATTATTAGGTCTAACCATTTCATTTGGCTCGTTAGGCCCCAACAATCACACCACATGTGTTTATGCCGCGTGCATTATAATTCAGAAACTGCAAAAGGTAAGTCCTTTTTTGCAGTTTGATTTCAGTCTAAACGCAAATAGTTTATAAAGTTAATATTATATTTTATTTAACAAGAAGGAATTTAAAGCATATCTCAGTAGTTCAGTTAATCATGAAGATGTTAAAACGTGTCTCCTGAACCCACGTTTCCCCTCACGTAAATGTGACGTCATACTGTTAAATCTATTGCTTATTAAAATTGTTGTTGTTTCTATGGCTAATGCCAATATTCATGCATGCTGTATTGTATAGAAAGACGTTTATATAAGAGGCATGTAGCCTCTAAAATATAGAGCGTGCATTATACATATAAATAGGCTACAAGAGTACTGCAATAAACAGATCATTCTTTACCAAAACACATCCCACTCATTTCAAGATCAAGTTATTAAAGGGCTAAAGAACTAAAAATGTTCCAGATATTGTAGATGCACCTGCTGAGAGTGCACAAAGTCCAGACAGTGTTCAGAGGGCCACATGCACTTACCACTGAACATGGCCTTGTCTGTCACATGGGGTCAGTTATAAGCAATGCATGTCAAATATTAGGATTATACAACCATAACCATGCATTTTAACAAATATGCATTTAAAGTCAACTTATGGACTACTGTCTATAAGAGTTCTAATTTATTGTGACCAAAACAGTGATACAAGCTGTGAGTCCATTCTTTTTAAAAAATGCACAAAGAGTAAAGCATAAATAATTGAGATAATTAAAAATCTTACTTTAAACAATTGACGTACATATTCCTCTCTGTCAGAAAGGAAGCTACGAGTGGTCGTGTGTCGGGGACAAATAGAGGTTCCCGTGCGTCTTGCGTTAAAGAACATGACGCTGAAATCTCTGAGCAGCGCAGACGCATCTCAGAAGCCAAACTCTTCCGTGCATCTCTTCAGTGATGCGTTTTCCGTTCAAAACTCGCAGTCCTTAAGTATTCAGCCATCGAACGTTACGTCTCAGCCATCCAGGGATCGGAACGGGCAGTTTAATTTCCAAGATGGGGAATTCCACCCTTGAAAAGCATGCTTACAGTGTTCATGCATGGACGTGAGAAGAGGAGATGCAAGGTTTACTTTATGAAACCTTGCACGCGATGTTCTCATTCGCTCTGTGGATCTGATGTTCTCTCTCTCCGGCTTGAGAGAGTCTAGTTTCTGACTAAATGCATCCTCCTCTGGCAGTTCTCTCCTGCAGTGACGTCACTCCAGCAGCAGGCAGCCGGGCGACCAATCACACGCGCGTGCTCCTTTTCTCCCACTCTCTCTCTCTCCCTTTTGCGCGCGCGCTTTCCCTGGTTTACTGAGTGCGCGCGCGTCAGAGTGTCGCCTATAGGTTCCAGAGTTCCTATAGTAACCTAACCTAAAATGAATTAAGTCATGCCTAGTTTCAGCATTCCCCTGCAATATTTTCCTTTTAAAATGAGTTAGAGGTTTGTGAATTTTAAGTGGTGCAACTTTGTGAAAGTAGGCTATATTTATCCTTTCAAATTTGCGCATATTTACATGCTCACGCATCTTTCTTTGACTGCACTCTTGCTCTGTTATCATGTGTCTGATTTGTTTCCAGCCCGAACCGATGACAAAATCATTGTGTGCGCAAACACACTTGTCCAATAAAGTTGATATTTGGTCTAAAAAGAAAATGCAAGAGTGTAAGTGCAACGATGCTTTAAAAATAAATCTGATAACCATTTAGGTTGTAGAGAAATATATTAATAAGGTGGATTATGGTAATGAGGGACACTTTTTGCAATTGAGACTTGTGTGCCATATTTCCATACGAACCCAAAACAATATGCTATCAAAATCGTATGCCATTATGAAATCCCCAATATGCTCCTTTATTAAATCATGAGAATTATTTCAGATACTGTAGCCTACTCAAAATGAAAATGACACATATATTAGTGATTATTGTGGCGTAAATCGTATTAGAATTTGTGGATGTTCTAATGTGGAAGAGTTTGCGCTGAAATCCTATACGGTGTTTTGGGTCGGAGAAATAGTATAACTTTTTGAAGAAAACTTGCAAAAACACTCCTGCGCGCACACATGTTTGGTTTGTTAATTTAGTAGACCTAGAGTGTTTGCTGTCTTTATCAGTTTGTCTAATAAAATAGCCTGTTCACATGTGGAATGTTAAATACAACCATATAGCCCTAACACATAAGTAATATAGCCTACAATTTAAAATAATGTATTATAGATAGCCTATGTCAGATGGCAGCACCAATAATAACCAATGAAGTAAGATTGAAGTTAATAAATAGGCTAGTAAAATAACTTGATAAAAGATTCAAAAACGATTTAAACGATTGTTATTTAACTTCTATAATCTGCACATGTTAAGACCATGGAATATGTATTTTCAAATGTGTTAAGCAAATTGTATTGATAAAACCACTTCATAACAGAAATAAGCAGTTCTTACCAGTCATGGACTCATCATGGTCAAGGATCCAATTGTCCATAGTGTCTAGTCAATTGTGTTGAATCCTTAAAACAAATAATATTGCTGCATAAGCCAAATAATTTAACAAAAATTGGCTTACATATGTGGCATTTAACTTTCTTACTACACATTTTCACTTCTGAAAAACCCTGGGACGACAAAGATCACTTCACTATTCTAAACACATTTTAAAATAGGCTACAAATAAATCACTAATATAATTTGATAACAATTTAGAACATTGTTTTATTTATAACGAATTTATATCCTTAACATTCACTTTGTCTGAATCCTAGTCTATGTCACTGACCTTTAAATGTTCTTCATTAGAGGCAGGCTACTTACTGTTTGATGATTTTTATGACCACAATTATGGAATTTAGAGAGCGCGTGTGCGGAAAATTCAGTTGGAAATGGTCATAATAACTGTTTCTTGATATCCACTGCATCTGTTTGCTCTGATTGGCCCACTGCATGCTCTTTTAAAAATAAGTTTTACATATTTGAAATACTCTCATTCCTTTTCTCTTCATCATGTGTTTTAATTAGGCCTCATCTTCTGTATGGCACATTATAGCTATTATTATTATTATTATTATTATTTTTTATTGAAGGTTCTTAAGGGTCTGGCGCTTATAGTTTCGTTTCGTTTTTTCTAAAGGAGTTTAAAAGCAATCTTCACTTTACAATTTATTAGAATTACTATAATACGAATACGCGCGCACAATTAGCTGAATGTGCGCTAATAATTAGGCCTATACTAAGTAGGCCTATGAGTGAAAAATGCATGTGTGCATTTTGTAGGGCTTAAGTGAGAATGTCCATTCTGATAGCGGATAAAATGAATGATGTTATTTTCTTGACCCCGCCACACGTTATGAAGGGCGTTTAAGTGAAGAGTCCACTCTGTTCATTCACAAAGGTCACTTGGGTTAATGTCCTGTGGCTGTGAGTGTCTCGTGCACCGCTGCATCTCTGAGTGTCACACAGAGCATCGCTTGACATTATACACCACTTTACTATGTTGATTTGAATCTCTAGAGAACTAAACGGGAGTTTAACCAGACAATGAGCCTTTAGTAGCCTAGGCTAACATCAGAAGAGCGCATTTCTATCTCGAGGTTCTTGGCTAAAGGGAATAAAAAAGAATTCCCCATCTCTGATGACCTTGGCCTTGGGTTACATTTTAAATCACAGTCTCCATGTTAACGGATAGCCTAATTTATAATAGATAGGCTAGAAATACTTTTGTGGTAGGCTGCTTGTAAAATCGTTATTAACGTCATTAATTATTATATAAGTGGACACTATTGTAAAGTGTTGCAGGCCTTTTATAACCCTGTAGCCAAGTTTCACCAACGCGTAATGAAGGACATGTAACGTGTGCAAACTACAGCTTTGACAACAGCGACCCTTAGCGGCGAGTCTTCTCATCTTCAAGCGAGTATTCAGGCGCTTCAGTTTCGGTCTAAATAAATACAAATAGAAAACACTTTTAAAGATTTTATAAAGTTGCGTGAGTTCTGTGTAGAAATCCTTATTTTCAATGTTTTTTTTAAATTATATTTGACCTTGTATGTATGCTGCGGCATTGAATTGTCACTAATTTGTGGTTTAACGTTGTTTTCCATTTTAATGACAGCGATAACCAGCCACCCCTGATAAAACAAATACAAAAATTAGAAAATGCGTAGGCTATCTAATAATTTCGACTAAAACGATATGAAGAGAATTTGTTTACAAAATGTTAGGCTATCTATTTGTTTAATACAATCTAATCTTACACTTGGTTATAGGCTACAGCGTACGGTTATGTCTATGTAGCCTATTGCTGGATTTGAAAGTTAATATTTTCTGTTTACATTGTAGCCTAATGTCAAATGATTTTTATTTAGAATGCACTAATATGCAATAATTTAGACAATTTGTTAATATAGGCTATTTAATGTCTACAACATCTTTAATAAATCTACAGAATAAATAAATAAAGCAAAAAGGCAAAAATCGAACGGATTTGTCTACTTTTGTAAACAATTTGGCTTTTTTTTTTTTTTTTTTTTTTTTACACATTTGTAAACGGTTTCTTTGTCATTCATGTATGCCTATTACTCGTGCGTGGTCAATATCCCTCTGATCGTTGACCATTCGAAAACCAAAGCATGTAATATAATCTTTGGCTACCTGGATAGTTATCAACAATCATAAAAAAAACACCACAGGCCTCAATAGCCTGGTATTTTTCAATTGATCATAGGCTTTTTGTCCGTAATGACTTGTCATGTTGCTCTTTTGATAAAACAGATTTGATTCCTCAAAATATATAAAGCACCACACATATTATACGCAGACTTTTAAATCGAAATAATTCTATTCTGTTTTCGAACACTATTTTAAGATCAACTTCCCTATGGAAAAAACGTCAAAGTGAGTGAAATTCAGTCATACCACATACAGCGGTCTAGATCAGAAAAGCTTGAAGTGTGGGCTTATACCGCCACCTGGTGGTTATTTACGCACCATCATCTTGTTATTCACCGGTTTTATAATAAATCTAAAGCAACACTTCACTTATTAAAAGGCCTAAATAAGTGCTCTAATTGAGCAATAGAACTAGAAGTAGCCTAGCAATTAGTGAACTGTACACATGTTGTAAAATAACGACCCCGGCAGGACTCGAACCTGCAATCTTCTGATTCGAAGTCAGACGCCTTATCCATTAGGCCACGAGGCCAGTGAAAAAACAATGCTAGTCACGTGTCACAGTCCAAATGATAGAACATATTCACCTTATTTTTCAGGTAAGAGTGGCTTCCAGTCAGTGTCAATCGCTTCCAGTTATTTTTAGCTGCACACAACAGCACATTATGCAGCTGGATATTGCTATTTTAAGTAGTGTCTTAATTATAAACATGCGGGTTTGTAGCGTAAACACGTTTACAGTTTACTGAACTTTATATATTCTTCTCGTCATTCCACTATTAGCGACTAATAAATCTAAAGTCTCGAAAATTCATACTTCCGTGTTGAAATTATTTTTTTCTTTTACTGTCTATGTTCGACACCGACGTTTATTTTTTGAATCAAGCATCACTTCTACCGATGGACCAGAGGAGGGCGCACACAGACAAAAGATCACTTGCTTTAAAAACAAGACGTTTGAGTCGTCAAATGAGTCTTTTTACTCAAATTCAGGTTTATGTTGCTACAAACCAACTTGGCTATTAATGGTTAAACCAGACAGAAAAATTAGTCACGATTTAAACTATCTCGCATAGTCGCTGCGTACAAAGGATACAGATGATAGGCATTGGTATATTGAGCGATTTACACATCTCTGCTGACGGCGTTACGTTTTACGCCGCTCTAACTGATTTATTTAACATTTAAAATATGCAATTACATAAACGTTCAGTATATACTGATGTATAGACTCTATCAATAAGTCAACATCATGCGGGCCAGTGGCGCAATGGATAACGCGTCTGACTACGGATCAGAAGATTCTAGGTTCGACTCCTGGCTGGCTCGATTAATCTTTTCTAAATTAATTTACAAGCACGACGTGTTTAGTCTTGCTTCTTCGTTATGATATTTTATTTATTTTTCATTTCAAATGAAATGTGGTCTGATTAAAGATGTTTTTTGTTCTGTCAATGCAACAGTTTTCATTTCACTATTTATGAAAAAAAAAACTTTTACTTTACATTCACTAAAATATTGTCCATGAGTGTCAGGAACCTGCAACAGACAGTTCCCTAAAACATGCCACCTGTAAATCGTGGTTATTCTTGGTTATGACAGCCAATCACGTTCCCTGCTGCAACCAAGTTTCGTATTATTCTTGGTTATGACAGCCAATCGCGTTCCAGGCTGCAACCAAGATTCGTATGCTATGGCCAATCGCGGCTCGTATCGCTACCATGATTCAGCCTAGTAACCAGAGTTGACTTCGAGATAAAGATGCAGAAAGCGGGCCAGGAAGGAATAAAAGTGTTCACAATAGCATTTACATTCTTCCACCGAAACTGTAAGATGATCAGGAGACCAGCAGGTGAATCAAGAATCAGTCGAATGCTTAGCCATACATTGATAACAAAAGCATTCAAACTCCACGCTATAAGTAAGTTACTTGGATTTTTGGGTGAGAGCATTCCCCTGCCAGAAGAAGCAGAGCGTTTCATAGGCCCCAGAGGAGACCGTGTCTTGAAGCCTGTTGCTGTTGGAGAGAACTGGTAGTGGTAAAGAAAGACGAAACTGTGTTAAAGTTAATACATTGAAGGACAGATTAAATACATATTGAAAGCCTATGTTTCCTAAACATTTGTCATGATTTCTGTTATTTTGACTCTGTACTCCTGTACATAATTTGAAATTAAATGAGAACAAAAATTAAATGAGCTTAAAATTTACTGAGTTTATTGGAGTGGAATACCTTTACCAGCAAACTAATAAAGTTATGCAGGACTACAAGTTGGCATTTGAAGAGTCAGAGACCACTGAGGTTGGTACAGAAGTGAAGGTTATGCTGAACTTGAGGAGTTTCAGGACATCACTGTCCCCACCTTTGACACAGAACAGACACCTGCTGCCTCTTCACAAGCATCAGTGTCTGCAGCATCATCTCCAACCACTCCTGTCACCAGCTCCATGTCATCATTGTCTGTAGTCCCTCCATCACCATTGACGTCTCCTGTCACCAGCTCCATGTCATCACTCTTTGTGGTTCCTCCATCACCAGTGACATCTCCTGTCACCAGCTCCATGTGATCACTGTCTGTGGTTCCTCCATCACCAGTGTCATCTGTCACCAGCTCCATGTCATCACTCACTGTGGTTCCTCCATCACCAGCTCCATGTCATCACTCTCTGTGGTTCCTCCATCACCAGTGACATCTCCGGTCATCAGCTCCATGTCATCACTCACTGTGGTTCCTCCATCACCAGCTCCATGTCATCACTCACTGTGGTTCCTCCATCACCAGCTCCATGTCATCACTCTCTGTGGTTCCTCCATCACCAGTTCCATGTCATCACTCTCTGTGGTTCCTCCATCACCAGTGACATCTCCGGTCATCAGCTCCATGTCATCACTCACTGTGGTTCCTCCATCACCAGCTCCATGTCATCACTTACTGTGGTTCCTCCATCACCAGCTCCATGTCATCACTCTCTGTGGTTCCTCCATCACCAGTGTCATCTGTCACCAGCTCCATGTCATCACTCACTGTGGTTCCTCCATCACCAGCTCCATGTCATCACTCACTGTGCTTCCTCCATCACCAGCTCCATGTCATCACTCACTGTGGTTCCTCCATCACCAGCTCCATGTCATCACTCTCTGTGGTTCCTCCATCACCAGTGACATCTCCGGTCATCAGCTCCATGTCATCACTCTCTGTGGTTCCTCCATCACCAGTGACATCTCCGGTCATCAGCTCCATGTCATCACTGTCTGTGGTCCTTCCATCACCAGTGACGTCTCCTGTCACCAGTTCACCACACAGTCATTGAAAGCCAGGACTCTTTCCTGGAGCACATAGCTGTAAGTTTACCAAAGTATTCATAGAGGTTTCGGTAATTGTTGTCACACTAACTCTATATGTATGTCATATTGAAATGCAAAAATACAAATTTAAACTAAATGTTTACCTTTTTCGTGTAGTCCCAGTGGACCAATTATCCACAGAAACTGGTCTTCCGACATCTGAAGAGAACACTTCACATGATGTCAGGGCCCAGTTTCTTTTTTAATGTACATTAACGTGTTTGAACATAATCTGGGTTATGTTGGCTGTGCTTTCATGTGAATATTTGCATTCATTTCTGCTATCAAAGGTTCCTAAATTATCTTTCATTTTAGGATTCTGTTGGACCTGATAATATTGAGGGGTATGGAGCCGTGCAGGACTTGGCAGAGTTTTTGGTTAGCCTCAGAGACCACCGTCTGGCCTTGACTGGAGAAGAGTGGGTCAAGATCATCACCCTATGGCAGCCATTGGGGGAGTATGACAAGAGGAAGACCATTTACTCACCACGTCACCAAACCTCCCTAAAACAGGGACGATTCAGAACCACTAAGTAGAATGTGGCACCAGGAGTGGAGAACACCAAAAGGTATCTAAATTTAGCAAACACAGGTTCTTGATTGTCTTAAAAGTTTTGTATAAAACACACAAGACAACATAACTATGCACAGATATTAAAAAATAACATCTAGACAACACAAAGCAAAACAGACAATAGAAAAGGGGGGGGGGGGATCAATAAAAATAACAGTAAGGATCACACATTGAAATTAATATTATGTATTCTGCTGTAATTTGCAGTTGTTTCGTTGGGGTTCATAGTCCTACACAGTGGCCTGACTGCAACCGAGTGGTGGAGGCCATCTTCACGAGGCTCTGTGCCCTCTACCCAAAAGTGGTGCAGTGTGACGGAGTGAGGGTGTTACGTGCTTACAAGCACATCCGAGAGTGCATCCTCACCAATGCTAAGGTGATGAGCGAGACCACCATCCAGCTCCCAGAAGTTAACGCTGCAACAGTCACACAACGGTGAGTAAATTAGCATTGGTACAGCTAAGCCTAAATCAGACATCTCAAGTCTCCCGGAAGTTCCTGAAGTAATTGACGCGGTTGACTTAATGTAGCTATGGCTGCTTTGACGGGTCTAGAAACAAATCAACAAGAGTCCAACTTCTGCTTTCTTCTCCATTATGAAAGATAAAGAGTTATTGCTCATGACATGGTTTTCAACAGACTGCAAGAATCCATAATCAGTACAACGTTCCATCTCCATAAACAGCTTTCCAACACACAAACGAACAGCTACCGTACCAGCGACGTTTTACAAAAGCAATGATACACGAGACGAGGGTGTGATCAATTGCTCTGTGATTTCAGCTGTGTCATGCTGTTGCATCATAGTAGTTGTAGAAAATCCTGCTGAAATCCGATTGGCTGATTGAGTCCTGATAAGATCACCTGTTGCCACTAACTAATCATGCTTCAGTCTCAGTTTGCTTGTATATAAGAAGCCGTCTCCTCCATTCATACATGGTCTGTGTGGAATTGTTGCGTTGTTGACAATGTAAGTTTCTTTCTGATTGTTTGTTTAAAGGATTGTGTTTGATATGATATATTGAATTCTAGTTATGTATAGTTTTACATGGTGTTATATTCATTTGAATTGTTAAAGTTGATATCAGATGTATGGTTTAAGATCTGCAGATGTGTTTGTAATCTATTAATTGTTTCTATGTTTATGTTTAGAAACCAACAATTACCATCTAAGAAATGTCTACTCCTATATGTTGAGTACAATAAACTGAGAGCAATAACTGATGACTGAATGAGTTTTAATGGACCCACCGTTCCAGTAGCAACAGCTGAATCAGCCTAAATGTCCAACTAGTTTTTACATGGTCCTTCGAGCCGGAGAGGCTGCTGGAATGGAGACTGAGGATGACTGTGTGAGACCTAAACGTTCATCTAGGATCGTAAAACCTCCAAGATGGCACCAAGATTATATGATGGCTCAGTCAAATCCTTCAATTCATCCAATTGGACAATTGTCAAACCAGCCAGAGGATTTGAGCCATTTCGTTGCCTCACAAGGAGCTTCTATTACCGCAACTCAAAATGAAGTGAAGTCTTTATCTGAGGAGATTAAACAAATGAAAGGAATGTTGTTGGATGTGGGACAAATGATGAAAGATCTGCAAAGGAAAAGAAATTCTTCATTTTCTACTAGCTCTGAATGCAGTTCTATTCAAGCATCCCCAGTTCATATCCCAATGCAAGCAAAGCAGCAAGAAGAGATGAATGCTAGAGATTCTATTGTGGATGAGTTGAGTGAATGTATGCGACAACATCAAACCAGGCCGGACAATGTGCTTTCTACACCACCAAAGATTCAGGGACAAAATACTTTGCCCCCCGCACAGTATGCGCAGCCTACTTTCCCATTAGCGACCACTAGAGAGCCATCAGAGAGACAACACCAGCAGCTTTCTGATCCACGTCTACCTAATAGGCCATCAATTCCTTTACCAGAAAACCTCAGGTCACAACCTTTAATGGATCCCATTGTAAGGGGTGACAGCTTAATCCAGCCACAACATAATGGTCCTCCATGGCTATCTTCAGTCAGTCATCAAATGAATCCCAGTTTCTATCCAAGTGATCAACAAGTAGGAAGGGATCAAAGCTTATTGCCATCTGGTCAAATGCAGGGAAATGCATTTTGTATGCCCGGTCATCCATGGATGCCTCCAAGTTGGCCAACCTACTTCCCAAGTGGAGGCTTGTTAAACCCTCCGTACCTACCTGATATCCCTTATCCAGTATTATATCCATCTCATAGCCAAAATGCTCCACTTAGTTGGGTTCCTCCTAGAGTTGCCACGTTGCCTCCTAGAGATTTATCAGTTGGATTTCCTTATACTTCTCTTGGACATTTACATCAAACTTCCTTAGAACAGCAGACAACTAGTACAGCTGTACGTCAGCAAGATAACCCTTCCATTATGTCGCCACAGAATCATTTGACACCAAGAGTTATTACTACGGCATCAGCACCTCAGGGCCAGCAAAGAGATGTGAATCAAATAACTGCATTCTCCCCAAATGGAATTCAGATGATGGTACCTGATCAGCATACGTCTATTCATTCAGCAGTGAATGTGCCCCATCCAGCTATGTCAGCTCTACTTCCTTCCAGGTCAGCCCGTATTGAGCGACTTTCATTTCCAAATTTGAAGAGTGATGACCCCCAAGAGTTTGCCATGCTGAATATGGCTTTGAAGAATTTGTTACCCTTAGAGGAAACTGAGCAATATAAGTACCATATTCTTCTGGATCATTTGAAGTTGGATGCAGCTCGACTTCTTGCCTTAGCTTATGCCCATCATTCGCAGCCTTATACCATGGCCTTAAAGGCTCTACAGAAGAGATATGGTCAACAACCCCAGCTGGTGCTCCGAGAGATTGCTACTATTAAGAACTTGCCCGCTGTACGTTCAGGTGATTCTGCTGGATTTGGCGCATTTGCTGTACGAGTTCAAGCTCTTGTGGGAATGCTTCAATCCTGGGATCATGAAGAAGGAGCAAAGGAGTTATCATGTGCATCCCATGTCCATCAGTTACTCAGTAAACTTCCAGCACATCAGGTTGCTAGTTTTGCAAGATATGCCAAAACAACCCCGACCAGACCAGTCCTATGACTTAGTGAATTTCTCAGTTTGGTTAGAAGAGGAATCAGATTGTCAGAATCTAGCAACCCAAGTGTTTGAACAACACCAAGGTATGAAGAAGTTCCAGGTAAGAGAAGGAAGGCCTACCAAGAGCCAATACCACACAGCTACTTTCCTTCATGGTGTGAGTCAAGAAGTTTATCCCACTCAAAGGAACACTGAAACTGCAAACCATGAAATTATTCAGCGACAGGGCAAGAAGGAGGGCCTTAAACCATCATGTGCATACTGTGGCAGTAAGGATCATCATCTCAGTCATTGTCCTGAATTTCAGAGCTTTGATATGGTAGCTAAACGGAAATGGATTGTTGATAACAATCGTTGTTGGAGATGTGGTTGGGCCCATAGATCATCCAAGTGTGACTTAAGAGGAAAATGTCCTTTGTGTCAGGATCGTCACTTAGGAGTATTGCATGAAGTAAATGCTCGCAAACCAGACTCTAGGATATTCTATTTGAGCCGAGCAAGTGGCCTTAACTCTGTTCTTCTGAAAATTGTGAAGGTAGTTCTGAGCCACAAAGGAAATACTCTGGAGACATATGCCATCCTAGATGATGGTTCAGAAAGATCCATGCTAATGTCTTCTGCAGCAGAGAGTTTAGGTCTTCATGGGGCGGCAGAATCATTGGTTCTTCGAACCATTCGGCAAGACACAGAGAAAATTGAAGGTGCAACGGTTTCCTTTTCCATATCTCCAGCTTCTCATAAGCAAAGTAAATACCAGATACAAGGTGCCTTTACTGCTCAAATGATTGATTTACCCGAACAGACTTATCCTGTGCAAATCTTACAGCGACGCTACCAACATCTAAGAGGCCTCCCTCTGGAGGAGTTTCAGAAAGTTAAACCTTTGTTACTAGTGGGAGCTGATCATCCTCACCTTCTTAGCCCCAAAGAGCGAGTACGTTTTGGACCACCTGGAAGTCCAGCAGCTTTGCATACTCGACTGGGATGGGCATTACAAGGACCTACTTCTTTGGGTGAAAGGACAAATCCCCCGACTCAGTGTTTCTTCCAAGCTTCTCGCTCAATGGACCAGTTGCATAACGATGTGGAGAAGTTATGGCAAGTTGACGTACTTCCTTTTTCTCCGAATCCAAAGCATGCTCTGCGTTCTAAGCAAGATAAGGATGCTATCGAGTGTCTAGACCAGAAAACAAAGCGTGAAGAAATTAATGGTATCAAAAGATATGTGACTCCTTTACTTCGTGTCAAGAATGCACCTCTCCTTAAAGCATCTCCGGAGGCAGTGATGCCAGCTTTGCGTAGAATGGAGAGACAACTAGCCAAGAATCCTGATCATGCAGCTATCTATGAGCATGAGATTCAGAAACTCATTGAAGCTGGATGTGTTAAGAAACTGGAACCAAATGAGATTGACCTCAGTGATGAATCTTGGTACATTCCTCACCATCTTGTGGAACATAATGGCAAACATCGTGTGGTATTTAATTGTTCCCATCAGTATCGAGGTGAGAGTTTGAATGCCTATTTGTTACCTGGACCGGTACTGGGCCCTTCCTTGATTGGAGTTTTACTTCGGTTTAGAGAACATCAAGTTGCTATAAGTGGAGACATCAGATCCATGTTTCATCAAGTCCGCCTCTTGTCTTCTGATTCTCCTTTGCTACGCTTCTTGTGGCGAAATATGAGAAGAAATGATTCAGCCGATGTCTACGAGTGGCAGGTTTTGCCTTTTGGTGCTACATGTAGTCCGTGTTGTGCGACCTATGTGCTCCAGAAATGTGTTCAGAGCCTTCCTGTTGAGTTTCAAGATGTGCAATCTTCTGTCATGCATTCCTTTTATGTGGATAATTGCCTACAAAGTTTTCCAACTACTAAAGAGGCTAAGGAGATGCTGATGAAATTACGTTCTTCCTTGGCTGAAGGAGGTTTTGAGATTCGGCAGTGGGCCAGTAACCATATTTCTGTGATTGACCACTTACCAACAGAAGCTCGTTCAGTAAGCACTGACTTGTGGTTAAGTCATAATTGCACCGATCCGTGCGAGGGTACTCTTGGACTCAGTTGGCATTGCTTGCAGGATACTTTGAGCTACAAGCACCGTCTAGTGGAGTATCCTGTCCTAACATTGCGGGTTGTATATCGGGTACTTGCTCGTCAGTACGACCCCCTGGGTTTGATTATTCCATTTACGACACGTGCTAAAGTTCTTCTGCAACAATTGTGGATGAAACCTAATAGAGGATGGGATAATCCAGATATCCCAGAGGGGATTAAAACAGCCTGGATGGCATGGGAAGGAGAGTTGCCAGATTTGGTCAAGATCCAAGTACCTCGATGGTATGGTCAAAAAACCCACAGGGAAGATCCAGTCATCCGAGAGCTTCACATATTCTGCGACGCATCCGAAAGGGCATATGGTTCAGTTGCCTACTTGCATATGAGAAATGGAATTGGTGAGATTTCTATATCTCTGGTCATGGCTCGTTCAAGGGTAGCACCGAAGAAGACCATTTCTATTCCTCGTTTGGAACTGTGTGCTGCTCTGACTGGGGCACAGCTAGCGAACCTGTTGCAAAAGGAACTTACCTTGGCTGTTCAAAAAGTGACACTTTGGTCTGATTCTACAACTGTGTTGACCTGGATCCAGTCCGAATCCTGTCGGTACAAGATCTTCGTGGCAAACCGCATTACGGAGATTCTTGATTATACTAGACCGGATCAGTGGAGATATGTTGACACTGCCAGTAATCCAGCAGATGACATCACTCGAGGCAAGAGACTTGCTGAATTGTCTGCAAATAGTTCTTGGTTTCAAGGACCTACCTTTCTCTATTTGCCCCATCAGCAATGGCCAAAATCTCCAGCCTTAATGACAGAGGAGGTTGGGACAGAGCTGAGAAAACCTTTGTTTTGTGGGCTTAATCAAGCACCAGTTAACTCTCCAAAGTCTAGTGAGTCTCAATTTAATACCTGGTCAGAGCTGATTGCAGCAACTGTTGAAAACCTCTCGTTGGACTTAGGAGCTGAGATCAAACCTTCTCAAACTGAAGAGCAGAAGTATATATCCTGCGTCAAGCCCAGATGGAAGATTTCCCTGAGGAATATAAGCTGCTTAAAGATGGTCATGGAGTTCCTTCGCACAGCCGTTTAGTTGGTCTGGCACCAGAGTATGATCCCGTTACAGAGCTAATAAGAGTGGGTGGACGTCTCCGTCAAAGCGAGGATTTGGATCTTGAAGTGATTTACCCAATTGTCTTAGATCCTAAGAATCATGTAACCAAACTTTTAGTTGCTAACTATGATACAACTCTGTATCATCCCGGACCACAAAGAGTATTCGCCCAGCTTCGCCGGAAATACTGGGTTCTGAGAGGGCGACAGTTAATCAAGAAAATCCAGAGATCATGCTTTGAGTGTAGGAAGTGGAAAGGTGTGCCTTCAGTTCCCAGAATGGCTGATTTACCAGTTTCAAGACTTCGCTTGTATAAGCCTCCCTTTTGGTCGACGGGTATGGATTGTTTCGGGCCTTTAACCATCAAAGTAGGTCGCCGACATGAGAAGAGGTGGGGCATTATATTTAAATGCCAGACGACCCGATGTCTTCATTTGGAACTACTTTCTAGTATGGATACTGACAGTTTCCTTATGGCCCTTCGAAGATTTGTAGCCCGTAGAGGTAGGCCCCATGAAATATTATCTGATCAAGGGACTAATTTCAAGGGAGGAGAAAGAGAGCTCCGGGAGGCATTTTCGCAGCTTAGTCCCTCCTTTCAGGAGATACTTGCCCAACAGCAAATTAAATTCTCATTTAATCCGCCATATTCCCCCCATTTTGGAGGTACTTGGGAGAGAGAGGTACGGTCTGTTAAGACGGCATTACGAGCAGTCTTGGGAATACAAGTAGTTTCAGAGGAAGTTCTGTATACAGTGCTCGTTGAAATTGAGGAGTTGCTAAACTCAAAACCTCTTGGCTATGTGTCTTCAAATCTTTCAGACCCTGATCCAATCACCCCAAATATCCTACTGATGGGGCGGCGAGATGCCTCTCTCCCCCAGGTGATGTATGCAGATTCAGAACTACTTACCCGTAGAAAGTGGAGACACAGTCAAGTCCTTGCGGATCGATTCTGGGTCAGTTTTGTCCGAGATTATCTTCCAAGTCTTCAGACTCGTCAAAAGTGGGAACTTGATGGTAATCCTATTGCTCCTTCTGCCATTGTCATGATTGTGGACCCTCAGCTTCCGCGTGGACACTGGCCTATCGGGACTGTTAGTAAGATTTTGCCAAGTCCTGATGGAAGAGTGAGAGTTGCTGAGATCTTCAGCAAAGGGAAATCTTTAATTCGTCCTGTCAGCCGTCTAATTGTTCTTTCTGAATTGACTGATACGGATCATCCAATCGTATGAATTTCCTGTAAATACAAATATGTTAACATATTTGGGGGCGGCTGTAGAAAATCCTGCTGAAATCCGATTGGCTGATTGAGTCCTGATAAGATCACCTGTTGCCACTAACTAATCATGCTTCAGTCTCAGTTTGCTTGTATATAAGAAGCCGTCTCCTCCATTCATACATGGTCTGTGTGGAATTGTTGCGTTGTTGACAATGCAAGTTTCTTTCTGATTGTTTGTTTAAAGGATTGTGTTTGATATGATATATTGAATTCTAGTTATGTATAGTTTTACATGGTGTTATATTCATTTGAATTGTTAAAGTTGATATCAGATGTATGGTTTAAGATCTGCAGATGTGTTTGTAATCTATTAATTGTTTCTATGTTTATGTTTAGAAACCAACAATTACCATCTAAGAAATGTCTACTCCTATATGTTGAGTACAATAAACTGAGAGCAATAACTGATGACTGAATGAGTTTTAATGGACCCACCGTTCCAGTAGCAACAGCTGAATCAGCCTAAATGTCCAACTAGTTTTTACAGTAGTGATCAAATAGTAGTTGATCACACCATCTTTTGTATTATTGCTTAAATGTTTATTAATATTGGTTGCTTAATGTTTTCCAGGTTCAGCAGGCTTTGCAAGTCACAGGAACAGGAGATTTTGAAGCAGGGTATTCAAGCCCCTGACTCACCCATGGCAGGACCTGAGAACCTTCCTGCGGCTATGCATAAAGGACTGACTCTATTCCGGCAATTTGGCTGAGCCTCACCTTTTTATCCTGCCACCAAACACTGCAGGGGAGACAAAACTCAAGGGGAGGTCGCAACCTCAGGCCATCTTCCCGGCTCTACCATCACATCAAGGACTTGCTGTCATTGCACCAGCACCACCTCTCTCTCTCCCTTTCATTGTAGCACCTGTGCAGCTTCCTACAGTGCCTGGTACCTCACAGGTGATGTTCTTCAACCTCCTATTACCTTCAGCTATGCCAACATCAGCTCAGACACCCAGTCAAGCGGTTCCTTATTCCACTCAGCAATACAGAAAGAGAAAACAGCACACTGGAACTGTGACAAGAAAATATGTGAGGAAGACAGACGTCGTTCTTTGCAGAAAGTGCAACAAAGAGAGAAAGACACCATCACATCTTCAGTACTTTGGCAACTGGTACTGCGAAGAGTCTGAGACTTAATCATATGGTGAATGGAGGGCTGTGCTGATGGAACAAGGTTATAGGGGAAAAAAGCCAGGAAATTACAACCCTCCAGCTTCTTAAAGGGATACTCCACTGTTTTTGGAAATAGACTCATTTCACAACTCCCTCAGAGTTAAACAGTTGAGTTTTACCATTTTCGAATCCATTCAGCCAAATTTCTGATATTTAGAAGAATATCAGTAACCAGACAGTTTCTGGTCCCATTGACTTCCATAGTAGGAAAAAATATATACTATTGAAGTCGATGGGACCAGAAACTGTCTGCTTACTGATATTCTTCTAAATATCAGAAAATTGGCTGAATGGATTCGAAAATGGTAAAACTCAACTGTTTAACTCTGAGGGAGTTGTAAAATGAGCCTATTTCCCAAAAAAGTGGACTATCCCTTTAAAATTGCCCTTTCAGCACGTTATTTTTATTTATTTATTTTATTAATGTTTGATTATAGAGCAATTCTCCAACAATGACAGCTGTCTTTAAAATGTATAACAACTAGGTGCCTTTTGATTCTTTTTTAAACATGTTTTTTAGTTTACCTTGTTATTTATGTGTGAGTTTTCTGAGATGAAAGTTCAATATTACTGATGTTCACTGGGTTTGGCGATTAACAGCTCAGGGATTGATGGGTTTCTAGTTCTCACAACAGATAGCATATCACTGTGCGGAGGTGTGTGTGTGTGTGTGTGTGTGTGTGTTTAGCGTGCACGCATGTGTGAGTAGGATGGGGAGAATGGGTGTTGTGTTTGTACCTTTATTTTTGTTTTGTCCATTTTATTTATCTTACACGTTATTTGATTACATTTGTTTAGTTTTTAGAATACGAGAGAAAGACGTGTATATTGTATCGGGAAATTTAATTCTTATTGGAGTTAAGTGAAATGTACTTGGCCCAGGGAAAGAAACTATCCAGAGATTGGTGGTCCATTGTTTTAATGGACCTGTTAGTAGCTGTCACAGGGCAACAGGTGGCTGCCTGGATGAGAAGAGTTTGAGTTATTTATGTACCTGATTATCATTACTATCATTATTAATATATATTTTAAATAATAATAGTTGAGAAGCATTTATTTTAGTTTATTTATGTTTAGTTATGCCTTAAGTTATTTATGTACCTGATTATTATTACTACTATTATTATTAATACTACCACTATTAATAATTGTTGCGATTATATTAAAAAATATATAATAAAGGTTTGGACGTTTCTGTGTTTTTTTTTCCTTCTTCCTCTTATTATTATTGTTTACCTAAATTGCTACAACAACTACAACTAAAATTATATACACATTTTAATTTCTACACATGACAGAATTATCTGGACTTTAATATCAGGATTAATGTTATTTATCTACACATTTTTCAAAAAAAGTTGTGGACGAGCGGGATTCGATCCGGCGATTTCAGGGTCTATTTCATGCAGCTTGACGTATGGGAGCCGTCCTCGCAATGGATAACACGTCTGACTACGGATCAAAAGATTCTAGGTTCGACTCCTGGCTGGCTCGGTTCAACTTTTCCAAATTCACTTAAAGGATCATAACGAAGAAGCAAGACTCTAAACACATCGCGCTTGTATTTATTTTTCATTTCAAATGAAATGTGGTCTGATTAAAGATGTTTTTGTTCTGTCAATGCAACAGTTTTTATTTCACTATTTTTGAAAAAAAAAAAGTTTATTCACTAAAATTTTGTCCACGAGTGTCAGAAACCTGCAAAAGCTCCCTAAAAAGTGCTTGAAATGTGACCAAATGCATCAAAAGTACATTTCAAAGATGAATGATGCCCAACAAAGTACAAGTAAACAATCAATTAGAACTTTTTTGCAATGAAAATGAGATTCAGTATTCTAAAAAAAAAAAAAGAGATATTTACTGTAC
Organism: Chrosomus eos; assembly: GCA_036326025.1. Lineage (NCBI taxonomy): Eukaryota > Metazoa > Chordata > Actinopteri > Cypriniformes > Leuciscidae > Chrosomus > Chrosomus eos. Next base: position 14,084,244 of record CM070818.1, on the reverse strand, counting down.
AAAGTTATTTACTACATTGGATTCTTCCGAACATCAATTATTGTTGAACTGGAATTAAGTAGTCCCGTGTTAAGGCTCGATCTCCTTGATTCTCTCCGTGGTCTTGTGAGGGGCAGGGAGGACGTCCCACTCCACAGTGTGGAATTCATACCAGGCTGAATTATTCTGTTATTTGGCAGTTCAGAAGATGCTCTCTGCCTGAGCTCCTCCATGCTGTACTGGTCCTCTGTGGGGAGAGAAGAGCGCCTCCATGTCGGAGGAAGAGGGGCATGAACCAGCTCCCGGATCTCTCCTCTTGACTTCTGAACTCTTTCCGACTCGGACTTCAGGCTTCCATCTTCAGTAACTCTGCCTTGGATCCCACATGAAAGCCGACTCTCACAATTTGGACCTGAGGAAAGGTGTAGTAAAAAAAGAAAGTAAAAATTCAGAAAATTACAAATGTGGTTCCAGACCCATATTACGTTCTTGATTCCATGAAACAAAGATTTGCAGTCCTGTTTCCAAAATGCATTGCAATGCATCACAACATGACCAAGGAGTGTCAGAAACCTGCAAACCTGGCATGTTTTTTGTCTAAGGCACCATTTTATAACTAAACAGAAGCACAAATGAGATCTTTGAACTCTGGCAGTGGCTAACGTCTTAAAATTTAAAGGGTACCTATCATGGAATTTTGAAAATTACCTTTCATGTAGTGTGTAACATAGATCTAAGTGAACGAAAACATCCTGCAAAGTTTTAAATATGAAAGTTCACCGTATACAAAGTTATTATCTCTCAAAAGTAAGAGTCGACTCTGAGTCGTTGATATGAATCGATAGACGAACGATGCATTTTCTCTAACTTTCGTACGTCACTTGTTCAAGTTATTTGAATAAGATACGCCCACTCATTGCATTAGGAGACACCAGGGAAAACATCATGTCGACGAGACGCTGCTGTGTTTTGAAGTGCGACGCAAAAGCAAACTTTTTTCATCTGCCCAGTGAGGAGCATTTGAAGACAGTGGCTACAGTTCATAACTATACCACAGAAGTATTATAGCCCGAACTTGTTCTGTGTTCGCGTCATTTTGAAGATGATTGCTTCACAAACCTAAATGCTATAAAGTATGAATTTGCAAGCCGGCTGATACTGAAGGAGGGAGGTTCAGTACCGAGTTTATTTGGATCAGCTTCCTCCTCCGAATCACAATCTGTAAGTAGGCTGTTGCTTTTATGTTTGTATCATGTTCTATAATTATTTTGTGTGTTGTGTACGCACATGCACAGCGCAGCTTCTAGCAGCTAACTTAGGTCTTCAATGTCAATTGTATTGAAATATGTGAAGTGTTTGTCGTTGTTAATGGAGTTGTCACAGGGCTCTCGAGTGTCACGCATCACGTATTGAGCGTGACAGTCACTCATTTCGGTCTTTTGTCACGCTCTCCGGCCACACATTGTATTTCTCACGCTGATAAACTATTTGTAATATATTTAATATGCCGCAGTGCCCAAAACTCACTCACTGTGGAACCGGCAGGATTCAAGCGCGTCTCCTCCAGTGTTGCCAGGTGTGTATGCCTGCACTGTTTCCGCGGGTTGTTTGTGTAGTGCACGCTGGTTGACGCGATTGTTTTATCCACTGGAACATGATTGTTATTGAGGAAACACCCGGGAACGCTATTTGAATATTTTTGGCCGTGATTGGGTTAGTTTGATGAGCAATTGGGCTGGTTTTGTTGTGCAGGCCTGGCAACCCTGGTCTCCTCTGGTGTTGTTCGTCTGGTGTTGTTAGCCAATCAGAAAATAGCACTGTTGTATCTGGGTAAGATCTAGCGCAACAACCAATGACACCCCGTCGGCTGGGTGTCTAACATATCACCACAGATTAGCGTCACGCAAAGGCGGGGTTTGGAAAAATGACTCGCTAAACGATTCATATGGGAGTCGGTGAGCAAATCAGGTAAAAATAAATGCATATTATAAGACAACAAAAGTGTTTTTTGTCATTGCATGCTTGTAAAACTGTTGTTGGGGACTCCCAGAACAATATTAGGAACATTTTAAATGCCATAATAGGTACCCTTTAAATCTGTTCCTTGCACACCGACTTCAGAAGACTTAAATATATAATCATACAAATCATATGGATAACTCCTAATTAATTATGGTATTTTGAGCTTTGATGGTATAATATGTAAAAAAAAAAAAAAAAAAAAAAAGTTGTTTTATTGAAAAAAGAAACCAATAGGCCAGAACAACAAGATTTAAAGTGCCCCTATTATGGATTTTTGAAAAGTGTGTCATGCAGTGTGTAATGTAGCTGTATGTGAATGTAAACAGTCTGCAAAGTTGTAAAGCTGAAAGTGCATCATTAATAAAGCTATTTTATCTCAAAAGAAAGAGTTGACTCTAAACCGCTAGTTTGGATTTCGAATCTATTTTTGTGAAGTTCACACATCACAACTTACTACATTTGCATAATGCCCGCCTACATTCTGCCTGGAATTGACATCTTGCTGTAGCTCGTTCGTGTGGATATCATGTCGTCAAGACGCTGTGCTTTCCGCTGTGCTCTCTGCTGTGAGAGTAAATTCGGTTTATTTTCACTTCTAAAGGATGAAGCTGTGAAGAATCAGTGGTTAAAATTCATCTTTACCACGATACCACCGGAGTGTAATCCTAAACTTTTGCTGTGTTCCCTTCATTTTACTGACAACGCCGCCTCAAATCTCGGAGTTCAACGTGGGATTTGCAAAACGCTTGCTTGCTGACACACGCTGTAAGCAGTAGACCAATCAAAACAGACTGAGCTGTCAGGCCAATCGGAGCAGAGTAGCTTGCGGAAAGGAGGGATTTAGAGATTGATTAATTCATCGAATTGTTTGAGAATCATTGAAAAATGTGGTGATGTGCAATGTATATTATGAGGAAATGAAACAGTGTTCTGACCTTTGATGCATGTAAAGCTGTTGTAGGAGACCTCCAAAACAACATTAGGAGACTTTAAAATAGCATAATAGGGGCACTTTAAAAAAGAACAAGTTTTTAGAAATATGTTTCCTTTAAGACCTAATATTTACTTTACTTCTTAGTAGTGCTGTCGAATCTATTAATCACATCAAACATAAAAGTATTTGTTTGCATAATATACTATATATGTGTGTATATATATACACTCACCTAAAGGATTATTAGGAACACCATAATACTGTTTGACCCCCTTTCACCTTCAGAACTGCCTTAATTCTATGTGGCATTGATTCAACAAGGTGCTGAAAGCATTCTTTAGAAATGCTGGCCCATATTGATAGGATAGCATCTTGCAGTTGATGGAGATTTGTGGGATGCACATCCAGGGCACGAAGCTCCCGTTCCACCACATCCCAAAGATGCTCTATTGGGTTAAGATCTGGTGACTGTGGGGGCCATTTTAGTACAGTGAACTCATTGTCATGTTCAAGAAACCAATTTGAAATGATTCGAGCTTTGTGACATGGTGCATTATCCTGCTGGAAGTAGCCATCAGAGGACGGGTACATGGTGGCCATAAAGGGATGGACATGGTCAGAAAGAATGCTCAGGTAGGCCGTGGCATTTAAACGATGCTCAATTGGAACTAAGGGGCCTAAAGTGTGCCAAGAAAACATCCCCCACACTATTACACCACCACCACCAGCCTGCACAGTGGTAACAAGCCATGATGGATCCATGTTCTCATTCTGTTTACGCCAAATTCTGACTCCATCTGATTGTCTCAACAGAAATGGAGACTCATCAGACCAGACAACATTTTTCCAGTCTTCAACTGTCCAATTTTGGTAAGCTCTTGCAAATTGTAGCCTCTTTTTCCTATTTGTAGTGGAGATGAGTGGTACCCGGTGGGGTCTTCTGCTGTTGTAGCCCTTCCGCCTCAAGGTTGTGCGTGTTGTGGCTTCACAAATGCTTTGCTGCATACCTCGGTTGTAACGAGTGGTTATTTCAGTCAAAGTTGCTCTTCTATCAGCTTGAATCAGTCGGCCCATTCTCCTCTGACCTCTAGCATCAACAAGGCATTTTCGCCCACAGGACTGCCGCAAACTGGAAGTTTTTCCCTTTTCACACCATTCTTTGTAAACCCTAGAAATGGTTGTGCGTGAAAATCCCAGTAACTGAGCAGATTGTGAAATACTCAGACCGGCCCGTCTGGCACCAACAACCATGCCACACTCAAAATTACTTAAATCACCTTTCTTTCCCATTCTGACATTCAGTTTGGAGTTCAGGAGATTGTCTTGACCAGGACCACACCCCTAAATGCATTGAAGCAACTGCCATGTGATTGGTTGATTAGATAATTGCATTAATGAGAAATTGAACAGGCGTTCCTAATAATCCTTTAGGTGAGTGTATATACACGTCTGTGTGTGTGAGAGTGTATGCATACATACACACACACACACACACTATATATATAAAATAATACACACACACGTAAACAAAGGCTTTTATGTTGGATGCGATTAATCGAGATTAATAGATTTTTTACTGAAAAAAAAAACTAATTTTATGAATACCTTTCAAAAACATGCTCTATTAATTGAACTTCTTTAAACTGCTTTTACTTGCATAATAAAAAAGGTGGGGGGAGGAGATTGTAAAAAAATAAATAAAATAAAAAAAGACATAAAATGTTGACTAAAATACTAAGCATTTAAAATACTTTTTTTTTTGCTGAAAATTAACATTGTTACCGAGCAGTTCTCACCTTTGCTTTGTTCCCCAGCATGATTTACAGGGCCACACATTTCCCTCAGTTTGATGTTCAACTCCTGATTTGCCATTTTGCAGAAGTTCAGCTCTTTGCTGAGGTTGTGGATCAAGCACTCATACTGCCGCAGTCTACCAGCCAGACCCTCATCCATTTGCTCTGGAAACACAATAAATCACCAATACTTTCACTTTATTTGCTCAAAATGCAAACCCGTGGATAGTATTGCCAGTTCAGAAATATATCTATAGCTGCTATGTTTTGCAGTTAACTATACATTAGCACTGGCTATGTACTATAACCATGGATAATAGAGCATAAAACAAGGATAAATCTAGTGAATGTTCTTGCGTCTGTGCTTATGTGGATGAAGACTGCAGTAGTCAGGACACAAACCTCGGCACTGCTGCAGCAGAAGCTGGATGTTTCTCTCGTGTTCTTTCTGCTGCTGGGTGAGTCTGCGATCCGCCTCGAGCTGCTGTCTTTCCAGAGCTGTTTCCAACCACACAAGCAAACTCTGCTGCTCCCCCACTCTCAGCTCCAGCTCAGCTAGAGCCAGCTGCAGCCTCCGTTCTTCCTCTCGAAGACACACAACCTTTTCAACACACACCAAGCATTATATCAGTCATATGCTTAGCTAAAGAATGGCAGGTCAAGCAAATAAACAAATATTTAAATTTACTTGCAAAGCGCTTTCACAATGCAAGCTGTTCCAAAATCGCACAATAACACAAGTCTTCACCTTTCCCTGATGTGTTAAACAGCTAAACTAATAAGTTGTATTAAATGGAAGCATGAATATAAAAATAATGTGAGAAAACGTGTCTACATTTGCCAAAACGGTAAATGTGACCACTCAGACTACAAGCTAATGTGTGGCTGTGATAAACCCTGATAAAGTGTTGTTATTGTTTGACAAAGAACTGGTGCTGGTCTGCCAATTGAAGCGATAATAGATCGCACCTCTTTGAATATAACTCACCATCACAAACAAGTACACTTAAGTGTCAGCCTATTACTTCATGAAGGAGGTTAATGAGAATAAACTGAGGAAACCCGGATGCCGTCTGACCTTATCGAAGTATTTACAAAGCAGAGCTCTAGTTTCCGAGCCGGACAGGTTGGAGAGTTTGGCCATCAGGTTCATCTCCCACTGGGTTAGCATGCTCCCTGACGCCCGCAACTGCCTCTGCCTCTGGGTGATCGCCTCGTTTTTGTACTCGATAGCAGCATCCAGAGCCTCAATGGCCTCGTCCAACTGGAACAGTGTTCGCTCTTCCTGATGTTTAACAGAGAACAGGGCAGCTTTAATAAATGGAATTTGCACATCATGCAAAAAAGGTTGGTTTGGAAGTTCATGCCAAAAGTTGCAGAATTCTAAACTAAAGCATAAATTTGGCTAGGATATTCTGATCCCAAAAGTCAACATTTTTAAACGTTTACAGCATTTAAGGTTGGAATACACTACTACACAACTTTTGAAAACTGAGGCATCATACTCTTGCTGACTGTAAATATATTTACAGAGAAAAACATCATACACTAAACGACTGAGGATCACAAATTACTAGATTTTCAAGTCATTCCAAACACATACAAACTCATGCAGAAACATGCACCTTGCTGCTAGGAGGCGCATGACAAAGAAAACAATATTTTCTAAGATCTGGGTAAAATATTTAACATGTTTTTATATCATTTGATTGGATGGAATCATAGTGTAAAGCTAAAAAATCTGAGTGTGCACACATGATTTCAAATGAAATGTCAATTTCGACTACCGAAATTCTGCAGACAGAATGGCTAGTGTTGACTCTTCCAGACAGCAAATTGGGGCAAAAATCTGGGGAAAAGTTTAGTGTATTAAAAGTAAAGTGTAGTGTATTCTAGCCTTAAGTTAGCTAGGACATCTTAACTCCACAACTTTAATAATTCTAAAATTATGAAGCATGCAAATGACCTGCAGAAACATGTTCTGTGTGAACTGGCCTCAGAATTCTGTTGTAAACTTTAATAATTCTAAAATTCTGAAGAATGCAAATGAGACACAGAAACATGTTCTGTGTGAGCTGGCCTCTGCATAATTTTATAATTTACAACATTATAATTCTAACAAATCTGGATGGGAATTTCGAAATTCTAACACATTCAAACAATGTTTATTGGGAAGAACTTCTAAAATTCTGAAAATCAAAGTGAATCCACCTCAGGAGAGAGCAGGTTGCCCTGTCTCAGTTTGTCGTCCAGCTCCACCCTCTGTTTGAAGAGCTGGTCCTTCTCCTGCCGGAGGTTGGAGATCTCCTGTCTGATCTGCTGAGAGTCCTGAGCACTGCCACTACGCAGAAGACCATTCCTCTCAGTGAGCTCCCGTTCCAGAGACTCGATTTGGCTCGACAAGGTCAACAGGTCTTTACTAAGAGCCTGCAGAGAAAAGAGACCATACCATCTTTTAAGAACTCATAAAGGGGTGGTTGATGGGATGGAGCAAAGCCAAAAAGTTTACACAGACCTGACTAGAGTGAAGCTTTTTGGATTCCAAGCCACTGCGTTCCAAGAGCAAGGCCTCTTTTTTGGCTAAGATCTCCTCTCTCTTGGTCAGCTCTCCTTCCAGGTCATCAAGTCCACGCCGTTGACCCAGAACCTTCTCCATTTCCTCATCAAGCCAGCGTTTCTGCTCCTCGATCTTCTGCTCAACCACAGATATTTTGAATGCAATTATTTATATATTAAATACATGGAACTGCTTCTGAAACATCAAATGATAAAATAAGTTTTGCATTCCATTACGGAACAAAAATATATGGGAATATACATTAAAATATAGTGCAATATATTACATAATACATTTCCATATATGTAAAACTAGAATTTATATTTTTCAATATACTGCAAAATATGCTAAAACATATAAAATGTTTATAAAATGAAGACAAAAATAGCATTACATGTAATATTCACAAAATTGTATCCTATATTGTGTACATATGTATATTGCACATACATGTTCCCATATAAATGTGAATGTATGTTGACACATATGAAGACTTCAGATGCAAAAGCCTCCAAGTCCATCTAAAGTTTTTGTTTAATAATACAAATTGTATCAGGCTCCTATGTATAGGTTTCTACCCAAGTAAAGGCATTTCTGAATGGGCTGAGGCTGCTGAGATTTAGTGAGTTTGAAGTGAAAGTATTTGATGAACGTATACTATGTGCGGAGAGCATATACTCAACATTATTATCTCAGTTTTGACAGCGGTGGCTTTTAGAGGCTTTTGCATTGGAGGGTCTTCATATATATATACACACACATTTACGGAATGAGTTACAACAACAGATTTCTAGTTACCAGCATGCTTTGCTTCTGACTGTTAAAAGAGAGCAAATGCTTTGATTGAAATGAAGTGTCATTTAATGTGTTTTGCTCAATATTATTTATATGGGGCGATCTGTTGGTGTTAAATGTTCTATTATTTTGGAAATTAAGAGGTTTTCTGGCATGTCTGAGATTTTGGGGTAACCATTGTGCTGAAGAGTAGAGCCCATTGTTAGGTTGACAATTGAACGAACACCAAGACTATAATTACTATATTTTAAAAGTAATGGCTGTGCACTCCTCAGCACTGTGATAGTCTCTTGGCTAAATACTTTAGTACATGCAGGTGTGCTTGTGCTTTTGTTAAAGGTTAATTTTGGTATTTAGCACTTTTTGAGTCTATTTTCTAGTTTGTTTTGGATGAACTAGAGTGGTGGACACAGAAATTTTGACGATGGGTCCTATCTCGACTTTTTGACTCTTTTAGAATCGCCTCTGAGCGCTTCAGAGTGGCTGTCTATGAGCATACACAAACATGTCCTTAAAACAACTCTTAACGTTCGTTTTCAAAACTGTGCAACTCACTGAGTGGTTAGTGGTGTTCGTTGATGTTTCAAAACAAGTAGCGTAGCGAAATACAGTTTCTGTCGTGTTTTATTTGTCATTTTGTAAAATCGCATTGATGTCTGTTGGAGGACTCATTGCTCGTTGATATTACTGCGCTACTGGAAATGGAAAGGGGTCTGTTTACAATTGGTTGTAGTCTTTTCGCTCGGTTCTCCGTCTCTCAGAAGGTCTATGCGCTAGACACCGTGTTCTGTACAGTGTGTTGTACAGCAAAGTGGTTGTGGCCATCAAGTGGTCGGGAGTGTGCTAATGCTTCCGACTCAAATATCGAGCGGACGTTTAAACGCGGTTGTGAGGTATCTGAAAAAAATAGTTCCACTATAGCAAATAACACGATTGAAATCATACATTGCGCCGATATATTTGTTTCTAATCATCAACGAACACCACTAACCACTCGGTGAGTTGCACAGTTTTGAAAACGAACGTTAAGTGTTGTTTTAAGGACATGTTTGTGCATGCCCATAGACAGCCACTCTGAACCGGTCAGAGGCGATTCTAAAAGAGTCAAAAAGTCGAGACAGGACCCATCGTCAAAATTTCTGTGTCCACCACTCTAGTTCATCCAAAACAAACTAGAAAATAGACTCAAAGTGTACCGGAATTGTCCTTTAACTAGCTTAAAATTATGAGATATTTATAATGTAAATGATTATATATCATTTACATTATATAATCATTACATATATTATATATACAAATATACTGTGTTAAACCATTTAAGATATTGATCATTCATAAATAGGGAAATATATTTTCTTTTCATAAGGGTTTACTCATCAGATGCTGCATTCAATGTATACATTTTAACTATATATTAATTCTCTAGAAATCAAATCCACAACCATGACCTTAAAAATAGCAAATGCATTGCTTCAAGGTAAATAACATTCAAAGCCTGTATCAATATCAGGCTGAGAGGGATTTGGGCAACAAAATGAACTGTTGAAACAAGCTACTGAAATATACCCTCAGCCACAAGGAAACAATAAGAAATCTTTCGAACGTCAGTCAAACTATTAAACACCATGTCTGAGTAAACAGATCTAAAAATAATATTGTATTGCTAGGTAATAGCTGTGGGAAGGGTTTGATGAAAAGAGCACGATTTCGTTTTTCTGTCTGAACCCACCTGCTGTTCCTCTAGTGATACGACCGAGCCGTTACTTCCACTTCTCCTCTGTCGCTGGAATGCAGCGATTTCCTCAGTCTTAATCCGCAGAATTTTCTGCTGCTGTTCGTTCTTTATCTCCAGCTCCTTTGAGAAAGAGAAAGACGCTGTTTGGCAAATCATTCACTATTGAAAAACAAGAATAACTGGGAGGCTGAGGTTTCTCTGTAGATTAAGTATTGTTCAGAATACAGAAACAAAAATGACTAATGCTGGCCCTTACAGAACAGAACTGGGGGAAAAAAAACACTCTAAAAAAGACCATTAAATGTGTAATCTTTGAAACACCAGCGGCACCACACAAAGAAAGGCCTGATCTGAAGTGAACAAGCATAATTTTAAATATAATATAAAAAATAGCATAATTTTAATATTTTATGTTTATATTTTATACACTACCATTTGAAAGTTTGGGTTTTTGTTCATGTCTCCAAAGTCTCCTCACCAAGGCTGCATTCATTTGATAAAAAATACAATACAAACAGGAATATTGTAAAATATTCTTTACAATTTGAATCTGTTTTAAAATGTAATTTACTCCTGTGATGGCAAAGCTGAATTTCAGCATCATTACACCAGTCTTCAGTGTCACATGATCCTTCAGAAATCATTCTAATGCTGATTTGCTGCTCAAGAAACATTTCTTATTATGACCAATGATGAATCCAAATTTTTTTGTGGAGAAACTGAAATACATTTTTTCAAGGTTCTTTGATGGATAGTTTAAAAGAACAGCATTTATTAAAATAAATCTTTGTAACATCATCAATGTTTTTACGGTCACTTCTAAAGCCAGTCACTTTATCTCTCTCTCTTTAAGAAAAGATCTTACTGAACCTCACACTTTTAAACGGTAGTCCATTTTATATTTTATGAAGAAAAACCACAGCCTCTGTCTAGAAATAATTATTTCTGCAATTCCACTGCTAGTGAACCATAAATCACACACTTCACTTTCAATTACATCTGTACTCTGGATTTCTCCCAGACTCAGTTCCCCACCTGCGCCGATAATAGACCGAACGCAACACTGAGGTCAATCGCACAGCGAGTCGGCTCACCTTGACTCTGTGCTTTCCTTTCTGCATCTCACTCTCCAGCCGTCTCTTCTGCTGGCTCTCCTCTCGCAGGCGGCGCTGCAGAAGGTCCTGCTGCTGCTTCATGTTCTGCACGTTCCTCTCCAGCTCCTGCACACGGCGCTCGCTCTGCGCAGACAGGGAGGCCAGCTGCGCAGTGTCCCGTTGCTTCTGCTTCAACACCTGAAGGCACAGCACATGTGCAGGGCTATATTTATACTGCCAGAAAGAATCACGTTTTGCATTGAATTTGTAATACAGAATATACAGAATAAGAATGATGAATCGCTGTAGCATATATAGGAACATTTCTTAATGCTTCCGTTAACTTATTCAAAGCTTCTTCAAATATGATAACTGAACCTGAATGCTGCTCTTTCAATAAATATCTGCAGTATATATGTACTATGACAGTCCTTTTGTCATTTTATATTTGGTTTCAATTTCCGAATGTTCTGAACGTAATACTTAAAGGCACACTATGTACTTTTTCACCATTAGAGGTCGCTTATTCAAAACAAAGGTGTAGCTTGATGACGCCATGATTTCACAGAATCATGGGAGTTGTCTTCAGCTACACAGTTGGTGGAGAATACGACAGGACTCGGGCAGAAATCATATTCATGGATGACCGGTAATGTATTAACGTTACTAAGGCTGTTGGAGCGATTGCTAATGAAAGACAAGTGTGACACACGGCTCGAGAGCAGTGGAGCTTTTATTATGCTGCAGACGCCGCTTTAGTTTCTTCCAGTCATGCGTATGTCGGGTAACGCAGAGCTCTTTTATCATATTAGATACATTTGAGTGCATTGAAAGTTGTTATAAAGCTACTCTGTGTGTTCGCTCGACTGCTACTACATGAGACACTTGTTGCACACTGCAGAGAGCTAGATCGATATTAGGCATGGTAAATATGGTACTCGCGCTAAATCAAGAAAACGAGATTTAAACAAAAAGACTGTGTTGAGCTGTTTAACAATGATTAGTTTTCAGTTGATGAATATATCCAAACAGTTGATCACCTGTCTAATAAAACACATAATATGTTTTAAGCATCTTTGATGTTTCCATGGATCCTACAAAATATATCCGAAAATCGAGGGTAACGCGGGTATGATGTCATTAATAGGCAACACACGTTAAAACTGCTTATTTTTCTGGATTTAAACAATCTTAGACATGAGGGATAATGTAAGTACACAAATCAACAAAATATATATCATTGTTCTAGTGGTTTTTTTAATATTTTGATCCAAAAATCTTACATAGTGTGACTTTAATGCTGTTATAAACCTTTTCGTCATTTGTGTCTTTGCTTCTCCTTTTATTATTGTTTCAGTTCATGCTGTAGAAATACTACAATTTTGATATTGTGACAACCCTAAAACCTTTTATAGAGAAACGCCACTCAAAAGAGATTTCCATAATGATGCCTTTGGGCGAGGCAAAGCTGCCAGACACAGACCTGAACTTTGCTCTGTGCAGCTGCGATTTTCCTCCTGCACTCCTGAGCTTTAGAGCGGTCAGCGGCATTACGGCTGTCCTGAAACTCCAGGTCCTGCAGCTGCTTTTGAGCCTCAGTAAGCTCCGCACGGGCCTGCTCCGCCTCGGCTTCCAGCTCAGAGATCTTACAACTGTACTGCCTGTTCATGGCCTGGGCATCCTTACCTACACAGAAATTATGACAGAACACTGAAAATGATAAACTCATAATGGACGATGGGAAAAGTTTGGGGTCTATATGATTTTGAAGACAAGGATGTGTTAAATTGAACAAAAGTGACAGTAAACAAGACATTCATAGTGTTACAAAAATATTTCTATAATATTTTATTCTATCTAATAAATGGTGTTCTTGTGATATTTCTATTCATCAAAGAATCCTGACAAATAGATATCACAGTTTCCACATAAATATTAAGCAGCAAAACAGTTCTCAACATTGATAATAATAAGAAATGTTTTTTGAGTAGCAAATCAGCATATTAGAATAATTTCTGAAGGATCATGTGACACTGAAGACTGGAGTTATGATGCTGAAAATTCAATTTACATTGAATAAATGACAATTTTAAACTCAATATAAATATTTGATAGTAAATATTTTTAAAAAGTTATTAGAAATTGTAATATTTCACAATATCCCTGCCTGGTTTTATTTTTTTCTTCAGTTTTTTATCATATAAATGTTGCCTTGGTGAACATAAGAGACTTCTTTCAAAAAATCTTACCAACACAGACCTTTGAACAGTAGTATATGTTTAAATTGAGCTGCTACTGTTGTGCCACTTTCTAATGCAAACAATGAATTTTATAGAAAATTCCATATGTTTCTTTTTGGATATCAAATCATACGTCTCATTAAAATGTGCCATCTGTTGGAGTCGTGACCTAGCGGTTCGCATACATGCTTGGATTTATTGAGTTGGGGTGTCGTCATGCAAAATAAGTGAGTTTCTAACATTTACAGACAAGACTATAACCATAAAATATCCTTTAAGCAGCTCTCAAGCACATTAAACAGCACAAGCATCTGTCACAAAATACTGGGCACATGAAACTCAATGAGTTTTTTTTAAAGCATTTAATATAACATGCTCCCACGCTTTGGACTTGTCTTGTGAATGTTTCCACTGCAGCTAAGCTCTGTGACCTCTGCCATTTTGTTTAATAGAAAAGTGTTTTTCACTGCTGTAAAGTGGTACAACTGATGAAGGTTCCTGATTGCACACAGACAGATGGTGGAATTGGTTGTTAATACTTTTTCATTATTTATTCATTAGTCATTAAACATTGTTTGGGCGCATAAAGTGCTGCAGGGATGACGTATTTCACGACGGACGGATACGTCATTATTTTTGTAGGCCAACCTAAAAGAGCTGATAGGATTTTTCCATTGGACTCTGGATTATTGCAGATAATATTGCAGGGACTGAAGTGAGTTTATGAAGTATAAGTGAGGCTTTGTATTTTGTTATACAAAATATAGTTGCATTTCATCAACTTAATAAGCTGTTTTTCTTAGTAATTAATTAGTAAATTAAGGCGAGACATGGCAGGCATATTTGTCATATTTTGCCTTGCTCTGTTCTGTGATGTGCGTTTGTGACGTCACGTAATACGCAATAACGTTGAAAAGGTCTCACAGAACAGAGTCATCACAGAACAGAGCAAGGTGAGCATTTGTGCTTAAACTTAAAAAAATTTATTTATTTTTTAAATGACCGATCGTTTCGCTAGATAAGTCCCTTATTCATCGTCTGGTATCGTTTAAAGCCCTTTGAAGCTGCATTGAAACTGTCATTTGGACCTTGAACCGTTTGGGTCCCATTGAAGTCCATTATATGGAGAAAAATCCTGGAATGTTTTCATCAAAAACCTTAATTTCTTTTCGACTGAAGAAAGAAAGACATGGACATCTTGGATGACATGGGGGTGAGTAAATTATCAGCAAAAGTTTTTTTAAAAGTGAACTAATCCTTTAAATGTAGGTAATCAACTGGAAAAAGTTGCATGGTGATATCTGCTAGATAAAAAAAAAGACCCTATTCACCTGGGGCCTGTTTCAATAAGGAGGTTCAACCAACTCTGAGTTAAAACTTGAACTCTGAGTTGACTTACCCTGAGATGGGAAACTCTGAGTTTCGGTTACAGAACAGCTGAAATGAGTAAGTTCAATCAACTCTGAGTTGACTGACTCTGAGTTAAGCGCGTGCACCACAACTATAAAAAGCCATTATCAATGGAGCGCAGATATTAAGAGTCACCATGGCAACAGCGCCAGACAAAAAGAGGTGTTGGGTGTAATTAATTACCAAGTAATCTAAATATTGTAATTTAATTAAAGGAATTACTCTTAATAATAAAATATGATGCAATTACATTAAATAGGCTACTGCATAGACTATAGACCAATTCAATATAAAACAACAGTAGATTTAACATACATTTTTAAAAGGTATATTTTTTATGTAACCTTCTCCCTCTACACACTTTGATCAATTCAAGAATAATTCATGCAATTGTATATTTTTAATTTGAAAGCATTATAAGTGCAGTTTATTGTCTCTCCTTTTATTGTTCAAGTGGTTGAGGTTGATAGGATTTAGTAATTAGTAATATGTAGACCAATACTTTCTAAAGATAGTAATTATTACATTAATCTAATTACACTGTTGAAGATGTCATTTGTAGTTAGTAATTCATAAATATTTTAGAGTAGCTACTGTTATAATATCAGAGGTGAAACTGAGAGAATGTTATTCAACCTAAAGTAGGCTACTATTACTTTGATAAAATTTTACTTAAGTACAAGTAAAAGTACCAGTCTAAAAAGTAGCTAATTTAATGTGAGTAAAAGTTGCTGAGTAACTTGTTTAACAGCGGGGGTGGGGTGTGTGTGTGTGTGTGGGGGGGGGGGGACTCTCCCATGTAGGTTTGTAACGTATGATTCTCCTCATTTTCACAGTTTCACAGTATGATAACCGTCTCAGAAAATATCACGGTTTATGGTATTAAACAATTATTAAATATATAAACTGCATTATTAAATTACGGTTATTATTATCATCAGTTAAAATGACAGTTAAATAAATTAAACATTTGTTCAATAAAACATATCTAATCAACTAATTTCAATAATTGATTATGAATTTTCAACTTATTTTGTATCATTATTAACTTATTAATATGTTTAAAAAATAATTGAGTTCTATGAAATGTTTATTCCGATTTTTTTTTTTTTTTAATGATTTAATACAAATATATTATCAAAAACGGTGGTAATAAAATTAAAGTTTAGCAAACGTTTTAATCCTTTTATTTTTTGGCAAAGTGCTGCAAAACAGATTTAGTCAATCATGGACAAACAATATATATTCTTTAAAGAATGTGTAAATACATTTTAGTATTATTGTTGGTGTTTAAACACCACTTCCTCTTTAAAAAAGGGGAGGAGACCGCAAGAAACTCTGGGTTTACGGAAGAAAACCTGCTCCCGACCAGGTTAGGTTCACAGAATAAGTTACCATGGTAACTGACTCTGAGTGTAAGTTACCTCTCTTTCAGAAACGGGCTTGACTTACCCTGCTTTCTCAGGTTTGACTTACCTCCCTTTCTGAAACCGAAAACCCAGAGTTTCCCTCATTTCAGGGTTAACATACTCAGAGTTTTCACTTAACCTCCTTTCTGAAACAGGCCCCTGTAGTGTCTCGCCTTAGACAAATTTCACTTTTACATTATTTTTGAACATATTTATGTGTCTGCAGTGTGTGCACACAACCAGCCTACTGTTTGTTATTTTCCCCATAAATCTCAAACTGAACCTCGTCAGAGCCTTTAACAGCAGCATTCAAGTAAAAAATTTATTCTTTACAAAGACACAAAGCTTTTTAATCAAGAGCAGTGCGTGATTTTATGTTTTCCTTTAGTTGTTTGTACCATATTAACAGCATATACAGCAGTAGGTACTGTATATTAAGCTGTGTCACTGATCTAATATACACATGCGTTTCTTTCAACATAACAGACTGTGTTTGTGAACTATCTGTTGTGTTTTTTACATAATCTTGAGTGTATTTGACAGTTTAAGTACAATAAGACATGAAAGAGAAATTAGTTTAATACTCACGGGACACGCCATCTGACAGGAAGCTTTGTGCGCGTGTTTCGGGTGCGCTCAGGAAACCATATATCAGAAGTTTAAATTGATATGTCAAATAAACGCATTAAAATAAAAAAAAACGTTCATGATGACGAAGAACTGCAATGCCACGTGAGCTTGGCCGCAATAGAGGTGATAATTAAAACCAAACAGATGTTTTGTTAGTTTGAGTATCCGGGCATGAGCCATAAAGGCATTTAAAGATACATGCACGAAAACAGCATGTTTTTCCTTCCACTCAAAAATGTACAACATGGCATAATAAATCATGTGTGGGGAATTTTGAGCTGAAACTTCACAGACACATTCTTTGGACTCCTAAGACTTATATTACATCTTGTAAAAAGGGGCATAATAGGTCCCCTTTAAGTAAACACAGGCAGTCGTAAAATAGAGAACTACAGAAACAAATTGAAAGCAATAGAAAAAAAAGAAATAAATCCTGTAAACGGCTGTAAATGTAAACAAATACTTTCAGGTATTTGAGTCTGTACTCTATACTACAGATACTGTAGAAAACATGCTTTATGTTATTTTAATATTGACTTTATTTTAGTACTGTTACAATAGGTTTTCCCAAAGACCTCACCCGTTTTGACCAGCTCTTTAATGAGTTCCTCCTTCATGCGGATGGTGATGGAGAGCTCTCTGATCTTCTGCTGTGCCTGCAGAAGCCCCCTTTCCGAGCAGAACTCGCCTCCAAAACCTCTCACGCTCTCCCACACAGAGCTCTCGCCGATGCTGCTGTTAGCTGGAGAATCAATCAAAACAAATCAAAGTGAACTGACTGAACAATGGAAAGAAACTACTGTGGGCCGGAGTCCGTCCTTGAAACACTGAGACCCTCAAGGCTTGTCAAATGTTTTCAAGGACGTTTAACTCACATGTGCGTCTTGTGCATTGTATGCCCAGAGGATGGCCAAGCCCAAGCGCCTGAGGCAGTGGAGCCCTGGCAGAAGATCCTTGGAGCAATGGAGCTTCTTTTTTCATCCAGGTTACATTGATAGATCTAACAAAAAAATGGCAATGCTAAATAGATTTCTAAATACAGTAGATAGCCATTTCTTCTCAATTTAAAGCAACACTATGTAACATTTTTTACCTTAAAATAATGTTTCCAAAATCTTATCAGTGGTTCATCAAGTCGTAACAGGGTGAAAGGCACTTCTGCCATCGCCTGAGGGGGTCTGTATCACTTTTACTGGCACTATGTAACTTCGGGGTTCGGGTAGTAACCCAACCACAAAAAGAACTACAAAATTCGACTGCTTTACGTCAAGCGCTACAATAGTCATTATTTAGTTTTTCTTCGTTTCTGATGTCGCAATACATCATCCTTTCATGAAATCATGTAACATACTCTACCTTGTCTGTGGACATCGTTCATTCTAAAGCCGGTGCTGGATAAACAGCGAGTGTGCATGCGACCGTAGGCTAAATTATTTACGACAGTGGCAATGGACAATTTCGTTTCCAACCAGTAGGGCGACCGAAGAGGAAAAGTTCCATGGTGTTGCTTTAAAGGGGCTATATGTAAAATTCTGAAACCCTTGTTATAAGTGACACCGGTGGCTGTTAAGTGAACTGCAGCCATCAACTTATTCCTCGTGCTCGTACCCGTACAAACGTATTGCACAAGAGACTGAAAGTGATTCAAGGCCCAGATATACTCACTGCGAAGTACTAGTTTTTTGCTTAAAAGTAAAAAGAACTCGGAAATATCTTTGCTGTGATATACTTTTAAAAAACATCCTGACACCGTCCACACTGCTGAGAACGAAGTTTAGATGAATATGTAAATATGTTCTGCGTGCTTTCCTCTAAACAAAATAAAGACACAACAAAAATAATATCAATTTGAATCAATTCATCAAATCATAGCAATTTGACTGCAACCAGCATCATGTCGAGTCCTTCACATTAAAATCAGTCTGCAGGCTTTCACAGACAACCTAAAAAGTCAAAGGTGATCTCGTTTTTAAGTTGCGATACAAGCGGTTCATACATTATCAATAAAAAAGCGATCAATACATGGAAATTCTTACACATAGCCCCTTTAACCTTCTCATCCACATTATGATTAATACCATTTTCCATACTTGCGTTTATCTCTGGTGGTTTGAACATGTCCATCGTTATCTCGGTTCACTCCTTTTCCAGAAGTTTCATAGTATGCGTTTCCATGTCCGCTGTCCCACTGGGTCTGGTCTGAAAATGAGCTGCTGTCCACTGACGGACCCATTTCAACCTAAGAAACAGTTTGCATGAAGTAAAAAAAATGTCGACCGCAAATCATTTGAATTCATATTAATGCGCTAAATCTATATATCTACAATTTCAACAAAAATAATCCCAATGAACTATATTGTTTGGCAGAAGAAAATATTTTGTTAGTATATTTAATGAACTAAAAATATTTGGAATAATAATTTTATAAATAATAATTTGGGGGTTGTTAGGGCACCAAACATACTGTAAAATATCTGATATACACACATGACTGCATTTCATTTTAATTCATATTAATGCTCCAAAAATTTGCTCACCATGCATTTATCTGATAAAAAATCCAGTAATATTATTACCACTGTTTTCTATGTTAATATATTTAAAATTGATTACTGTGGCTGTGATGCAAAGCTAAATTTGCAGCATCATTACTCAGTGTCACATGATCCTTCAGAAATCATTCTAATATGCTGATTTGCAGCTCAAGAAAGATTTCTTATTATTATCAATGTTGAAAAAGTTGTGCTACTTAATATTTTTGTGGAAATATACTTTTTTATTTAAAAAGGAATTTATTTGAAATAGATTTTTTTGGTAACAATGGAAAAACTGTTTACTGTCACACAACGAATTGAATGCGACCTTGCTAAATAAAAGTGTTAATTTCTTCACACACACAAAAAAAAAGACTTACTAATCAAACTTTTGAACAGTAGCTTTAGATCACATTAATAATCTTGACTAGGGCTGTAAAATATAAACACAAGAATGTGAAGTAAACCAAAAGTTAAAGTCACTGTAAACTTATGCGTTTCTGTTGTTTTATTCTCCTTTTGCAATTTACTATTTTTACTATTTACAATTTACTAAACAAAGAGGCAAGCGTACAATTCAGCAAGTTACTTCATCACTGCTGTTACAGATGATATATCCTCGTCACTGCCATCTGTCGTTTCGGAGAATGGCACAAACAAGGCTTAACACACAGCCGCTCATCATGGCTTATTGCTTTAATAAATAACCCTGTCTCCAGAGTCCAGACAATACATCAAATGCCAGCTTGTCATACAACAGGCTTAAAAAAATAAATATCAAAAATCGGTTTAGGGTGTATAATTGTCTGTTAAGAAATCACAGTGTTACCTTGGCAATTAGCAGAATTTGTTTGGATCAGAGAATATGTGGGTGAAGTAAAAACACAGAATTAGACGGCGTGTGTGACAACTGTTTGAAGATGTTTGTGTACTACTAACGGCTCAGCCCAGGTGGCGGCAGCTGTGTATTGTATCTTGAATTAAAATTGATGCGTGTTTGCGGCCGAGGATGCTGTGAGACAAATCAAAACATATCAATTACCTGTCTGGCGAGGCTTCTGCCCACATCACTGTCGCAGGGAGGAGTGAGGCGGCCGGAGCTGTCGGATGTCTGCAGCAGTGAGTGGATAGGAGCAGTGTGAGGTCTCTGTTTCAGGTGGAGCAGTCCCACTCCACCGGGCTGGGCTAACAGACTGTGAAGCTCTGCTATTAGATCCTGCTGCTCTTGTAGCTTATCGCTCTAGGAACGAGAGAAAACAACAAGCAGTTAAATCCTTGTGAAAATACCAAAGATGTCCCAGTACTAGTTTAAGGATTAAGTGCATTGTGACAGACAGACAGACTTGTTGATCCTGGAACGATATTCCAATCATCCAATCAAATTTGAGGAATAGGTTAACAGTTATATATCAATTCTAGGCTTATAATAGGGATGAGTTATGGGGTAGGGTTAGGACTATGTTTTTGGACAGGAATATTGTTTCAGCAAAAACAAAAGGAACATGTCTTACTTGGCAAAATTACAGTGACCAAACAAACATCCTAAAGGCAGTGTTAAATAATGTTTGGTAATTTAATGCACAGTTTATATAAAAAAAGATCATGGTTTCCACAAAAATAAGCAGCAGAAAAACTGTTTATAATAATAATAAAATGTTTCTTGAGCAGCAAATATTAGAATGATTTCTGAAGGATCATGTGACACTAAAGACTGGAGTAATGATGCTGAAAATTCAGCTTTATCATCGCAGGTATAAATTATATTTTTAAATATATTACAATAGAAAACAGTTATATTAAATTGTATTATTTCACAGCCTTGGTGAGCAGAAAAATCTTAATGACCCCAAACATTTGAACAGTAGTGTATAGTATTTTTAAATTAAAATATAAAAAAACTTTGCTAGATTTATGATGCTAATACCTTTGGAAACATCCCTGTATGTGAAAAGGGTCAATCAAGAGCAATACTTAGCCAATTACATATTTTAAAGAAGAGGATAATTATATATTTTTTTTATTTACTATAGAAACAAATACTTTTCCAAGACTTTTACGAATTTATTCATGTCCAACTCGGGAATATAGCTGGAACATAGCACAATTAAATCTTCAAATTCATTCAAAAACACAACTAAACGTGCAGAGAACTTCAACCCCCTCGCCTGTTGCTTGTATTGTTCCATGGCATCTTCCAGAGCAGCTAGAAAATCAGTGTTTTCTTGTTCTAGTTGCTGTATCTGGGCTTGCAGCTGGGAAATGTAGTCCTCGCGGTCTCCATTCCAATCCTCTTTGACATGGTCAGGATCCTTTGGCATAAATAAATCCCACTGCTGTGAGAATTACGCAGATAATCACATAGTTTACATCATGACATGCGAGCACATCTGAAATTAATGCTTGAGAAATAATGACCTGACAAGATGCATAATTGCCTTTTTATGATGAATTGTTAAATATAAAATATTCATATTTGAAAATGGATGTGCCTGCAGCCAACCTGGTTGTTCAATGCTGCCCGCCCCCTTTTCAGCGCAGTGCTGTCCTCAGTAGAGCTGCTCTCAATGCCACTGTCCAGCCCCGATGCTGAGGTCAGGCCGCTGCGTTCCTCCTCAACGGCGCAGAGCCACTCCTTCACCCGCAGGAGCTGACCTGCGTTCAGCGTTCCTTCCCCCTGCAGCTCCGTCAAAAGCCTGTAGGCCGAGTCAGTGCACGTCCGGTAGTGGGCGCTCTCTGCTTGCAGCTTTCTCACGTCCAAAAGCTCAAAGGGCCGAAGTCTCTTCTCGGGGTCGGAGCGAGTGATGATACGGGTTTCAGAGCGCTGGCGGTTTTCAAGAGCTCGTCTTAGCGCTTTGATCTGGAGTTCAAGGCCCTCGACGCGGTCAGGTTCCCCCCGGCAGTTGACTGTGGCCCGGTTCTGGATGTTACGAGCCCGCTTGGCATAGTTGAGTGTATTTAGGCTCTCGTCAAAGTCTGAGGAGGAAGGGCTTATGCAGGCTATCATGAGGGTTTTGGCGTTGCCTCCAAGAGAATCCTTTAAGATCCTGACAACAAGATGCAACGCAGATTGACATCCTCAACCTCGAAAGCCTTTAAACTACATAAAGGCGATGTTACACATGCCCTCTTTCCAAAACCCTTCCCTATAAAAAAAACACTGAGAGCATTTCAATCAGAGATAGAGAAGGTGAGCAGCAACGTGTGATCTCAGTGCGGTCAGCTGTAAAATAGGATTCTCTCACTACAAACTACCGTGTATAACTTTATACCGTTACACACTTTAGTCGTAAAACTACAATTTTTTTTTTTTAAAGAAGTCTCTTATGCTCACCAAGGCTTCATTTATTTGATCAAATACAATACAGTAAAAATACTATCGATTTTTTTAAACAACTTTTATTAACATTATCAGAATTATTATTAACATTTTATATTTAAAATGTCATATATTCCATATATAACATATCATACATAACATTATCATCATTAACAATAACATTATATTCCTGTGATGTCAAAGCTGAATTTTCAGCATCATTAGTCCAGTCTTCAGTGTATTATAAACAGTTGTGCTGTTTAATATTTTTGTGGAATCGTGATCATTTATTTTCATGGTTTCTTTGATGAACAAAAGGTTCAAAAGTGCAGCGTTTATTTGAAATTGAGATCTTTTATTAAATATTTTCTTTAATTATGTCTTTCACTATTCCTTAGTTTAATGCATCCTTGTGGGAAAAAAGTATTACTTTTTAAAAAAAACAACAATAACTTGCATTTTAAAATATATTAAATAAGAAAACAGTTATAAATGCAGCCTTGGGGAAAAAAATCTTACTGACTAAATTTTGAACAGCAGTATGTCACAATCTAAATTTTGACATTTTCTAAACAAAAAAAAAAAGTCAGTGGTGCTTAGTTTTAGAGACCTATGTATACTTTCAAGGATAATTCAGGTATTTAGCACTTTGAGCCTATTTCCTAGTTTGTAAGAAATTTTGACGATGGGTCAAAATTGACTATGTTAGAATCGCCTTTTTGACTATTTTAGAATCGCCTCTGACAGCTTCAGAGTGGCTGTCTATGGGCATGCACAAACATGTCCTTAAAACAACCCTTAACATTCGTTTTCAAAACTGTGCAACTCACAGAGTGGTTAGTTGTGTTCGTTGATGTTCCAAAACAAGTAGCGTAGCGAAACACAGTTTCTGTCGTGTTTTATTGCACGTTGAAAAAACACATTTTTGTCTTATCCCAAACTTTAAAAGTAAGCAATAGTAATAGTGATTCTGGCATTAGCAAACACTACTATTAGCATAAAATGATTTGTACCTGGTGATTTTGGAATCCCTGTATGGAATATGGGTGCCTTTTCTTTTGGGGTCCCCAAGCGCTCCAATGACATTTCCGAGAGCGAGAAGTCCACTGTTGATCTGAATGCTCTCCTTGAGCCGTTCACCGGTGTTGCCGGTTTTGAGGATTCGCTCTGATCCAGCCAGGTCCACAAAATGGAATTTGGAAGAGAGGATCTGCACAGTCCCGGATGCTGCTCGAGAACCTCCACGCCTCTGTTCCATGAGCACCGTGAAGATGGTGTGAGAGCGACTGGAGTGGGGGTTCATCTGGGTGGCCCCTGTATGACGGGCCGTCTTTCCTGACTCTAAAAGACTCAGCACCTCATCAAGTCCCTCCACTTCACATTCCTTCACACCACAAAGCACTGTGGAAATACACAAAAGATGCCTTTATTTTTCTGAACATTCACGTATTGCTGAAAAACACTTCAGAAATCTAAAATGTCCTGATTAGTCGACTAGTCTAAATGGGAGGTTTTGAAGAGTCACAACACAAAACACTAAAGTTGTGTCCCAAATGACACACAATGCACTATGTACTTATGCACTATTTACTCAACAGTGTAGTGTAAGCACTTTATAAGGTTATTTTGTCATAGCCCCTCCCCCTCCGGTACGTAATTAAAGCTGCGACAGTCGAGTGCATTTAGGGTCCAACATTCCACACTCGTTTAAATAAACGCATCATCCGGGTATTTAAAGTACACTTTTACTTTTTGGAATTTTCAGTGTGAACAAATTACTCGCACTATTTCTACTACAAAATGGCATGGAATAGTGCATAACTACACAAACCGGGACGCACCTTAAGGGATAGTTCACCCCAAAAATTTACATTTTGTCATTTACTCACCCTCAAGTTGCTTCAAACCTGTATGAGTTTCTTTCTTTCTTTCGGTAACCAGACAGTTGACGGTAGCCATTGACTTCCATAGTAGGAAAATAAATACTATGGAAGTCAATGGCTAACATCAACTGTCTGGTTACCGACATTCTTCAAAATATCTTCTTTTGTGTTCAATAGAGGAAAGAAACTCATACAGGTTTGGAACAACAACAGGGTGAGTAAATGATGATAAAATTTTAATTTTTTGGGTGAACTATACCTTTAAGTAACAGAAACAGAAAATTAAGCATTTTAACAAAGAAGCATACCAAAAGTAAATAATAATAAACAGATGTTCTCTTTTTTTTTGAGGGGTCTTTGTCGACTTATGGGCAGCTGACATGATTTCAAGTTTTATGTGCAGTGTGACATGCTATAATTAATCTATATACATATATACATATACATACATATATATATATATATATATATATATATATATATATATATATATATATATATATATATATAGAAAAAGAACATCTTAGAAATGTTACAGAAATATAATATTTATAAATATACATTTTAAACAATAATTCTTGAATTATTATTTATGGAGGTTATTTTTTTTATTTAAAAAAATGTTTTACTAGCTTTACAGGGAACCCACAAAGTAGTTGATTTTGAGAATGTGTGTATACTAGCATTCAAAAGTTTGGGCTCAGTCAATTTTTACAGTTTATAAATGCATTATATTGATCAAAAGTGATAGTAAATATATTTTAATGGTACAAAAATTTTCTATTTCAAATGTTCTTTTGAACTTTCTATTTATGAAATACTCATATAATAAAACCATTTTCAACATTGATAATAATAGGAAATGCTTCTTGAGCAGCAAATCAGCATATTTGTGAAAGATCATGTAACACTTGGACTGGAGAAAAGGCTGTTGAAAATTCAGATTTGTCAGTATTATTTTCTTTACTGTATTTTTGGTCAAATAAATGCAGCATTGGTGAGCATAAAAGACTTAAAAAAAAAAGACTTAACAAAGCCCAATTTTTGAATGGTAATCTAGTTTTGCACATCCCTACTAATTCCACTTCTTGCATCAGTTTTCCTTGCAAACTTACCTATGTTGCCCTTTTCATCCTCTCGAATATGTATGTCTTTACTGGCCGTCTCAACTTCCAAAAGGTCTCTGAAGACCTCTTTGTAAACCTCCATGTACGACACTCGGACAGAGAAGTCAACGAGGTCATTCTCATCCAGCAGTTTGAAGATCTCAGCCACAGCTCTGGGAATGATGCCCTGCTCGTCATCCCTAAAAGCAGCTGCGGCCAAAAAACCAACAGAAGGTTAATGAATAACTCTAAGAGACAAAATGCTAAAACGCAAGATCTCAGATTGCCAGTGGAGCGGTGGCAACTGAACCGGGGGAGGTGTTGCTGGCAGCACGAACGTGCAAACTCGTGGAAGCATTTCAACAAGACAGACAAAGCCTTAATGTGGATCATGTCTGGTCTAGATGAAGCACATTTATAATAATATGCTGTAAGGAATTGAACTTAGGCATGCTTTTGATCTGTTTACTCAACACATTAGCTGTCACGATATTCAATATACCTCAATAAAATAAAAACATAGCACTTATATATTGATGAATTTTACATCATTAACACTATTATTTTACTGTTTATTAATGTGAAGCCGCTTTGAAACAATCTGTACAAGCACTATGTCAATAAATGTGACTTGACTTCCATATAAAAGACTTACAAATGTTGGCTTCTCCAATGGTGTGGGTTTTGCCCGAGCCGGTCTGCCCATAGGCAAAAACCGTGGCATTGAAACCATTAAAGAAGGCCTCGATTAGAGGTTGAACGCAGTCTTTGTACACAACCTCCTGTGTAGAGCTATCCTCAAACACAAAGTCACAGTGGAAGTGGCGTCCATTGCCCAGGGTGACCCTCTTCTCTTCTGGATCTGCAGTGATGCAACTCTCATGGTTGTGCAAAACCTCTTTGGGAAGCAGGGGACGCACCCGGACGGCCACCTGTACAGCGGTCTCCTCTACCTTACTTTGGCCAACTCCTTTGGGAGACATTTCTGAGATAATTAGCAGACCCTCATTACTTCTGTGGGGCTGTGATACCGCTTCCTTTGGGCACTGAATTAAATAAGAAATATGGATTAACAGAGTAAAGGGCAAAACATCTTTGACAAAGACCTTTCAACTAACCTCTAGGTCAATAATATAATAATAGGGTCATTCCATGCCAACTCAAATTTTTTATTTTGTAATTTTTTTCTGAAGAAAGACTAACATAAATAGTGATGATAAAAGGCAAAATATTAAATATCATATACAAAAATTGGAGTAATTCACTATTTTGTAGAGGGGGGTTGGGGGTCGTCAGCATTTCCACCTAAAATTTAAAGCCAAGTTACAGAGAGTACAAATTATGTAAGAAAGATGGCAGCAA
Organism: Chrosomus eos; assembly: GCA_036326025.1. Classification (NCBI taxonomy): domain Eukaryota; kingdom Metazoa; phylum Chordata; class Actinopteri; order Cypriniformes; family Leuciscidae; genus Chrosomus; species Chrosomus eos. The sequence continues at coordinate 14,057,445 of CM070818.1, read as the reverse complement.
CATTATTTTATTTTTACACAGAGATTAGTAGGTCTATTATTATTTAGACTTTAGCTACTTTGTAGCATTAAATACCAATTGAGACCCAAAGCTGGCATGTCTGTAATTTAAAAAGTAATAGAAGATTTCTCAATATGTTTTTAGATTCTGGTTCTTAACAAACTTTGATTTTTGGTATCCTATTTTTTAAGGCTCTGCATGGCTCAATGTATGGCTACATTTTCAGTGGTCAAAAAACAATTGTAACTTATGAAGTATTAAAGATAACCCAAGTTAATAGACCTAGGTGTTATGCCTCTTAAGGCATTGTTGTTGCTCTCCCCAGGTCTATTAACTCTTAGTAGCACCAGAAACAGTTGAAATGAACAAAATCCCTTCTTCCAGATTTCACTGAAACTGATTCAAATATAGAATCATATGATTAAACTATCGAGAGCAAGTTAATGTGCCTCAACTTGACCACTTCAGTATTTTTGGCACTGAAATATTGTTAAAATTGGTAAGATTTTCAATGCAATTATTTTGATAGAAGTAAAGAAGATACATTACTATTAACATTATTTGTTCATCAGACATTCATATTTCAATACAATGAGTATCAGCTGTTTGAAAGTTGCCCATACTTGGTTTTCGACCATTGAAAATTGCAAAAGTTCAACAATTTGGAAATCGAGCTGCATTGAGATCCTTAGGCCTATATCTCTGGCAATGTACCATATATCAAACAGGGTCTTAAAAAAAGGAAGATACCAAAAGAAAAATTAGTTGAGAACCAGAATCTTAAAGGATATCTTTAACACCTCTAGAGTTATAGACAAGCAAACTTTGGAAAAATAATATTTTGGTACTCATAGTGGTATGTTCTAATCTAAGCAATTGTTTTCATAAAAGTAAACAAGATACATTTCTAGTTTATTAATATTATTTAAGACATTCCTCTTCAGCTGTATGCAAAGTGAACCACATTTTGGTTTATTGACCACTGAACAATTTACTCATGGAGCCACATCACGATCCCAATATCTCTGGAATTGAAACATGTAAGCCCTTTACAATTAAGATACTAACAGAAAGATTTGTCAAGAAATAATATAGGATATTAAGATATAATTAATATATGAGTTACAGGCATGCAAACTTTAGGGTGGGGGAGTCTCCATTGGCATGAATTGAAAGGATTGCTAAAGAAGAACACAGAATTTACTAATCTCAACCTCTTTATTTATAAAAATACACAAAGTCATTTTCTCCCACTAATTTGTGAAAACTGTCATTTTGACCTCCTCTACAAAATAGTAGATTAAATATACTAAACTTAAATATACTAAATATACTGTGACTTTTAGCCTAATATTTTGGCTGTCATCAATATAAATGTTTGTCTTTCTTGGTTGATTTGACATGGAATGATAAAATATTTTTTATTTTTAGATTGTTCTAGATCACTTTAAATGAACTACAATTTATAAATGTATAAATGAACAGAAAATGAACAGAAAATAAACAGATTGATTGAATATACATGTCCGTTTTATGAACTCATAAGCATATGCTTGGGGTGGGGGTTATTTGTCAAAATATATTATATGTCAACTACTCTTTATAAACATATCTGGGATCTAATTATTTAAAATGCATATCAAACAAGCAATATTTAACAAAAACATATTCGAATTTTGAGAAAATGCAAACAAACATTAACAGGACATGGTTTAGCTGATGGAATGGTATTTGCTTACGTATAATTTAGTAAGGTTTTGTTAAAGAGCATCTTTTGTAATTAAAGTAACATACTGATATGTTAAACCAATTATAAAAAACAACTATGCAGACAATCACAATCTATGAAACAACAATCACTAACTCTGATCAATTAAAACAACTAAAAGACAAACAATCATGAAATGATCACAATCTACATACGAAACAATAAACCATAAACAAACAACTTTCAGTGTTCGAATCCCAAACTAGTTTTGAGAAAAGTCTCATTTGAATCGAAACAAAATCCTGCAACAGCAAATTAAAGTATTTCCTAACACATTTCCAGCACAACACATTACAACAATGACGAGATATCTCAGCGAGCTCATAACTATGCAGAGGAATGTGTTTAACATTTTTTTCCCTAAAATCAGATTAGCCTAGCCGCTAGCAAATGTATTCAAAGTTAAAATCTCTTTAACACACACAGCACACACTGAAAACAAAGCTCAAAACACGCACGCGTGGATTTTCCTACAACATAGCCAATAGCGCGTGCACGCACGCAAGCTGATATTGTTATGTAAAGTTTTTAGTGGTTTTTCATAACTTTCTAACTTACTGTTGTTTCCGAGTCCATCAATCTGAGTCCTCAGGGCACATCCCATTCCTATTCCCAGAGCCCATTCCCTGGATCCAGACCAGCCCATGACGAGCGAAGTGGATGCAGTGATGTCATTCAGTCGGCTCCCCAAATGCCTGAGTAAAATCGGACTTGCAGCGGTTCTTTGTTTAGTTTTGGTTGTTGTGTGATATTTTGATAGGCTAAAGCTAACTAGAGAAATTATCTTTATCATGAAACATATAAAACGAAACCTTTATGTTTCACAAACAAGTGAAAAGTAGCCTACCATTGTGTTTGTATTTGTAATAAAAAACTATATTAAATTAGGGCCTAAATGATTTTGTTTGTAATCAGCCTGTAACCTTTGACTTATATGGGATAGTGGGGCTAGTTGTCACAGTTTAGCCTAGTCTGTTTATATTTGAAAGTCAGTTTTGTCAGAGGCACGAACCTTAAAACCAAAGAGTCTTGATTACGAAAAAACATTACTGTGGAGGTATAAAATATCTATAAAAACAATCCATTGAACACATATTTCCCACACTATATGGGGTGAGGGTAAGTTGTAAACTGTCCTCAGCCAAATTGAAAGCGTAAAATAATTTATGTAAAAGGTAACATAAAATAATATTGTTTTCTCCAGCAAATATGTATGTAGGCCTAATTACTTACATGTATATATAGCCTAACATTTAGAATGTAACTGCCTTTCTCTGAAAAATACTCTTGCCCTGGATTCAGCCTTTCATTTAAAATCTGTCTTGATTATGTAGGCTAGTTAACTCTAAATCTATGCAAATGTGATTTTATTTTTTTCACCCAATTAGAAACCAATCAATTAAAAATAGAAAAAATAGTTAATTAGACAGAATTCACAGAAATAAGACGACTAATTTAAGAGGGTTTTGAACAGTGAGCAAAAACACATTATTTTTGTAATTAGACTTTTTGCTTTACTTGTTATTCGTGACAACTAGTTCCACTGTTTATGTTAGGAAATTAACCTCATAACTGTTATATTCAATAGCAATAAAAAAAGAACAATCCATTTTATTTGCATGTATTTGTTTTTATTAGTCATTAAAAATGGGTAAAAAAGAGACAGATTTTTTCCTTTTATTGATTTATTTGGAAAACAGCACACTGTACACACGATAAGAGTGAGTGGACTACAGTATAGTGGATATCACATTTTGTAAAGTAAAAACAGTAATTAGGACGCCAGTTTTTACAAATGTTCTTCTGAATGGAACAGAATAAATGTAGTATTTTTAACCTCGTGCCTCTTATAGGCACAATGCCAGCATCACTGATCAATGTCATCTTTGCAGCTGGAAAGTGATGATCTGTCAGTCGGAGGCAGATGAAGTTCACGGTGAGTGGATTCTGGTCACTGAGGCAGACTGTGACTTGTTGTCAGTACTGGTGAACTTCACAACAACAAAATCACTAGTCTTCCATGGTGACCAAAATATGAGAATGTGAAATACAGCAGAATTAATGTGATTACAATATGTGCATGCATTTGTTGGTTACTCTCAGTTTAATTCGATGTCAAATGTTGACTTGTCATTGGAACAAAAACATAAGAATTCAAATAAAGCTTTTAATGACAGTAGTTGCAATTTATAAGGATGAATACTATGATTAACAAATACTATATAAATAAATAGTACCAGAACAGTTAATCGTGGATTTGAAACATTTCAGATTCAAAGAAGAAGAAAGAAAAAAAGCCAGAAAGCCAATAAAACCCTCGTTTAATATAAAGTGACTTGAAGACACGTTCAGAAATAATGTCTGGAGTTAATAATGTCAAGCCATTGAATCCCCATGCCCTTTCCAGACGCAGTCTCTGCTGTCCATATCCGTCTTTATATCCACAGGTTATCAACTGACTCCTCATTACTCAAGCCTCTTACACTGATCCTTTATTACATTTCAATGTTGGCTACCAGTTTAAATGTGGATGCACAGGACCTGCCCTCATAAAACATTCACTGCCTCTCTCTAAACAATTATGCTGAATAACTTTGACTTGCCTGGAGGTTTTTAAAAAAAAAAAATGCTCTATGGAGGAACACCATCCATTTGTACAGAACATTGTACATACTGTATCGCACTGGGATGACACACAGTCTGTCATAATAGTCGAGATTGTAACCAAAGACAGATCCTTTTAAACCATTCTGCACATCCGCATGCATTCAGGCATTTACTAAAGGTCTCGCCTCATGAAAAAGGTCTCTTTTACTGCGGGCTATCCAATCAACCTCTTGGCGGATATAATGGTTGAATAGTAATGGATTATTAAAATCTTAAGAAATCATGTTCTCTAGTTGCAAAGAGGGTCTTACATTTTGTACAATTTCCACTGAAGCATTTTGGGTAAAAGTGGGTGTATGGTTAGTGTGTCCTTGTGTGGTTTGAATGGACGCAAATGGTCATAATAATCACTTGTGCAACTTGCTTGACTTGCCACTCACGAACCATTTTCACATCCACTCTGAAACGAGGGGGCAAAAATGCGAACAACAGAAATATTGTTCTGAGAAATTGTGCCCACTGTTGAAATAAACAACCGGACTACACTTTCCAAAAGAAGAACCTAATTAGTCAGTTTTGTGGGGAGAATACAACTCTCTATAGCCACTTATGTTCCGGTGACTGACGGATGTAAGAATAGGGAGGACATTACACAGATCATATTTTTCAGAGAATTTCCGATGCTGTGCAAGATGATTTTTTTTATATAGTTACCATTTGATTTGTATTGTATTTTCGTGATATAAAAAGATGCAACATGAATATGGGGAAACATTTTATATTAATTTGAATTACATGAATTGAATTAAAATTAATTTGCCTATTAAACATGCACTGTATAAAGTGGTCACATGCATTTGTTACCTTAAAGAGCTGTTTTATTTACTTGATTTAACCCATATAAATTAATTTTGTTGGTATAAATTAATGTATTTAGGTTAATTCAGCAATATAACTTTTTTAATTAAATGTATTATTTTTTAAGTTTTTCTTAGATGTGAACTGAATTCTACACATTTTCTATGAAAATTCTACACATTTTCTATGAAAATTCTACAAATTTTCTACACAAATTCAACACATTTCTACACAAATTCTACACAAAGGCATTTGGCTCAGATAAATAACAACACCAATCCTATGTCTGTAAGGTGAAGCAGTATTCTCTGTCTGCAGTAATTTAATTATAATGCCTCATCAAGCAAGCTTGTTACTCACAGAGTGCGACAGGAAGGTCTAATATTCATTTTTATTCATATTAATTTGATTAATTTCCTCATCCTAAGCGCTGAACTGAAATGCCTTGCAAAAAATAAGACATTTTTCTATTCTTTTCCCCCCCTGCCCCCGGCTGTTCCTTCACAAACAGAGAAACACTCAGATATACACATGGCTGTAAGGTGTTGTTTGGTTATTTGTTTTAACAGAAGGTTATCAGAGCTCTACAGGGAAACTAATCAGATGCTGATCATGCAATAAAACCTCATTTAGTCAATTAGAGTGGACATAATAAGAACAAACATCTAGATACCCTTGTTGGCATAAAGCTGCCCATCATAAACAAGTTTACTACGGTCATTTAAATGCTATTCTTCTGTGTTTGTAATGTTATGGATGCAAACAACACAGATTAAATAAAAGAAAAGCATTTTTATATTCTCAAACATATTGTTTGTCATAATGCCGGTAAATAAATGTTAAGGCCCATTCACACCGACTATAACGATAACAAAAATATATTGTTCTAGAAATTGTTCTAAATATAGCCTAAAAGAATAGCAGAGTCCACACCACAACTATAACGATAGCGACACAGAAACAATATCGTTGGAATCATTTTCAGAACAGCGGATGAAAGATAAAAAACATCGACAGCCAATCATAATCCATTCCGCTGTAAAAGCTTGAGCATTTAAAGTGGTAGACAAGAAGCTGAGGCGTACACTTAGAAGAAACGAGTGTTATCGTTCACTGGTGTGGACGCTAATATCGTAATCGTCCTTCCTGTAAACGGGCCTTTAATGTGCTTATCAAATGTCCCATGTAACCATCTACTCTGAAAATGATAATTTTATATCATATGGACTGATTTTTTTAAATACACTCCGAGTCTCCGACACAAACAAATGAGAAATCACATTTGAAGTCGGATATCATTTCGTTATTTTGATAAATCATACACGGTTATTAGCCTTCCCAGTTACCATACCTGAACAGATCCTGTGAATGTTCATAAATGGGAAATATTGAGGATAAGATCACTGTTTAACTACTAAACTTTAATATTTATCATGCAATTCTTATTTTAACAGTATTCATACATAAAAACATTATATATTTGGTTATGCTTTCTACAAACAGATTTGAATTGCATACAATCATTCCAAATATATCATGTATCAAAAGATGTCTATAAAAGCAAAAAGAACATGCTGTGTTCTTCCTCAGCATCTGTTTCATGGCAATTATTTCGTTCGACTGAATTACAACACAGCAATGTACGTATGTTTCAGCTTTGTATCTCATGATTTCCCCCCGGTGAATTCTACAAACGCACTGGTTTTCGAGTCGTACTGCATGAGTCATATTTTATACCTTCATCTGATTGAGGAGAGGTGGGAACGGTTCTCCTCATCCGGGTGTCACGTTTGCTACAAGACTGGAGTGGAGCAGGGAGTTCTTATGACATGGGTCCTCATTAAGGCCGCTTGCTGTGTAACACGCCAGATCTGACCCTGGAATAAACCCTGTGACACCAGCATGATCACATTATATGACAATTTTGTGAGTTAACCTTATTTAGCATTCTAACCCTGCTCATCTAGCATAGTTTTTCATTTGCCTTTAACACTGAGATGAAACTCAAGAAGGCGCATTTCAGACATGGCAGTAAAGTGACCGGTCCATCATTTGTCTTCAGATTACAAACGTCACCAAAATTTAGCCTATACACTCTTAGAAAAAAGAAATGGTTCAATTGGTTCTATATAGACAGGGTTATTAACTCAATTTTAAAAATGTCTTAAATAATTGCATACTATTATGTTTAAAAGGTTATTCTAATGACAAAGTATATTTACAAGCATTAATAAAATTGAATGATATAAAACTAAAACATAAAACTAAATCTAATCCCATTATGTGAACCCCTAAAAAGTTCTAAATGAAGCGCCTAACAGAAACCTTTAAAGGGATAGTTCGCCCAAAAATGAAAATTCTGTCATCTTTTACCCACCCTCAAGTTGTTCAAAACCTGTATGAGTTTCTTTATTCTGTTGAACACAAAAAAATATATTTTAAAGAATGTAGGTAACCAGAGAGTTGACGGTAGCCACTGACTTTCTTAGATTTTTATTTATGGAAGTCAATGACGATCAACTGTTTGATTACCAACATTCTTTAAAATATCTTATTTTGTGTTCAACACAACATGTTTGGAACAATTTGAGGGTAAGTGTCATCCCTTTTTGAATTTTCATTTTTGGGTGAACTATCCCTTTAAGGTTCTATACCTTTTAATGATGATTTACTTGGAATGTCGCCATTTTAATCCAATTACAGATACTAGTGCAAGAACCAAGGACTTATAGCGTTCATTACATGCCCTTGTAAGCATGACATGTTTTTTATTACAAAAGAAGTCAGTATACTGCTATCAGCACCTGGGGTCTATGAAACACTAGATCAAATAGTGTCCTTGCTCCCTGCTGCCTGTAGGGACTACGGCAAGCTTGGGTTCTCCTACAGGCCTGATTGTAATGGCACATCAAATGTGTCCCTGTTTGTGCACATTCTATCAAGTTTTGATCTTTTTTTTTTCTAAGGCCATGTGGGGCTTCAAAAGGCCTGCTCCTTCAAAAGCAGGTACTCTTCAAAGTTGTGTGTACATTCATGCCAATATGTGAACCCACCTATTTTCTAATCACTTATCTGTCCAGTTGTTGCCATGCTGGCTGAATTGCATGCAAAAAATATACAGCACAACATGATGTGGTGATAACAGGGTACACATAGCGATGTCATACGATTATTTGAATCGATTTGCATGGGTAAAAATAGATTTTCAACAAAGAAATATAAGTAAAATATTGCTGTATAAGCTTGAATATTTGACAAATTTGCAAGCTATGATAACAGCCTGACATATTTTGTGTTGTTTAAATGGAACAGTGCAATCAAATCTGAACAGGTGATTTGCATGACAGACATTTTAAAAAATCGTATAAATTAGAAAACGTTGATTTTTTTTAAATTGCATATTTATAGGTTGTTATTAGGTTTGATGTATTATTGGAAATTGACCTTGAGTCCAGTTATAGAGCCCACTGCCATAACTGTTCAGAAATATAACTCAGATTCTCCCAGTTTAAATATCCAACAAATTAAAAATTACTAAGGGGCCTTCAAAAGCAAAACTGGCATTTTTATCCTAGAGCTCAGAAATAAAGCAAAATCCAGTTTCAAATGATGCTGTTCATGCACAAAGTCTGTACACAAAAACTAGGCTATACAACGCAACGGGGAAAATGAAGAAATAATCGTATGCAAATGATTGCAAATCATCAAAATCAAAACACTAGCACAAGTAAATAATAATAATAATAATTTCAAAATAAAATCTAGGTTGTATCTTATAAATACACAAAAGGACAGAATCACTCAATATGTGCAATGGGAGTAAACAGGCGTTGACAGGATGAAAATAAACGTGGAAATCTTAAACACTCATTTGTAATCAACAGGTCTAAAAGACTCAAACCGTTACATTGAGAAGTTACCAAAATGAAAGAGGAAAATAAAATAAAAAACAGGAAGAAGAAGAAATAACATTGAGCCTTAGCTTTCGATTTAGTCCCCCCCGTGCCGTGAAATATTCCAGTTTCTCCTGACAACATTCACAGAAAAGAAAATAACAATAATCAACCCTGAAAAAATGAAATTAACGATTGAAGCTACCTGTTGCTTCGTCCAGTGATGTCTGTGGCACTCACTCCCACGCCAACACACACAGATGACATTTTATCAACATGGCTATTAAACTGAGAACATGTGAAAGCTACACACTGTGAAAACGACGTCTTGCTCCATGGATTCCGCTTCCCAGCAGTGGCTCATCAAACTGTTCACATGTTCTCCAGCATAAACAGTGTTTCTGTGCCGTTCTGTGTCTTCGCTGTCGACAATGTCTCGGCGTGCTCGGCTTCGTTCAGCACCATGTGCTGTGAACAGCTCCAGTTTTCATTCTGCAGGAGCTTCTTAAAGGCGAGGTCCATTCCACCGACAGGTGGCCCGTCAATTTCACGAACGCCGATGACGTCACCGCGATTTGAACGAGGACAAAACCGAGCGCCCATTACGTCACCGTAATTTGGATTATAAAATAAAGAAAATAACAAATATTTATATTATATGACATGCATTATACACATACACACAAATAGACATCTAAAATGTATGTTGCAAAGGAAAAGCTGAAATATAAGATTAGGCTACATTTTATGATCACTATGAAATACCAATTCTTCCATTTGTTATTTCATCATTTTAATGACTACACTATTACTCTAAAATTTAAAATATTTGTGTATATAATATATAAGCTAGTTAAAGTTAAATAATAATTTGTATTTTTACAACATAATTTTTATCATATAAAAGGAATAATAAAAGGTAAAACGGGGCTAAAGGCACCGTTAAAAAAAAAGCTAGATTCATGTAGCAAATAGAATCAATAAAATTATAGACTATATTTTGAGACAAAGGTCTTGTTAACTCTTTGCCCACCTTTTTTATTATTTTAAAGCTGCAGTCCGTAATTTTTCCTCTTTTTTCGCTATCTCTGTTCAAAATCTGCAATTGCAGTTATTCGCGGAATTATCAACTTTACGTGGGTTGTGCCTCGGCACGGCAAAGTGCGGATGAATCCAATGTTTTGAGGAGAATGTGTGGCTGTCAGTCACCGCGCCGGTGTGGATACTGTCATTCGGAATCACAGATTCTACTTTTTGGAAGTATGACCAGACCAGTAACATCCACTTTTGTTCTGACCAACTAAGGGAAAAAAAGCATTGCAGTAAATCACGCTGATTAAATCTAACGATCGTTTATCATATCCCGTCAAACCATGCAAATTATACTTTGTTCTCAAATTGTTAATGTAAACAACATCTGTATTGCGTGACTACTAGTGGTGTCAACAATAATCGATTCGGCAATGCATCGCAATGCGGGAAATGCACAATTCAGCATCGATGCGGCAAAGTGCCATAATCGATTATTTCACTGTTTATTTTCTGGCCTTGGACAATAAAGTTTTGAAGTTTCAATTACTTCCGGGCGCATAATAACAACAATAAAGATGGCTGAGGTGGAGGGAGATGACCGCGTTTGAAAATGCCATATTCAATACCCTGTACCAATCAATTTTATTTAATTTAATGACATTGATGTCAAAGATACAGGACTTATAATAGCAGCCAATACAATCTGTTGTTCAATATGCTTGTATTGTCTCATGACTGATGAAAAATGTGCCTTGTTGTGTGCAGTAGAATTTTGATGCATCGCAATGGATCGCAGAATCGAATTGAATTGAATCGTTACCTGGTGAATCGTAATCGAATCGAATTGTGAGGGCAGTGCCAATGCACATCCCTAGTGACTACATTTAATCCTTCCGATATTATCCTTGTTTTCGCATGGGTCCGGTTGCAGTCTCTTTTTTTCTGTACCACTCCGTATTTTACAACGGGTGAATCACTGGTAATTGTCTTTTGAACCTACCTGGATCCGCCATCAAATTGATGAGTTTAATTATATCAAGTGCTGTGAGAAAAGGCTTTAAATCTCCACCTCCAGCATCCTCACACGCAACATATCCTACTAGCCTAGACATCTTTATGTGTACAGATGTGACGTAATGACGCAAAGACATGCTCGAATTTCCCGTGGAAATCCACCAGTACCACTGGAATTAAAAACATTATTACAAGCTTACCGTTTTGAATCGAGCTAAGGCAAGCAGATAGTTTTGAACACTGGCTGATTATGTACTTAATAATTTTTAACCCAAAAAAGTTACGGACTGTAGCTTTAACAAAAGTTTTATGGCCCCCAGAATATTTAGTTTTTTGATAATCTGAACATGCAATATATCAAATGAGTGAAAAAAAGAGTGCATCAACGCTTCACAGTTCTGTACCTCATAGGTCAACATTTCATTCGGTAAAGTCAAGCCGTTTTGATTTATATGCTGTAAAATGATCATGGTCGCGTTATTTTACATATGGTTACATAATATGCTAGCGCTTGTTTCTGCTTGTTTTCGCCCGTGTTTTCATCAGGAGATTCAGTACTCTTTCAGAAGATGTGTCATAGCTCCCCCCAGTGAATACACGGAAAATTCCGTCAATGGCGGGGAAAGAGTTCATGATTTTCTGTTTTCTTTTCTGTTTTTTTTAAATATCATATAAATGTGGATGTCCACCTTAGAGATAATCACCATATTTATCACAAACTATTTAAAAATATATTAATAATTTCATACAATAAAATATAATATTTATTTATTACTAGCCTAGGCTATATTAAATTATTATGTGATCTCATTCAATGCTGCAGAAACTTTACTTTTTTGAAAAAAATATTTGTTTTAATTAATGAAATTTTAAAATGAACATATTTTAATGACAATATATGTATTGAAGAAAAATTAATTATTTTATTAAAATAAACCAAAAATAGTATAAAACGTTTAGCTATATAGGCTTTGTATCAATAACTTGTGCCTTTTGCCACTTATACATTTATAAGATTTAAAACAAACAAACAAACAAACAAACAAACAAACAAACAAACAAAAAATAAACCAAACAAACAGACAGACAGACAAACAAACAACCAACCAACCAAACAAACAAACAAACCACTTCGGATTTATGTTCACACAAAACCTGTTGCTCCATCAATGTTCAATAAAAATATGTATTTTTTCTGCAATCATACTCCATGGGAGTAGTGAAAAGCACATTTATTCTTAGGGTTTTCCTTTAGATTTATAATAAGAGCACTTTGTGGGCAAGAGAATACTGCCCTACAAAGCAAAAAGGCAGTAACTACGCAGAGTGCAGAACAGAGAAAAATGACTTTAAAGTTATCCTGTCATCCAGCCTAAGTAGTTGTAGATAGATTATTGGACATGTGGCTGTTTTGTTACTTTATATTAGCTTATTCTTTGTACATATCAATCCTCATATTTAATTTGATATTTTACCCCTATTTTGCAGTTACTGTATTCTTGCATTGTATTACTTACCAAAAATGTGGCACCCTACCAAGGAAAAAGGCAGTAACTACAGATTCTCCAAAAACAATTTTGCCAAAACTTGCTCTGGGTGTGTTAGACTGTATTTGAAATAATTGGAACCATTTGGGAAACATTTTTGTGTTGCGAAATAGTGTTGCGGAGCAGGCGTGTTACGGATACGTGGTGTACATTTTTAGTAATCAAAAATCATGTCTAATTCATTGAAATCATGAAACTTTTATTATAAACTATTATTAAACTTATACAATATTTTATACTATACGAAATTCTAATATATTAATTAAATTTATTTTAATCATATGAAATTAAACAAACATTTTTGGTCAAACAACATGCTGCACAATGAGCTTTAGCCTACTTTTATAATTAAAACATTGAAGAAAAATTGTGATTATTCCTTTAAAAAATAAGTTTTAATCTTAATTTATTTGTTTTAGTGTTAGAAGTTTTATTACATTGAGACATTTATAAATTCTACTGTACAACAGTAATATATTTCTGTCAAGTTAAACCGAACTTTTATTTTGACGGGTTGCCGTGAAGACCTTGAGTTTCTGTGTTTATGACATGACGATAGTTTTTCTCAAACGAAGCGGTTAAATGCTCACAAAGTGACTTTAAGAGCGGATCTAGTTTGGTAGGGAACAATTAGGGAAAACACTGCATCTCAAACAAAATTTGTGTGAAGTTAGAAGGGTGAAATTGCAAATGTTAAAACCGTCCCGTGTGTTCACCATGGCAACAGTAACTACACTGCGCAGTAACACGGTGATTTTTTGTGGGGTAAAACATAACAAGAATACAGTAATGGATGTTACTGTACTCTTGCTTTGTTTCACTAGGGCGTTTTGCAGTTACTGTACAAACGACTACCATTTTTCTCCAAAACGACACACATTTGAGATAAGATGTTTTGTCACATAACAAAGGATGCCTTGAATGTCATGAAAATGATAATAACTCATTTTTGACAAAAAAATGCAGTTACTGCTTTTTTGCTTTGTAGGGCAGAATTGTGCCTTCTTTTATTTATTTTTTCAGTAACAATAACAAACATTATTAAACACAACAAACATTATTAAGTTCATTATTAAGAGTTGAAGCTGCTTCATCGAGCCCCTCGCAGTGGACAGCAAGCCAAATAAGTTTAACATATCTCAAAGATTTTATGGGCAAACAAACTCTTTAAAGCATATAGATTGTCTATGAAACCCCTTATCTAAAATGAATAATATATGTTATATATATATTTCTGAATATCTTGTGCTATTTGTGTGCCACAAAGTGGACATTTAACAGTCAAACTGTTTGCAAAAACACTTACCAACAAATTACTTATCTGAGACAAATGATTTTAGCTGTTTGCAGTTTACTTAATTAAAATGAGCTAAAGCAACACATTTGTTTTTACTTGATTGTCTTTTGCACTCAATTTTATTACGTCAAATGGAATTAAATATGTAAAATGTTAAATTAACTTTCATTGTTGCATTGACTGAAACCGAGCAGTGGATTTCTAATTCCCAGCATGATTTGCATAAGGCTGGATTAGGAGAGTACATTTAGAAATTTAGTGCTATTTAATGTATTTTTTAGTAAAGGGAAATAGCTGTTAATGTTTAATGTCCAGTTATGTTTGACAGTTAAAGAGTTTCTGTTATGTGGATTTTTGTGGTTAATAATTCCATAATTCCAGTGAGAAGTATTTTTTTTTCTTATTAATTACATTTACTTGTTCAACGCAGCTTAAGCACAATATCACCACACACAAAAAAAAAACAACCTTATAACTGTGTTTAAATCTTTTAAAAGTCAAATATAAAATTAAACACTATCATTGAACAAAAAAACCCATAGGGCACCAATTTGAGACAGACCTGGTTGGATTAACAAGAGTGAATTGTTCAGGCAATGCTCAGAGAATCCATCAAATTAAATTGGTGTGATCTCACTGAATTAAGATGAATTTTACACATCAGTACTTCTACCCTAGTAGTTTTGACCCTAATCAATCTATCTGGAAATGTGTTTTATTAAGTTAGAGCAACAAGCTATTTTTGACTGCAATTGAGAAATCAGGTTTGTCTTATTCCTTGTTAATTTTTAATTCTGTAAAGCATTTCAAGAGGTAAGTTCGGTCAAGTATTCTTGCTCTGGAAATAAGCAGGACTACTTCCATTATAATCCACTAATTACCTTTATGCCCCCAAAGGTTTTTCACTTATATTCCCATTAATTTAATCGCAAAGAGAAGTTTCTTTCAACCTTCCTAGTAAAAAAGATATATAAATAAATATTAATGGAATGAAGCAGTATTTGTAAAAGCAAGCATAAGAACAAGTTATAATAAGCAGCTGAAGCAAAGCCTAACACTAACTTTTTGCCACACCAATGGCTGATGACTTGAGAAAATTTACAATCAACATTTTTTATCAGTTACAAATGTTATTCAGTCAAGAGCAATGAGTGGTTGTTCTTTGTATTTTGTTGTTAAATAAACACAACATGACTATTTAGGAAGCAGTCCCTTTAAGAGCCCTTTAAGATCCAATCAATACTGTCGCATGTGTCACTGTCACGCGTTTTATTTCTCAACTGTTTATGTTCAGTTAAGACTGACTGTCTTTACAACAAGGATACTTGCCAAGACGGGTATGATGACTTTTTGTTTGAATATGTCTGTTCAAGTGCAAGAATACGTCAAAGAGAGCTCAATTCAGTATTTGTGCACTATCAGAGACTCGCATTTCTGGGCGATCAACGAATTGAATTCTCTTTCTCGTCTTTTTGAGCTTGAATATTTTAATTGGCAAGGCTTAAACTTTCGTGACAACGCAACACTGCCCACATTCACATTTGTTCACATTAATGTTCTTATAATTTTGCATTGTTAGAATTAATTAAAATGTTACCGGTCAACTGGTGATTGACGTCGTTTTATACAGTATACACCGTTTTCTACTCGCATTTGGCGAGAGTTCATTTTAGGCCCTGAGCTAAAGTATACATGCAAGCCAGAAGCCTGTTTTGGTGGCTAAGATGTTTGTTCTCCATGTTTGAATACAACACTGACATTTAGGTCACAGTAACACCAAAAAAGAGAAAATGGAAAGCTTATTTGCAATGATTGCTGGTTTGATGTGAAAAAATGAAAATATGTTAAATTGGAAAATATAAGGTAACTCGCGGAACTTCGGTACCAGCTCATTGTGTCCTACAATCATGTATAGTCCTGTTAACAAAATTCAATATAGAGCACAAGGGCAGTCACCCACTTGCATGGGGGCTCCCCCTCCCCTTCCTGTTTCCCCTTTTGTTTGGTTCCTAGAGGTAACCATAGCAACCAGCATCATAAAGCAACCAGTACTTTCATAAATGTTTGCAAGTGACTGTCAGGATAGTCTATAAACCTAGATGTGTGCCACATGTAGGGAAAAGGAATAAAAAAAATGGCATTAACATGTGTCAAAGCAATATGGCACCAGACCCCTCAGTGGCTTGTGCTGCACAATTAGGCATTAAAAATAGTGAAATTGTGCATTAATCGTATGTAAACACACATATGAAGAGGGGACTACTGCTGTCACTGTTAGTCTGCTTGGAGTAGATCAAGCGATGCAACAATTCATGCAGTCTAGTCATGTTCCTAAGCAACAGAGACCTGTCATTTTGATGGCTAATCATCCAAGCAATCCCTCGTTGGACATTTTAGACAAACCAAATGCTGCATGAGGAGAGTTTGTTTTGCTGCTGCCAATTTACTGAATTGATGTGTGCTGGATTCTGACGGCCATTTACTCGCATGGGTCTTTTGCATGGGTATAGGGACTTCTCACTTGACATTCTTTACCAAAACTAAAGGTACTTGAAACCGAGAATCATAAAAAGAGGTTATTAAACCATCTACATTTCTAACAGATTATAGTGATGATTTTAGGACATTTGAAATTCTTGTAAAAATACAACTAAAATAGAATAATAAAATTAACCATGAGGAAATTCTTTGTGTATATTTATTCATAGTTCCCTATCTGTCAGTCACTACAACGTTATGTTGACTGACAACTGGAGTGTCACTTGGAAGCCCCAATCCCCTCTAAGTTAAAAAAAAATGGCCAATGGAATTGGTAAGTGAATTGGCATGCCAAGCCACTTCCCTGTACATACGGGTAAGATGGCGGCACGCATCCACTCATTCAGATTTTTGCTTCGGAGCCAATTGGTTGCGTACTTCAATCTGACTTTCCAGTTGCCTCGTACAGAGCGTTTCCATTCATACAAGAGCCTCGCTAGCTCTTCTCAGCCTGTCCCTCTGGCTTATTCGTACAATCAGACTCGGTTATTAGTTAGGGAAAGTTAGACATTTTTTTTGCCAATCTGCAAAAAAAATTCTTACCAATAGCTTTTTTTACCATGTGTTCCTATAGGTGTCTAGTAACACCTCCCAATTTATCCACGGCCAAATCCTTGGGGAAACGCCTGTAGAGGCTATCAAAGTTGGGGTGCCCAGAGGGCCTGGGTAAAAAAAAAGAAAAATATTTTTTAACCAAAATTAGCTTTTGACATGTCTAACTAGGGGTTTTTTAGGGGTGCTGAATCTATCCCAGCCATTAGTTTTGAGTAAAAATGACTCCTTAATCTAGATTAAGCACGATTATGACAAAAATCATAATTGCCATAATTGCCCATTATTCCCTTGAAAGTGCATCTGTCCATCATAAAAGTGCCTCTATCCATCATAAAAGTGCATCTATCCATCATAAAAGTGCATCTATCCATCATTAAAGTGCATCTACCATCATTAAAGTGCATCTATCCATCATAAAAGTCCATCTATCCATCTTTAAAGTGCATCTATCCATCATAAAAGTGCATCTGTCTGTCATAAAAGTGCATCTGTCCATCATAAAAGTGCATCTATCCATCATAAAAGTGTATCTATCATCTGTCCGTCATAAAAGTGCATCTGTCCATCATAAAAGTGCATCTATCGATCATAAAAGTGCATCTATCCATCATAAAAGTGCATCTATCCATCATAAAAGTCCATCTATCCATCTTTAAAGTGCATCTATCCATCATAAAAGTGCATCTGTCTGTCATAAAAGTGCATCTGTCCATCATAAAAGTGCATCTATCCATCATAAAAGTGCATCTATCCATCATAAAAGTGCATCTATCCATCATAAAAGTCCATCTATCCATCTTTAAAGTGCATCTATCCATCATAAAAGTACATCTGTCTGTCATAAAAGTGCATCTATCCATCATAAAAGTGCATCTGTCTGTCATAAAAGTGCATCTGTCCATCATAAAAGTGCATCTATCCATCATAAAAGTGTATCTATCATCTGTCCATCATAAAAGTGCATCTGTCCATCATAAAAGTGCATCTATCCATCATAAAAGTGCATCTATCCATCATAAAAGTGCATCTATACATCATAAAAGTGCATCTATCCATCATAAAAGTGCATCTATCCATCATAAAAGTGCATCTATCCATCATAAAAGTGCATCTATCCATCATAAAAGTGTATCTGTCCATCATTAAAGTGCATCTGTCCATCATTAAAGTGTATCTGTCCATCATTAAAGTGCATCTGTCCATCATTAAAGTGCATCTGTCCATCATTAAAGTGCATCTGTCCGTCATTAAAGTGCACCTGCCCATCATAAAAGTGCATCTGTCCATCATAAAAGTGCATCTATCCATCATAAAAGTGCATTTTATGATGGATAAAGTGCATTACAGGCAAGAGGATTTGGCCGTGGATAAATTGGGAGGTGTTACTAGACACCTATAGGAACACATGGTAAAAAAAGCTATTGGTAAGAATTTTTTTGCAGATTGGCAAAAAAAATGCCTAACTTTCCCTAACTATGTGATTCAGTCTACCGGGCGCAGGTTCAGAGGCATCTTGTTTACCTCTGTGGCAGGCAAAGATGCCCCTGTCCTGGGTGCGGAGATTTCGGTCCTGCTGGCAAGAATACAATATAGCCTGAGCTCCAGCTGAGATGAAGACAGGGGTTTAAAATATTGTACATCGCCGTACCCAAGAAAGGCGGTGGGTTAAGGCTAATCTTGGATCTACGAGCTCCAAGCTCATACGAACCTTTACAAGCTCCCGTTCAAGATTCTGACGCAGAAAAGCATTATCACATGCATTAGCCCCTTAAGATTGGTTTTCAGCTATCGACCTGAAGGACATGTACTTACATGTTTCAATTTTACCTTGACACAGACCATTTCTTCGGTTTACTTTTGAGGGTCAGGCTTACCAGTACAAGGTCCTCCCCTTTGGGCTGTCCCTGTCTCCCTGCATCTTTACCAAAGTAGCGGAGGCTGTCCTCGCCCCGCTAAGGGAATGGGGATTCGCATTCTGAACTATCTCGACGACCGGTTTATTCTAGCTTACTCTCGAGATCTTTAGTGCGAACACAGGGACCTAGTGCTCAGGCACCTCAGCCATCTGGGGCTTTGGCATCTCTTTTCTCGAGTTGGACTCGGTCAATATGACAGCATGACACCATCGGTGCTGAACTGCCTGAATGCATTTAGGGGGAAGACTGGAAGACATGCCTCCAGAACGGTCTGGGACGCTGTATGCGATGGACACGCAGCTTTGGGCTCCTGGATGGGACCTTGTCTACAGTGGCATACCAATTTTCTAGAGTTGCTGGCAGTTCACTGCTACAGGAATCAGACAGACTGGCTAAACCGACCATCTGCTAGCTGTCTCAGGTCACTGAGGTCAGATAAATCCCATCACATAGAGACTCTTTTACCTTAATTTCATCATATAGAGACTGTGTCTGTTCCCCGAATTACTCCCAAACCCATTTAAGTGTGAACATTTAATCGATGTTCAACAAATAAAAAATAGATATAATACAGAATCGATGTTCAACAAATAAAAAATAGATATAATACAGATGAACAAATGATAAAGCTCGGGTTGCTGAATATTCGATCCTTTACTTAAAAGCAATTATTGTTAATGATATGATGATTACAGATTATAACCTGTTGTGTCTGACAGAAACCTGGCTAAAACCAGACGATTACATTACTTTAAATGAGTCCACATCCCAAGATAACTGTAATAAAAACGAGCCACATCTGAAAGGCAAAGGGGGAGGTGTTGCTGTAATTTCTTGTAATATCTTCAGAATTACTGAGAAGTCTAGTTTCAAATATAATTATTTTGAAGTGTTGGTGCTTAATGTAACACTATCTAGTGTAAATGATAAATCGCGTTTGACATTTGTGCTAGCTACTGTGAAGAGGCCACCAGGGCACCATACAGACTTTATCAAAGAATTTGCAGATTTTTTAGTACTGTTAGTACTGGCTGCAGATAAAATCCTAATTTTGGGTGATTTTAATATATACATAAATAACGAAAAAGATGCATTGGGATTGGCATTTAAAGACATTCTGAACTCTATTGAAGTTAGACAACACGTGTCAGGACCAACTCATTGTCATAATCATACTTTAGATCTAATATGGTCACATGGAATCAATGTTGACGCCATTGCAATGCGTCGACATCTCAAATCTAGTCTTGTGTATAATCCATTTAGCCAAGGTTGCAAAGCCGACTCCGTGTTACAAATATGTTAGAACTATCACTTCTGCCACTAAAGATTGCTTTATTTTTTCAGCATAAACCTCAATGAGTGAATGCGTGCCACCATCTTATATATCCATATGCACGGGGGAGTGGCTTGTAAATTCCACACACCAATTCCATTGGGCGTTTTTGGTGGTGATTGGGGGTCCCAAGTGAGACTCCATTTGCCAGTCGACATAACGTCTCTGTTCCCTTCATCAGGGAATGAGAGTTACATCAGTAACCAAGACGATACTCTTACACCTTTAAAATACTACTAAATGAGACAATATTAAGCCAACAATGTTATTTTAAATAATAATATATATATATTTAAAGCAGGTGTTTATGGTTATAAAATAGGATATCTAAAATAGGATACTTTTCCCCCCTAATTTTTAGGTGAAATACTATATTCCCCAAACATTTTTTTGACAGGTTTTTGTGAAAATAGCCTATGTAGCCAGTAGAAACATGGTGGCAAAATTTCTAAAAGAATGGCAGCTGACCTTAGACTAAATGACTAAACACTAAAAGCAAGAATGATACATACAGTGCTGTACAAAATTGCACAATGCACATGTCAAATGAAAGGCTGTAGGCCCATTGTTTTGTATAAAGTATATAGCGCTTTTAAAATGGCTATAGTTCTGCAAAATTACGCTAGTTAAGGAGCAGAATTAGGGTTTGGGAAATATAGGCGCATAGGAGGGTTAGCTGGGTAGCTTGTCACATGGAGTTGTTGAGAAGCCTGACAGCTTGTGGGAAGTCTGTTAAATGAGGAGACAGTGTTCACAACAGGGTTACAGAACGTGTAAGTGCTCAAAAGATTCGGATAAATAATTCCAGATACAATATGTATGTATGTGGCCATGACGTGAGCAGGCTCTGGCTTAGAGGCCATGCACTGACTTGACTCTGGCGTGGTGGGTTCTGCTGAATTGCTTAGTTTCTCATCTGTTTTTTCCCATGGTGAATGTGCTACTACTTATCAACAGGGCATGTTCAATATATTGGGCCAGAGAAAAATGTTTTTTTCCCCCTTGGCACCCAAGAACAATGAGGATCATGAGACCCACTCTAAAAATGTCCTTAAAGGCAACATCATTAAAGTCAACCTGGTGACAGTCCATAGTACTTTTCTACATAATCCTGAGGATGAGGGGGAGAAGGGTAACTGCTGGGTTCATTGTTGTGGTCGTCTATTCTGTAACTTGCAGTGTTCAGTTCACCGATCCAAAAAATGAAACATACTTTATAAAAAAAATCCAAACCATGAAAAAAAAACATGACTAGACCTGGTGTGTGGAAACATGGCACGGTGTACTTCAATGAATTACAACTAAACAAGGCAAACATGAGGGCTTAAGTACATTATACAGAGGAGCACATGACTATCACAACCAATGAACAAACAAAACTAATGAAACAAGAACCAATCAGAAAATGACACATTAGACAAGGGAAGCACATGACATGATAACATGAGGGCAAGGGAAACACATGACAAAACCAGGAACCTTGACCAACAATAAACAAAATAAAATAAATGAAAACATAAACTTGAAACAAAACCACAAGACAGACATGATATTATTCATCCAGAGATGTCCTTTTATATAAAAAGAAATAAATACATAAAAATACAATAAATGAAATAAAATAGCAAAACAAAATAGGTGCTAAAACATTTTTAAACCATTAGGAATTTTTTTTGTGTGGATATTTCTGAAACTCCTATTTACAGATACTCCTATGCCTTCGAAAACACTAATATATGAGTCTACATTAAGCCAGAGATGTTTTTCTTTGTAGAAACAAGGATGGAAAAACAGAGCCCATTAATGAAAAGCTTCAACAATTAGCGCTTGTCTCAGGGTTTTACATATGCTTCATAATATCGCCTATAAAATATCTTAGCCTCTGTTGTTGTGTGTCTCATAATGCTTTGTGCTGCCATATACGTTCACTACTGTAAACCCCAGCGGCTCTACTATCTTCCCCTGCTCTTCGCCTTTAGAACAAAGGTGCTATTCAATGCAGTAGGACAGGTAAGAGCACCCAAATGGAGCTCAAGTGGGCACTAGGCTTCTTGACTAAATACCCAATGAGCATTCTAATCTTCCATTCTCTGCCTCCTATTCCATTTTGATAATGTACCATCGCCAGCAGCTGCTAAAAGCCTGAGCGAGGAGAGGGAGGGGTATTACAGGACATTTTTGGATGAAAACAAAACGAGAAAGAGGTCGTCTTTAAGACGCTTCTGATGCAGGCATATTACACTTCAAGATTTCCTAAAGGGCAGCACATTCAGCTCCTGTTGTCCAAAAATGGCAGAAAATCAGAAAAATATTCAGCAATGCATATTACGGTTCTTCCAATGTCGTTGTCTTCTTTTTTACTTTTCAGCCCCCCCCCCCCCCCCCCCCCCCCCCATCCCACCCCCATGTCCACAGCCTGCCATTACAGAAAATTACAACTTATATGTCTACATTCTTGGAAGTGGATAATTGGACGGAGGCCCATTATCAAGCACTCAAGCCATGCATGGAGCTGTATTTCCTGCTTTTAATACTCTTACTCTTTCCTGCTTTAATTTTTGGCTTTAAGAAATATGTATACTGTAAAATAGACAAAGATGCCAGCCGAAATGATGTCTCTATCAGCAAGAGTTCATGAGTCATGGGACTCTTTTCATTTCCTCTTCTTCTTTTTGTTGTTTGTGTAAAACTTACTGCTTAGCAAAAATCTGAAAAGAGAAATCAAGTCATTCTTCTTATTTCAGGACTCATGGCCACATATCACCCCAAAATCAAAAGGAGAACACTTATTTTTTCAAAACTAAATCAACATAAATAAGTACAACAAATAATAATGTATAAATACTTTTTTTCACATTACAGTAATTTCATGAGAACTGGGGTAAATCCTCCATATGTCATGATGCAAAGATCTTTATGGTAATAAACTAGGCTATCCTTTAGTCAAAATACTTTTTTTCTCCTTATGTTTGACTTTGAGGTGAAATACTAAACTCCCCAAACATTTTCGTGAGAGGTTTTTGTGAGATTAACCCATGTACAATAGAAACATAGTGGCAAAATTTCTAAAAGAACGGCAGCTGACCTTAAGACTAAACAATAAAAGCAAGAATGATACATAGAGTGCTGTACAAAATTGCACAATGCACATGTCAACTGAAAGGCTGTAGGCCCATTGTTTTCTATAAAGTATATAGCGCTTTTAAAATGGCAAAATTTCTGCAAAATTACACTAGTTAAGGAGCAGAATTAGGGGTTTGGGAAATATAGGTGCATAGGAGGTCTACCTGAAAGGTTAGCTGGGTAGCTTGTCACGTGGAGTTGTTGAGAAGCCTGACAGCTTGTGGGAAGTCTGTTAAATGAGGAGACAGTGTTCACAACAGGGTTACAGAATGTGTAAGTGCTCAAAAGATTTGGATAAATCGTTCCAGATACAATATGTATTTGGCTTTCCTATGATTACCTCCTTTAAATAAGTCTGCAATTAAATCAAGAATGCACATTATTATTGCAAAATCTATGCAGATATCCAGCAGTGTATGTCCCTGCAGCGTATGAAAGTGTGTGTTATAATATGTGCAAATGGATGCCTGAGTAGCTCTCATTATATGGTTCCCAGTGTTACTAGGGTCTAGGTCATGTGTGCTTACAAATCCATCTGCAGTATTTACAGCCAGTTTAACCCTTGGCCTTGAAGGAACCTTAAGTGAAGGCAAGTAAAATATCCAAATATCCATTTCAAGAGAATGCCACATTATAACAAACTATTCACACGACCAGCAACCACATTAATTGCAGTATTGGGTTGTTGTTTTTTTTACAGCTGCATGAACAGATTTGTTAGTTTGCGTAAGCCCTAGTTATGGGTTAACACTACTGAGACACATTAATATCAAAACCAGAGAAACCGAACAAAATCCCTAGTGGAAGTTATAATTTCAGTGCAATCAATTCAGCATTTTGTCACAATAGGAAAAGGTGAGATTTGTGGTACTTTAATTAGAAGCAAATTGTATATTGAAGTAATTGCATAATAACCCATTAAAACTTTCACCTCTCAGCGATTTACGAGTGCATTTGTTGATTTGAGAACAATGTGGTTTCAAATGCAAACCATGGTTCAAAATAATCAAGTTTTAGGTCTTGCATATCAAAACGGCCGTGTTGCACTTTAACGAAGACATCATTATTTGCCTTGTTCACAATATTGAAATAATAATAATTAAAAAAAAAACATTTGACAAAGCATGTTAGTGGTAGCTTGCTAATGCAAATATCACTGCATTTGTATTAAGATAATGGATGTGAACAAACCTCTAACTCTAATTATTTAACTTGGGCTGCACAACTAATCATGTGGCTTGTTGAGGAAAAGTAGTACATTTCAATGGGATGACTTATGATTTTCATCTGGCAAATGATGAGTGGAAAATCCCATAGATTTACAGCAAAGGAACCCCAACCAAATCTACATGACAGAATATAAACACTTGGGGGTGGGCTCTGTTGAGGAATTAAACACAACAACCTAACATTTTGGCGGCAAGTTTAGAATTTTCTTCAAAAATATTCAAAAATGTCGTTGAAGCTAATGTAGGTACAACTAGATGTTTTAATTTGTTTGTTTAATGACTGAATTTGCAACATTGGTATTGTCAGTTTTAACCCCCCCCCCCCCCCCCCCCCCCTATTATACGTACTGTGAAGCTACTTTGGCACAAACTGTATTAAAGCACTATGTAAATAAATGTGACTTAAAATCCAAGGAACACATAATACAAAGACTTCCCGATTGACTTAGGGTATTTTACACAACAACGATGTACGGTAACGTTTTTCGTGCACTGACGACACCATTGTCAAATTGATCCCCGTTCATACGGATCTACGAAAATGCTGTACTATTCATGCCAGGCCAATAGTTGGCAATAAAGAAACACTACGCGACTTGACTAAACACATAATGTATGCTAATGACATCACCGTTTTCTCAAATTCGCGTTTTGTAGTTTACAGAGAGACATCTTTTCCAAAAACTTGCAAACTTTTTAAAATGGGTTTCAAAGTGTGTTTTCTGTCCCCCAAAGCTCACCATGATTTTGTCAAGTAAGACATGGTCCTGGATCAACATATGTTGTTGAACCTGGATCAACATTCATGTCCCAAAATGTTGTCCTTACCCAATTCCTACCCCTAAGCCTAACCCTACCCATAACTTTTCCCTAAAATCAGAGGGTAATGAAAGGTGAATAACACTGGTGTTTAAGTACTTCATCCTGGTTCTAAGCCTAAACGTGACATAAACTGTAAACTTGTCCCTCAAATCTGATTGGTTGATTGGAAAGTTGACCCAGGATCAACAAAGATGTTGATCCTGGGTCATGCAAAACTCCATTGTTGTGTAAAAGAATGACCAAAACGCATAAAAAGTTCTCCGTGTTGGTTGAAAATGGTGTCGTGTAAACGGCCCCTGGGATGATTAAAAAGCATTTTAATGCATCACTTTTGCTAAAGTAGACATATCGCATGCAGGCAAACCATTTAACTCTATATTCAATCAACCTTGTTGGCTCCGTTACTAATCACTGCCCACAAAATCCCAGCAGGGATTCTCAGGTTCCATGTCAGAGCCTCCACCGGATGCACAGGCTATCCGAGGACATCTGAGATGCTCGACCATCTGGGTTAAACGTTGGCAGAAGTCACGCTTTGTCGCTGGTGAGACGTGTTTTGTGGTGGCTCTGATGCCTGGTGCGAAAGGAGACTGGAAAAAGGACAGCTGTTGCTGGAGACGCACAGAAGAACAGTTCCTGCATGAAGCACCAAACATCCAAGAGGTTTTCGACAAGGAATCTTTGAAAAATCAAATCGAATCCTTCAGATTTCAAACTGTAAGACTAAACCACAGATGTCCAGCCTGCTTATACATTGTTAACATATCTGAGAATAATTTCCTATTGTCATTTATGTCTTTTTTCCCCCAGTCCTCGAGCAACAGCGCGCATTTAAGCAAGTATAAAAGCAGATGTGCGTTGCAGGCCTGACCTTGGTTGCTATGGGTACTAGGGACAGACTTATATTCAACCGCCTGCCTGAGTTCCTGCTAATTGCCGTTGTCATAGCAACGAAGCACCTGATGTAATGGTAGGAAAGGGCAATAATCTTACAAGGGTCCATTTATTTATAGGAGCTATTCCCTGTGCTGTCAACTTGGAAACGATCAGATTATGTGCTAACATATCAAACAATAATGTTTATTTTAAAAAAACATACGTTTGAGCACACATAGGGTAATAATTTTGTGCAATTTCCTGCAACAAACAAACATGGTTATACGTTTCTGTTTTAAACACTTAAATTAATCACAAAATACAGTGGGGACAAAACGTCTCAAACCACAAGAGAAAATGCTTCAACTTTTTCTAATTGAATAAAATTTTCTCTTTTTATTTATATTTTTATTGTTTATTAACAGCATACATGGTAAGGATGATTTAAAAAAAAAAAATCATAACCAAGTATTTGTTTTGTTCCCTTTTTACTTCAATGACAGCAATGATCAAGCTGCATGAACTTCACATATTCAAAACCTGCATGATGATCCATGCTATCCGCATTATCACTGTCACTTTGTTTATTTCTTGCTTTAATTTCGATTTTGAATCCCAGGGTTGCTGAAAGCCATGCATGTACTAATAAGAACGAAATCAGACATGGTGAGTGACATCTTTACACTTTAATTATTATCAAAAATGTAAATAACATATTTACAGCACTGCAGCTGCAAAAAAGCAAAAAAACAACATTACTCTCAATTCCGCATTCAACTCTGAAACAGCGTTGACCTGAATTAATTCCACATTCAACCTCTCTATTCAGACTGGATGGTCAAAGATAATGCAGAGAGAAAGACAAACAGGACTTCAGGGTACAAGGGGTTTCTTCCTCCTCACATCCTTCGTGCTTTGCGAGGGCGACAGCCATTGTGCGGCACTGGGGTGTTGTCGGTGATGGAAACAACCTCTAGTCCTCCCATGGTTAACCCTTTAATGGCAGACTACACACAAGAGAGCAAAATCAATGCAGGCCAAGTCAGCTACGAGATACAGTTCACAGAAATACACTCTTTCTAGAAGAGAGACATGTGTGGAACAGAATTCAATGACAAAATTATCCAAGGAGTCCTTCTTGAACCTTATTTGTAAAAGCTGCCGATTTAGCCAAAAATAAAGTTAGTGTAATATTACTATTAGGGATGCTTAATATATCAGCACCGTATCTAATATTGGAGGATGTAACAAACTGTTAAATTGAATCTTAGCAAATCTGAAAACTAATATTGATTTTTCAAACTGCACATTATAATGTTGTTATGCCTAAATTCAATTGCAGCATTTGAAATGTTTGATTTTAGGCAAGGCAAGTTTATTTATATAGCACATTTCATACACAATGGTAATTCAAAAGTGCTTTACATGGAAGAAATTAAAATAATCCCCAAAAAAATAAGAATAATTAAAACAGTTTCGATACAAAAGAAAGTGGCACAGTGCTCATTCAGTAAAAAGTGTTTTGAGTCTGGATTTGAATGTGACTACTGTAGGAGCTTCATAGTAGATACAAGCAGAATCACCATGCTTAGAGTAAACCCTAGGTATTTCTAGCTGGTGTGATCCTAATGATCCGAGTGATCTGTTGGGTTTAGATTCAGGGAGGATATCTGCAATGTATTGTGGTCCTAGGCCATTGAATGATTTATATATCAGTAATACAACTTTAAACTCAATCCTATATAACTGGCAGCCAGTGTAAAGACCTGAGGACTGGTGTCCATTCTGTATGAGCTGCAACTCTCTTATGGTGTTTTTAGGAAGGCCAGTGAGGAGTCCATTACAGTAATCCACCCTGCTGGTGATGAAAGCATGCACAAGTCTTGACAGGAAACAAAGCATCTAATTCTTGGAGAATTTTTCAGATGGTAGTCCGCTGATTTGGTTATTGCTTTGACATGACTACTGACATTTTAGTAATTTTTTCGACATTTTAGCTTTCAGGGTTTTAATTTTAATTTAATTAGACAGAACAGTCAAGAAAGAGTATATTCAGATATTTACCAGCCACAACAAAAACAAAACTACTGGCGAGAACTTCAACATCGACGTTGAATCCAATCTATTTTTGCTACAACAAGCACAAGTATTTCCCTTGGTTTGCCTATTTAGTAATTTGATTCGTTAGCACTGCAGTCGGTGGCTTTGCATTGATTTATGTATGGAAGCTTCTGACTGCGAAAAAACCAAGGGTAGGTAAGAGTAATGCAAGTCTTAAAAGCCCCCTGTTGCCTGCCGCTCTGGAGGGGCTCATTAGATTCTCACCCAGGCTTAATGTCCTCCCACCCGGCTCAGAGTAAGAGCATGCAGACCGCCGCTGAGCTCACAGAACTCATCATCTGTCAGTTTCAGAGTATTGATTGAATAGTCAGCACGCACAACTGTTGCCTTTCCATATGGGCAAATACAGAGAATAATAAATAATCACTGCTGAAAAGAAACACAGGTGGTATACAGTCAACTAGATTTTTTTTTTCCTTAAAGAGGACTTCATTATGCCTTTTTTACATTTTAAACTTTCTTTAGTGTGTAATGTTGCTGTTTGAGCATGAGAATCTGCAAAGTTACAAAGTCACTCCAAAGGGAGTTATCCTTGTATATCAGTAAACACCATTTCTGAACTCCCTGAAAAGCCTCAATTCTAGTCTTGAAGTTTCTTCCAGGAACATACACGTCACAATATTACTCATTTAAATAATTCCAAATACATACATGCAAAATAAAGATGTGTTGTTGCCATGTCCAAGAGACGCTGTTTTTTCCACTCTGGATCTAATGTATAGTTATGGGAAGGGGTATACCATTTCTGAAACAGACTCAAAGTGGTTGACCCATTACAACGCACTGATCCGGCCAACCAATCAGAGCACATTTTGCTTTTTGGAAGGAGGAGTCTTAGATTTTATGTTAAAATGTTTGTCATTTTTTGTTTATTGCTCTTCCCCATTTAGCCTCTTTCCTCCATTTCCGGGTGAGGAAAGCTCCCTGACATAGGACAGAGTTACTGACAGACTAGGAAGAGAGATGCTGCAACAATGTAAAATATGTGAAAGATGTTTTTTTAACATTCCAGTATGAAAACCTATTCTAGTATAGCCTGGTCCCACCAGACTCTCGTACATTTAATTTCATTTGTACATAGAGTCTGGCACAGCTCCATTGACAAGCGTTAAACTTCCTTGTAGGCGGGTACTCTATTGAAGTCTAAAACTATTGGATCTGCCCAGAGTCACTCTGGATCTGCCATAACCAATCGCTAACGTTTGGTCGTGACATATGTATTTTCCCGAACCCCGTGGGGAGGATGGCCACCAACAAAACTATGCAAAGATTGTTCTTGCTCTGGCTTTAACTTCTTAAAAAATTTCGGCAGCATTGCCACAATGGACTGAATGGGTTTGTTCGCATCTTTCTCCGCTGCCATTACTGAACTACAACTCAAAATAACGCACAAGTCGAAAGTTAACCAAAATCTACAGCAGGATCCCAGATGTAGTACTGAAGGAAAATGAGCGGAAGTACGTAGGAGGGCTAATTCTAGTAGACCCCAAAAGCAAAATCAAGACTTTGTAAAAGGGTCATAATAGGTCCTCTTTAAGAAAATGTGACTGTCTTGTGCAAAAGTCGCTGCTCTGACACTTTTCTGTGTCCCTGTGCAGTTCCGGGTGGGTCACAATTCAAAAGAGCTCCACTAAGTCTTAATGATATTCTGGTCTGTACTGCTCAGG
Organism: Chrosomus eos; assembly: GCA_036326025.1. Lineage (NCBI taxonomy): Eukaryota > Metazoa > Chordata > Actinopteri > Cypriniformes > Leuciscidae > Chrosomus > Chrosomus eos. Next base: position 14,027,246 of record CM070818.1, on the reverse strand, counting down.
CCCCTCAAATGTCAAAAAAAAAAATTGGCCACCAAGCAAAATTGTAAGTCTAAAAGGTAACAGCACACCTCTCCTCAACAAGCCACATGATTTAAGGTGTCATTCATGTCTATAGAACAAATTGGGCAGAAATGATTATAGTAATAAGACGATTTCTTTGACTACAAATCTGAATCCATGCATTTGTATCAAGTATCTAGTTTGCCCCCATGAACCAGTTGACACATTTGCACATCTGTGCACCTCAGGTTTTAAACAGCACATCTGAATGTCAATTCACAGTCTGTGCAATGCTTGTTTAACATCACTTCCACTGTACTAGTCTTTTTTTTTTTTCCTTGTTTATTTTTTTATTAGTGGTGTCATCCTCTGGGGGTTAAGGATCTGAACAAACAAACACCAACAAAATGGATCAAAAACAAATGAAACTTTGTTGAGTTTTGTTGAAAAGTCGTGTACCATTACATCTTTCATTACATCATTAAGCAGCACAACTGTTTTTTATAAAATAATAATAAAATGATGATAAGAAATGTTTCTTAAGCAGCAAATCAGCATATTATAATGATTTCCAAAGGATCATGTGACACTAAAGACTGGAATTATGATGCTAAAAATTAAACTTGCATCACATAAATAAATTACATTTTAAAAATATTGAAAATATTTTAAATTTAAATGACATTTTACAATATTACTTTATTTTTATCAAATAAATGCAGCCTTGATGAGCATAAGAGTTCACAGATCATTCAAAAAAATCATACCAACCACAAACTTATGAATGGTAGTGTACTGTATATTGAAGGAGGGACATGGGTCTTATCCAAGGACTTTGCACCAAAAACACTCAACATTAGCGGACACAAAGCCCACCCACAACATGCAGCGTTCACAATACACAACCATGATTAATTTTTCTTTAGAAAATGTAAAATGTAGACATTACTATCTTTTTTTGGTATCAATTATTAATAATCACAAGTTTGTTCTCAACAGCTGCTTTTTTCTACATTTCTTGCTTCTTTTTTCTTTTCTTTTTTTGTGGATATGAATAAGTGGTGAATAACAATATGTGACCCTGGATCACAAAACCAGTCACAAGTAGCACAAATCTATTTGTGGCAATGGCCAACAATACATTCATTGTATGGGTCAAAATTATCGATTTTTCTTTTATGCCAAAAATCATTAGGATATTAAGTACAGATAATGTTCCATGAAGATATTTAGTACATTTCCTACCGTAAATATGTAAAACATTTATTTTTGTGAGTAAATGCAGCAAAAAAGCGAACATAAAGGCGATTTTCTCAATGTTTCGATTGATTGTAATCGAATGGAAACCTCAGATTCCAAATTATTAAATAGTTATATCTCGGCCAAATATTGTTCTATTCTAACAAACCATTTATTAATGGAAAGCTTATTTATTCAGCTGTCAGATGATGTATAAATCTTAATTTAAACAAATGTGACTGGTGTTGTGGTCCTGGGTCACATATAGAGAATCTTGAACCCTTGAATTACAAATATTTGAATTATTATAATTTTGAATTCTTTTATATTTCACGACAAATGTATAGCCTCTGAAGTTTATTAGAAAACCTAGCGACAGTTTTTGTTATGAAGAGTTAAAATATGATGCCGACAGCTAAACAGATTCAAGACGGTCTATTCGCATTCAAATGTGCAAAGGATTCACTTTGGTTTTCACACTGTTACAGACAAATTGTCATATGAAAGTCTTATTGCAATCAATGGCAAATATCACAGTAACTAATATTACAGTAAGTAATATTTCCTAGCAGTTCTCAACTACAATCTAGTTGAATCCACAAGGAACTAGTAAGGATCCATTTTTTGAGAGAGGTTTTTGCTGTAAATCTTTATAAGCGATAAGTAAGGCCTTAGTAAGCTACTCACCATGCGCCCTGGACCGAGTCCTTTCACCAGCACACGGACGAAGGTGACCCCCTTCGCCCTCGCCTTCTGCTCAAGACAAACATACATACATTTAGAACATTTAGCATAATAAAAACTAATCAATCACTGAGGAAACACAAAACTGCAGGAGCCTAGAATCTGAGGTCTGTCCGAAACTACTAATTTAGATCATAATGCTTGTGTCCATACAGCAAATTAATGGTTATCAGTGTGAAGTCATATACTGATTATACAGCCTGCTGTGACTCAGGGTTGCCATTAGACTCTTCATGGCACACGCTGATGAAATTACAAACAAATAGTGTGGAAGTAACCGAAGAGAAGTATAAACATGAAATGGAAGATTTGAAATGTTATTTTCTATTTTTCAATTTCATAAACGTCACTGCAACAGTCAATAAATACTGCTGATTGTCTCGAGAAAGAACCAATAATAAAAAAACGAGGATCCATAAACACACTTTCATATTTAACTAAATAAAATTGTCATTTATAAGTCCTTCAAATTATGTTTTTGACTGACCCTGTTTCTAACATTACATTAGCAGCGTAACTTTAAAATAGGTATTCGAAATCAAGCAGCAAAACCAGCCCAACACAATCTAAAGAAAATACCTTAATAACTAAGCAGGGTGTGGTAACTTACTACAAAGAAATGTGGTGCCATCAAGTGGACAACATCCAAATTACAGACTGGTATTGTGACAAAAACATGCACAACACAAATTAAAAGTATTCTTGAATCCTTCTGAAACAATAATGTTGTGTATCTTACTGCAGCAGCTGAAATCCCAGCGGTCTGTGCTGCAATAGGAGTGGATTTCTTCACATTCTTGAAGCCCTCTGATCCACAAGAGGTTCGGACCATGTACTGGCCAGCGTGATCTGTGACCTGAATATGTGTGCTTGAGACAGAAATTAAGGACAAAAGAGAGTCAGCTATATGTCGTCAGCCTGCAGTTTCATGGAATACTGACTATAAAATCCTAGTATTTTGGAGAGATGAAGGACAAATCACAGGTTGTGAGCACCCAGACATGCATCATTTATTAAGTTTGTGTGTGTGGGTGAGTTAAAGGATTAGTTCACTTTTTAAAAAACTTTTGCTGATAATTTACTCACCCCCATGTCATCCAAGATGTCCATGTCTTTCTTTCTTCAGTCGAAAAGAAATTAAGGATTTTGATGAAAACATTCCAGGATTTTTCTCCATATAATGGACTTCAATAGTGGCCAAAACGGTTCAAGGTCCAAATGACAGTTTCAGTGCAGCTTCAAAGGACTTTAAACATACCAGACGATGAATAAGGGTCTTATCTAGCGAAACGATGCGCCATTTCGAAAATAAATAAAACCGTTTAAGTTAGCACAAATGCTCACCTTTCTCTGTTCTCCTGTTCGAACTCGTTCATCAAAATGAACAAATCTTTTTTCGAGTCATTTCGTTCGTTGAATGAACAAAATGACTCGAAAAAAGACTCGTTCAAAATGAACAAATCTTTTTTCGAGTCATTTCGTTCGTTGATTGAATAAAATGACTCGAAAAAAGATTTGTTCATTTTGATGAACGAGTTCGAACAGGAGATTCACGAACGTGCAACTCAGAACAGAGCAAGGCAGGCATTTGTGCTAATAAAACTTAAACTGTTTTATTTATTTTCGAAATGGCGCATCGTTTCGCTAGATAAGTCCCTTATTCATCGTCTGGTATGTTTAAAGTCCTTTGAAGCTGCACTGAAACTGTCATTTGGACTTTGAACCGTTTGGTCCCTATTGAAGTCCATTATATGGAGAAAAATCCTGGAATGTTTTCATCAAAATCCTTAATTTCTTTTCGACTGAAGAAAGAAAGACATGGACATCTTGGATGACATGGGGGTGAGTAAATTATCAGCAAAAGTTTTTAAAAAAGTGAACTAATCCTTTAAGTAAACATGCAGTAATGGGTATAAATAACAATGATAATGCATACTGACACTATGAACATCTGTAGCCCAGAGATGAGCAGAGTAAATGCCCTAATTTCATTTAACATGCATCGAAACTGAACTGCATGATGTTAGGGCATGATATGCAACAAAAACACTTTGACCCACACACTACATGGATAAATGAACAATCATAATTAAGAGCTGATATAAGTGTATGCTATAGCTGCATGCAAACAGCAACCAAACTAATTCCATTTCCATTTGGCAATCACGATTTAGTCAGGCAACATACTTGTTATATGTGGCTTTTATGTGTGCGATCGGTAACTCTTCGAACTTCTTGTTGTCCCATGTCAGGGAGCTTTCCTCACCCGGAAATGGAGGAAAGAGGCTAAATGGGGAAGAGCAATAAACAAAAAATGACAAACATTTTAACATAAAATCTAATACAGAATCCTCCTATCAATCGTAACACTTTACAATAAGGTTTAAATAGTCAACTACACTAAGAATTAACAATACGTTTACAGAATTTATTAATCTTAGTTAATGTTCATTTCAACATTTACTACTAAGTTTACGATTTCAACATCACGTATCACAAATAAAACTATTGACTTCAAACATTGACCCTGTGCAAACCATGATGCACTACCATTCATTTAAATGTTTGGGATAAGAAATCTCAGTGATTCATGCAATATTTTACTTCATAAGATCTGATCTGAAGTTTGTGAGCCTCAGGGTTAAAGCTATTTTTGAAAGTGTGCTGAAATGTCTGTCAGTGTTTCTGGGTCTTACTCTTTCAATCGTTTGACTGGTGCTGATGGGCTTTTGGTTTCCACTGGTTTGGCATCAGGCTCTTGTAATCTGATGGCGCTGCATGACAACAGACGCTGAAACCCCACATTTCCATCACTGCAGGAGAAAAAACAACTAATTACATCCTTTAGTAACAACATATGTCCATAGTATGCAGAGCTGGAATCCAGACAAAAGGTGACGACATCAAAAGGTGACTTCATTTTTATTACAAAATGTGGAAATTAGTAGTAATAAAGAATGTGTTTGGTTTCCAAGCTTTTCACTTATAGTGAATATGGTACCATACCCTTGTACTTATACTTAAACAATACCACTGTATAATCATGTTAGCTGTAAACAACAACATTGTACTAGCATAACGTTAGTACATGTCCAAGAAACCATGGTGTTATCAAAAAGGCACTATCACATGTCCATTGTGTCGTATATATATATGTACCACACCATATCCAAAACATGGCATACATTTGTTATGACAGTGTATGCATTTTTAAATTAACTCAAATAAAACGAAATTATAGAGAATAGTTGTCAAACACTTGATCAGATGTGCTGCTTTTCCAACCACATAAGCCACTTACATTAACCGTCCAGATGAATTTAAGCCCTCAAAAAGCTGCTGGCACGAACCTCGAACGAGGCTATATACCCTAAGATACATAATGTGAGTTTTTAATAATGCAGTTTATTCACGAACACACATGCATGACTTTAGTTGCTTTGCGGACGTTCAGGGTCGCGTAGTGTGTGTGTAATGGGAACATCACAATTATACTATTTTTCAGAGGGGTGTTTTACTTATATTTTAGACGTCAACGTATCGAATGCGATTTTAATTGTAGTAAAGTATTTTGTATTATGTTAACTACAAAAATATTTATTGATGGAACTATAGTATTTTAATTTTCTCTTTTGTAAATACCACCAAACGTTTGTTTTTAAAAATTCAACCCCCCCTATTTTCAAATTAGTGGCGTCTATTTCGCAAACTCCGCAAAGCACCTCGGGAACACGTGTGGTCAACATGGCGGCGCCCTTCACTAGAGTTTATCGACCGTTCTGGAGGATAATAACTACAACTACATCAAACAGAGGGGTGCGAAATGTTTCGTACACTAGTCAACAGTGGTCTCCGCAAAATGTCAAATCCGCGGGTGCTGCATCTCCGTGGGCGCTGCATGGAGCTGTGTGTGTGCAGAGGCTGCCCGTGGTCTCTCAAGACAGGAGCCCCATAGAGGAGGAGTTCATGGAGCTAATGCATAAGGTATGAAACAATCAGTATGCACATGAAACTATTATAATTGTTGTTTTATTATTATTTTAAAAACACCATGCTCGTACCATGTTTTGAACGTATACGTATATGTAACGTTACTGTACCGGTCAAAAGTTTGCAAACATGACTATTTGTATTGTTTTTGAAAGTCTCTTATGCTCATCATCAAGCATGCATTTATTTGATCAGAAATACAGATAAACAAAACAAATATTGTGAAATATTATTACGATTTAAAATAATGGTTTTATTTTTTTATATAAAATATAATTTGTTTTTGTGACGCAAAGCTGAATTTTCATCTGCCATTACTCCAGTCTTCAGTGTCACATAATCCTTCAGAAATCATGATAATATGCTGATTTGATACTCAATGTTATAATAGTTATTATCAATGTTGAAAACAGTTGTTGCTTGATTTTTTTTTTAACCTGTGATAGTTTTTTTAGGATTCATTGACGAATAAAAAGTTAAAAAGAACAGAATTTATTTAAAATATAAACCTTTTCTAACAATAAATCTATCAATTAAAAAAAATAATTTAACACGCATCATTTCTTTCAAAAAAAGAAAGAAAAATTACTGACCCTAAACCTTTTAACGGTAGTGTATATTCTATTCATCTTATTCTTTATAGAATCCTGAAAAAAGTATGACAGGTTATCATTTTTTTAAAGCAGCACAATTGTTTCCAACATTGATAATAAATCAGCATATTAGCATTTTTTGAAGGATTATGTGACACTGAAGACTGGAGTAATGGCTGATGAAAATTCAGCTTTGCATCACAGAAATAAATTTTATTTTAAAGTATATTAAAATAGAAAACAATTATTTTAAATTGTAATCATATTTCATAATGCTACTTAATGCTTTTATCAAATAAATGCAGGCTTGATAAGCATAAGAGACTTTCAAAAGCAATAAAAACAGTAATGTTTCCAAACTTTTAACCTGTACTGTATGCATATTTTATTATGCTATGTGTGTCGCATATTTTGAGGCTGTCTATGTATTTTTCAAACACATCTCATATAGGATTGTTTATTTTTTCAGATGGAGTTCGAGAGAAGTCTGCTTTCGGACCATGAGTTGAAGCTCCTGGATGATGCTGCACGAATGAGTCGGAAACAAGAAGATGATTATGATTCAGACGAGGAGGAGGATTACAGAGACAAAGAAATCGTTACCGCCCAAGATCTGGAGGATATTTGGGAACAGAAACTGAAGGAATTTCAACCAGCTCTGAGGTCACAAGGTGAGCAAACAGCCGAAAGTCACTTTTTTTTTTACGGTGTCCCCATAGAGTCATGAAACGGGAGGTCTGATAGTCTTGTCTTCCCAATTATGATGTATATTCGAGTAAAAAGGCTTCTCGAACAATACAAAATTTAAGGCGGGACTTGATTGTGTTAATCGGTAATTGATTCGATTGATTGTGTTTTGGTGTATTGCTGTGATCTCATGCGAGTGACGTTTTGCCCCGCCCTCGCACCAGTAAACGCATCATTAGAGAAGAGATGGGGAAGCTATTTTGATTAAAGATTACAAGAGCACATGGATTATAAAATGAAATATTGATGTACACAGATAAATAATTTATAAACATTATAAATAACAAGATTTGTCAATTACGATTTAATGGGGACTTTGGTTGTTGATTTGACAAGTCTTGTTTTAAAGTCCCTGTAAAGGCAATTTCAAAAAAAAATTCTAAACACATTATAAATGTTAGAAATGTATCACTAAAACATATTACAAAGACTGTGAACTGTGAAGTACTGAATTGTGGAGTTAGACCGTTAAACAGTTTTTCACCATTGCTATTTTCCGGATTTTCTGGGCGGGGCTAAAAGGGGGCTCGATGACGCACTGGAGCCCCTGAGCTCCTGGACACGCCCCTACTTGATGACGCACTGGAGCCCCTCGAGCTGCTGGACTATTATTAGTAACAGCCTACAGATTGCTAGCTAGCTATGCCTTCGTCACGGAAATGGTAGTACCTGGATGCGATTACCGGATCAGTACAAAACAGATTGGTGTCCTTATTTAAATTTCCGAAAAACGATTACATCAAGAAGAAGTGGATTAATTTTGTGAAGAGCCACCTTGATGGAGAGAGCTGAGGATCACCGCCAAAACCCGCCTCTGTAAGTGATCATTTTACACGGGATAGTTTTATAAACTTTCGTCGGAGACAACTGGGAATCACTGATAATCCGCTGTTACTGGTGGTGAATGGGGCCGAACCGACTCCTGCCTCGGCATTGATCCTCCCGTCGCGCCGACAACTGGTGTCCATCATCGGCAGTGCGTGCCCACCGTGCGAGCATCCATTCCGGCTGAGAGTTGAGTGTGGCGACGGCAGCTTTCCCGCGAGTGGGCGTGGTTTCAGCGCAGCCAGCGGACATGCCCCCACCGTTTGAGGGCAGAGATTACTGCTCATTTTTTCAAGATTTTGATAGCTTATTTTATGTACTTGCTGGCTTTTTTATCATTCAAATTTGGCTGGGTGACTAATAACACATTTTTCTGTGGTGTGACAAACTCAGAACACATACTTAATTTTGACTTTACAGGGACTTTAAAGACATTTCAGGTTGATTAAAGTCCCCCTCTAGTCGTCAATAAAAGGACATATTTAAACGTTTTGTTCGTTAAACAAAAAAAATCTTTATGCCTTAAAATAGCTTGAATGTAAATCTACACCCTTGCATCATTTAGGCCCCGTTTACACGAGAACGATTCCGGGTGGAAACGTAAAAATATTTTATTGGATGTGCCTTTCATTTACACGGCGACGGCGTTTTGGGGGCTTAAAAACGCAAAAAAGTGAAACCACCCTCCAAAGTGGAAATCTTAAAAACGCTCCACGTCGCTTTCCCGTCTAAAGGGTAGAAAAAGCAAAAGTAAGGCACAGATCTGCTCACGGTGGCTTTCGTCGCGTACATGTTTACGTCACAGGCATGCGCCAGTACAGGGAAATAACAACAAACATGTCGGGATTATTTCCATACGTCGAACCTTCAAGTTGCCCTAGCAGCTCTGATAAACATACAAGAGTCTTTTCAGCAGTTGTACGAAATATTCACCATGTCTTTGGACTTTGCGCTACTAGGGAGAGGAAGGTTGTACGCAGGCACCCGGACTTGGTGTTGTTGTGTGGCAGTGCTTCACATTGCCACCTAGCCGCCTGGAGTGCATACTACATTGAATTTCACACACTTTTGTGTCACCATATACACGCAGATTTCCCAACCACAACGCTCGTCTAAACGCAGAATAAAAAGTAAAAACGCAATGCGTTTTCTCTTCAGATCGTTTCCGTGTAAACATAGCCTTAGTATACACGGTTCTATGAATATGCTAATTAGCCCCGCCTCCACTCACTCACACCAGGGGCACGTTCAAGTTCACAACGGTGCGCAACGTTTTGCTACGGTTTCCGGTTGAACGTCATGTTTCCTGGAGACGGCTTGCACCGGTGTGCAACGGGGTTTGAGATTCGTTTTCTCTTGTTTGGTGGGCGTGTCAGAACTGCAGTCCAATCAGCAGCAACATGTGTATATAAGCACGCGGGATTAAAGTGAACGCGCACAATGGAAATAATTTACAAATGTGTTCGATACGCAACAACTGAGGATATTAGAAGACATGTTTGTCGTAAGTATTATTGTAAAAATATAGGATATCAACATAATGATGTAGTTGTTATTTTTAGCTTCATTGCAAGTGTATGACATTTGGTATAAAAATAAACAATGCATGTAAAGTGCTTTTCCCAAAAAATGAGAAAGAAAATGCAGGTTATTAATAAAACAGTATGAACAACAAATAAAGTCAGTATGTTAGGCTAAATAGATGTGCTTTAGTCTTTAGGTAAGATGTGCTTCCACTTCAGTTTCCACAAATACCTTCACTGGATTGGGATGTTCTCTTGTGTTCTGGGCGACAGTGCAGTAACTGTAACATCGGGTATATTTTGTAGTATTAAACACATATTTATACTGATTTCATCAGGCTCCGAAAATTCTTCACAAAGAACACAAAAAGCCTTCTCAGCTGCCGTAGTTGCACCTCTTGCGTCATCACAACAGTGCGTTCAACGCGTCACCGTTTCTGTTTAAAAAACGCTCTGCAACGTTTTGTCGGCGCTGAACGCAGCCCAGCTCAGAGATCCACTGGTTGGCGATCACACGTTGATCTGATTGGTTACAAGGTAGTTTGTGACGTCAGAAACGCCAGCGATTTCAAACAGCGTTTTTTGACCGTCTTTGGTTTTAAAAAGAAAATACTCAGCAATGGTTGACTTATGAGTTGGCACATGGTTTGTCTAACAGCATATTAAAAACACCACACAGACATATAAACAACATTAAAAGCTTGCTTTTCACCACAAGGGGACTTTAAGCATGTTGAATTCATCTCTCAATGAATTACTTTACAGGTAATGACCAGAAAGATGCGAGTTCTTCAGAGCGTTGTTTAGCAGACAGTCTCATATTGCTGGTGAAGAAGGATGTTGGCAGTCAAAAGCTTTGGCTCCTGCCTCAAATACAGTGGCAGATGGGAGAGACACTTCGACAAACAGCTGAACGTGCCCTTGCAAGTCTTCAAGGTAAAATTTCTATGGTAATATCCATTTAGATGGCTTCAGGTCTGTTTTCACTGTGGGAGTAGTTCACTTAAAAATGAAAATTCTGTCATTATTTATTTACTCACCCTCAAGTTTCAAACCTGTATGAATTTCTTTCTTCTGCTGAACACAAAAAAAAGATATGCCGACATTCTTCAAAATATCTTCCTTTGTGTTCAGCTGAAGAAAGAAATTCATACAAGTTTGCAACAACTTGAGGGTGAGGAAATGATGACAGAATTTTCATGTTTAACTGAACTATTATTATCTTTAACAGGAGCTGAAAATCAAACATTTTACAACTATAATCATTAGATGGCAGCCTTTTAACCACTTAATCACTGGTTAAATAAAAACTTAGAAAACCAGTACAGTTTGTACTTTTTGAGTCATCATTTTTTTTTTTACTCATTTCCAAGTTATTATGCACTAAATTGTAATATCAGGAAATTCAGACTGAAAGTGATAATATGACAAGACTGTAAATAATTCATAAATTGAATGTGCTGCAGGTTAAATTATTACTCTTCTGTTTAAATTGACTTGTGTAGGTGCTGATCTGAAGGCTTCTTTCCTTGGTAATGCACCCTGTGGATTTTACAAATACAAATACCCAAAGGACATCCAGAAAGAGGGCAGTGTTGGAGCCAAAGTGTTCTTCTTCAAAGCTGTGCTTTCCAGCCATAAGCACTTACCCCTGGAGAAGAATTCATTTGCCTGGGTAAAAAAGGATGAACTCCAGGACTTCCTGAAACCAGAGTACCTGAAGCAAGTCAGACGCTTCATTATGGCTCTGTAAAATGGGAAGAAACAGACATAATGGAGAATATATTGGAAAAGTGAGAAAAAACGGAAAAAAAGAGTACTTTTTGTACTAAGATTTCATGAGTCTGGACCCTCAATCTGATGATGGAATCTAACAATATGAGTAATGTCCACATTTTCTTATAGGGGTTATACACTTGTATGTTGTCACCTGCCCTGTATCTGTGTATTTATTTATCTTGCTTGGTAAATGGAAACCTCTGTGACAGTGTATGTAATATTAAAACGGGTCCATTTCATAGCATATGATCTCATTGTTTTATGTATTTGCAAAATGTGGCATGAAATCATGTTTTCAGCAGGGTGAGCATTATATTGTGTGCCTTTCCTTACACTTTCGTTTCTTTATCAGTGCACATATTTTGTCTTTTAAAGTACTACCACTTGAGGGCAGTAGATGGACACAGATCATCCAGTGGTACCCCCTTCCCTCTTTTTAAAAAAAGGATATCCAATTATGCATATATCCAATAATTGTGGTCGGTATATATCTGTCTTGTCCAATTTAAATGCCTTGTACTTGGGATTTCTCTTATGCACTTTTATGTCTTTCTCTCGCTCAGTTGTCAAATAGTCATTGACTTTTGTGCTGTGCTGGTGGAAATTGGGATTAGTAATCCTATGAATTATTTAGGCACCTTGAATATGTAGGTCTCTAAAAATTGGCTGTAGACTTTCATTTCTGCCAGTGTTTTGGAATTTAGAAGTTACAGAATTCTTCATTAATAGTGCAGCTATGTGGGCTGTGCATTGGGTGACTTTTTAAAGAGCACATACTTATTTTTAGAAATGGACAGTTTTTGATAAAACTTAGTGGACGTTGTGTTGAGATGGGTGGTGTGGGTTCACACATTGAAATTGAGTCCTCACAAGATTTGGCCTTTACACCAAAGCTGGACAATTCCTATTTCTTTTTGTCATTGATCAACAGAGAAATAATTCATGATCAAATTAATAATAATTTGCATAAGTATTCACCCCCTTCAACCCGCATTAGATGACAGCAATGTCACTGAGTTTATGTGGATAGCTTTCACTGACCACTGCAATGTTTCTACATCCTTTCCCCCCAAACTGCAAACTGAATGCTTCTTTCTGCAAAACTGTTTTTTTCCTATTGATAAATTCTAAATTGGATTGAGATTGATCTGGCCACTCCAGGATATTAACATTGTCTTTTTAAGCCATTCCTGTGTAGCTTTGGGGCATTGTTTTGTTGGAAAGCAAATCTCCCAAGTCACATGCAGTCTTGCAGTTTCCCTACAGGATTTACTTGTATTTTGTGGCTTTTAAACCCTCACAAGACTTCAAGGACTTGCAGTGTTTTTCATCTCCAGTCTTGGGGACTCACCTCTCAGAAAATTGTACCCATCTCACTAATTAAAAGACCTGATTCAGCTCGTCAGCTGTGTTGAACAGGGAAATATCTAAAACATTCTGGGAAGTGGGTCCTGGGGACTGAGTTGAGAAACACTGCTCTAGCCCTTGAGCTGCGCTGAAAGTCCTTCCCCTAAATTGGTGTTCCTGCCTTTAAAAATGCTTGTAAAGTTCTCATTATGCCAAATATTGCATTCATTCTTTTTGTCAACTTGTTTTCTTTCAATTAGCACAGCTTTTGTATATCTTTTTGGAACTGATTGATCTGAGTTTATGCACTTTTGCACTTTTCTTTCAGTTAAAAACTGAGGTGCATAAGCTCAGATCAATGAGGCCTACGATCAATCCGTTCCAAAAAAAACATACCTGTGCTAATTGAAAGAAAACAAGTTGACAAAAAGATTGACTCCAATATGTGGTGATAATATAGCATAATTAGAGATTTACAAGCAATTTGCCACTCATTTTTGAAGCTGTTTGGCTATATGCATTTTGTTTGATGGTCAGAAAGCTTAATTTTGGTCTCTTCAGACCACATAACCATCTCTTTCAGCTGACTCGTGGTGACCTTCCTGTTAGCACTTGGTTTTTGAGGACAGCAAGCTCTATAGATTTACAACAGTGCTGTGCTCGACTTCTTGAAGTCTTCTTGTAGCCATCCCCGGACTTGTGCTTTTCAATTACCTTTCCGCTGAATTGCTTGGAGTGTTTTGTTGCTATAATAATGTAAATTCTGCCACGATATTGACTTCCAGAAGTTGGATCTTCCAGTTTTTTTTATACAATCAATTGAAACTCTTTCACTATACACTAGTGATTTAACTATTAACTAGATTTATCTCTATATCATATTAAAGGGGGTGGATATTTATGAAATCAATTAGATTACCTTTTTGTTTAATTTTAAATCCCTTTATAGAATCTTTTTCTGTTGATCAGTGTCAAAACCATAAGCCAAAATAAGTCCACTGTGATTCATTGCTGTAACGCAAAAAAACACATGAAAAAGTCTTTTAAATATAGGCACTGTGTCTCAAGTCTACCATTAATTCAGATATTGGCATTTTGTTCTAGGTTTATTAGTTCACGTATGCTTTCTGCACCTAAGCATACTCAAGTGTCTAACCTAATAACGGTGAGAAAAAGAACATTATGCATGTTTGCTGGGAAGACATTTCAGCCCAACTCCCATTTCAAATTAAATTGGCCACATTTAGCTCATAAACACGCTTTACCTCAACAACCTAATTTATAATTGAAGGTTAAAACAGGGGCTCAGAGGTCTTAAGAGACATCTAAATGGAACCGGAAAGCAATAAATGGGTGCAAGTATGAACCTCCCCTCCCTTTAAAGACCTGAAGAGCTGAGCTCAGCTGTATGAGATCAGTTGAGGTTATTGAGGGTATGTACCACAATTATCTGATCAGCATGTTTTGTCCTCTCTCATGTCTCACATCACGGTGCAATGTCATGTCGAGGATTAAAAACTCTTTGACAATATAGAATTGATATTAGACCTGCACTTTTTTTCCTCTCATGTTTGTTTGTTGTTAGACACCAAGTCCCATTTCAAATTAAAGTGAATGACTGCCGCTTAAAAACAAAGCCAAGAATCAATCGACCATTTATAATGCAGGGAACAATGCAAAATCTTTGACTGTAAGGAATAAAGTCCCGCAGAAAAAATTTAACCTATATCACTGTTTCCAGTAGCTTTCTTTTTCCTTTTTTTAATCCACAAAAGCCAACTTAATTGAGCAGGCAAAAAGTCTATAAGATCAGTGATTATATACCATGAAACCCCTTTGTGGGAGATCTCTTATAATTTTCATGTATAAAGACTTATTTATACTGTATGAGAAAGTGCAATATTACAGATAACTTGTTTCCAAAATTACACAATTAGCTTTGCCAAAACAAAATTAGATATATAATCCTGATGAAATTTTTCTTGAACGTATATACATCACTGGAGAGATATAGAGAACTATGTTTATTTTGAAAGAAATTAATAATTTTATGCAGCAAGGATGTATTAAATTGATCCAAAGTGACATGTTACAAAATATTTTTATAAATGCTGTTCTTTTGAACTTTCTATTCATCAAAGAAACCTAAGAATAATTATCACAATTTCCACTAGTTTATAATTATTTATAATAATTCATGTTTCTCTAGCAGCAAAGCAGCATATTAAAACGATTTCTGGAGGATCATGTGACACTGAAGACTGGAGTAATGATGCTGAAAATTCAGCTTTATATAACAGAAATAAATTACATTTTAAAATATATTCAAATAGAAAATGGTTATTTTAAATTAGAAATAATATTTTATAATATTACAGTTTTTTGATCAAATAAATGCAGCCGGTGAACAGATGAGGCTTCTTTCAAAAACATTTAAAACATTTTTTGCACTAACCCCAAACCATTGAACGGCACTGTTAAACATTTAATTAATATCTTAATATAATGTGTTAACTTTTATATACTTAAAAAATACATTTTAAAATCGTTCACATTTTAGCAAAAATGTAAAAATCAATTAATTTCACTAATGTTTAGAACTAATTTCTTGAACAGACACCTTACTGTTTGCTGGGATCTACTGGCGAATGATTAATCAAATCGAAATTAATAGTGTGGCTTGACATTTCAGTGACATGATGGTGACGTACAGTTCTGTGCAAAAGTCTTAGGCACGCAAAAAATGGTTTTAAGCCAATAGACTATGTGCACGTTAGCATATGCTACTTCCGGCTGCGAAACCGATAGGGGGTGTCTAGTTTCCGGTAGCCTGATGGACAACGTAGAGGATGTATATTTCTCCAGATGTCTTGGACATTTACCGAAGATTACAGTCGATATTATAATATAATATTAGAGTCGATGATGTTCATCGACTGGTTAGTGATTTTTCTCCAGCTCCCCAGAGCAAGAGAGAGAAAGGGGTTTAAATATTACATCTCTCAGTATGTCATACAGGGAGTACACATGTAATACAGGGAGTAAAGGTATCCGACGTTGGGAAAGGGAACTAAAAAAAGTCCTCGCTCTAGACTAGGTACTGAAAGAGTTGTAGGAACTTAGTCCGGTCGGAACACGCGAAAAAAATGGTTATAGGAAGGTTCTAGGCATTGCAAAAGTCCCTCCGGGCGGAAAGCGGCTATAGACACTGTGAGTACTAGTGACTTTTCCCTTGTCAGTGGTTTAAAATATGTAGTTGGATTGTTTCATGTAACTTAGTTCTTCTCCCTCGCTGTGTTATGGCTTTGCTATGTGTGGATACATGTGCTGGTTACGTTCGTGAGACAGCTGATTAGTACTCTTGTCATTGACCGTAAAGCAGTAACGTTACAGGAATCACAAACCCGGCCGTCGATCGCGGTCGACAAGTCGATCTTGGAAGCATTTTAAGTCGATCACGAAGAGTTTTCAAAATCAGAGAAAAAAAGCCTATTGTGTGTAGTAAATGGTGTTCTAATCTAAGAGATACGGAGGCGTGCGCGCTGTTACAATCACGTCATTTTTGCGGCGCGCACCTTTGGGCTCATGCGGACGCGTCGAGTTAAACAAGGCTTTACGCTTTAACCACTAAACCAGCTCAGCCACAGTAAGTTTTTTATGTTTTAGGTCCATTGCGAACGATAACGCCGGTCCACTGATGTAAACAAGACGGCAACCGGAAACGAAGTACCCAACGTCCGCCCTCAAGCCGGAAGTTAGCATTTTTCTCGTGCACAGAGCGAATTGACCCTTCGAGTGGAGCTTGATTGACAGGTGTTCTGACCAATCATATTTCGCCATCCGCCATTTTGTCAGACAAAGCAGTCAGAAGAGTTAGTAGATTAACATGGGAGGTTTTGAACTTGAAAAACTGAACATACTGACGCCTTTTCGAGGTTAAAACAACATTCATTCTTATGTTCATTCATGTTTATTTGATGCTATAAATGAACTAGAAGGAAGAGATGATCGGATCACGAGCAGCTTTAACGGATGCTCTACAGCGATCTGTCACGGCACATTAAAGAGCCACAAAACGGTATTTATTGTTTACATTTCTTTCAAAAAATGACCATATTTGAAAGATGAGACTTTGTTTAATATGTTTAATATCAAAAGTAACCGAAAAGTATCATAGTCTGTCCTGTCTGTCCGCGTGTTGTCAGTCTCCTCTCTGCTCCGCGATGTATTTTTCACTGCGTGAGAACATGGTGAGAGCGTGAGAGCGGCGTAGCTTGTCGGACATAGCGACAGTAACTAAGGAGGGCGGGTCTTTGTGAAGGGTCAATTGTTTAATTGCTGTAGTGTGTAGGAAGCATGTTTCCAAATATTTCTTTTCCCATTAATTGTAATAATGCATGCACAAAGAGTCTGACAAAAGCCGGTGCGCTCCACACATGAGATCATGATCACCATCATCGAGTCTATCCGGGATTACTGTTCTTTTGAGGAAAACCTGAGACTTGATAACCTTTACGGGTGCAAAAATGTGTCATTAAATATGGGTTCCTTGAGCACAAAGCAAAAGGTGCCATTAGGTGTCATTACCAGTTATAGTCAGTTATTTGTTGCTTTTCCAAACCTGTCCTCAGGTCAGCTCTCAAACACTGTGCTGCAGGTGCACTTTTGTGAGTGCGCTTCTTTGAAAAGTCATTACATTGGTGAGAAAGCAAGATGGGTATGACCCCCTTGGCAAAAAAAAAGAGCTTCTGGAAATTGCCCCATCCATCATAATTACACCTTTTGGGCAGCGCTAAGGAAGACAGGGGGGAGCGAGCCCCTTCCCTGATCTGCTACGGATTCAGACAATGGGAAGACTAAAATTGAGCTGAAATCCCTTTGGGTAAAATAGCTGGATTAGGAATGTTTGAAGAAGTCCCCGTTAGGGTGAGAACTAGACTTTACAATGGCTTTTGGGACATTTCCCATTGTCTGGATAGTATCTCTATAGCAGTGGTTCCCAAACTTTTTACAGCATGCACCCCTTTCTAATGTTTGACACCTGTCAAGCACCCCCCAACACCTTATGGTTAAACTTAACATTTTTAATCGCAATAACTAAATACAAATATTCACTGTAAATTAGAAAACATAACCTGCACGCTATTAATCATTAGTTAAGCATTAGTAAACTCTCTAATTGCTTAACTAATGATTAATAGCGTGCAGTTATTATAAAGTGTTACCAAAAATTCAGCTATAAATACAAGAAATTACTATTACTTTTTTTAGTGAGATGGATGGGCCTGCATGTTTGCACACAGATCATCAAAATTTGGGGTAATGGATGACAGTTTTACTCTCAAATCATTCTCGGCATCTAGTCTTTGACGATGTTTTGTTTTCACCAATGTCAGTGCAGAAAAGCCTGCCTCGCATAAGTATGTGGTTGCAAAGGGCATCAACACTTTAAGTGCTTGCTTTGACAATCCTGGATACTCCACCATTGCTGAAGCCCAGAAATCCACCAGTGACTTATTTTTAAAAAGTATGTTGTGTCTCCCATCAGATGATAATTCCAGTAATTTTTCTTGCTCTTGAAATGAGAGATGTGGGATTGGAGGAGTGACATCAAAGGGATTCCGAATCCATGTCTGAGATTGGTCCATAGGGGGGAAGTAAGTCCGCAGATTTTGGCTGAGCTGGTTGAGATGTTCAATTATGAGGCGTTTGACGCAATCACTTAGCACAGATTCCCGGGATTGCAAAAATTCAGATAGAAGAGGAAAGCACTCAGTGGAGTTTGTATTGATCCAGTTGGCCCAGAAAACAAGCTTTTTAATAAGTGCTTCAACTTTGTCCTGGGTGTTGAAAACGGTGGTACTAAGACCCTGCAGACTTAAATTAAGTTCATTCAGAGTAGAAAATATGTCTGCCAGATATGCCAGTTTCTGAAGCCAGATGTCATCTTGCAAGCATGAAGACAAGTGAAACGGGTTGTGAACAAAAAATTCCTGAACTTCACATCTGAGCTCAAAAATCCTTGCTAAGACCTTTCCACGTGATAACCAGCGCACTTCTGTGTGGAGGAGAAGTGTTTCATGCTCGCTGCCCATTTCGTTGCATATAGTGCGAAAAATCCGTGAATTTAACGGACGTGCTTTGATGAAGTTGACGATTTTCACGACGTCATGAAGTACAGACAAAAGTTCACCTGGCATGTTTTTCGTTGCTAGGGCTTCTCGGTGGATACTGCAGTGCACCCAGGAAACTGATGGTGCGACTTTTCGGATGAGAGCCACTGCTCCTTTGTGTCTCCCTGTCATTGACTTCGCCCCGTCTGTACAAATTCCAACGCAGCGCGACCAGTCAATTTCGTGTACTTTGAAAAAGCTATCCATCAAATTAAAAATATCTTCCCCTGTTGAACGTGTGACAAGGGGACGGCAAAACAAAAAATCTTCATGAACTGTGTTTTCAAATAAGTAACGGACATACACCAGAAGATTAGCTAGATTCGCTACGTCAGTAGACTCGTCAACTTGCAGTGAAAAGAATTCACAGTTTTTTATTCTGCTTATTAGCTGACTGAGGATGTCAGTAGATATCGAATCAATGCGACGGGCCACAGTATTGTCAGAGAGAGGGATTTTTTCCAGCGTCTTTGCTGCTTTCTCCCCGAGCATACAGTTTACCATGTCTTTGGCAACAGGTAAGCAGAGATTTTCTCCGATTGTGTGGGGCATTCCTCTTTTAGCTATGCGGTAGCTCGCCAGATATGAAGCTTTCTGTGCATTTTTGGAAGTCCCTAAGCCCGAATGCGAGTGGATAATTTTTTTTTTCTTCTGCAGTTCCTGCAATTTTCCTTGGAAAAAACTGGCAGGCATGTCTTGTAATTGACTATGTCTTGTTTGTAAGTGCCGGACCATATATGAGGGCTTGAGACTGCTATTAGCTAAAACTTCACCACATACTACACATTGCGGGTTTGGACTTTCTGCATCACCAATCCATGTAAACCCGTAACCAATGTAACTGTCACTGTATTTTCGTTTCTTACTTGACATTTTCTCACTCTCGAATGTAGGCCTATTTCTCTTGACCAGCACATCTCTGTTAGGTTTCTCTGTTCCCGCCTCTTCACCCCGTTCATTATCCGAGTCTGTTCGATCAGGTTTCTCCATATATTCAGCGCCGTTGTCGGTGCATATCTCCACAGAAGATGCCGATGTAGATGGCTCACTACTGTCCCTTGATTTCTTTAAAGTGCCCGTTTTTAACCAGGTGTCCATTTTGATGAATGTAGTAAGCGAAAAAATAAATGAATGAATTGATCACTTAGCGCTTAC
This sequence comes from Chrosomus eos, assembly GCA_036326025.1. Taxonomy (NCBI): domain Eukaryota; kingdom Metazoa; phylum Chordata; class Actinopteri; order Cypriniformes; family Leuciscidae; genus Chrosomus; species Chrosomus eos. The sequence continues at coordinate 14,007,131 of CM070818.1, read as the reverse complement.
TATGAATAGGGCGGAGCTATTGTGACACAGACGTGCTTGTAAAACGAAATTAAATTATGAGTAATTTACAGCTTGTAATGTGAAATTTTATTTCTCAATAAAACTTTGGCATGTGAAGTTTACCTCAGTTAAATATGTAAAAATAATAAAATAAAAAAAAATCTTTCCCGCCATTGCAAACATTCTCTCGCGCACCCCGGGTGGTCAGTCTGCGCACCACTAGGGGTGCGCGCACCCCAGTTTGGGAACCACTGCTCTATAGCATCCATCTGATGCAAAGCCCTTGATTTGTTCTTGATTTGTCATACCAACCATTTACGACTTCATCGTCTCCCTCTCAAGCTTCTTTCACGACAATCTGGCCATAATGTGTTAATGGCAGAAGCTATTTTAAGGGAGTGTTGGCATATTTAAAATGTTTGCTTCTGAAAAAGCTGAAATATTATCAGTGAATTGCAGGAATTAGCTTTGTTAAAACACTGTGAATCACAATAGATGCACATTTTTGAAGGCAGTTGCTCCACACCGGCCTGCCAAATGAAGCAATTACTGTTTGCACTTGTTTGTTATGCACTTGTTTAAATTAAGCCATAGAAGCCAGGAAAAGACGTTGAGGGTCATCAATCAATTAATGCTCAACAATTCACATTAACATTCAAAAACAGTGTGGTGCAACACAAAATGCATAATTAGTGAGAAACATGTGGCTACATTATGTATGACTCGGCTGTCTTGGCTGAGCGTACCTTATTCAATCCCTCCACTAAAAGTAAAAAAAAAAAAAAAAAAAGTACATGAAAGGTTTATGCACACTTTATTCTGCAGCCAATAATAAATTTCACTTCATTTGAATTTAACATCTTGCTTTTTGGTACAAACTTGGAAGTGCACTAGTCAGCGATTTCAGAAGAAGAAAAACACAAATTACTTTCAGCTACAACACGAGTCACTTAAACTTAAAACTAAAGTTTGATCAAATTAAGTGTTTTGATTAATTATTTAAGCTGCATATTGTACAGTATTTACTTTTGGATTGCTAATAATTTTAAGTGTTGCTCAGAAAGTTGAATTATTTAGGCTATAGCTTACGACAAATGACTTAATGCCATGCTCTGTGTTCACTTGCTTGGTTTGTTATTTCAACTATACTGTACTCCAATTAATGGAAAATACACACTGCATTAGAAAAACCAATGCATTTATCAACTTCCTACTCTGACACCTGAATGTTTTCCAAGGCGGTCTGCTCATATGCTCTTTTGAATATTAGAGTGCCTCTATTATGGTTTTTCGAATATTCCCTTTCATGCAGTGTGTTCATAAAGCTGTTTGTGAATGTCAAGGTTCTGCAAAGTTGTAAAGTTGAAAGTGCACGATAAATAAAGGTATTGTCTCCTAAAAGAAAGATTCGACTCTGAACCGCCAATATGAGTTGTTTGTGTTTCGAATCCTTCTGCATGACGGTTCTACATCACTGGAAAATACATTTGCATAATGGTTGTTCTATGTTGTCTTCCCGCGAACAACTTGACCAGCCCACAACATTTTACTGATGACTGCTTCTCAAATCTCCCAGTTCAACGTGGGATATCCAAAATGCTTGCTCTTGAAAGATGGGTCAGTAGTAGTAATCACGCTTCACCAGTTTATTTGGACCAACTTGTTCCTCAGAATTACAACCTGTAACTATGATGATTAATTATATATTTTCTATCGGGTGTTCTTTGTGTTTTATATTGTGTAAGTTTCCAGCCAACCGGCTAGCTCACGTTATTACTGTTTTACTGAAATAATTCTGCTAATCAGCTGTGTTCTACTAAAAATGTGTCTATTAATGCAGATTTTCTGTCGTTCTTACTATGACTTTGAGTAAAGATTTTGTTTTGCAAACATTAATGTTACATCAGTCACTCAAGATAGTGCTCGGCTGTGCATCATTATTGATACAGTTAATACAGTTCCCGCATGTGCACCGAAATATACGCATCGGTTTGTTGATAGACATACACATGTTAATGCTGATGTTGAGGAATTACAGCTTCAACATCTCATGTACCTCAAACTGAGTAGCTTATCACTAAGAAACGTCATGCTCGAGTTGTCCTTATGATGGAGGTTCGGGTTAAATAACTAATTCTTCCAATGTTTCATCATCGGACTCGCACTCAGATTGATATGGTAAAATCAACGTCATTGTTCCTGTTTTTAGAGTGCATACCCTTTTACAGCCCACGTGATCAAGAGTTGCGCGCGCATTTTGGCAACGGAAGTGGTGTTGTTTCCCACTGGCTCTAAGGTGTTAGCAACTCCGAAAGATTATCAAAACAGTTTCCCAGCATCAAAATGTCTGGTTGTTGCGTTTACGGTTGCACTAATCGATATTCCACCAAGGGGCTTAGGTTTTATGGATTCCGACAGGATCACGGCTAGTGATGGCCAAATGAAGCGTTTCGAAGCATTATTGCTTTCCGATGCAATTGACCCTTCGCGTGGAGCTTGATTGACAGGTGTTCTAACCAATCATACTTCGCCATCCGCCATTTTGTCCGAAAAAGCAGCCAGTAGAGTTAGGAGGATTTGAACTTGGTAAAATGAATATACTGACGCCTTTCCGCGGTTAAAACAACATTACTTCTTATGTTCGTTCATGTTTATTTGATGCTATAAATGAACTAGAAGGAAGAGATGATCGGATCACGAGCAGCTTTAATGGATGCTCTACAGCGATCTGTCACGGCACATTAAAGAGCCCCAAAACGGTATTTATTGTTTAAATTTCTTTCAAAAAATGACCACATTTGAAAGCTGAGACTTTGTTTAATATGTTTAATATCAAAAGTAACCGAAAAGTAACCTGGTCTGTCCTGTCTGTCCGCGTGTTGTCAGTCTCCTCTCTGCTCCGCGATGTATTTTTCACTGCGTGAGAACATGAGAGCGGCGTAGCTTGTCGGAACATAGCGACAGTAACTAAGGAGGGTGGGTCTTTGCGAAGGGTCAATTGTGTCGAAAATGGTTCATTACTCGAAGCTTCATTCAGATAGAAATTGCAGCACCATCTCCTGGTGAAGTAAATGTAATGCAACAAAGCTGACAACCATAAAATGCAAGTAGGCTTATGTTAACGCCCCGTTTATGACGTGTTTACGGAGGCGATCAAAGCTGAAACAGTGTTAGTGCTGTGAAACACATTTATGTAGGTGAATTTCATGTGTTCATCTTGATAATAAAACATTAAGCATGATGTGTGTGTGGTGTGTGTGTGTGTGTGTGTGTGTGTGTGTAATTATTTCTTTAGACAAGGACAGAAGATCAGACCAGCTTAAAAAAGTTGGAAACCATCACAGAAATTCTAATGGTTTTGTCACAGGTCGGGAGGGTCGACTGGGTCTACCCCCTCCCTTTAGAATGTACCACTGAGGAGCAGACCAGAAACCAGGCGGACAAGGAAAGTAAAATGTAACAGGCTTTATTGATTAAAAGAATTTGTATATCCTAATTAAAATTCCTCCTTCCTCCCCAGCATCCAGTGGCCGCCGGGACGTCGGCTGGACGACAGGCGGGGACTGGGTCCACTCAACCCCCTCGGACTCTTCGGGTGCCGAGGTCCTCGGCAATGGAGGGAACGCGGACCTGACCAGCAGGTAAGTGCTCTAAGCACGGCTTTCCTTCTCGGACTCTGAGCGGACTGTACTCTTCTCGACCTCCCAAGTACAGAAGTTTACAGCGGTGAAGAGGAGCGTCGACTGGACAGCCGGTAGGTACTCCTGGTACGGTAGGTTCTTTCCTATGCAGGGGATGCAGAAAGCTTACGGCTGTGAAAGGGGCGTCGACTAGACAGCAGGTGGGTACTTCGAGCACGGTTGGTCCTTTCCTATACAGGGGGTGCAGGAAACTTAGGGCTGTGAAAGGGGCGTCGACTAGACAGCAGGTAGGTACTTCGAGTCCGGTTGGTTCTTTCCTATACAGGGGATGCAGGAAGCTCACGGCTGTGAAAGGGGCGTCGACTAGACAGCAGGTGGATACTTCGAGTACGGTTGGTCCTTTCCTATACAGGGGATGCGGAAAGCTTACGGCTGTGGAAGGAGCGTCGACTAGACAGCAGGTGGGTACTTCGAGTACGGTTGGTCCTTTCCTATACAGGGGATGCAGAAAGCTCACGGCTGTGAAAGGGGCGTCGACTAGACAGCAGGTAGGTACTTCGAGTCCGGTTGGTTCTTTCCTATACAGGGGATGCAGGAAGCTCACGGCTGTGAAAGGGGCGTCGACTAGACAGCAGGTGGATACTTCGAGTACGGTTGGTCCTTTCCTATACAGGGGATGCGGAAAGCTTACGGCTGTGGAAGGAGCGTCGACTAGACAGCAGGTGGGTACTTCGAGTACGGTTGGTCCTTTCCTATACAGGGGATGCAGAAAGCTCACGGCTGTGAAAGGGGCGTCGACTAGACAGCAGGTAGGTACTTCGAGTCCGGTTGGTTCTGTCCTATACAGGGGATGCAGGAAGCTCACGGCTGTGAAAGGGGCGTCGACTAGACAGCAGGTGGATACTTCGAGTACGGTTGGTCCTTTCCTATACAGGGGATGCGGAAAGCTTACGGCTGTGGAAGGAGCGTCGACTAGACAGCAGGTGGGTACTTCGAGTACGGTTGGTCCTTTCCTATACAGGGGATGCAGAAAGCTCACGGCTGTGAAAGGGGCGTCGACTAGACAGCAGGTAGGTACTTCGAGTCCGGTTGGTTCTGTCCTATACAGGGGATGCAGGAAGCTCACGGCTGTGAAAGGGGCGTCGACTAGACAGCAGGTGGATACTTCGAGTACGGTTGGTCCTTTCCTATACAGGGGATGCGGAAAGCTTACGGCTGTGGAAGGAGCGTCGACTAGACAGCAGGTGGTACTTCGAGTACGGTTGGTCCTTTCCTATACAGGGGATGCAGAAAGCTCACGGCTGTGAAAGGGGCGTCGACTAGACAGCAGGTAGGTACTTCGAGTCCGGTTGGTTCTGTCCTATACAGGGGATGCAGAAAGCTCACGGCTGTGAAAGGGGCGTCGACTAGACAGCAGGTGGGTACTTCGAGTACGGTTGGTCCTTTCCTATACAGGGGATGCGGAAAGCTTACGACAGTGTTGATAACACAGAATGCACAAGGCGTTCGATGGAGGACACTCAGAACAGCAGATCACTGGACTTCCTCCGTTCTCCAGACAACATCAATGATGAATCAGAACATCGCAAGCTTTAAATTCCACCGTCGCTTAATCTCTTCTTCAGCGGCTCCAAACTGCAACACAGGGCAAGGCCGATGGGCGCGTGACAGAATTCGGTATAGTAAGCATGCAGTAGCTTCACTTCAAACACACACGGTGGGCACAGCATCAACTCACGTCACTCTCAACCACTCTGTGAAATATAAGGCCACAGCCCACCTCCTTGTTCTGAACAGCAGGGACAGTAAGACGGAAGAATATATAGCGATCTCACTCGTGCATCATAACAGCTGTCTTCTCATTACGGTGTCTAGACTCCGGTTCCTAGATCGCTTCTCTTCATATACAGTGTCTTGGTGTATAAATCACGTATCATACGGCCAGTAAAAGGTTTGCACTTATCTCTACCCAGGCAGGGGACTTGATGTTTCCAAGGCAACTTCTCCTCTGCTTCTCTGTTCCACTCCACCCAATCTTTCGTAGCGGATTCCCTTCCGCGGATCGATCTCACCAGTCAATTTTGTCCCACAGAAACTCTCAGCCTTCCTCGACGGAACAAGGTCAGGACACAGCACCCGAAACCGAACACAGAACACTGCACTGAACCACCCTCTTGGTCTCCCAAAGCTTGGTCTTTATCTGTTTCAAGCCGCTGTGTGTCCCAATCACCAAACAGCCCCTTGATGCGCCGCACCTGCTGTCACTCTGTCATCAGCGGCTGCTGTTGCCATGGTAGCGACGCATATCAGGCTGACTGGGTGTTGCGTCGAGAGCGCTCCGGGCGGAAACATTCCTCCGTGGAATATATAGTTCCGCTGCTGGTTCGTCACCTTGTGACATACTCCCCCGCCAATCCGTTCTAGTCCCGAGAACGGGTTCCGCTCTCCCAGTCTCCATACCTCACCGGGGGTCGACCTCGGTTCTCCCTCTGGGACCGCCTCGGCGGAGACTCGGGTCTCACCGGTCCCGGTGCTGGGCCCAAGCCCCTGGGGACCACTCCCCATCCTACAGGTAACGGTCCTGGTGCTGCCACAACGGGGGGGCTTCCTCTCTGGGATTTGGATAGTTCGGGCAAGGGCGAATCAGATTCCGGTGGAGCACCCGTTCTGGGCCCGCTCTCCCCTCGGGTCGGATAGCATACACGGGTTGATCTGGACGTGGTTGTCGTAAGACCACATAGGGCCGAGGCTCCCACCGATCGCTCAGCTTACCCTTCCCTTGGCGACGATTATCCCTCACCAAGACTCTCTCTCCTGGGAGCAGTGGGGCTTCCCGAGCTGTTCGGTCGTACAGTCTCTTGCTCTTTGCCCCCGCCTGGTTAATCCGGTCCGAGACCCGGCCATACGCCCAGTGGAGTCGCTGGTGGTGCCTCGCCACCCAGTCTGACAAGCTCCCTTCCTCCCCTTGGGTAGCAGCCCCCGTTACTAAGTCGGCTGGTAGCCGCACGTGTCTTCCAAACATCAGATATGTTGGAGCATACCCAGTGGTGCTATGCACGCTGTTGTTATACGCTTGGATCAGTGCCGGAAGCGTATCTGCCCAATGGCCCTGCTGATCCATCTCCAACGTTCCCAATAGGCCCAGCAATGTTTGGTTAAACCTCTCGCATCCTCCATTCCCTTGGGGGTGGTACGGTGTCGTGTGGGTCTTCCTACCCCCGTACAGCTGGCACAACTCATGGACCACCCTGGACTCAAAGTTCGGCCCCTGGTCTGAGTGGAATATTTCAGGGCACCCAAAAGGCTGAATCACAGCCCTCCACAAGGCATTTGCGGTGGTGGTAGCAGTTTGGTCCAAGGTGGGAATGGCCCAGGCATATTTGGTGAATAGGTCTGTCACCACCAAGATGTTCTGAATCCGGTCCACCGGCCTTCCCAGCGTCAGATAGTCCATGGCGACCATGTGCATGGGAGCCTTTGCCTGAATCGGGACCAATGGGGCTCGGATCTCCTTCCTGGTCTTAAACAGGGTGCACCGGGGGCATCCCTGAAGGTAGGCCTTGGTAATCCTCTCCATCCCAGGCCAATAGAACTGGCGTCGCAATAGCGAGATCGTCTTCTCCAGGCCCTGATGGCCCAACTGGGTGTGATAGGCCTGTAGCAGGGACCGATGTTGCCCCTCCGGAACTACTGTTTGCCAGATCTTCTCGCCCAGGTTAGGGTCCTGGATGGAGCGACAGAGCACCCCCTCCCTCAAAGCCAACCTTTCCCATTGTCCTAGCAACCCTCGGACTGCCTGAGTCTGAGCCCGGCGTTCTCTGGCCTCTGGCCATTTCCCAGTCTGGACCCACTCTCGTACCGTCCGCAACCCTTCGTCCTCCGCTTGCCTCGACCTCCAACACTGTGGGTCCCAGCCCCACCCATTGGGGGCCTCTTCCTGCGATGATCCAGGCGCTTCCACGATCCCCACCATTGCTCCTTCCTCCTCCTCGGAGCTAGAGTTGGGCCCCTGAACTACTGGACCTGCCACCGGAAACCTCGACAGCACATCAGCATTCGTATGCTCTTTCCCTGGCCGATACTTCAGCTGGTAGTCGAAATTCGCCAGTTGTGCCACCCATCTCTGTTCGACAGCCCCCAGCCTTGCCGTCTGAAGATGTACCAGAGGGTTGTTGTCCGTTACCACCAGAACCTTGGTCCCCCACAGGTAGTCCTTGAACTTTTCGCTCATTGCCCACTTCATGGCCAACAACTCAAGTTTGAAGGAACTATAGTTAGCATCGTTCCTCTCTGCCGGGTGTAAGCTTCGGCTGGCGTATGCAATCACCCTCTCCTTCCCCTGCTGTTTTTGGGCTAGCACGGCACCCAGGCCGAGATGGCTGGCATCAGTGTACAAGATGAAAGGCTGGGAGAAGTCTGCATAGGCCAGAATCGGGGCCTGTAGTAGTTCCTGTTTAAGCCTCCGGAATGCAGCCTCACATACCTGGTCCCACTGAACCGCGGGAGATCCCCGGCCCCTCGAACGTCCCGTGCCCCCGAGCAGCTGGTTAATGGGCTTGGCGATTTTGGAGAAGTCCTGAATGAACCGCCGGTAATATCCGACAAAACCCAGGAAGGATCTGACCTGTCGCACAGTCTTCGGCGCCTCCCACCCTTGCACAGCCGACACCTTCTCTGGGTCCACAGCGATCCCAGCTGCACTCACCACATGGCCCAGAAACTTCACCTCTTTCCGGAAAAGCTGACACTTGTCAGGTTGCAGCTTTAGCCCGTATTTGTCCAGGGCGCGGAAAGCTTGCTCCAGATGTTGGAGGTGAGTCTCAAAGTCCGGCGAATAGACAATGACGTCATCGAGGTAGACCAGCGTGGTTTCCGTCAACTGACCTCCCAGGCACCGCTGCATAAGCCGCTGGAACGTGGCTGGGGCGTTGCAAAGGCCAAACGGCATCCGTTCCCACTCGTATAGCCCGAAAGGGGTCGTGAAGGCTGTCTTCTCCCTGTCCCGCTCGTCCACCTGTACCTGCCAGTACCCACTGGCCAAGTCGAGAGAAGAATACCATGCAGACTGTGTAAGACTGGTGAGTGAATCCTCTACTCGGGGCAGGGGAAAGCATCCCGCTTAGTCACCTGGTTCAGCTTACGGTAATCCACACAGAATCTCCAGGAACCATTTTTCTTACGCACCAGTACGATAGGGGCGGCCCAAGGGCTACTACTTTCCCGGATAATCCCCTTGTCCAACATTCCTCGCAGGAGGGTGCGGACCTCAGAATACAGGGTGGGTGGCACTGGTCGATAACGTTCTCTACTCGGGGCGGCGTCCCCGGTCGGAATCTGATGTTTTACAATGTCCGTCCGGCCATAGTCCTCGTCGTGAGTCGAGAACAAGTGCTGCCATTTGAGCAGGAAATCCTGGAGCCGCCCAGTCTGTTCCTCTCCCAGTCCTTCACCGCGTAGTGACCCTCCCTGGAGGTGATTAGGCAATTCCTCTCCCTCACTACCCACCGGCGGTCCAGTTCGGGTCAGGGCAACTTCCACTACGGAGGGCTTACCCGGTTAAACTGCACTTCACCCGGCTCTCTCACTTGTTGCGGGCGCACCCCTGTGACTCGGGCCAGACACTGATGTCGATGCAACAGGACGGGGAACGCATTCACGTTCCGTACTTTCACAGAAATCCTCCCCCGCCGTGCTGTGGCTAGCCCCCGAGCTACCTCAAGGTTTGGGCCGTCCAGATGGGGTTCCACCAATACCCACTCTCCCGGGCCATAGAGTTGCGAGGGGAGCCTGGCCCACACCACAGCCTCACTCTGAGCGGGAATGGACAACGCGTATCGGCACGCCGTCCTCCCAGTGCCCTCTCGATCTCCTCGCGTCTCGGCAAGGCGAACCCGCCGACAATCGGCCTTGATCCGGTCCCACTCGTGACTTTCCGAGGTCGAGGCCGTCTGCTTTAGTCCACCTCGGAACAGTTCCTCCCAACATTCTGCTATAACGTTCATGCCCAACAAGGCGCGATGGTTTCCCAGGCAGGCGTCACGAACGATCACCACCCCCTTCTGGGGGACAACGACTCCATGGATCTTCAAGTCAGTCACCAGGTATCCCACGTATGGGATGTCCAGACCGTTGGCTCCCCGTAGCGTCAACCAGGGGGCTTCTGAGGTGGGGCAATCCTGGCCCTTAAATAGCTCTCGTGACAGGCTCTCAGAGAACAGAGTGACTTGTGACCCAGTGTCTAACAGGCACTGTACTTCCAAACCGTTGACCTGGGCCACTACAATGGGGCAATGCCCCACCAAACATGCTCTGGACTTCGTAATCAATAGGGGGTCTACCATGGGAGTCCCAGCCACTTGACCCACAGTGGCCGGCAACTCTAAAAATCCTCCTGTGATCCCCGACGGGAGCGGCACTGGCGGAAGTAATGACCCGGCTCTCCACAACCATGACAAATGGGGCGTCCCTGTTCGTCCCACCTGAACCGCGGCCCCATTGGCCTAGCTGGGCGTCGCTCTGGGAATCGGCTCCCCGCTGAATAGGTCCGCTCTCGGAGCAATGGACTGGAACGTTCACGCCGGAGCTCTTCTCTGAAGGAGTTGGATAGCTCGGCCAGCTGTTCCTGGACGTCCTTTTTCAACTCCTCTCGTAACGCACGTCTCCATTCCGCTTCGACCGGACGTGGGGGGTCGACGGGTGCACTCGCAGCCATGCACGTTGAGGGCTCTACCGTGTGATCCCGTTCCAAGGCCAAAGCCTCTTGTCTCAGTTCGTCAAAAGACGAGTCCGGGTTCCGGCGGACCTGTATTCGCAGGCTTTGGCGTATGGGGCCTTCCCGTAGCCCCAGGAGGAATTGGTCTCGCAGCAGGCTCTCTTCACCCCCTAGACCATGGTCTTGCCTTCCTCTTAGCCTAGCGAACTGCTCTCTCAGCTGTAGCGTGAATGCCCGGATGGTCTGTCGCGGCCCTTGTTTGCAGTTGAAGAACTGTGTTCGCAGAACGGCTACGGGAGTGGTATCGCCGTATTGCCCCGAAAGGAAGTCAAAGATAGCTTGAGCCGTGGTACGGTTCGCTTCTGGCGCTGCTCGCACTTCCCTCAGTGCTTCTCCTTCCAAGGAATTCAAGATGAACTGCACTCCCTGAGGGGCATCCAGACCTTGGAGCCCGACTAAATATTCGACCTGGGCCCTCCATGTCGACAGACTCATCTCCGATCCCGGACCTTGGTACTTTTGGGCCCAAGGGGCTCCCATGAATATGGGCATGGCTTGTCTTCGTGCTCCCGGTGCCTCTTCATCTGCCATAACGGCTTCTGGTGGCTCAACTCAGTGGTAACCCTGCCGACTACGCCAATAATCTGTCACAGGTCGGGAGGGTCGACTGGGTCTACCCCCTCCCTTTAGAATGTACCACTGAGGAGCAGACCAGAAACCAGGCGGACAAGGAAAGTAAAATGTAACAGGCTTTATTGATTAAAAGAATTTGTATATCCTAATTAAAATTCCTCCTTCCTCCCCAGCATCCAGTGGCCGCCGGGACGTCGGCTGGACGACAGGCGGGGACTGGGTCCACTCAACCCCCTCGGACTCTTCGGGTGCCGAGGTCCTCGGCAATGGAGGGAACGCGGACCTGACCAGCAGGTAAGTGCTCTAAGCACGGCTTTCCTTCTCGGACTCTGAGCGGACTGTACTCTTCTCGACCTCCCAAGTACAGAAGTTTACAGCGGTGAAGAGGAGCGTCGACTGGACAGCCGGTAGGTACTCCTGGTACGGTAGGTTCTTTCCTATGCAGGGGATGCAGAAAGCTTACGGCTGTGAAAGGGGCGTCGACTAGACAGCAGGTGGGTACTTCGAGCACGGTTGGTCCTTTCCTATACAGGGGGTGCAGGAAACTTAGGGCTGTGAAAGGGGCGTCGACTAGACAGCAGGTAGGTACTTCGAGTCCGGTTGGTTCTTTCCTATACAGGGGATGCAGGAAGCTCACGGCTGTGAAAGGGGCGTCGACTAGACAGCAGGTGGATACTTCGAGTACGGTTGGTCCTTTCCTATACAGGGGATGCGGAAAGCTTACGGCTGTGGAAGGAGCGTCGACTAGACAGCAGGTGGGTACTTCGAGTACGGTTGGTCCTTTCCTATACAGGGGATGCAGAAAGCTCACGGCTGTGAAAGGGGCGTCGACTAGACAGCAGGTAGGTACTTCGAGTCCGGTTGGTTCTTTCCTATACAGGGGATGCAGGAAGCTCACGGCTGTGAAAGGGGCGTCGACTAGACAGCAGGTGGATACTTCGAGTACGGTTGGTCCTTTCCTATACAGGGGATGCGGAAAGCTTACGGCTGTGGAAGGAGCGTCGACTAGACAGCAGGTGGGTACTTCGAGTACGGTTGGTCCTTTCCTATACAGGGGATGCAGAAAGCTCACGGCTGTGAAAGGGGCGTCGACTAGACAGCAGGTAGGTACTTCGAGTCCGGTTGGTTCTGTCCTATACAGGGGATGCAGGAAGCTCACGGCTGTGAAAGGGGTGTCGACTAGACAGCAGGTGGATACTTCGAGTACGGTTGGTCCTTTCCTATACAGGGGATGCGGAAAGCTTACGGCTGTGGAAGGAGCGTCGACTAGACAGCAGGTGGGTACTTCGAGTACGGTTGGTCCTTTCCTATACAGGGGATGCAGAAAGCTCACGGCTGTGAAAGGGGCGTCGACTAGACAGCAGGTAGGTACTTCGAGTCCGGTTGGTTCTGTCCTATACAGGGGATGCAGGAAGCTCACGGCTGTGAAAGGGGCGTCGACTAGACAGCAGGTGGATACTTCGAGTACGGTTGGTCCTTTCCTATACAGGGGATGCGGAAAGCTTACGGCTGTGGAAGGAGCGTCGACTAGACAGCAGGTGGGTACTTCGAGTACGGTTGGTCCTTTCCTATACAGGGGATGCAGAAAGCTCACGGCTGTGAAAGGGGCGTCGACTAGACAGCAGGTAGGTACTTCGAGTCCGGTTGGTTCTGTCCTATACAGGGGATGCAGAAAGCTCACGGCTGTGAAAGGGGCGTCGACTAGACAGCAGGTGGGTACTTCAAGTACGGTTGGTCCTTTCCTATACAGGGGATGCGGAAAGCTTACGACAGTGTTGATAACACAGAATGCACAAGGCGTTCGATGGAGGACACTCAGAACAGCAGATCACTGGACTTCCTCCGTTCTCCAGACAACATCAATGATGAATCAGAACATCGCAAGCTTTAAATTCCACCGTCGCTTAATCTCTTCTTCAGCGGCTCCAAACTGTAACACAGGGCAAGGCCGATGGGCGCGTGACAGAATTCGGTATAGTAAGCATGCAGTAGCTTCACTTCAAACACACACGGTGGGCACAGCATCAACTCACGTCACTCTCAACCACTCTGTGAAATATAAGGCCACAGCCCACCTCCTTGTTCTGAACAGCAGGGACAGTAAGACGGAAGAATATATAGCGATCTCACTCGTGCATCATAACAGCTGTCTTCTCATTACGGTGTCTAGACTCCGGTTCCTAGATCGCTTCTCTTCATATACAGTGTCTTGGTGTATAAATCACGTATCATACGGCCAGTAAAAGGTTTGCACTTATCTCTACCCAGGCAGGGGACTTGATGTTTCCAAGGCAACTTCTCCTCTGCTTCTCTGTTCCACTCCACCCAATCTTTCGTAGCGGATTCCCTTCCGCGGATCGATCTCACCAGTCAATTTTGTCCCACAGAAACTCTCAGCCTTCCTCGACGGAACAAGGTCAGGACACAGCACCCGAAACCGAACACAGAACACTGCACTGAACCACCCTCTTGGTCTCCCAAAGCTTGGTCTTTATCTGTTTCAAGCCGCTGTGTGTCCCAATCACCAAACAGCCCCTTGATGCGCCGCACCTGCTGTCACTCTGTCATCAGCGGCTGCTGTTGCCATGGTAGCGACGCATATCAGGCTGACTGGGTGTTGCGTCGAGAGCGCTCCGGGCGGAAACATTCCTCCGTGGAATATATAGTTCCGCTGCTGGTTCGTCACCTTGTGACAGTTTCAATTAAACTGGCTTTTACCATTTAAACCACTACAGAATTCTTTTTGTAGTGTGTTTGGCACATATTCCATTAGGATTTAATGCCCCCACCAATAGAACCCAACACATAATCAGTAGAGACCCACAGACACCACTATAATTTCCATTATAACCAATAAAATTCCCATGAAAACCATTAAATCCAATAGAATTTCTGTAATGGTGTCTATAGTTTTTTTTTTAGCAGGGCAGTATCATGTGTGAAAGCCTTTACAGTCTATGGTGAAAGCTTTATCTTGTTTAGCTGTGGGAAGCATACCTCTATAACTTGTTAACTGGTGGGACTGATATTTTTGTGTTGAAAAGGATGTGCTTGTGTAACTGGTTGTAGTTGTATAATGTAGCAGAGCTTTTTTTGAAGTTTCTGTCTTTTATGCATTGTTACATAAAAATATGTTCATATGTTCTCAAATTAATAATAATAATAAAATGTGTCAGAGGGTGTGCTTTAGGTAGGCTACATCATACAGAAGGCTTATACAAAGTGTTCATTAAATGGTATGGTTTTTATTCAGAAATATTATTTTCTCCACAGTCTTTGGTGAAAGGCGATTTCTTTTTAAAAAAAAAACAATTTCACCAGCTTTAGAGAATATCCTCTCGCATGGAACATATGATGCAGGAGTACACAAAAACAGCTTCACTTTTATAAGAAATACAGCCGCCAGGTTTCAAACCTATCGACACTGGATTCGGCCTGTCAAAGCAATCAGGTGGTTCACTACAGGAGTGAACCAGTGTGTTTGCTTCAGACGTCATTTTCACGTGACTAGTGACGTAATGATACAAGCTCCGAAGCAGTGGTTCATTGCAAGGACCGTTCAAGTTTGAAGCAAGCTTCGGAGCGTCGGTGTCAGACGTAACATCACTAATCACGGCCGTTTCAGAAGAACCGGCGGCGCCTGTGGCTGCAGGCGATTAAACGTGTTGATTGGAGCGAGGATATAATAAAAAAAATGCTCGCGTCTGCAGCTCCCACTTTATATGGGCTGATTCTCGCCATACTTCTGTTGCCGATATGCGCGCGCATACGTTGCCACGTCATCATTGTGTACAAACAGTAAAAGGGTCTATAGCTGAGGAAGCCTCCTGAGCTGAAGTACAGTTATGGTAATGGGTGTTGGCTTCTGACACACGCTGTAAGCAGTAGACCAATCATAACAGACTGTGCCGTCTGGCCAATAGGAGCAGTGTAAGCTCACAGAAAGGAGGATTTAGGGCAGATTCCAAACATAAGTGAGCATCCCTATGCCCTACTCATTTCGAAGGGCAGAAGATTTGAGAATCATTGAACAATGTGGTGATGTGCAATGTATATTATCAATATTATCATTAGAAAATGGAAGTGTTTTTTGACCGTTGATGGATGTATGTTGTAGGAGACCTCCAAAACAAAATTAGACAACTTTAAAATAGCATAATAGGAGCACTTTAATACATTTGTATGATCAGGATAATATTATGAATACTCAGTATGGACCATTAGACATCAAAACACAGAGTGTGAATCTAAAATATACAAAATTTCCAGTTGTGGGAAATGATTTGTTATAATAGTGCACCACTGAAACTAAATCGAATCACGTGCAGCCTTCTTTGAAGGTGTGATTACCAAACTACTGCTGTTGGATTTGTTGTCACAGGTCAGTAAATATTGGAACATGAAACAGGCAAAGCAATTTCACAGGTTAATTGAAAGTTTACTGGCATCACCCTGTCTATAATTTTATGTCCAGTTCTAATTTTTTATCACCATAAAAATCTACAGTGATAACACTAATAACCGCTTTTCACTCCAATATCATCATCTCCCTAAGGATTTCTCAGAGTCCTTGAGAAATCCACTCTCCCTAGAAGGAGATCACATAATTAGATCTGTCTCTCTTAATGCATTCATGATATAGATGGCATGAGGTGTTAAACCCATGTGTGCATAATCACCATTTGTGCTCCTTGCTGCCATTTTAAATGTTTTCTTTTCTTTTGTGGTCTTGTTTTCTGCCTTTCACCATACCGTAGTATCGATTAGGTGGCGTTTGTCAGTCAATAGATTGCTATAGATTTGAATGATTGCTGTGTGGTTCTATTAGCCGTTGCTCCATCACGTTGTCTGAAACCGCTAGGTCTTGTTTCTAGGTGACACGAATCAATATGCACTTCACACTAGAGCTTTCCATAGCAGTCTGTTTGTCATCAGTTAGTTGGTGTGAAAGCAGTATTTCAAACTAGAGTGTGGAATAGGAAAACTGGAAGTGGAGGGCTTGTATGAACACAGTCTATTTTAAATCACAAAAGTGAACTGCTACAGATTTGTGTATTATTTGTATCTTTGCACACTCTTGGTCACAAACTTATATACATCTCTCGTGGCGCCTTGTGTCTGAATAAATTTGCATTCACTCTTTAATTTTATACCTCATTTCACCGCAGATAGATTAATAATATAGTCCCAATATAAGATAGACAATCTCTTTCTGGCAGATTGTCATTTGGCAACACTGGACTGGCATTCCTCCTTTTTTTCCTTCTTCACAAGCTAATGATCCAATTATGTGTCCATCTTAAAAAACTAAAAAAAAAAATAACTTCAGATTATGTCAATCACAGAATTGTTTTAGTTTATGGCTTTAAAGGCACACTAAGACTTTTGGATCAAAATATAAAAAAAACACTAGAACAATGTTATATATTTTGTTGATTTGTGTACTGACATTATCCCAAATGTTTCTCTAAGAATCTAAGAATCTTTAAATCCAGAGAAATACTGTAAGCAGTTTTAACAAGGACACGGACCAAGTCCGTGCGTCGCCTATCAATGACATCATAGCCGCTTAACCTTTTTTATCATAGCCATTTTCCGTCTTCCTACGAGTCTGAAAAAGTGCGCATCGAGGGCGCATATCGACTGCAAGGGAACCTAAAATGAAACCTAAAATGACAAATGGGAGACGCACTACGATCTCATGGACATGATCAATCAAGCTATGCCTTTGTTTTGAATAAATGACCTCTAGTGGCGAAAAATAACATAGCCCTAACCCTAACATAGACTATATAACATAGTCTTTAATATACCGATAACTAGTTGTGCTTTTTAAGGGAAAAAAATCACTATTATTTTTACTTTAATTTAGGGCTTCACCTGAACCTCTAATTTTAAGTATTAAACTTTATCATGATCATGTCTTGTAAAGGAAGGTTGCGCTTTTATTTTTCAATGTGATTAACCTCACACTTTTGTTTTGAGTCAGTAACTTAAGAAACCACCTAGGAACACCAGAGCAACCAGAAAGAGCACCATAGTAACCACCTAGCAACACCCTAGCAACCAGAACACTTTAGTAAAAGCATTGACACTCCCGACAACTAGGCAACCTACAAACTCCTACATTATTTTGCGCAAGCAAGCACTGCTCACCTTTTCTTTAGAAAATGTAACAGTCTGGTTGCTTCCTATAGCAGAGAAGGAGATCATTGAAAAAGATTCATAACTGGCCTTTGTGATACTTTTATTCAAGGGTATAATTCTGAGAGCCCGATCTCATGAAAGTGCGTATGAATACCACGAATGTTATTTCTCGTGGCATTTATACGCCAAAATCAGTTTTGGCGTGTATATGATACGCAGTTTTCGCGTACATAGCCTATGATACACACTTTATGGCGTGTATTAGGCATGACCCCCATCCCCCCTCCCCCTAATCCTACCCAAGGGATTTTCAGTGCGTAGCATATGCACGCCAAAACCATTTTTGCCGTATAAATGCCACGAAATAACATTCGTGGGATTGATTCGCACTTTCATGAGACTGCGTTGAATTCTGAAAAGGTCATGTGGATGGATGTTGTTTTATTTCAGTTAACAGAAAATTAACTGACATCTAAAACTAATTAACCAAGACTTTTACTTTACTGAGATACTGCAAAATATCCATTGGTAATAAATTGACCTCATATGGAACCAGCATCAACAAACACCCCAATGGTCTGGATGAGTGACAGCAAGGCATTACTCTCTGTCTGCTTAAGATGGTTGAGGTAACTCGACACTCAGTGGAAATTACGCAAATGTTACATTCCCATAAGTTAAACTTGTCATGTCTGAATGTCACTGCTGATGTATTGCCTACTAAAGAATTTGAACATATAACCATAGCCTACTATGAATCTATGGTATTTTATGGTTGTTTATTACATTTTAATGGCTTCTGGATTGACTACTTAAATCTCTATGTCTGTCATCCTAAATTCTGCAGTGATATCTTTACATGATCCACTCTCACTTCAGCTGAGAGGCATCTGATTCAGTAGTGACAGCACTCACCTGCTTTATTTTACATTCAGCCCAATAATATCCTTCTATCCGCTCCTTTAGAGAGCAGTCATCATAGCATCCTATAGTCTGTATTTTTGCAAAGCGGAATCAATACTTATATGTCACTCATTCATGTCACAAATAGGCTAAATGATTTGTCTCAAATTAAACTCGATTAAAAGGAGGCTTTGTTATGTATTGCTATTAAGATGTCAGGCTCTTTAAAAACGATACTGTCAGACTTACATAAATTACACAAAATGTGGAGAACTCTGCATGACTAACAAACAATGAAGTTATGCCGGAGGCGGTTGTATAGGCTATGAGTCTCATTTCATCTGGTAATACAATGCACTAATGGCATTTAGATCTGTTCATTTAGTACAGCTTTCATCCAGAGTGATTTGAAAACAAGTACTACGCAAGGGATTCTTCCTTTGATCTACAGCTTTCTTTGCATGCAGTCAATGCATCGGCCTCGTGGCCTAATGGATAAGGCGTCTGACTTCGAATCAGAAGATTGCAGGTTCGAGTCCTGCCGGGGTCGCAATTTTAAATGGGTTAAATGAACCATTTCATCCACCAAATCTCATTCAATGTGAATTCTATTCATGATTGTGCATTGTTGTTCCCTGCTCACATCGCAATTGCCATTTGCTAACGGTAAGTTTCTTTCCTGCAGGGCATACATACTATCACCTTTGTTTTCAACAATCGTTCCATTTGACTAGCGCCCCCTTCAGGCAGTGCAGATTTCTGGGTTTCAGGACAGCCAATAGTATGCAACGGTCCGCATTTTGCTAACGCTACTTTTGTTAATTTTGTTTAAGTTGTTTTGCGTTTTGTTTAGCGTGGGAAACAAATGCCACGAAGATACAGCGTTAGTAGCCTACATCCTAATAGGTAGCTATTTCCACCTGTAAGTATCTGCTATTCATATTTATCCTCATGTATTGTAATGATCCTGATGCGCAGCTCATGCTTTAATCTTAAAATTTTGCCTGCATGAATGAAAATGCAACGCCCTACATCACGACAAACCACCAGCAAATTATCTTCTCTTGCTTGCTTGTCTCAATCTCATGGCCCACCAGTAATCCAGCAAAGTATGCAGTGTTTGGAGGTCTAAGGAATATTTGTGATGGCCTAAATAGGCTAAGCAAAGCCATATCTTAATTCATAGCGTAATACATCTATTCTTGTGATACCACTATAGTTGCATTGATCCGTTTGGCTCCTGTGTTATGTCTTGGCAATTTGTGGTTTAGTTATAGCACTTAACTTTTAAGTCCAAATGTACAATATACAAGTATTGTAAAATGCAATTTGTGCACAACCAGCTTTATGTATGGATCAGTTTTTTGTTGAAGGCTCTGAGGACCATTCAGGGTTTATATGACATATTCACTGTTAAAAATTCCTATATAGTTTATTGCACAAATATTAACATATCTACACTTTGTTGTTGTTCAAAACAACATCTACTTTGGACTCTACTATAAATCTAAACATCTACACAGCTTCCACAAATATATTTTCCTCCTCACATAAATAACCACTTATTGAAGTTGTAGCGACACAATATATTTGTAATCAATTTAATGCCTCTCTTTAAAGTAGAAAACAGCAATTCAGCACTTTAGCGAACATTAGACTTACCAAAACACATTAGAGAAGGGAAGATTAACTTACTACAAATACCTAACGTAACCTAATAAACTCACAGACTTACTGATGCAGTCAATAGCATGCACAACACTCAAATTAATGGTTTTGATCAGATTGAAAAATGCTGATAAAGGCTGTTTTGGTTACTGGAAACCATTTGTCTATAGAGTATAATTTGAGAGCTACTAGCATTAGTGTGAAAATGTGTTTCATAATTGTATTAAAAATGAATGCTTGCTTAAATAAAGGCTTCCATATTTGTGTGCACCGTGTACAGATTTGTCTCCGCACCTTTATTGTCCTGTAGACTTCAACAGTTAAGCAGACTATGGTCTACATTAGAGAATGTAGATTTCCTAACTGTAAAAGTTGCTGCACATTGTAGTTTGATGTATTACTGTTATTTATCTTCAGTGGCTTATTTTTGTCTACTACAATAGTTTGAAAAAGTTCAGTTTAGCCTTGGAAAAACTGTTTTTTTCTAAGCAATCAGGGAAAATGTCTACAACACAGTTTTGTACTTAATCTATCACTGTTACTATTTGTGCTATGGACATAAGTAACACATAAAATGGACATGGTGATATTGCTTTTACTGTAAGTAGTCTGAGTTATGATATTCTCCTGGCGTGAAAAGAACACTTCTTTACAATGATACAATGATATATAACAGGGATGGTTCTTCCAGTAATATTAATAGAATATTCATTCAGATTTAACTGGTCTTTAAAAATGTTCTCAAAACATTAGCACAAAAAAGATATTTATACATCAGTCTTTTCTGAAATGTTTTATTTGGAAATTTGTCTAACATTTCTTAAATTTTACTTGTTAACAAACGTTCCGAGACCATTCAAAAGTAGACTAACGTTTCCATTCGGTTCGCAAAATTATAAAACAGAAGGTTCTCTTAACATCGTATAACCAAGAAAAACATAAAAAATAAAAAAAAACTGGACAATGTTCAGGGAACATTCAGAAATAACATTTTTATAATTTAATGGGAACGTTATCAAAACTTTCTTAGAATATTTTTGTGTTAGCTGAGTGCTTTTATTGTGATCAGGACAATGACAGCTCTTTATTTAATCGTGCTAGTGATGTCAAATTATAATTTGCATTGTGCAAGATGACTGTGATATCGAGTTGTAAATGTCTCAGCCCATGAAAGTATTCGCTGTAGTTTTGTAGTTCACCATCGTCCTCAAGACTTTGGTATGAGCAAACAGTTTATACTGTCATCTTACTGTACTATCATCAATCATCTCATGTCTTAATGTTGCAGACCAGCACAACTCAACCTTCACTGTCTCTTACATAATGACATGGCCATGAATTTTCTGGCTAGAAAGGGTTTTGATAAATGAAAGCCCAGGGAAAGTATATTTTGTTCAAAAGTCTGTTTTGAACCCCCTCCCCCCACAATTCATAATTACTTCATCACGAAGCAGGCACGTAGTTGTTTTATAAATTCATTTTAAGGAGCATATTTAATATCATAATAATGTCCTTATCTCTACTCTTTGTGGGTTTAGTTATAGCTAATAAAATGTCATATAAAATGAAAGGTCTTTGAACAACGATAATGACCTCGCTAATAGGTACCCAGTGCTTTACAAGCATAATCCACAGAGCTAATTGTTGGTACTGCTAATAGCTTGCTGTAGCCTTTTAATTAAACAAGATGACAAAAAATGGATCGCTTTGCCTATCTATTGGTTCCTTCATCAGTAATTTGCATTTAATCATATCCTTCCTGCATGTGCACTTTAAATAATGAATATGTCTTATATGCACAGAATTTTGAGACTATAGGAGAGAATTAGAGACAGACATACAGTATATAATCACCTTGACCTTATATCTATGAAATCTCATGCAAATCATTCTCAGTTCTTAGTTCGGCTCTATTGTCCATAGCAGGATCATATTGTGGGTTGTGTTTTTTGTTGCATGCGTTTGCGGTCCATAATTTCACAATCAATTCATGAGAAGTTTTGTATTATATTTAAATGCAATGAACCTTTGTCATGGCAGCTGTATGCCGCCCTTTGCCATTTTATGAAATAAACAGAGAATTACAGATTCTAGGCATTGCCTGTGGATCAAAGCTAATGAGTGAATTGAAGAGAGAAAATGCGATTGTTCTACCTCTGTTGCATAATAATTGTATCACACCTCTGCAGTGATCTCGATGTCCTTAAATAATCTACACTTTAAGGAAACAATTAATCAGCAAATCAGTCAGATATAATCAGTCAAATATAATCAGTAGAATATGAAATGTCTAACATGATCACAACTGTCTTTTTAAAATGTTTACCTATTTTATCTCTACATTAAAAGACTCTTGTTAGTCACTATTAGTGAAAGAAACCAAATAAGATTTGATCATGGCTGCATGTGAACTAGTGCTGAAATTAAAAACTGCCTTGAATTGAATGATTTAATCTTTTAAAATGTGTGATAAAATTATTAAGTTTTATTTTATTAAGTTAAAGTTGACAAGATATTTTATTAAAAGCATTTTAAATGGCTGTAAATGACACACGCATTCAATTCAGTTCAATTTACTTCCACAACCGGCAAGAAGAGCTTTTAATAAAACTTGGTTATGCAGTCGAAATGTGGAATCAGGGTAACACTTTATTTTACGGTGTCCGTGATACAGAGTAATTACTTAATTACTTACTTAGTAGTAGATATTGTAATAACATGTAACAAAATGTAATTAACATGTAACTAAGTTATGGAACAGCCTGTACTTACAGATTGTAATTACACTCATGTAATAGCAGCTACTGTTACACATATGTAACAGGCCGAGTCGTTACATACGTGTTATCGACTTGGTACAATGTAATTATTAAGGGATTATCCAGGGACTGCAGGCCTCTGCCTCAAAGCACCACGGAGGAAACGTGTGTAACCAATGGATTTCTCTCCAAAGACTCACCACCCAAAGATGCTGGTAAGCCGCTGTAGCAGCCACAAGGTAGTGGGGGATAACCCTGCAGAAAACTGTTCCTGTGGGAACTCTAGCACTTTACCAACCGGGCAGTTAACTGAATCCAACTGATGATTCTCGCACAATGAAGTGAATACTCTCTACTTCAGGGTGTAACGTTTTCTTTGAGGAGGAAGATCTGAAGTGAAGTATGGTGTCCACAACCTCAGCTGAGAGAACCAAATCTATGAGTTGGGCCCCCTCAGAGGCCAAACCCACAGCTTCCATGTGACATCCCTGTCAGCCGTTCCATATTTTTGTGTGTGTGTGTGTGTGTGTGTGTTTTTCGCGTCTGTGTTGTTTGCAGGTGACTGGCTGATTGCGGTGTGATTGGGAGCACTGGCGCGAAGGTGTTCTTCGTTTCCTATTAAAGCTGCATGGTTTCCTATCGGCGGGAGTCTGCTCTGGGGCTGCGTTGGACTTTGTGGCAGTTTCTTGTCCTTCCCGAGAACTGCGAGCCTAGGCGGTTCTCGTCCTTGGAGCAGAGCAAGGAGAGCACATTCAGCCCCATCGAGGGCTGACCATGCATGCTCCACTCCAAATGAAACAACAGACAAATTGTGTGTATATACCCACTCATGTGTGCCGCTCTAAGTTGTGTTATTTTGCACTTTAAAGAATCATTTGTTTACGTTATACAATTTTGTGTACTGTTTTATTGTTAAAGGTCTGTTTTGTCATTTAAAAAAGTTACTAAACTTATTAAAAGGACAACACTGTATTTCATTATATATCTTTTAAACCTGTTTTGTAGCGCAATACAATACTGTGATAAAAGCCCCTATACCCACACTTTTGTATTATTTTCAATTTCTATATATACCATTTGTATTAAATTCCATATAATGATATAAATATTTTAAGGTATTACTATTGCACCGGTACACGTTACATATACAGTAAGTCAAAAGATGGCATTTAAAAAAAATAAAAGTTGCAAAATGGGGTTTTCACTATGGGGTAATCCACCAGCCAGAAACTGAAGTCTCCCTGGGGGCCGCCATTGGCTAACAAGCCTTCACCTGCTGTTAGCATTCCATTGACTTCCATTCATTTTGGCGTCACTTTGACAGTGAATAACTTTACATCTGAGGCGTTTAAAGACTCCATTTGTCCATTGTTTATTTCTAAAGAAACACGATAATGTATAAAAGGCTCCATTACCTTGTATCTTACATTGTGGCAAGCAGTTTGTGTAAAAATAAGGCTAACGATTGCGTCATAACACGCGACTCTCTGTCGCACACTAGAGAAATTACCGTATAGACTAGGGTGACCATATTTTGATTATCGAAAACCAGGACACTCGGCACAATTTAGTTTTCTTCTTCCTCTTTATCCTGTTTTTCTTTCTTAATGGCCCAATGAAAAATAATGGAAACCAGGACATTTTCATCACTTTATAAAAAACAGCCAGGACGGCCAAGACAGCACGTGAAAACTGGACATGTCCTGGGAAAACAGGACGATTTGGTCACCCTAGTATAGACAGAAGTAGAAGCTCACAGGCATCGGGGGACTTGGACGCATACAGTCAAGGGAGAAGCCCATAGAGAGTTGTAAAGTTGCTCCTGCTTCGCGCTCATGGACAGCTAATACTCACAATCTCCGGCTCTGCAAGATTCGGAAGGGAATGATTCAGATTCCTCTTGGCACAGCTACTAGAAGACGTACAACTGTGAGACAGGTTGCTCACGTCACATCTATGTCATCAAGCTCA
The DNA here is from genome assembly GCA_036326025.1 of Chrosomus eos. Lineage (NCBI taxonomy): Eukaryota > Metazoa > Chordata > Actinopteri > Cypriniformes > Leuciscidae > Chrosomus > Chrosomus eos. The sequence goes on along the minus strand of CM070818.1, from coordinate 13,982,697 downwards.
GTTTGAGCAGCAGTGCGCTTGGCAATCAGGAAATGAGTGCTTCTAATTGACTTCTTCGTTGAAGTCTATGGGGTCGCTGTGCCCATTTCTTTTACTGTCTATGGGTTTTCACAGCGATGCCATAGAAGAACCAGGTTCTCCAAAAGAACTTTTCAGTGAACAGTTCTTAAAAAAAAGTTTCCTTAGTGTAAAGAACATTTAAAAAAAATCTAAAGATTTTTTTTCCACTATGAAGAACCTTTTGTGTAATGTAAAAGGTTCCATGATGTTCAAAGGTTCTTCATGGAACCACAAATGCCAATAAATAACCTTTATTTGCATGTAATATATGAGAATGATGTAGATGTATATATATTATTGATTAGATATGTAGCCGAGTCAGGTGTATATGTGAATGCAAAGATATGGTAATCTCCTCTTGGGCCAAAATGGTATTTCAGTATTTCTCCCTGCACAAAATGTGCTGCTTCTTTGACTCTATAGTGACAGAGGTTGATTTCTGTCTGCTCAGCACTTCAATAACATTTCCATTCAGTGCTTTAACACTTAAGAACTGCAGTTTGCCTTCAATCAGGCATTTCCACCATGGACATTTCGTGACCTTAACCTGCATAAAGGATTGCTTTATTCTCGGCATGCTCTGCGTTAAACTTGCCCTGTGTAAGACGTTACCTCTACATGTCTGTGTAAAACCAGATATACACTGCTTATGCAATTATATTCCCTCTTAATAAAAGGCACCAGATAATCAGGGTTCAGAGCTAATCAAATAGTCACATCAATATTTGCTGCATTTCTCAGAGACTGAATCAAATTTTAGAGATGACTCACTTCTAGAGATATCAAAAATGGCCGAAGTGGCTGCTTCCTCTCTTTTATGTCAATTGATTGTATCTTCACTGCAAATGGAGTGACAATATTTCCCTTTCATCGTCTTGGCTGAGCGACAGGAAGTTGCTCAATACAAGGCTTTGCCGTGTATGACGCATTTTCACAGTAACACAGCAGAACTGAATGGTGTCCTTGGAGGTGTCGTGAAGACAGTTCGTGAGTGTCGGGGGAAAAGTCAGTAGCGCTCTGTGACTACTTGTTGACGGTCAAGGCCTCTGAAACACCTGTGAAATTAAACACAAGCCTGGGCCTCTGACTCATCCACATGTACAAGACACAGCATTCATTCATTTAATGACCAGAAAAAAAGTTCAGAATACATCTGTCGTACAAAACGGTGAGTCCTTGATGATGATTTATTTTTACAAAACAACATATATTTTAAAGCAGTAATGTCATATTTTTGTTCAAGGGTGTAATTAAATTAGTATTTTTTTTTTTTAAAAAAGGCCACCAATCCCAGCCTTGCACCCTGTGAAAAATAAGATAACCAAGTAGTTTTTGACATGCCTGTCAAAAGTTATTTTTATTAAATTAATGTATAAGGTAACCTGGGTTCAAATCCTGACCTCTTTAAAAATAAACTGAGCACAACTGAGTGGGTGGATGTTGGCCAAATCTTCAATTTAAAGCCAGTGATTAAATCAATTGGAAGGTCTAAATTTAGGCCTGGTTTCACAGACAGGGCTTAGATTAAGCCAGGATTAGGCCTTAAAGGTGCCATGTGTAATAATTGAGGTAAAAATATCCAAAAAATGAGCTACACGCATCAAAAGAATGAGAAGAAATAAGGGCGATGATGTCATTAAAAAAATGAAAAGTTATAGTGTTGCAGAGATATCAACCAAAATTAGCATTAGCATTAATAGCCCCGGCCCGACATGTGTTGTAATACCAGTTTCGGCCATGGGAGGCGGTATGCGGGCAACATACATAACCACCAGCCAAACTGCAACACACGAATAACTCGCACTGCTTGTATCTCTTTAATCTCTAAAAATCTCCAAATGCTCCACGTGAAACTGCGGTCTTACTATCGTGTCAATTGATTTGATTAATATGCGCGAGGGAGAGAGAGCAGGACCGCTCTCGTGTTGTTTGAAGACGTGAGAGTGCGTGCGCGCGCGGCCAGGGCTCGCTCGCTCTCTCTCTCTCTCTCTCTCTCTCTCTGCTCGTCAAGCGCAGCGGCAGCAGTCATTCTAGTCTACATCCCTCACCGATCAAAATAGGCTTTGGCGGGACAAAGCGGACTATTTGACGGTTTTAGAAGATTAACAACCTGAAACTAAAAAACAGACTAGAGTAGGCCAACTTTCTGGAGGTATACTGCCCCCATCTGGTATGGAATATGTGGAGTATTAATTGATTTTTTGACATATGGCACCTTTAAGGCCTCATTATGCTTCTGCCTCAACTGCACGGCGTAGCTTCGTCGTCACTCCTACGGCGTCGTTGCCGTTTTATGATTCTGCGTCAGGTTGCGTTGCATCGCGGTGCATCTGATCAATCACAGCCCTTGCGGTCTGCGTCGCCTCGACGCGTAGTTACAATTTTTTGGAGGTGCACGTCAAGCTACGGCGTAGGGGTTGGAGAGGGGTTCGCGGTGACGCAGAGGGGTCTGCGAGGGTACGCCGTCGTTTCGATGTAGAAGCATAAAACAGGCTTTAGTTCAATTAGGACTGTTACAATGGAGGTTGCAGCAGAGATGAATCTGGATCTAAGTGCAGCAGTCTTTTATTAAATAAAACTATAATCTTTACCAAATGGATTCTCAGGATCTGGAACAAGATCAGGAACAGAACAAACCAACTAAATGCAACGTTAGGAACTGACAAAGAACAAGGGGGACGGAGGAAGACAGAATTGAACTAATTAAACCTAACAGAACAGAACAGAAATCAAAACTGACTGACATTATGACAAGGACATTTAAGTAGGTTTTGTTTTTGTTGTTGTTTTTTAAATGTGCCTGAGAACAAAGAAAATTACTGGTGTGCATATTGGAATGAAACAATTGCACTCAGTGCCGCTGCTAGCCATTTTGGTGCCCTAAGCATAATTCCTTTATGATGCCCCCCCCCCCCCCCCCCCCATCCCCCCTAAAAAAATATATTTTCATTTAGGATTTTCATTTGAGGAAATTGAAAATTTCCTGAGGATTTTCAATGAGGGTATGATTTATAAAAAAATTAAAAAATTAAAAAGTTTTTAGTTTACGGTCTAATGCTTACTATTAACTAGTTTCATGGTTTTCTAATCACTGTGGTCCCGAATTTGAGGAAGGTTAGTTAGAGGGGTTCGGGAAAATTTTGGATTTCTCTGAACTACAGATGTGCATTTTAAGATGTTGTGAAGGCACAAAAAAAAAAAAAAAAACGATAACAACAGCTTTAAAATCATGTCAGTGGGCAGCTGATTATTTTTCTCTCCTCATCAGCATCATACTCTTTTTCTCTTTGTTTTTATCTTGCCCTGTCTGTTCCCCTCCTAAAGTTGGCTTTTTTAATTTACTAAAGGCTACAATTTGTATTTTATTCTCAATATGTACACATTCATTATTAATCCTGTGCCTAACATGATGAAATGAAAACGGCTCTGTTCATGTTTCCCCTCACAATGACAGAAGCCTAAACACTAGGCTACATGTTACATAGGCCTATTTTCAGTTCAAAATGGCGAAAATAGACAAAACTATAATAGTTTGCCTAATTATTTTTTGTCAGTTTAACATTTATGACCTAAAAAAACTGTCAAATATATAAAGTTAAGTTTAGCTACTTACATCTTATCTCGCACTTGACCGTACACTGAAGTGTCGAGTTGCACTGTTAAAATTCGCGCTCAGCGTCTGTGAACATAAAGCCCGCCTACTACTTTGATTTGATTGGTCATCTCAAATATTCTGACATTGACGAGCAGTGACAGACCAATGAGGCTAAGATGAACACACACACACACACACACACACACCCTGTCCTCTGTTTCTGACGTGCTCTGCTCTCTGCTCGGAGTCGGCGCAGCTGCGGATTGAAGATGAAGAACACGCTGAATCTGATTCAACAAGAAGTTTGATGATTGATTTTTCATTAGGCTATTTTTGGTGCCCCCTCAGCACTTGGTGCCCTACGCACAGCGCGTGATGCGCGTGGTGGGAGCGGCGGCACTGATTGCACTGACATATTTTAGGATATGTCAGTGCAAGTCGCTTTTAGTTAAAACTGCTTAAACATGTATTTTAGTCTGGGACTACTTAAAGCTTGTCTGTGAAACCGGGGGCTAGACTTTTAAACATGAATGAGTGCTTTCTGCATACACTTGTCAAAGGTTATTCTGCCTAAAGTATCCAAGATGTATTAGGAGTTGCATTTAAAATCCATTACTTTTTAGTTGTTTTTTTTATCATAGTTCATCTTTGTTTCTCTCTTCTATGTTTGCTGTTGGAAAAAAAGCACAGTATTTTCTGTAAAATGGAACAATGTAGAGTAACCAGCAATGCCACATTCTTGTGGCTGGAAATATGCTTTCAGCGATGAGGAAAATCATTTGTAGCTCCAATGTTTGACAATGGCAAACATTTCAGATGCTCATTTATGCAGGACCACGAGTTAATCTTTTTTCTCTCTGAATGAAAAAAAAAAAAAAGCATGTGAGAAATATTTGGAAGCTTGACTGCCAATCTTCATTTACTTCTTTATTTAAAAGAGCTGCACTGTAGAATCATGCTGCACATGCAAACAAGATTGACCAATGCTATTGTGATTCTAAAGGAACTGGTGTGGTTATAAACATAGCTACTAGGCACAACTATGAAGACATTTATTCTAATTCAAGTTTAAAAATATATAATTAGCACACAATGATGGTCACATAGCTTAATGCGTAAGACATCTAACATTATTAACAGGTCAGAAAAAAATAAATAGACACTTTAGATATACAGTACATACTGAAAGTGCCATAATTACTTATGAAAACTTTTGTGCTCCTATTTATTGAACATTTGCTCATCCACAATATGTAGCGTTTCTCAGTGATATGCTACTCAGTTTGAGGTACATTATGGGATGTTGGACCTGTAATTCCACACCATCAGCATTAACAAGTGCATGTCCATCAACAAACAGATTATTTTACTTGTTAATTATTTATTTCTATATTGAGTATTTTTCAAATTTATTGTAGTGAACATGTGGAAACTGTATCAATAACAGTGCATACATTAGCCGAGCTCTAGCGTTAATGACTGATGTAACATAAACGTTGGTAAAACAAATCTTTCTCCATGCTTAATCTTTCCTCAAAGTAGTGAGAAGGCATTAAAGGGTTAGTTCACCCAAAAATGTAAATTCTGTCAGTAATTACTCACCCTCATGTCGTTCCAACCCCGTAAGACTTTCGTTCATCTTCGGAACACAAATTAAGATATTTGTGATTAAATCTGAGAGCTGGATCACTCCTCCATAGGCTTCTAAGGGATTGAAACTTGACAGCCCCGAAAAGTTATTAAAGAAATTGTTAAAATAGTCCAAGTGACTACAGTGGCTATATCTTAAGTTTATCAAGCGACGAGAATATTTTTTGTGCGCAAAAAAAAACCAAAAATAATAAAACAATAAAAAGACTATAATATCTATTCATTATCAGTTTCCCATTGTGACAACCTATATTCTGCTGTTGAGGAGTTATGTTTTATGAACTGTAACTTTTTTACCAGGACAACATGGTGGAAATGGCTTTTTGCCCCCATATTGTGGATGTATGCATACTAATGAGTAAACATGTTTTGCAACATAATGTTTCAGCTATAGGTTTACGGTAAGTAATGTGGTTATGTATAATTGAAAAGAGTCAATGTAGCTACATAATGCATAATATATGGAAGACTGAGATGTGAGATCTTTTCCTCTCTGTCTGTCTCTCTCTGTCTTTACCTTTTCTAAAGTGCAAGAGTTGAGAAAGGTGACAGAAAACATCATTCACACATGGTCTCCAAAGCTAACACAGATGCTCTCACCTTTATCACCTCTCTCATACACGTCTCTTCTCCCACATATCTCTCCTTCTTTTAATGCTGTAGATCAGCACTATCTTCACCCGCACACTATTGCTTTACCATTGTGTGACACACACAATAACTGAGACGACACTTTCATCTCTTGTTATTTCCTCTTACTGACAAAAAACACCTGTACCTGATGTTCTTGAGGCAGTCTTATTTTTATTTCAAAACATGTTCAGAACATGAAATGGGGATTGCAAATAATTATTCTGCTCTTTTTATATGCTTTTTACACCATCTTCACTGGCAACAGCAATATGTATAGCAGTTGTAATTCAAAAATTTGAAAGATGAATATTACTTAAAGGATTTGTATTATTTTCTGTAGAAAGTATGACTGTTTGCTTGTGCAAAACTTGCTAACTCAATACCATCCCAGTGCCTGGTCGTATAAAGCACCTTAACTTTTTTCCTTTACTTAAGTTTGAGACTTAAGGGATCGTTCACCCTAAAATGAAAATTAAGTCAGAAGTTACTCACCCTGGTGTTGTTCTAATGGTGTATGCCCTTCTTACCTTTTATGGACCACAAAAGGAGATTTAAAAAAAAAAATTAAATAAAAAATGTCCCGCTTGCACTCATTGGGCCCTATCTTGCACCCGGCGCAAAGCGGGCTTTTCCCTCCACAGACGCACGTCGGTAAACTAGGAAATAAACTTGCGCTTCCTGGGTGGGTCGGCGCAAAAATGAGGCGTGTTTCGGCGCAAACATTCCCTAGTGCTATTTTGCACTTCCAGAAAACAATTCCGCCACTGACCATAAAAAAACTAGTCTAAAGTCAGTGGCGCGTTGCGCATTGTTCATAATGCCATTTTAAGCGCACATGCTTGGCCATGTAGCGGGTGCACAACGCGCACACACTTTGATTCTCTCATCACCACAGATGCAGCAGTTTTTATTTTTGCAAGGAAATTATAACAAGGAAAAATATTAACACATGAGGGAAATCATTGGGGTGTCCATGAATATGTAAACAAATGTAGGCCTAAATCTAGCTTGTAACACATTTACCCAATTTGTTTTGGCTAATTGTAGTAATGACCGATCAGACCTGTTTGCCCAAAAGTGGCAAGACACATATGTATATAAGGATATCTGACAAATTAGTTTGTCCGTCAAGAACCAGGAAAAAAAAATCGGTCTCCTCGGCTGTGAACTGCTTCTTCAATGCATGGTTATGCGAAGTGCGCATCATTTTTAGGTATTTTAGGTTTGGAAAAACTCTAAAAAACAAAAGGAATCAGCATATGTCATATTTGATAATAGCACAAATTAAGAAAATATGCTAAATGACATGGCCACAAAACTTTGATTAGTGTTAATGAAAAGGTGTGCATCTCTCTCAAGCATTAAACTGCAGTTCGGTCTGTGAGCTGGAAGCCTTCCCACTCTTGGCTAACTCCCTAGATTGCCCCTCTCAAATTCCGAGGCCCAAAGTTCAAATCCACCTTGGAGCAACAACATGATCCACCCCATTAGTTATTCTAAATTAATTATAGCATAATGATCACAAAATCGTGCTGGCTTATGACTGAAAACTGGGGTACCTTGTAGGTTTATTTCTCAAATTCTCATTGCATTGCATTTTCAAACTGCACAGCCCCCAGCTTCACTGCTCAAATTCATAACTTAACTTATAGCTTATCAAGGGTTATTAACTTTAGCAAGTGAAAATCCTTTCCCTTTCAGTCAGTCACGTTCGACGTTGCGTCAGAACGGTAACTGCCGAATTGGGATCTCGCCAGGGAACCCATTCATCTTCGAGTGTAACTAAACAAACCAATGGACATTGGTGTGCGAGATTTGCATCGTGCCCCCCCCCCCCACTCCGCAGCACAGGTATAAATACAGAAGCGATTCACCAGCTACACCATCACTTCAGTGAGGGCGCCATCTACTAGGCACGTCTACGCTTTGAAGTGTAACCTGTTCGTCAAATGGTGCTCTTCTCACCGAGAAGACCCCCGGAAGTGCCCAAATACAGCCGTGCTTTCCTTCCTGCAAAAAGTATTGGAGCAAAGGCTGTCTCCCTCCACCCTGAAAGTGTATGTTGGTAAGGTAAGTCTGTGGGAAAGCACGACCTGATCAGGATTCTGAGGGGCGCGAGAAGGCTAAATCCTCCTCACCCTCACCTCGAACCCTTGTGGGATCTCTCCCTGGTCTTAGAGGCCCTGAGGAGAGCGCCCTTTGAACCACTGCAGTCAGTAGAGCTTAAAATCATGTCTCTTAAGACAGCACTCCTTTACTGCGCTGGCTGCGGTCAAGAGGTTAGGGGACCTGCAGGCGTTTTTGGTCGACGAATCATGCCTGGAATTCAGATCAGCTCTTTGTCTGTTATGGAGGCCATCAGAAGGGAAAGGCTGTCTCTAAGCAGAGGTTGGCCCACTGGATAGTGGATGCCATCGTATTGGCGTACCAGACCCAAGGTGAGCCGTGCCCCCTTAGGGTGAGAGCTCACCCTACTAGGAGAGTTGCCTCCTTCTCGGCATTTGCGTCTCGCTGGCAGACATATGTAGAGCTGCGGGCTGTGCGACACCCAAATCATTTGCTAGTTTTTACAATGTCTATGTAAAGCCAGTGTCCTCCCACAGCGCAGTCTCATCCCAAGAAGTCATATATTGACGTCTTGGGACGTCTTTTGACCATACGTCAATATCCGCCTTTTTAGGGTACCCTTAAACGTCGGTTAGATGACGTTATCGGATCCTAACTCTACCCCAGACCTAAACCTACCCCTAAACCTACCTCGTCACCTAACTGACGTTGAAGGTAAAGCGTCAGTTGTATGACGTCCCAGGATCGTCATCTAACCGACGTTTAAGGGTACCCTAAAAAGGCGGATATTGACGTATGGTCAAAAGACGTCCCAAAACGTCAATATATGACTTCTTGGGATGAGACTGTGTTACCTCCCACGTACTCGCCCCTAGTACTGGAAGGGGCAGCAACAGTAGCGCTTTGGTAGGGATCCCAAATCGTCAGTTACCGTTCTGACTTAATGTCGAACGTGACTGACTGAAAGGGAATGTCTAGGTTACGTATGTAAGCTGTGATGTACCACCACTATAGTTGCTTGTACCACCAAAGTGAGATCGCACACACTTACATATTTATACCTGCTCTGCGGGGCAGGGCACGAGATGCAAATCTCACGTGCCAAGGTCCATTGCTTGTTTAGATGCACTCGAAGGTGATTGATTGGGCTCCCAATTTTTAAGTTACTGTTCTAAGGCCTTTTAGGGAACAGGGGTTACACACGTAACCTAGACGTTTTTCATACTGTACATCATAATGTTGCGATGTCTATTTCACTTAAATAATAAGCCCATTCATTGGTTAAAAGCCATACATTTATTGTCAATAATTACTGTATCTGTCAGGAGACACAGACTGGAGAGATTGGTAAAAATTAACAATCAAACACTTTATTACACAAAGTGGAGATGGCTGAGTGAGGATCCACACACTGACACACACACACACCACACACACACACACACACACACACACACACACACACACACACACACACACACACACACACACACACACGTTAACAGTTACTGAGGAACAATGGTAACTTTCCTTTGTCTTTCAGGTATTTCAAGTGGGAACTGGGGAACAATAATAGCCTAGTAATAATTTTTATATAGCGTTTAATATAACATTTATATAGCGCTTTTTCTGGGACCTCAAAGCGCTTTGAACAATGATGAACAGGAACAAGGAGACTGAAGAAAAGGCAGGAATGAGGAGCAGGACAAAGAGGTATACTTCAGGTAAGTCACGAGCTAAATGATAGCAGTGTTTGCGTTAGACAGGACCAAACAGAGTGTCCTTATATCGAGAGCTGGTGTGATAAGTTGATTGATGACAGCTGGTGATGATTGTCAAATTCGTGCAGGTGGTGGACCAGGAAGGATTCTAGAAGAAGTAGTGCTGAAGGTGACCGGCATGGTGAATGGAGATTTTATTTTAAACCATCTCAAACGTTTAAGCATCTTAAAAAAGGTTTAAAACTTCCTTTCATCCAAAGTATCGCTTTCAAAGATTACACAAACTAATTCAGAAGAATATTACGACAGATATAATTCACACATTTTTGTGTGCGAGTTATTTTGATAGTTGTCAACATAGCTATCATTAATTTCATATTCTGGCATCTAGGTCGTTCACTTGAAACAAAATCAAAATGCATCCCATTGAACATGGTGTCTGTCACTAATAATGAACGTATAGAGCTGAACTGAACTCATATGATGCAATTAAATGTCTGAATTGCTGATGATGTATGAAATACCTAAAGTTCTGACGATATATAATAATGTCTAATGTGCTGTTGTTGGACAGCTTTTGAAGCTTAGAGAGTTTTTCCTACCTTTCAACTCACTGTTTCTAACTTGTCCTTGAGCTGTATTTTCAGACAAGATCAAACAGCTATCAGGATCCAGGATAAAGGTCTTTGATGTGGGAAGAAATAATGAAACTAATGGCACCTTTCTTTGTGTAAGCACAGAATTAAAAAGAATATTCCTTACCTGCATAGCAAATTTACCAAAAAATGCCCCAGTATGTGTCAGTTCAGGTTATTTTATTTTTTATTTTTGAGATAAATGTAATGAAGTCATAATCTAAAAAAATAATATTCAATTGTGATTTGTATTTAGCTTATGAATAATTTGAGGCAAAAATGTTTCCCAGAAGTTCCCTCTGGGATTGTACAGTATATTTTTTAAGGGGAAAAAATATATAGACATGAACAAATGGTGTCATTTCAGAGTGAAACTGTATTCGCAACTGTTCATGTTCAATTAACTTCAGATTGTCGTAAATGACACATATCTGAAATCATTTGAAAACTAACACAGATGCTGTTTTCGGATGTCATTTGCCTCCTCCTGGGTAATGTGGGGATGCTACATATTGTGTTTCTCTATAGACGTCTTCACTGTGAGAAGGGCATCAAATTAAGACCAACTTTTTCATTGTGATATACCTTGTCGGTGACCTTTAGTTGACATGAATGTCTTCAAGTGCCGATCCACTGCAGTTCCCTTTCAGTTTGTTCACGTTCGACGTAGTCGGACGTACAGTACTGATTGGGATCACGCTTAGGGAGCCTGTCATCTTCGAGTATTGAAAAAAACGAGCCAATGCACATTGGTGTACGAGATTTGCATTTTGCGCTCCGCCCCGCAGCGCAGGTATAAATACGGAAGCGGATGCACGCATTACTTGTCTTTCGCTTCGGAGCCAATTGGATGTCGATGTCTCTGAAGAGTGTTGGAGTGTTTTTCAACGAGCGAGTGTGTCGGTGCTTCTTCTGGAAGTCTTTTCCGCTGCTTGTGTGTTACAGCACAAGTGCAGCTGTGATTGCGATCTCTCAACTTTCAACTTTCAACTGCTGTTTTTAACAGCATTCTTTGTGTTTGTTTGTTCTGAAGGTTGGTTAGAGGGCGAAGAGGGTGATGCTTCATGGTACAGGCTGCACCATCTCCTGTCAGTGTTGTCGCGGTCATTCCCTGTGTGCTCCGGCCCTTGTTGAGAGCACTATGTTCTGAAAGAACAACACGGGTCAGTCTGCGTCTTTTTCAAGATGCCATTCCACCCGTGCGTTTCTGGATGCGGTTGTTCCCTGTCCCCTGCTGACGGTCACAATAGATGCATCACATGTTTGGGCTTACAGCACAATGAAGCAACTTTTGTGGATGGTTCATGTTCCCATTGCAGGAACGTGACTATCTCTGTGTTAAGATCGCCTTTATTCATGAAGGTGGAGTCCCCATTCCCATGCCCCGCTCTAGCGTCCCCTCTGGCCAATCGCAGAGGATACCTACTGCGCCGTGTGGGATGGGTGATCTGAGGATCACAGTGAGGGATCACAGTGAGGGCTTCCCCAACCGGTAACCAGTTCCCATGGGCCCCTCACTCCTCAGTCGCACCACAGCCGGTGGAGCTCCCTGTGAAAAGGGCAGGTCCCTGTGTAGTGGACTGACCAGCCATTTCGTTCGGGGCTCCTCCTGAGGACAGGATGCCGATCGCTGCATTGGATGGGGAGCTGGACTCTGGAGATAACGATTCGGCTGTGCTATCTCCGTCTGGGAGAGTAGCGTTGCCCGAGTTGGATCCAGAAATGTCAGCTATGATGAAACGGGCTGCCAAGATGGTTGGGCTCGCGTGGAGCCCTTCACCGTGTCCCGAACCGTCTCGGTTGGATGATTGGTTTCACTGGGCAGGTCCTCAGTCCGCCACCCCAGTGCCATTCTTTCCCGAGGTGCATGAGGAGGTTACTAGGTCGTGGACGGCACCTTTTTCTGCCAGAAACCGCCTTAGTACCTCCTCCCCCCTCACTACCCTTGAAGGAGGAGCGGTGAAGGGTTATGAGGCTATCCCTCCTGTGGAGCGGTCTGTCGCGATGCAGCTGTATCCGGCGACCGCTACCTCTTGGAAGGGTGATCCTCGTCTCCCCTCTTGGGCGTGTAAGTTCTCGTCCTTTCTCACGGGCAAGGCTTACAAAGCCTGTGGGCAAGCCACTTCCTCCCTGCATACCTTAGCATTGCTGCAGGTTCACCAGGCCAAAGAATCATGGACATGCACGTGGGTAGTCCAGACCTTGAACTCATGGGTGAGCTCCGCACCGCAACCGACCTTGCCCTCCAGGGTACGAAGGTTGCGGCTCATGCAGTCGTTCTGGCGATGTCCACCTTAGTGGTCCAGGAGCGCCATCTCTGGCTCAAACTCAATCTCGCACGGCAATGTGCATTGACTCGTTTTTTCAATACTCGTAGATGACAGGCTCCTTAAGTGTGATCACAATCAGTACGGTATGTCCGACTACGTCTCCGTTCCCTCCTTCAGGGAACGAAGGTTACATACGTAACCGAGACATTCTGTTGTTTGTGGTTCTGGGAAGTACGCACAGCTTTCTATTTATTACCCTTGACTGACCCTTCTTTAATTAACAGTTTATAGACTGTCAGAGTCTAATTGGTGGTTATAGAAGATGGGAACACAAACATATTATGTATGTTATTTATAGCACTGATGGAAAACAGCCAATGTACACTATCGTTCAAAAGTTTATGGTTGGTAAGAGCCACAGAGATCAACAGTAAGAACAGTAATATTAAATTAACGGTAATATTAAACCACTGTTTTGGATTTAAATAGGCAAATGCTTAGGAGTCAATGATTGGATCAAATTGTGAAAGAATGCTTAGGAGGGAGCATAACAAATCATTTTCATGTTTGAATTGACACATCTGAGTCCAGACCTTAAATTCACTGAAAGTCTTTGGGATGTGCTGGAGGAGACTTTACAGAGTGCTGAATTGTCAATTCAAGATCTTGACCAAAAATGGATGCACCTCATAACATCATAACATTTATTGTCCATCATTGATTTTTTTTCATGATTCTTTGTAAGTTCAAAAGAACAGCATTTATTTGAAACATAAACTTTTGTTACATTACAAATGCCTTTACTGTCACTTTTAATCCATTTAATCTCATTGACCCCAACCTTTGAATGTGGTCTTGGAAGAATAAATAAACATAGACTGAAATACTTAAAGGCAAGCATGACTGGTTTACATGACCAAAAATATAGTTTCTTCATTAATGTCACGATTCTATGTGTTTAGTTATCTTTTGTGATCTTGTTTTCCCCTGTCTTGTGTGATTTTTGGTTTAGTCCTGTTAGTTTTCCCGCTCCTCGTTTGTGTCCAATTTTCTGCACCTGTTTTCAGTTAATTATCTTGTTTGGTTCAGTGTATTTAAGCCCTGTGTTTTCCCTGAGTGTTTGTCGATCGTCGTCAATGTATGGTTGTATGTTAACCCTGAATTCCTGGAGTCTGTTATTTTGTTTCTGTTTGATTTTGGAAGTTTCATTTTGTCAATTAAATCTATTATATTGAAGCTCCCGTGTCCTCGTCTTCAGCTACCTGCACACAACCCTGACAGAACGATCGACCTTAAAAAAGAAGATGGAGAGCTGGAAGCAGGCCTTCGTGGGAACCCGGATGGCCATATTTCGCGGGACCCGTGGAGGTCGTAGTAGGGGATGTGATCGAGTTCTGGTGGTCCCGAGTCCAGCATGGCCTGAGCCCATTGCATGCCCGTCAGAGCCTGACCCTTTTGACGACCTTCCTGAGCTTCTTCCCCCGGAAACCGTCCAGCCAGAGCCCGTCGCCTGCCCGCCAGAGCCTGAGCCCATTGCATGCCCGCCAGAGCCCGTCGCCTGCCCGCCAGAGCCTGAGCCCATTGCATGCCCGCCAGAGCCTGAGTCTGACCCTTATGATGACCTTCCTGAGCTTCTTCCCCCGGAGACCGTCCAGCCAGAGACCGTCCAGCCAGAGACCGTCCAGCCAGAGACCGTCCAGCCAGAGACCGTCCAGCCAGAGACCGTCCAGCCAGAGACCGTCCAGCCAGAGACCGTCCAGCCAGAGACCGTCCAGCCAGAGACCGTCGCCCGTCCGCCAGAGCATGAATCCAGTTCCGAGTCCCATGATGTGCTGGCCCCGTCCGGTTCCGAGTCCCATGATGTGCTGGCCCCGTCCGGTTCCGAGTCCCATGATGTGCTGGCCCCGTCCGGTTCCGAGTCCCATGATGTGCTGGCCCCGTCCAGTTCCGAGTCCCATGATGTGCTGGCCCCTTCCAGTTCCGAGTCCCATGAGCCAGAGCCCGTTGACCCAGCGCCAGAGCCAGAGCCCGTTGACCCAGCACCAGAGCCAGAGCCCGTTGACCCAGACCCAGAGCCCGTTGACCCAGACCCAAAGCCCGTTGACCCAGACCCCGTTGACCCAGCTCCCGTTGATGTCAAGTCTGTTTCCGTTCCTGAACCTGTCCTTCTCCAAGAAAATTTTGGGGGGGGGCTATACGCCTTCGCCGTGGCCGGCCAAAGATCCACGGAGGCCCGGAAAAATAACACCGCCGTGGCCACCTGATGGGTCTTCACCGCCGTGGCCACCCGAAGGGTCTTCACCACCACGGCCGCCCGAAGGGTCTTCACCGCCGTGGCCACCCGAAGGGTCTTCACCGCCGTGGCCACCCGAAGGGTCTTCACCGCCGTGGCCACCTGAAGAGCCTGCACCGCCATGGCCACCCGAAGGGTCTTCACCACCACGGCCACCCGAAGGGTCCTCACCACCGTGGCAACCTGAAGGGTCTTCACCACCGTGGCCACCCGAAGGGTCTTCACCACCGTGGCCACCCGAAGGGTCTTCACCACCGTGGCCACCTGAAGGGTCTTCACCACCGTGGCCACCTGAAGGGTCTTCACCACCGTGGCCACCTGAAGAGTTCTCACCGCCCTGGACGCCCGAGGGTCCCACAGCTCCGCCCTGGACGCCCGAGGGTCCCACGGCACCGTCGTGGCCACGCCCACAGCCTGCACCGTCGTGGCCACGCCCACAGCCTGCTCCGCCGTGGCCACGCCCACAGCCTGCTCCGCCCTGGCCACGCCCACAGCCTGCTCCGCCCTGGCCACGCCCACAGCCTGCACCGTCGTGGCCACGCCCACAGCCTGCTCCGCCTTGGCCACGCCCACAGCCTGCTCTGCCTTGGCCACGCCCACAGCCTGCACCGTCGTGGCCACGCCCACAGCCTGCACCGTCGTGGCCACGCCCACAGCCTGCTCCGCCCTGGAGGCTTCCTGGACCTGCACCATGCCCTCGTCAGCCTCCAGAGCGCCCACCCTCCCACCCCTTTGGATGTTATACGGCGCGAGGACGCGCCTTCGGGGAGGGGGGAGGTACTGTCACGATTTTATGTGTTTAGTTATCTTTTGTGATCTTGTTTTCCCCTGTCTTGTGTGATTTTTGGTTTAGTCCTGTTAGTTTTCCCGCTCCTCGTTTGTGTCCAATTTTCTGCACCTGTTTTCAGTTAATTATCTTGTTTGGTTCAGTGTATTTAAGCCCTGTGTTTTCCCTGAGTGTTTGTCGATCGTCGTCAATGTATGGTTGTATGTTAACCCTGAATTCCTGGAGTCTGTTATTTTGTTTCTGTTTGATTTTGGAAGTTTCATTTTGTCAATTAAATCTATTATATTGAAGCTCCAGTGTCCTCGTCTTCAGCTACCTGCACACAACCCTAACAATTAAAGAGGACCTATCATGCTTTTTAACATTTTCAACTTTCTTAGTGTGTAATGTTGTTTGAACATGACAAATCTGCACATTTACAAAGCACAAAGTCACTGCAAAATGAGTTATTCTCTATATTAGTAAACACTGTTTCTGAACTCCCTGAAACGCCTCAATTGTAGTTTTAATTTTTTGTCTAAGAACGTACATGTCACAATATTCCTCATTTGAAAAAAATCATGCCTAAAGCATAAGCAAAATAAAGGGGACATGGACTGGTTAAGTTGCGTTAGTAATGTGTTGCAACTCATGGTTATGGTAAGGAATGTGACATTTCCCTAACATGGTCGAAGCAGTTAACCAATCCCAACACACTGGTCCAATCAGAATACATTGAGCTTTTTTTGAAGGAGGGACTTCATAGAGACAGGAACTAAACAGAGCATTACTTACAGGCGCTGCAACAATGAAAATATGTGAAAAATAAGGTGTTTTTTGTGACATTTCACTTGCATTGCCACTCATAATTCATCTTGTGCCACTGCCAACTGTACTTCAGAACGGCAGAACGCCTGGCTGAACAAAAGGGTTGTTATATAATTTATTATCATAGACACTGGTACGGTGACCTGAAAAACTCTATCGCTGTCTCTCTCCACACTTCGGATGAATCCATTTTTAATTAAGGGTGACAGAATAAAGGTCCCCTGAGACCGTCTTTCCCTCACTTACTCACACTTTTTCTTTGTTCCTCTGTGCCTCCAACAGCAGTATGAGCGTAAAAGTTTATGGTCGAGAGCAGCGATGGTTGTTTTATTAAACTGCTGCTACGCTGACAGGGGGCATCAAGCCTCCTTCAGTATTGTCTCGCTTGACCATCTGATGTATTCTGAAGCTGCGAGACATTGATTCTACAGTGCGCTTAGATCATTAGCTATCTCCCAGTATGACGGAGACTCGTCTCCCAGGGGGAACCTACTGGGAAAAAAGACTGTTTGATGAAGTTCCTGGTAGAGAACTTCATAATGGCATCTGTAATCCCTCAAAAGTTGCCTGACTCATGGGGATTTTTGATTCTTTAGACTAGAGCAACACCTCCTCCCTCCAACCCAATCCAAGCTTTTGATGTAATACAAGGCAAAGTCAAAGCGCTACTCTAACTGATGTTTGATGAAAGTGGGTTTTGCTTCAATTAAATGAAGTTTTTTTCAGAGAGCACATCTTGCCTAAAATAGGCAACTGTATCGCACACTCTAAGTTTATTTGGCACCTGTGAAAAAGAGAACAAGAAAAGCTGATCATAGTTCTTAGGGCAAACAAAAGCTCACCTCAATCAAAACAACACATTCTGTGCACGTTGATTGCTTCGACACCTCAACGTCTACAATGATCTTGTAATAATCTAACTGTGCAGAACAACAAAGCCAATTTGAGTCCCATTAGCAAATTGCATATTTACCTTGGGTCCCACATGACACGTTCCATGAATAGGGTGCAAAATTGGGCTTCTTTTTCAAATAAGGATGAAAGGAGGTGATAAGCCTTTAGAACGTTTAGTTTGTCTTTTCACATTACATATATGGTTGACAATTTTTCTTTCAGTAACCTTGGTGACAGGCTTGAATGGTTAAACTGCCATGCTATAGAAAGGGTCCTATTGAACACACTTTTTGAGGATCACATGTTTATGGAATAAATTTTGTAATGGGACATTACAACAGGTTTCATGCCAAAAAAAGGTCTACGTTTAAGATTTATGACTTTTTCCCACCCATTTGCATTACACAATTTTAACATAAACAAACCCAATCAACTGATACTTGTCATTGCATAAATGAAATGGGTACAGTAAGAACAGAAAATGTTTTTTTTGGGTTCAAAATTATCCAAAATATATTTTTGAGCAAGTACATAACCAGCCAGTGTTCAAAACTATCTGCTTGACATCAAAACGGTAAGCTTGTAATAATGTTTTTAATTCCAGTGGTGCTGGTGGATTTCCGAGCATGTCTTTGCGTCATTTCGTCACAGTACACATAAAGAAGATGTCTAGGCTAGTAGGATATGTTGTGTGTGAGGATGCTGGAGGTGGAGATTTATAGCCTTTTCTCAAAGCACTTGATATAATTTAACTTATCAATTTGATGGCGGATCCAGAAAGGTTCAAACGACAATCACCAGTGACAACTGGAGACTCACCCATTGTAAAATGCAAAAGACTTTGTTCGGACTTCGGAGTGGTTACAGAAAAAAAGAGACTGCAACCTGGCCCATGCGAAAACAAGGATAATATTGGAAGGGCATTAAATGTAGTCACGCAATGCTGATGTTGTTAACATTAACAATTTGAGAACAAAGTATAATTTGCACGGTTTGATGTGATATGATAAGCGATTGTTAGATTTAATCAGCGCGATTTACTGCAATGCTTTTTTTCCCTTAGTTGGTCAAAACAAAAGTGGATGTTACTTACTTGTTAAGATGACATTTCGTGGTGAAAATTCTTATGTTGGTCATACTTAAAAAAAGTATAATCTGTGATTCCGAATGACAGTATCCACACCAGCGCGGCGACTGACAGCTGCACATTCTCCACAAAACATTACATAACCATTACATACAATACATAACCCACGTAAAGGTGATAATTCCGCGAATAACAGCAATTGCAGATTTCGAACAGAGATGGCGACAAAGAGGAAAAACTACGGACTGCAGCTTTAAATAAATCATTTTAAAATGTGTGCATAAATCTGTTCATTTTGAAATTATTACATTTATTCAGTTAATTATATTATGATTATAAACATTGTTAACCAAACATTATTCCTTTATATTCATTCCTTTATATATATGATTATATATATATAAATCGATTTGTATCCTGTTATTTGTGTAACATGCTACATATATAGGCTAGACTATAAACAATATTTGCAACACGTAGACTGCTTGTTGAATCAGCGTTCAAATTACAGTTCAACCAACATAAGATCAATAAATGTCTCAATTATTAAAAGGGCAAGTCTTTGTGGTTTAATTCATGTAATTTTCTAAATCCATTATGATAAAGGAACATATTTCTGCCTTTTTACCTGAGGCTTAAAATCTTGTGCTAATACAGATGGAGATGGCCCAAAAGATTGATTAGATAAACTCTCTGTCAAGACAGGATAGCAGTTTATAATGACAGACAGTCCTCAAACAGGTGATTAGGAGGATAATGTCTAAGCCGTAAGACTGCCACATTAAATGGAGAGGAAAATAATATATGGCAACATTTATGTTCAGAGAAGGACAAAGGATGTATGTTTCTTGACAGGTAAATGGAAACTAAAAGGCAGGAGGAGAAATATCTTTCTTTGAAGATGCTAAAAGCAATTAACATTCAGTTGTGAAAAAGATTTTAAAGCTTTGAGAATGTTGTTCTTGAATCTTTTGAATGTTGTGCTTTGAAATACTTGAATAAGTTTCATTGAATGCACTGCGTGCGCACACACACACACAGAGAGAGGAGAGAGAGAGAGAGAGAGAGAGAGGAGAGGAGAGGAGAGAGAGAGAGAGAGAGAGAGGAGAGAGAGAGAGAGAGAGAGATGACTTATAGAAAGTTGACTAAATTTAATAGTCATATACTGCACAACGTAACACGACATTCAGTTCTGATTTTGCTGTAGCATCTGGTTCATAAGCATCACTGAAATATTTTCACAAATGGGATGTTGTCATGAAACAACTTCAAACTGTTATTAAATATCAAATATTGAACTGAATTCTTGGGCTGAACTTTGCAGTCTGCTCTATGGTTTATCAAATAAGCAAAGTACTTAAATAATTTAAAGACATTTAAATGTAGGCTATTATTGGCTACATTCACACCTTGAGCCAATGTGTTGATTGGTTGGTTGATTGGTCACAGTACAGTTTAAATGTTGCTCATATTGGAGAGACTGTCTAAAGGCAACGTTTCTACACTGAAATAAGGCCTTGTCCACACGGACACAGGTATTTTTATAACCGTGACTTTTTTTTACACGGTTCGGCCATTCGTCCACGCGGAAACGCAGTATCAGGTCACTGAAACCGAACATTTTTGAAAACCCCTGCCAGGGTGAAGATTTTCAGGGAACGCCGGTTACGTGTTGTCGTGTAGACAGTAAAACCGGGGGTTTTGCCTTGTGACGTCAGAGCGTGCGCCGTTATCCGCTGTGTTTGACGTCAGATTGTGCGCCTACCGGAACCGGTAATAACTTTTTGTTAGGCTCATGATTGGCCAACGTGGCTTTACGGTTAGGGTTATATCGCCGCCTGCTGGTGTGGCATGCTCTTGACAGCACTTGATAGCGTGTTTTTGTGTTTTCATGTAGACAAGAGTTTTTTTTTAAACCGAGCATGATGGGATTTTTTTTTAAAACGCAGGAGGAAAAACTCTGGTTATAAAAATACTCGTGTCCGTGTGGACAAGGCCTAAATAGATCTCTCTATTAGAGCGCATACATAAAACACTGTCAAAACTCTGTCTGGTTTATTATTACATTACAATTTCATGATGTTCTTTATTATAATGTTACAATGTTCCTGTTTTGCACCACATCTTGTCACTTTCTACTGTCACTATTCAGTGCAAGTGTCAAAATAATGTACAATCAATATGAACAATTATTATGATTGCTTGCATTTTTCTGTATGCTTTATATAGTGCAGCTTATTGGTATTATTATGATCTCTGCTGAAGACAAATCAAGCAGTAATGGCTTTTGACAGATCTGAATTGAAACTAATTCAATGTTCACACTGAAAACAGTTAATCAGTGGTGTGATATTTAAATAATTAGTATGTATGCACAGATCACTCAAGTATATAAAAATACATAAAGACAAATGATGTTGTGATGTTTTTTCAAAACCTGAATGTAGGTAAACTTGACAAGCAACTCATTTTCTTTTTTGTTGTTTTTGTTGTGATATCTGTCTCAGCCGGTTTTGACGTATCTATAAGTGGTGGGATGCTGTGCTGACAGGCTTAAAGGCTGAACTGAAAGTGAGCCCTGCCCTTGTTTCAGCAGCCGCTTTGACAGCTCCTCATAATTACCCTCGGGCATTCTGTCGCCTCAGGTATGGCTCTAAAAAACGAATCTCCTTATTCCTCATCAAGACAGATATTGTGCACCATGCAGTGTCTTAAAATCATCTGCCATTTGCTGTCATCACATGTTGATAATGTAATCATAATATTGTATTTACCACTTTAAACCGCAATAATTAATTACGAAACATTTGTGCATGAATGATTCGAAATAATGTCAGCTGATTGTTATCAGGTCATTATAATAAAGGCATGTTCAGCAATATCAGTGCTCTTGTTTTGTAATCTTTTATTTTGTATTTGTTTCAGTTCCTGTTCCCTTGCTTTCCTCATTCTAGGGCTGCGTCTGAAAGCTCAGGCTGCTGACTTGTTGCCTCAGGCAGCGTTTGAGCATGACGGTACCTGTTGCTGTTGAAACTGATTTCACACAGACTTCTGAGGCAGCGTTACGCTTTAATGATCTACAGCAAAATAGAGAGAGCTTTGGTGATAACTATGTGAATATTTAATTACTACAATAGTAATTTCTCGCTAGAAATGGCATCACAAGTGGACGACATTGGTCAAAAGCATACATTCACACGCAAACTGTTACAGAATAGAATGCACAGGATAGTGCGATATCAAAAGCATTGAAGGATTCATCTGTGCTGCCTTCAAAAATTGATCAGATGAAGGTATCTCAGGAGGAGACAGGGAATTAACATTGGATTCAGAAGTGCCTTGATGCCTTCCTACCTTGGAATGCATCCTCTGAAAACAGCATTTTACGCTTTCAGATGCAGACCCTAATTGTTATCACTTGTGTATTGTTAACGTACCCTGTGTGTATTTAAGCCATTGGGCCATATTTTAACGATCTGTCCGAATCCACTTTTGGGAAAAATGGTCGGCGAGCCCGGCGCATGGTCTAATGAGTAATGAGGTGTGTTTTGGGCGTAACGTGCAATAAACCAATCAGAGTCTCATCTCCCATTCCCTTTAAAAGCCAGTTGAGCTCGTGCAATGGTGGATTCACTATTTACATGGCGGAATGTGCAAGCGAAAAAAAACGGATCGCTCCTCTAGGTAACTGTGTCAGGCTGAAACTAGCAAAAAAACACTTGCGTCGCATTGTGTCGGCTGTATGGTACGGGAGTTGGAGTTTTAAAAAATTATTTGTGGATATTTTGGTCCCACAACATAGTGTTTACCCACACATGCACACACGCACGCACGCATGCACGCACGCACGCACGCGCACGCACGCACGCACACACATATATACACTACCGGTCAAAAGGTTTAGATCGTAAGATTTTTTATGTTTTAAAAGAAGTCTCTTCTGCTCACCAAGGCTGCAATTATTTGATAAAAAATACAAAAAAACAAACAGTAATATTGTGAAATATTATCACAATTTAAAACAGCGGTTTTCTATGTGAATATACAGTGCAGTGTAATTTATTCATGTGATCAAAGCTGAATTTACAGCATCATTACAGTCTTCAGTGTCACATGATCCTACAGAAATTATTATAATATGATGCTCAATAAACATTTATGATTATTATCCATGTTGAAAACAGTTTTTTACATTTTTATTTCAGGATTCTTTGATGAATAGAAAGTTCAAAAGAACAGAATTGATCTGAAATGGAAAGCTTTTGTAACATTAATCACTACCATTCAAAAGTTTGGGGTCAGTAAGAATTTATTTTTTATTTTTGGGGGAAAGAAATTAGAAAATACTTTTATTCATCAAGGATGAGTTAAATTGATCAAAAGTTACAGTAAAGAGATTTATAATGTTAGAAAATATTATATTTTAAATAAATGCTGTTCTTTTGAACTTTCTATTCATCATAGAATCCTGAAATAAAAATATAAAAAACTGTTTTCAACATGGATAATAATCATAAATGTTTCTTGAGCATCATATTATAATAATTTCTGTAGGATCATGTGACACTGAAGACTGGAGTAATGATGCTGTAAATTCAGCTTTGATCACAGGAATAAATTACACTTCACTATATATTCACATAGAAAACCGCTGTTTTAAATTGTAATAATATTTCACAATATTACTATTTTTTTTGTATTTTTTATCAAATAATTGCAGCCTTGGTGAGCAGAAGAGACTTCTTTTAAAAACATAAAGAAAAGATCTAAAACTTTTTGACCAGTAGTGTATATAAAGTCTGTTTTAGTATATATAATATGACACAAGCTGCAGAAGTCCATTTTCTAGAAAACAAAAATGTCTTTGTGTGTTTAAATTGCTCGTGAGGGCTATTTTTGAACCTGGCTGGTTTTGCATTGATTGCTCTGAATTACTTCTTGGAAGGCAGTACTTAAAAGATGTAATGATCGGGGTGACCAGGTCACTGATTGTCTTGACTGTCCTTTTCCTGGATTTTAACATGAAAAGGTTCGGGAAGAGCAGGCCACAACCAGTGTTCTGCTGATCAGATAATGTGCTTTGGTCTAGCTGTGGTTCTCAGACCAGCACCAGTCCGTCATAGAAGAGGTGTGAATGGATTCAATGATGTTTTTGATGTCAATGACTAACAGCTTGCACCAGGTCAAACCCTCTTTTGGCGTTAGAAAACTACTTTTTTACTAAATTTACTAAAGACACGCAGTGGAAAATTAGCGCTGAAAAGATGTGGACAGTTATTTTTGTGGCTGACCTTATTGCTTATGCAATGTTGGAGTTTCCCATTCAGATGCAAAATTTATGGGAGGAGAGTTTTTAAATGAATCATGAAAGGTGATTTACTAAGGTTTGCACTAGTCAATTTACAGGTATTTGCGCTATTATTTACTGCCCAAAAAAAGCACGTCTTATACCAAGCTCTAACTTGTGCTGCTCTTGGTAGATTGCGTTGGTCATTATGGAAATGATCCGGCTGCGCCTGTGTTCTTTAATTTGCATTAAAAGTATATTTAAAATTTATATTTTTTACTTAAAAGTATTATCCTCACTTGATAAACTTTAGATTTAGCCACTTTAGTCACTTGGACTATTTTAACAATGTCTTTTTTTTCTGGACATTGTTAAAATAGGACAAGTTTTCTGGACAAGTTTTTTTTTCAACTTTTCTGGGCCGGCAAGTTTCAATCCCTTAGAAGCCTATGGAGGAGTGATCCAGCTCTCAGATTTAATCAAACATATCTTAATTTGTGTTCCGAAGATGAATGAAAGTCTTACGCGGTTGGAACAACATGAGGGTGAGTAATTACTGATAGAATTTTAATTTTTGGCTGAATTATCCCTTTAAGATCTACAAAACACATTAAAATTCCAGAATGTCAAGATGCTGTAACTTGAAATGCAAAACAACACCATTAAAAAAAACCGAGATCTTAGCTGTGAAAGAAAATTGATCAAGTACTCAAATATTCAGAGGACAACTCAGAATCCATTTGCCATTACTGTTTTTCTGAAAATGTGCGTGAAGGGTTTATTTTAAACTAGGATTTCACTGATGTTGTTATGAATTCAAAAAAGTCTATTTGGGATTTAAAATGTATTAAAATATGCATTTTCCTTATAGACTTGTCTTGCTAGCTCTGTTTACACATTATAGTCTGAGTAAATGAGGATGGTAACCCATACTTGGAATTTGTCCTACAGTTAACCCATCCAGTGCACACACGTTATGTTGAGTGAGAAGTGAACAAACACACACTGCAAAATGTGGACACACACCCAGAGCAGTGGGCATTGGGCAACCATTTTTGTTGTCTCGCCCGAGGAGCGATTGGGGGTTAGGTGCTTTGCTCAAGTCACTCAGCCGGTATTGAGAATCAAACCCACAACCTTCGGGTTACCAGTCTAACCATTAGGCCACAACTGCCCCGTGAAGCTATTTTTTACAGAACTAGAAGCTATTCCTGACTTGAACAATAAAGTGACTTTCATTGATGTAACTCAATAGTCCCGGTGATTCAGTCACATTGTAATAAAAACTGTTAATTTCTATGGTAGCTTAATACTAACCTGACTCCGCCAGATGGATTTGCTCCGCATATCCATCTGGAAACCTTCCGTTGAAGTAGTTTTGGTAAGGGGCGAAAATACTGGTTAGCTGATTGGCCTATGTTGGTGATAGACGGGCCAAATCAACCAATCAGATCAACGAAGCATGATATGAGAGCGACGACGAAAACACAACCACAAGCCAGGCTACTCTTGCTGCTGCAGGTAAAGGCTCGTTAGCTCTGTAATTCCGTAATAACTCTGTAATTCCGATAAAACTTGCTCGATAGCCACACTGATGCTAGTTTCATCCGCTGAAGCCGCCATGTTCTTAAGACTGAACTGTCGCGCTTCTCGTTGCGTCACACCTCAACCCGCCTCAAAGCCAACGCTGATTGGACGTTCGTTTGGTGAACTGCTCCCAAATTTTCTTTAACGGAAAGTATCCAGACTGATCTGCGAGTGAAACCTTGAAAGCTCGCGAGATCAGGATGGTCTCACGAGGCTAGCTTAATACTACATGCAGCAAAAAAATTTTTAGGTTCAAGGAGTGTTTGGGTTGAAGAAAATTCAACTGCGTAATTGACAGCAAGCCACATACCGTATGTGGCTTGCTGTCAGTTACTACACACAAAAATGTGCACTCTAACTTTTTTTAAACAAGCAAAAATCATAATGTTAATGCACTTGCAATGGAAAGTAATTGCCATAGAATAAATGGTAAAATACAGTCTTAAAAGTAGTTGCTAGTTGTTTTTAGTCGAGGGAATATCTTTCTTTTTTCTTTTTTACTGTAGACTCACATGTTAAAGCCAAGGTGGTCTTTTAAAAAAAAGATATATATTTGGCTGGCTTGAGTGGTCAGATATTTTAAAGTTTATATTAAAACTATTTTAAAACTATTTGTTTCAACATGTGTAAAACTGAGGAAAATAATTATTGAATGAACCTTTAACAGATATTTTTAGTTTTTAATTTGTAAATAAAAATTTGTATTAACAATTTGTAAATGTACTCCTGACATTTATGAAAACATTTCTGAAACCCTTTTTAGAGCACAATTCAACCTGGAAGTCAAAATCTCGTTTTAAGTATATGTCAGTGTGGTTTTCTAGGTTATATAAAATATGTCAATATTTAAATATATAAATGTGAGTGGACCCAATGACAGCGTCCTCGTGTGACAACTAGCCCCGGCCTTCTCTACTTGACAAATCAAATTACTGGGTAGCCTAGTATGCTACTAAAAATATCAGTGACAGAAAAATTGGGGAAACCCATCACTAATGAAAGAGGAATAAACTACAATCGATTTATATATTGTTTTCCTGCGCAAGTCTTACATAAAAGCCTTTGTTGGTCGGAAATCGGATTCCTCCTCCTCTTGCAGGTGTCAGTCTTAATTCTGTCCAGTAGGTGGGACTTTATACTCGTCATCCGGAGCATCGCGCTTTCAGCAGTAGGCTACTTTCCTCCCGCTTGGACACTGAGAGCATCTCTATGATGGACTGTGGAACGGAAAGTCGAGGCGAGTTGTGGCATTTGCTCTTGTTCTTTTGATAAAGCGATTAGATTACGAGCCCAACCTCATTATGTTCACAGGCGCGCGCACTTTTATGTAGCCAACGCATTTAGATATTAAACGCTCATATCCCCATCAGCGATCTTCATCATCACCATCCTCATCAGCCCTGGAAGACGTCGAGTCGTTTTGGACCCAAAAGTCATGGATATATGGTTCTGTTCAGCGGTTCCTGTGTTCACCTGGAGGCTTTTCTTTCTTTCAAGCATCTTCCAGGGTTATTGGAGCTCCATGCTCGATTGTCCACCAACATGCAGCTGTTCGCCCACTGAGATCTATTGCAATAAGTCCGACAGTGGAAATTTCTTCCCTTTACTTGCTCTACAAGATCCGGCGGGCAATGGCAGTAACAATAATGACATTGAAGAGCTCTTCAGGAACATCACGTCCATGTAAGTGCGTCCCTCTCCTATACTGCGCAAAATAGATATATAAATATATATCTCGCCACGACTTCCTCATATAGTAAAACTTGGCTTCTTTATCAAATCTGCATCGTTGTTTGAACTTGTATTTTATATTATGTATATTTCAAAACTAATTCGATTATTTAAAGATTCACAATCTCAAGATACCGGTTTTTTTGTCCTTAAAGGTTTTATCATAGCCTATTATCAAACATTTTCGATATCAATGATGCTATTGCTGTTTTGAAATTTCATGTCGTGCTTCTGCATTAATTAATGACCATAGCATAATAACCTGTTTGCTTTCTCAATGATTTAATCAATGCAAGCGAGTCAGTTTTTCACATTATTGAATGAAACATCCTTAGGAAACATTCAGTTTGAAATGACTGTGATTAGCAACCTTAGACATTGGAAATAGTAGCCTATTGTCCACACTTCCCTCATTGCTTAAAATGGATTGTTTGTGGGTACATATTAATATTCAGGTCTAAACATAAATCCATTGTTGTGACGTTTATATTATAGAAGGGATCGTAGTGATAATAGCAATGAATGGTTTGAAGTGAACAGCAGTGCACCAACAGGTTACAGAGATTTCTTTCATTCAGCACTCTGGACAGCTCCCACAATCTCCATAGTGCGATTCAATTTACAACCTTGATCTGTTATAAAACTTCTAAATTCATATCGAACATGAGAAAGAGATGTCTGTTTCTCTGGCTGTCGGTCTATCTTGCCGTCTGTCTGTTTGTCCTTTTCATGCCTGGCTGTACCGTGATACATGACAGTGTGTATGTGAGTGTTTGCAGTGAACACATGATTTATTTAGTTGCTGTCTCAGAAAATGGAGGGATCCTTCAAAGTTTCAGTTTTTCAAAGTGTTCTTCAGATGTGAAATTCAGTATAAGATCTGTCTTTCTCACTTAAGCTTTTTGAGCCAAAATGCTTTCATTTTATCATTAAGATTGATTTTAGTCTGAGATTAAATGGATGTATTTAGTTTTTTTGTATTCATAATAATCAACATATTTCTAATGCAGCTATTGCAATTAATATTTGCAAAACCTAATGTATATTTTATAGCTATACATACACGTATATGAAACACATTTCAGATTTTTTCTCAAAAGAGGACACTTTTGTGTCTTTTGTGATATTCTTGCGATAGCATTTGAAACTCATCATATGATTTACAAGCACATCATCAAGTTTTTATGAGGCCTTTTTTGTGTTAAGTAGGTCAGGACTGCCATTTCAGAATTAAGAAGAATGTCAGGGTTTGGCTCTTTAATGTGAAGAACAGTAACTATAGAATAGCACGGACCCTGTCTCTCCCCTACATGCAGCCAATGAAGTATTGGTTGAAGTTGTCATTTAAAGGAAATTTGTGCTAAATCTCTTGTAATGGTTATAATAGTTTTTTTTTTTTTTTTCGGGGAAGTTGATCGTAGAGCCATCTGCGGGGGCCCACTTTTACTGAGGAATATAAATGAAGTACTTTCTGAGGCAACAATCAAAAGACGCATTGATAACCTGTGGGAGCAAAGGAGGTTCAAAAAGGAAGTGCTTGAGATCTGGAAACGAGGCTCGGGTTGAGCTGTTTGAGCTTTTGAAGTTTGTTTCTAAGGTGATTGTATTTTAATTAGCTTATGATGAATCATGGAGACAAACGATAGTCGTGTTAGACGTACTGTATAGAAAGAGAGAGAAACTGCAGAATTGTTGGTAGCCAGAAGCTGTTTTTCTTCAATATTTCACTACAATCTATCAGACAACTTTGATAAAAGTCTTTGATTTCCAAAGAAATTCATAGTGTATAGAATAATATTCAACTTCAAATCAGGGGAATCTCATGAGACAGCTCTTCTTTTTTTTGTGCATAAAAATTCTCATTATCACATTTTTTTTACAATTCTTATTACTGTAATGTGAATTTATATATCAGTATGTATTTATCAATGCAATATGTTTTTATATAAATATGCTAAAAACTATTTAAATGTACACTACAGCAGTAATGAGAATTAATGAGAATCATTGCTGAGAATAATGATAATTGCAAAAAATATTTAAAATAAATAAAACATCCAGACACATTATGGTAATGATAATTTTGAGGGAAATGTGCTTAATTCTCATGAAAATAATTTCATAATTACACACTGCAAAACATCTTAATGGTTTGAAAACTGGCTTCATTTGCTTAATGCAAAATAATATATTTTCCTTTTTTATTTAATATTAAAGAAAAATGTGATTGCCTGAAATTTGCCTCTACCAATTTATACTTGACACTAGAATGGTCAAGGCACCTTGCTTAAAAAGTGATAATACATGCACACTGACATGGGTATTCCATCCGTTCATACTAAATGAATGAATAAGTCGAGCTCCTTTTTCTTTCCTATAGGCTAGTATAACTAAATGTGATGGGAAAGAGTTTAAGAGATGAGGAGAATGCATTGGTGCTCTACAGTAACAGTGGGGAACAGAGTTTCTGAACAGAGCTTTTTAAAGTCTGCTTTTTCACTATTATCAGCAAATGTATCCCACAATGTATGTAATAAACCGTTGATTTACACTGCTGCTTCTTTAATAGGAAATGTGCCCATGTCAAGCTTTGTCTGTGTGTTAATGTTGAGGTTTCTAGGTCAAAACTAGCACTGTTCTTTATAATTAGAGAGCCTTCCGATAGCTAAAGTTCATCTGAAGGAGCTGCAGTGCGTAATGCACCATAATGCATAATTATGTTGCATGATATGGATATAGAGAAGCAGAAAGAAAAAAGATCTAGATTTTCAGTTCAAATTGAGCTAGGTTAAATCTTATAACTTGAGGCAAAACAAAATGCAAAATACTTGAGGCAAAACATGTCTCACATTGACTTGCCATTAGTTTTAAAAATAACAACATTGTTCATTGTTTCTCTAAAGAAATCATTTTTAAGGGGTTACGGAATTTTTTTTGTGGAAAATTTTAGAATGTTCTTTGAAGATCCACTTATAATGTTAGCTAGCTTTTTACATTAAAAAACAAACAAACAAAAAAACATCCTATTTAAGAAGTAATAGGCTATTTTCTATCCAGTTTTTGATACTCTCTTTGAAACAATCCGTTTTGATCTGCGTGCCGTATTCAAGACTTGCAAGTATAAACACCCACTACTATGATTGGTTAACAGTTTTTCATATTAAAATCCATTACCAAAAAGAGGAATATGCCACCCGAAAAAGGACAAAATGCTCAAGTATATAGTTTTTTTCTCGTCATAGTTGTGATGTCGCCATTACAGTTCGGTACAGGCAGCAGATCTTCGTTTGTGTGTGTGTGACAGGGTGATTCCTGCCACTGTTTTGACTCCTTTACTCATTTTATAAGCTTTTCACGAGTTCTCAGCTCGTCAAAATACCATCATGCAGGCAACGCACATACATAATACAAAATACAACGACAGTTCCGTCTCAAAATAGGCAATACGTCATAAAAGCCGAACACCAGGTTGAGAACGTATCCTTTTGCCCTTAGGTTCGTTGTTAAAAAGGCCATTTTGAATGCTAAACGGACCAGGATTAAATGTTTGGACTAACGAGGAAGATTTGAGTTCTGAAACTATAGTTCAAGGATATGTCAAAAGAAAATTCGATTTCTCAATTCATGACCCTTTTAATAATTTCCATGGTAGTTTCTCTTCTGTGGCCTGTTTTGTCCCATGTCTCAACAATCAGTGCAAGGCGAGGACAGAGAGTGAAAAGGATGTGACAGTTCAAATTAAATAAGCAAAATATCTCATTAAATAGATCACGTCATGAAATAATCATCTGGTAACTGAAAAGGAAGAAAAATGAGGGCACACATCTCAGTTTTGTGATTTTTAGCCCTGGTGTCTGTTTCTCAAGGCAGTACAAAACGAAGCTACATAATCGCAGCAGTACCAGAATGACAGCAGCGCTATGCCACAATGCCACTCTTTTCGACACCGCACAGATTTCGTCTGCCGCCACAAGACTTCTTTCATGGCGGCATTATTCCACCATGAAATATTGAACACTTTGAATCCATGAACAAAATTCCTTTGATCCTCTTTTTCTAGGTCACATAAAATCCTACAAGACACAAATTCCTTACCAACACAACTATTTTTAGATCCAATTTAATTAATATTTTCTCTCTTTGAAAGCTTAATTTGTGCACACTATGCTAGTAATGATTGTGTTTTTAAGCTAATAGGGTAAAGGGTCTACAAAGTTTTGGATGCGGCCCACAAGACTGTATATTACAGAATGCATCATGGTCCTACACTGCATACCATGCTGGAATAGATTTCAGCTTCAGTGTGGCAGAACCTCAGACGTACAGGTTCATATAATATCATGAAATGGAATCTGTCAGACATTCACGCTTTCTTTTTTTCCCCCAGACTAAGTAGATATGGAGATTGAAATTGAAATACAGCAGAAAGATTTTAAATGGAAAATGTCCTATCCTATTAAAAGTGTGTACAGCTCCTGTCATGTGCAAGATCCTCAGAGGGCTCGGAATATGTGAAAATAGATGTATGAGAGTGTCGCAGAATCCGATTTTTGACATATAGTACATGAAAAGACTGCTGTCACTGTTACTGTGTTTGATTTTATATAAATGTCTTTCGTTTTTATAATCCAGCCTATATATCAAGCACCCTTCTTAAATGACTTATTTTAGTTATGCATCTGTATGTTTTCAACAAACCTGTCCACTGCCAACTTATAAGGCAGCGTACTTACTATAAAGCAACATTGTAAGTAAATCAGTTGAAATCTCTTACAAATAGCTCTTCTCACACAAAGTGCAGATTCACACATGGTTTAAGGTATCACTGTGCTACTCCAGTAATGCATAACATGCATAAAATAGTGCATAATTATTGGATATTTTTTAAAAACATGAAAAAAATAAAAAACATTTCTAATGTAATTATATATATATACACACACACAACACAACATTTTTTGAATCAATTCCACATATACAGTACAGTACAGTGCTGGGTAGATTACTTACAATTTGCAAATCAGTTATTGTAATCCATTACATTACACATTTAGGTAATGTAATCAGACTACTTTTTGATTCCTTTTAGGTTTCTTTTGACTAACTCGTTTATCTCAGTGTTTCACTGATCAGCTCATATAGAGACTGGTGACTGGTCTGTGTGTGCAATTCCTCAAACCTGGAAGACCTTCTGAACATATATAAGCAGTGCAGTAGGCTTTTTAGAAAGGAACATTTGAAAGATAAAAAATAAATAGTAGGGAGAATCAATGAATTATGAATAATTTACTGCCATGGTGAGAATGTAATCAATAAAAAAGTTACAGGTTTTTTCATAAAAACTAATTTCTGGTAATTACATATTCTTATTACAAGTACTAAATCTTGGGAATCTGATTTCGGAATCCAGATTACATGTATATATAGTTGGGTCATTAATGTTAAAAGCACCTATTTTGTAAGACAACCCTTTTAAATAAGGCATTTAGCTGTTGATTATAGTGTGTTCCCCTCAATCCAGCTCAAAAGGATCAGTGTAAGCAGGAATATATATAAAAAGGATTAATTCTTGCAGGAAGCTGCTTTTATGTATCCCACAGGGACAACAATGAAAACGCAACACTTCCGAAACACTATTTCACAGCTGGGCTGCAAAATGTCTCACAATGAATATTTGTCCTGACTTCACTTGAATCAGAAGTTAGTTAACACTTGTTGCAAGCGTGGGAAACTAGAGGAAGTCAGTGTAAACTTGTTTGTGCACACACACACTACGTTTACTATCCCAGCCGGCGGGTTGCAAATTATGATCAACAGCATGCATGTGCTAGGACCCCAGATGGGATGTGCTTTAAACACTTCATTTTCACAGCCAAAAGTTTCCCAGATTTGCATGCTGTATGTCACTTTGGGCTTCTTGCCAGTACAAAAGGGAACAGTGATCCAGTATTTTATTTAAAAGCTTCTCATACAACAATGGGCTGCTAGAATACTCATCAGGGGACACGCCATGTATTGCTCAACTCAAGACAAGACATATTGAGTGCACACAAAAAAAAGCTCTACATGAAATAGTACTAGAAAGCTTGTTGACAGACATACCTGCTCTGAACGCCCTGCTGCTGAAGTTTTGCACCATGGAGTCAACAGCAACCCATTGGCAGCAGTTATTCCAGGATACATATTTTTAATTGTTATTAATGTGGTGGCCAGTGACAATCTGGGGTGACGCATAGTAAAGACAGCAGCAGTGATAAAATTATGGGTTAGACTCCTTTAACTATGAAATCACTACTCTATAATAAAGTAAGTTACTCTTTGTTTGGTTCGCCAACAAAATTATTTACAAACAGGACCAAGGCTGTTTTTGAATGATTGGTTTGAATGAACGATTCAATGACTCGCTCATAAATAAATCAACTTTTTATTTCCATTTAGAATGTCAGTGATTCAATGACTCATGAAAACAGTCATTTGTTTCACTCTTTTGAATGAATCAGTGTTTTGAATAAATAATTGTATCATACAATCATACAGAACCACTCATTGTCGCCACCTACTGGTGTAAGGATGTGATCTGCGAAAAGAATCACTGAAAAAAAACCACACGAGCCCTATCATACACCCGGCGCAATGCGGCACCAGGCACGACGCAGGTTTTTTTTGCTAGTTTCAGCCTGTTATCATTTTCACGTCCTGTGCCACGTTGTTTAAATAGCAAATGCATTTGCGCCTCTTTGTGGCGCCCCTGGGCTAAATGGTCTGAAAACGAGGTGTGTTCAGGCGCATTGTTGGTGCGTTGCTTTTTTGAGGCAACTGAAATAGACTGCTTCATTGACCAACAAAAACCTGGTCTAAAGTCAATGGCGCAGTATTTTTTTTAGTTTTGTTGTTTAAAGGGCGCATTAGTAATATGCACCTATAGGCGGGTCCACAACGCGTGTGCACTCTGCTTATTACACACATGCAGCAGCACACAAACATGCCAAATATAAAAAAATAAAAGGATTATGTAAAAGATTAATATTGTGTACATAAAGATATGGTGGAATCCAGCTTGTCCCCTAGATGGCCGCTTGCGCGCTTTAACCTCGCGCACGAGTAGATCTGTTTCCTCTCTGGAGAAATGTTCAGTCTTTCCTCTTGCAAATTCTGCCACTTAAATAGCAAATCCGCCATGGCGCGAGCACAACTGGCATTTAAAGGGAATGGGAGATGAGACTCTTTTTGGTTTATTGCATGTTACGCCCAAAACACACCCATTACTCATTAAGAGAATAGCGACAACCATTTTAGACCATGAGACGGGTGTGCCGACCATTTTTCCCGTCATTAAACTAGCGCCGTGCACTTTAGACCATGCGCTTAGATCGTTAAAGGGGTCATCGGATGCCCATTTTCCACAAGTTGGCATGATTCTTTAGGGTCTTCATGTAAAGTTTGTAAAATATTTTGGTTTAAATTCCTCAATGGTTGTGTAAAACAACACCCTTTTTACCTCCTCAAAAACAGCTCTGTTCACAGCGACCTGTTTCGGTGCATGTCTCCTTAAATGATATGGGAGGTGTCACACAAGACTCATAAAGTGCTGCGTTGGCGTACCGTATACAAATGGCTGAGGGCGGAAATATGCTAATACGAGATGGTCCGTCAGTGGTTGTGGGCGGAGCATGACATCATATTGCTCAGAAAATCCAAACGGCTTGATTATTGAAAGTGTTTAGGCTTTTTGAGGATTAAAAAAAAGGAGCAAATGGATTTTTTTCATTGGTGGTTGTGTCCACACACTGCAAAGACACATTTATATGCAAACACCATATAAAAGTGATTTTTGCATCCGATGACCCCTTTAAAATAGGGTCCTAATACACATAATGACAGTCTAATGAGTAACTTTTAATATAAGTGTGATGTGCAGCTTATACAATCAGCATGTAAAGTTTTATAATAACAAAACTATATTATGATTTATCAGAATGTTGATAACCAAACAGTTTTTGTTCCCTTTGACTTCCATTGTATGGTTAAAAAAATATAATGGAAACTGTTTGGTTACCAACCTTCTTAAAAACATCCTTTTTTATGTTTCGGAGAAGGTTTGGAACGACATGAGGGTGGGGAAAGGTAACAGAATTTTTATTAACAATTTAAAGCCATACTCCTGTACTACAAGTACAGGATGCTCTCACGTACTCATTTCTATGTTAAATTAGCTGGACACCTTTTTACAATTAAAGCTTTGTACATGTGTATAGATTTGTATGCTATGACTTCCAGGCTGTTTGGTCTCTAGGAAATTGGATCTGTTTGGATCTGGTGAAACATGAAGCAATATTAGTAATGTAATTCCTCGCAATACTCATATACATATTACACCCCCCCCCCCCCCCACACAACAACACACACACACACATCACCACACACACACACACACACACAACACCACACACACGTGTGTTCTTGTTCTAATTATAGCACTTTGGGATTTTGCTTAAATATAAAGTGCATTACAAAAAAAATATTATTATTTTTATTACTTAATCGAAGACTTAAAAATAAATACGTAATGTGTTAGACAAAACAAGGCAACGAAAACGAATTTATCCCTAAAAAATAACTCTTTCAGTTCAGTTTGTGACTGTAATCTTGTTACCCAGTGAGAGCCCCTCAGACAGTTTCACCTGTCGGTTCAAAGACAGTGAAAATAGGTTCTGCCTCTGTGTTTCTGTCTGTTTTCTGCTTTGCTGAATGCCTCTGTCTCCTGTGTAACACTCTGTGCTTCCCAATTACTTCCTGTCTTGTCTCCTTACCTTGCCTTCTTCTGGCTTCTTGCAAAACACTCATTGGCCACTTAATTAGGTACAACTTTCTAGTACCAGGTTGGACCCGCTTTTGCCTTCTGAACTGCTTTAATGCTTCGTGGCATAGAGGTGCTGGAAACATTTCTCAAGGTATTTTGGTCCATATTGTCATGACAGCATCTCGCAGTTGCTGCAGATTTGTTGGCTGCACATCCATGATGCGAATCTCTCGTTCCAGGACATCCTAAAAGTGCTCTATTGGATTGAGATCTGGTGACTGTGGAGGTCATTTGAGTATTGTGAACTCATTGTCATGTTCAAGAAACCAGTTTGAGATGGTTTGAGCTTTGCGACATAGTGTGTTATCCTGCTATGTAGTCATCAGAAGATGATACACTGTGGTCATAAAGGGATGGACTTAGGTAGGCTGTGGCATTTAAACAATGCTCAGTACTAAGGGGTCCAAAGTGTATATCTCACACACCATTACACAACCAGCAGCCTGAACCATTGATTCAAGGCAGGATGGATCCATGCTTTCATGTTGTTTATGCCAAATTATGACCCTACCATCTGCATGTTTTACTGTATTTTTGATCAAATAACTGCAGCTTTGTCAAGGAGACTTTTTTCAAAAACTTATTGACCCCAAACTTTTGAACTGTAGTGTACGGCATGCTTTCAACAACATGCAAAAAACATAATAGCAGATGAGCAGAGAACATATTTATAGTGTCTTCATTTTAATATGTGCCCGAAGCAGAGTTGATGACCATCGCTGCGTTTTCTTCATACATTCCCCCCACCAGAGAGGAAAATGTGTGCCTGTTTTCCCCTGATAAGTGCAGGAAATCAAAATTGCCCACTACTCTGTGTTAAGGAAGTCATCTCGTGCAGGTTTTCCAAACAAGTGCTCACTGCAGCCTTTGGCATGGCAAGATGACATTGGCATTCCAAAACCAGGAAGATATTGGCGTCCGTGCCATTTTTGCTTCTCTGTCTAATGCTCTCTGCCTCGTGGGACCTAATTATGCTCATTTTCATTTTGGCTGAAGCTCAGGAGTGGATGAGGGTAGAGATGTGCAGAATGTAGATACAGCACAGAAGGGGTTTTGTTGTCCCTATATTTAGACTGCCAGTTCTGGACATGGATCACGAAGCTGCGATGCATTGCACACAGTTAATCTGAGGCACATTGATACATGGCCTAAAAGCATGTCTGCCTAGACACGGTTAGTTTGGGAAAGTTAAGTCTTACGCACATTAGTTTCGATAAGATGCCCGCGGCACTTTGGATCAGTAAAAATTAATGTGGAGGAAATCTCCTTGAGAATGTGTAATTGCTCTGTTGCTGGTCAGAGTCAGATGTTTTGGAATTAACACTTTTGGAATAAGAAATAGTTCACCCCAAAATGAAATCTTTTTTTCTTCCATGGAACCCTAAATGAGAACGTTTTTTTTTGTTTTTTTCTTCAATACAATTGCAAAAATGGGGACTAAAGCATTCAAAAAGGATGCAAAGGCACCATAACGTATCATAAAAGTAGTCTATAATGTATAGAAAGTAAATCCAGTCGTATGGGATTAAAAAATGACACAAGGGTGATTAAGGACATCAGAATTTTCTTTTTGGGTGAACTGACTGTTAAATGATGGCGCTTACATTGCCATTTGTGTTTTCTTTTAAGAAGAGCTCATTTCTAGGTAAAAGAAATCTGTTCTACATATATTCCATAAACACACATTTTTCTAAGTGATAAAACGACAACATATGAACATGACAAGAACGTTGAAAGGCATTGCTGATAGGTGTAGTGAATAGGGAAAATGAGGCTGAGATATTTGCACATTTTTAAAGGTCACTGCTATATGGGGACAGTATAATTACCCAGTGTATATACTAGAAATGAGACATTATCGTGATTTTACCTCAAATGAACACCGTTCCAAAGGAAGTCCGACAAATTGATCAGAGAGCTCAATATAAGTCTAAAGTGAGCAAAGAAGTCAATACAGATTTAAATAATTTCCAGTTCTCAAGCCTTTCTCACAATATCTGCCAGTGTCTTTTGGCAAGCTACAACCTAATCTTAAGTTAAAAAGATTTATCTATAGTCTTGTAAGCAGGGTTCTAAATTAACACCCGCCAAATGCGGGTAAAAATTAGTTTTGGCGGGTGTTAATAAAAACTTACTAGCCAGTTTGGCCGGTGATGCATGTTCTGTTCTCGGTCATTTATCCCCCTGGCATTACTTCCTACATTTCCCAGGAACACTGTGCCGTAATGCTACGTGATGACGTTTAAAAATATAGTACATAGGGAGTCGAATCAGTGATTCATTTTTGTGTTCATTTTCACCACGTTACTTTTTGGATAAAGTTAATCGGGGCTGGAAAAGATACACCAGTGTTGCCAGACGTGCGTATTTGTACGATAATTTTGACCTCTTTATGATCAAAAATAAAAAAATATCTCATAATGTACGATAATTTTGGAATTTTGTGACACTTCAAATGTGACGTTGTAATCATAGAGCTTATATACTCATTGATCTAGCTGTGGATCCTACGTCTACTGTCATGTGAGGAGAACGTGAACGTGGTGTTTCACATGTCTTCCTTCTCATCTCATGATACGTCTTCGTGGCCAATCACCATGGAGAATGACTCTCTCTCACAAGCTAAGTTCACAAGTTAACGTTCCTGCCAGGGCACTTAGGTCAGTTATTTTCATGTCATGTCAAAAAGTTGTTGGTCTAGATAAATATCTGTATTATGTTTGACTTGTGTACAATCATTTTAAACATGATCATTTTGAGCTTCTGGTATGATACTCAGACAATTCCAATCTGTCAACACTGAGATACATTTATTAGCCTGTTATGGAGGAGTGATGCTTTTAATGAGGAGGCTATTATTATTAATTTTTGTCTTGTTTTCGGGCAAACTTTTAATATAATTAAATCCGCAGTAAACATGGCAAGTGTATTGATGGTGTCCTCACGTCACTTTTTGCTTGTATATTGTAATGTTTTGTCACATCTTTTGAGAAGGCAGTGATTCCTTGGCATTCTTAGCGAAAATCCACTTGATTTGTTATTATAAACATAAATATAAATGGGAATTTATCCTTTCCCATTTCAACTATAAATTTGACATTTTGAATTTGGCACATTTGACAGAGTATTTAAAATGTTAAAATATATATATATGCATGCTGATAGTTCATCTTGTCTCCAATGCACAGCAGGATACCCACATAGATTTATAATTTATCCACCTTTTTTACAGCTACATCTCTGCTGTGCACTTTTAGCCGTGAAAGTTAATATACAGTTTTTATGAACCCGACTGACTTTTAACCAGTGGTCAGTATTCATGTCTATTTTGACGTCAAGCCTGAGAGAAAACTCAAAAATGTAAAATGTCATGTAAACACATTCTTGCATTGCATTCTTTCGGCATGTAAACATTCACTATTGTTAATACTTAAAATTCAGCACATAACTCATTCATCACTATTTATGTTACAGAAATAAATGATACAGGTTACCTCAAATCATGTGGCTTTTTCAGGAAGGGTGTTCTATTACTTTTCCAAGAAATCTATTTTTTTTTTTCTGGCAGGCAATAAATGGGGGGATAATACCATACAAACCTAAACTGTGGGAGTAACTTTTCTATGTGGAGAATTCTGAAAATGCACTCATTGAAAGAACATTTACAACCATTAAAGAACATTTAAGTCTAAAGAATAGATGTGGAATGGAAAGGTTCCATGGATGTTCTTTATGGAACCTGTATTAAAGATTATTGTTTCTTTTATTTGTATCATTGTTTACAATTCTTTTCCTGGTTTGCCTTACTAAGATGCCCAATTTCATTTGCTCAGTCCTAGTTTCACTTCAATTAGCTGCTTATTGATTTGTACACTCCCTCTGTTAATTAACCAATCACTGCAGCCATGTGCTAATGAGTCCTGATTTATAAATGCCTGCATTGATGCACAATGTTGGAACTGCTTGATGTTTGTGATGTGTTCATGAGACATGTAGTTTCTTTTCCTTTGTTTATACTGTGTATCTTTTGATTAAATAAGATTTATCTTGACTGTTCTAGAAACCGCACATTATACTCCCTGCTCATCTGCTCTGTTCTACCTGTTTCAATGGATTAATAAAGTGGTCAAATGGAATTGTACTGGACTCTGTGTTCTTGCAGACATCCCTCCTGGAATCAAGCCAGACATTTCCTCCTTAGGCCTAACCTCCCTTACAGAACCATTGATGCCAAGAACCTTTATTTTTAGGAGTGTACAATAGCATGGCAAGTATCCAGAACACCCTAGCAACATGCTGACCAGTCAGGAACCTTAGGAACAACATAGCAGTGGTCTGGCAACCACCTTTAAAACCCTAGCACACGCAAACAACACTCATTTCTTCAGAACATATAAATGGGTATCACTTTATTTGCATGCTTACATGTATGTACTATAACAGTACATTTTAGATGCAACTAACCCTGAACCAAACCCAAATCCTGACCCTGTTGTACATGCAGTTAATTATTATTACTCAGTACTTAAATGTATAATTACACTGTAACAAGGACACCTTAAAATAAAGTGTAACCTATAAATGCAACTGCGTGTAATTAAAGCCTTTCTTTATCCTGCATACTCCAACTGCAATGTAACAAATGCTAACAAACCTCAGAAGTGCTGCCACACATAATGACACATATTTCTACCATTTAACATGCGAATCAGCATCCAGGCACCTACGAATAATTTATAGCATGTAAGCGGTAAAGGTGAGGCATGTTGTATTTATACATCAGAAGTGTAAATCCTGGATTGAAACCTGAAATCAGCAACAGATGGAGGCCAGCTGTAATTTCATCTACTAGATCCATTAGAAATAAGGCATGTTGTACACCTGTCTCTGAATAATTGCATTTATTCAGATGTTATGTGGGTGTAGAAGGAACGGCAGTAAAGAATAATTGAAGAGTAAAACTATGTTTACTGACTCAAGCAGTCATGCTGAAGAGTTTAGTAGAAGTGGTTGTTCTAATTGCTATTACAGTATTTGAAATCATTTCATTGGTTGAGTTCATAATCATACTCATCAGCGGTCTTGGGCCCTATCATACATCTGGCGCAATGCGGCGCCAGGCGCAACACAAATGTTTTCTTCTACTGTTTCAGCCCGACGCAGTTATCATTTTCATGTCCCGCGCCACATTGTTTAAATAGCAAATGCATTTGCGCCCATCTGTTCGCCCGTGGGCATGCTGGTCTGAAAACGAGGTGTGTTCAGGTGCATTGTTGGTGCTTTGCTATTTTGAGTTGCTAACTGAAATTTCTATTAAATAGATTTTTTTTTTTTAGTTTTTTGTTATTTAAAGGGCACATTAGTAATATGCGCCTATAGGCGGGTGCACAACACACGTACTGTACACTCTGCTCATTACACACACAGGGACGGGCAGCAGCACAAAAAAAAGGATTACAATGTAAAAGATTATTATTGTGTACATAAAGATATGGAGTCCGGCTTGTCCCATAGAGGGTCTGTTTGCGCGGTTTAACCTCGTGCACGAGCAGATCTGTTTCCTCTCTGGAGAAGCATTTAGTCTTTCTGCTTGCATATTCCGCAATGCAAACTGGCTTTTAAAGGGAATGGGAAATTACACTCTGATTGGTTTATTGCACGTTATGCCCAAAACACACCCATTACTCATTAAGAGAATAGGGACAACCCTTTTAGACCAAGAGTGCCAACATTTTTCCCGTCGTTAAATGCCCTGAGCGCACTTCTGCCCATGCGCCGTGCACTTTAGACCATGCGCTTAGATTGTTAAAATAATGTAGGGCCCTTGGTTTTTAGCTTTTCAGGGTTCTTTACTCAAAGCCTGGCTCTGAGAAGAAAAAGAAGGTGTCGATCAATGCCTTGAGAGCACACCTGAGACAATCTGCTTTATTAAATGTTCTTCCATTAAGCTCTATGTACTTGTGCTGTAGATCATTTAAACAAAGTCATTAATCATGCCCAGGCATGAGTGTTGAGAACAATGGAGAGAGAGGAGATTATGGAGAAAACAGCCATGAACTTGCACACAGCCTGAGAGAGGCTTTTCATCACTAGCTGAAATGAAATGGGCACAGAGCCTTTGACTGATATTTGAGTGATTCACATGGTTTAGGGTGTGCATCTGTATAAACACTGTTGATCCAATGCATCTGGATCTCAACAATGCCATGCAGACTCAGTTTTAGATTTCTATGCATCCAGCAAGCGAGGTCTGATTAACAAACAGAATGTTATTTTTTTAAAAGTATTTAGGAGTATTATGTAGATATTAGTCTAGTTAGTCTAACTGATTAATATATTATTTATAAATTAGTCAACTAAAAGGGATCACTGTGTTTAGACAGCATATATTATATGGTAACACTTAACTATAAGGTTTCATTTATGTTAATATATTAACTAACATCAAAGCAATAAATGTTTTAATGTATTTGTTACATGTTACTTCACAGTGCATTAACAAATGTTACGAATTACAAGTGTTACAATAATTTTTAATCCTTTAAAACTATTATTTGAATGCAACTAACCCTTGCTTGCTTTGTAGTATACGCGGATTATATCCTAATTAATTAGCCCCGCTTCCAGTCGTTCACATCAGTTCAGAGATTCACTATGCCAACTTACTGTAAAAACGCTGCAAAATGGTAACTTATCGCTCTTCACAACGTTACCGACACATAACGGTAATTAATATGATTAGCCTTTTGCTTGATTGTGTTATTAAAAAGGTATTAATGTGTTGCTAATGTTCACAAACTATGTTACCGTTCGCCATTTCAGTCTGCCTTCTAACAATCATCAGACACGTTTTGTACAACTCGGAACGCCAGTGGAGAAAGGTAACTTTATATAGTTCATCATAACATTATAGCATACACCATACACCCGCTATATTGCTAAATCTACTCGATTTTCATATCAACAAAAACAAATACCATGGCATCTCTCGAGACTCCCCTGCTAGTTCGCTGTTAATATGCTAAAGCCCGTCGGAGAAAATACTCAAAAATGCTGTTGACTTATGAATTTGCACATGGTTTGTCTTAAAGCACATGAAAAACACCACATAGACATATACAACATTAAAGGGGTCATATAATGCCATTTTTGTACAAGTTAATATGAATCTTTAGGGTCTAAATGAAAAGTTTGTAATATACTTTTATTAAAAATTCTCATTAGTTTTTTAAGAAAACACTCATTTTACCTGCTCAAAAACAGCTCTGTGTTCAGCACTCTGTTTAAGTGCATATGCCTTTAAATGATAATGAGCTTCGCTGACTCCGCCCCTCTGTTCTGTGGGCGCTGTAACACAACGCACGTGGAGTGTTAACTTGACAACAGTTGAGGGTTTATTATGGCAGCGGGATTCTCTCTGAGGACGCATCTGTGCAACCGTATCAGTTTGAACCAGAGTCGGACCCGAAACAAGACGACAGCCCCAAAGAAGTTCGACAATAAGGCTCGAACAGGACGTTTCTGAATGGTTGGTTAACAATGTCACTTTGATCTATTTTTGTATGTACTGGCAGGGTAACGTTAGAGTTGTGAGATACAAACGCTATGTGTTTAACGTTACTAATGTAAGTTGACAGATTTATGTTGAAAAACTTTTCTTTTTTTTTTTTGTAAATGTAGGCTTGTCAATGATGCGTGACATTATCTCAGTGTTAGGTACAACTCGTGACTGAAACTGACATGAGGTCATGTCAGTAATGATTCTAGCAGTAGTTGAAGGATAACTAAGAATTTGCTGTATGTTTATGTTTAGTGCGGTACGAAAATGTTTTATGTTTTAAGAAAACTTTTAAGTACATCTATAGTTTTGTAACTGCATTGATATTCCTGTTAATATTCCTGTTACGTTAACACAAACGCGTTTTTCATTATAAACGTGGGATTATGAATTATATTGAGAACGTCGTAACGTTACATAGAAGACATGCCGTAATAATGCACCCTGAGTGTAAACATTAGCCACATTCGTGAAGCGTGCAAGGGATTTGCAAAGATTCATATAAAGGTTAATAAATAAAACGTTACACTCACTTCTTCTGGAGGTCCAGCAGGAACACGAATAGTTGGTACCGATTCCTTTTTCAGTAGCAGCTTCTTAGCTAAACCTGATTTATATTGACCCTCGCCTCGTTTATAAAGCAGTCTGGTGAGAAATGATTTGCGCAAACATGAGCGCATTGACGTTGCTCGTCGGAAATATTTCCTTCATAAACAAAACTCAGCCACTGCGTCTTCAGCGGTTCGGATTTAGGAACATTAAAATGACTGCTGTGTTCCTTATTACACCCAAGAACAGAACACCACAATCGCTTAGACGGCCGCCATTCTGCTCCAGTGTAAACAATGACGAACTATGATTGACATCTCACTCACGAGCGAGGGCGGGTCTGTGTTGAAACGCTGCTGTCAATCAACAGTCGTGGGAGGGGCGTGCGAGCTTGTGACGTCACAGGATCGAACGGCTTGATTTGAGGCAGGGGAAAACATATAAGGAGATTAAAACAAAACCACTGGATGGATTTTTATCATTATATGATGGCTGTGTACAGGCACTGCCAACACACATTTCAGTACAATCAACTTGTAAAAGTGCAAGTACCATTATATGACCCCTTTAAAAACTT
Source organism: Chrosomus eos (assembly GCA_036326025.1). Taxonomy (NCBI): domain Eukaryota; kingdom Metazoa; phylum Chordata; class Actinopteri; order Cypriniformes; family Leuciscidae; genus Chrosomus; species Chrosomus eos. Next base: position 13,938,049 of record CM070818.1, on the reverse strand, counting down.
GATTTTCACCACAGGGGGACTTTTAACAATGTATTAGTAAATGTAGAAATTATTATTAATAGGCTAGAAGTGGACTTCATTTTTAGTTCACTGTTAACTATTGAAACTTTATTGTAAATTGTTACATTCATTTTGTTAATTATTTCATCATTTTAATCTACTTTAAATTGACTATAAAGGACATCTGTGTAAAAACTTGCCAACTTTTAATAACATGTTCACTTGCAGCAAGTCTAAAGTGATTCTCAGTGATTCTCAACTGGTTTTAGGCATGGTTCAGTGGTGGGCGTCAGCTGTGAAGCCCATCCTCAATCAAAGCTCTTTGTGGAAATGAGTGACCTGAAGACACTGTATAAACCAATGGGCAGTAAAGTAGCAGGGCCTCTGCTGTATTACATTAACTGCAGTGCGACTCATTTGTAAAGTGTCACTCTCTCCAATGCTGTAAACAGAAACATTAAATCTACCTGATGGACTGTGCTGGACTGTGCTTCTAGGGGTTTTGTGGCATTGTCAGGGTGTGTGTGGATCTAGAAGTGTGTATTCTTGTTTGCTTTAGTCTGCGGCTGTGTTTAGTCAGCGGCACATCCGTAATTTCTCCTGCTTGGAACATCTTTTACTTCTATCCAGATTGTGTTTATTTTAGCTGGCAGATAAAAAGCTTGTGGAATAGGAAATAAAGGCAGTGCTGCATGTCCTGGCAGTAGCTGAATTTAAATGCAAGCATGTTTTCAAGCAGATTATGACACTGATAATGAGGTTTCAATGACATTGAAGTGGAGGCGAGGGATAACACCTTTGTTTCACTTGGATTTTAGTATTTATTCAGAAAAGGTTTAGCCTGAACTTGATTGAACCAATTGACACCCCTAGATTTTATTTTTTTAATGCAAATTAATTTATCGTGTAAATATCTTTTTTTTGTTTACCATTGTTTATTTATTCAAAGTGTTCATGTCATGTTTTGACATCAGGACTGACAGAGAAAAACCTGAGATTATAAAATTCCATGTAAACATGGTTTTCCTGCATTGCTGGGTGTTTATAATGTGCCCATTTATGATCATTATCATTTTTGTGCATGAAAACACATTTACTATTGCTAATACTTACTTTGAACAAACCTAACCCCAAGTATTAAAATTCAGCACATAACTCATATGGAACATATGGAAATGACTGATACCTCAAATCATGCGGCTTGTTCTATTAATTTTCCAACAAATCAGACATTTTTTTCCCCCTCGTAGACAATAAATATTTTTTTTGTTTCTTGGGGGATTTATTCAGAAAATGTTTAGCCTAATTTTTTTTTTTTTTAAATAATAAGTTTAGTTGTCATTACAGTGACAATAAGTTTAAACATATGAATTAAAGGGTTAGTTCACCCAAAAAATAAATATTCTGTCATCATTAACTCACCCTCATGTAATTACAAAGCCGTAAGACTTTCATTCACCTTCTGAACACAGATGAAGATCTTTTTGTTGAAATCTATCCCTTTAAAGTCAGATTCTACTGAACTCAAAATATACTTATAACATTGCTACGTAGTTGTAACAGAAAATGTCAAAGCACTAGAATGTGAATGATTATATTTATAAATGATATAACCAACCATTTAAAAGTTTGGGGTCAATTTGTAATGTTTTTGAAAGAAGTCTCTCACCAAGGCTGCATTTATTCAATCAGAAATGCAGTAAAACAATAATATTGTGAAATATTATTACAATAAAAGAACTGTTTCTATTTTAATACATTTCAAAATTAAAAATATTTCTGTGATGGCAAAGCTGAATTTTCAGCATCACTACTCCAGTCTTCAGTGTTACATGATCCTTCAGAAATCATTCTAATATGCTGATTTGCTGCTCAAAAAACATTTCTTATGATTCTCAATGTTGAAACCAGTTGTACTGCTTCATTTGTTTTTGTGGAATTGAGCAATTGAATGAGTCCTTGCTGAATAAAAGTATTTAAAAAAAAATCTACAGACCCCACACTTTTGAACTGTTTGTGTAAATTATTTTGGGAGTAGACAGAATTAAATTGTGCCTATTGTGAGTTTTCGATACATTTATTTAGTGTTACAATAATCCAAGCTCTCCCAAGTTTACTTGTGTCTCTGATAATTCTACATGGTATACATTAAGGTATCCTATCATTGTGTATCGTTGTGTTTCCCTTGTTATATGCATTTGACCTAACAGTCTAGGGTAAAACAAATTGTTTTGCTAATTATTTCACAGTGTGGTTTGCAAGTAATCACACCCTTAGGCCATCTGCGTAACCAACACATGAATGCCTCTGAGAGGAATGTTTCAAGAGCGCTCGCTGAACTGTGATACATGTTTCAAAACTCCAGGGACCTTCCGTGGTGGTAATCGTGCTGTTTTCAATATTTTCTCTCTTTCTTTTGTAGACACATAGAAAATTGGACTGGATTGCAGATTCTTAAGGATGTTGACATGGAACTGTACACAGGACTCCAGAGACTGTGAGTATTCAAAAACAGATCCCATAGACAGAGGTTACATGCATTTTACACTAAAGTCTGGTGCACACTGCACAATTTGGGTCATCTGAGACATGTTTTGGGAAGATGTCTTTAATCTTCAGTTCCCTTTTCAAGGAAACGTGCGCTGTGTCAATGACGCTTTGAGAACGCCTCGGTGTCATTTTGTCTGAAACACGTGAGTCAACTAGTCCAATGGCGAGATGGGAGATCATGGGCGGGTGACGTCACGACCAGGAAAGCATAAAAGCACATCCAGAATGACCGGCGTTAGCTTCTGTGCCTCAGCTTCTGCCAAATGTATCTCGATGGGTCCTGCAGATTATAGGGCTGGGGTAAACGATTATTAACAAAACGATTAGTTGGGCGATTATTTTATCGATTAGTTGACTAATCTAACGACTAATTGGACGATTAATATAAAGATTATTTTTCTGCTGCTTGATTAATAAAAAACCATAATGTATCTCAAATAAATACGAACTAGCATTACTGAATCATGATACTGTATAAACTGGCTAACGTTAGTCTAATGTTATGTATTTGAACACCTCATTAGAACTCTATAACTGCCAAAACCGTGTTATTAAAAGATTTGGTACAAACATTTTTTATCATAGAGAATGTTTAAATACTAATATCAGCTTACGAGGGAAACGGAGGCGGAGTTAGTGGTGCTTCCGCTACTACTGGAGATGATTCGGGAGAGGTCTGTTCCCCTTTACCGATCAGAGTGCGCGCTGACACGGAGCAAAGCCTTGTTTATGCTCGACGCGTCCGCACGAGCGCGAAGCAAAAATGACGCGTTGGGTGCGCAAGACCGGCAGGACCCCATTTCGCTTGCCTGTGTGCACGGCTTCTTTTGTAACAGCGCGCGCGCGGCGCCGTGTCCGCGGATGAACGACTGCAAGCCGAATCTGCCCGAGCCGTACGTCTCACCGCACCGGCACCCAGTTTGCGCGTCTAAATTGCAAAAGTTTTTTTGGTTAAGGATTTTGTTTACTGTGTGTGATTCATTTAATGGAAAGCACATTCACTTCTAGTGGTCTTCGTCCTCCGTTCTGCAATGTTTCGGTCTCCCACGTGTGTTGGCGAGCTGTAGGCTACTGCCGGAAATGGTGCAAAAAATAAATAAATGAAGAAGTGTAAACGCCAAAATATGGCGTCGACGTAATTTTGACGTTGAAGCGTCGACGTCATCGACGCGCCGCTACAGCACTAGCAGATTATATAAAAAAGGTTACAAAATCCAGTTTGGTTCTCGTCCACTAGATTCAACGGGGTTCTACTGACGTTAGTACATCAAGAGCAGGCTCTGGTGATGGAACAAGAAGTGTGGATGCAGCTCTGGCGCTGCTTAGACTGCAAGGAATTTGCATTCTTAACTATATAGATGACTGGCTTATTCTAGCAGTGTCGGAGCAGATGGGGGTTCGGTATCGAGATGTCGTTCTCGCTCACATTCAAAAGTTGGGGTCGAGACTGAATGCCAAGAAGAGTGTGCTGTCTCCAGTTCAGAGGACCACTTTCCTTGGTGTGGTATGGGATTCAGTAACGATGCAGGCCATCCTTTCACCTGCTTGTGTTGCTGCAATCCTCACAGCCTTAAAAGAGATAAAGCTAGGCTAGTCACTCACTGAAACAGTTTCAAAGACTGTTGGGTCTGATGGCAGCTGCGTCCAAAGGGATACGTTTTGGCCTGCTGTACATGAACCCTTGCAGTGGTGGCAGAGTGAACCCACTTCGGATGATCAAGATTACACGCAGGTGTCTCCGCTGCCTTGGTTATATGGAGGAAACCTTGGTTCTTGTCATTGTCATCATTGTCATCGTGTCATGTTCGCAACAGATGCTTCTCTCACGGGCTGGGTTGCGGTAATGGGTCTTTGGAGGAGTCATCATCTTTCTTAGCAAAAAAATTGCTTGGACATGGTAGGTGTCTTTATTGCATTGAAGCACTTCCTCCCAGACCTAAAAGGCCATCATGTGCTTGTCCAAACAGACAACACATTGGAGGTGTCTTAGATAAATCACCAGGGGGGTCTGCGTTCGCATCTACTATGCAAACTGGCACACTAGATCCTCCTGTGGTCCCTAGGGATCATGCTCTCTCTGAGGGCAGTATGCATCCCGGGGTACCAGAATGTAGGAGCTAGGGATGGGCATTCGATAAAATTTTCTTAGTCGATCGTCGGGAGAATTAAGAATCGACTATCGATTAATCATTAATATTTTTATATTCAAATATAATTATTTATTTAACTTTTTATAAATTAAAAATGCAATGAAAATACAAAAATACAGTGTGTTTTTCCTCAATGAGATCTTTATTACAAGATGATCAACTTGTGGCAGTTAAACTGGAAGTTCGGTTAGGCTAAACTTGAAGATATATGCGCTGCGGTGCTCTAAAGCAGTGTTTCCCAACCCTGTTCCTCGCGGCACACCAACACTGCGCATATTCTTTGTCTCCCTAATCAAACACACCTGATTCAACTCATTAGCTCATAATCACATGGGTTAATGAGCTGATGAGTTGAATCAGGTGTGTTTGATTAGGGAGACAAAGAATACGCGCAGTGTTGGTGTGCCGCGAGGAACAGGGTTGGGAAACACTGCTCTAAAGCAACGGATTCTGCAGCTGCGAGTTGGCGTTCTTAAACAGACACCCTAGTTTGTTTCAAAATAAGAAATAAAATCATGTTAAACAATAACTTAACCAAAAACATAATAATACTTAGATCTGACAGGTTTTGTCAAAATGTAACTCAAAACTATCCAAGGCACGGAGTCGAGAAAGAGGGTGAGAGAGATTAGCCTACCTAACAATCAATTAGGCTAGGCTACTTAACAAATTAGGCTACTTAACAAAGCCTCATAAAAAATAACTAGTAACTCACATACAACTTCTGCACTAGTCTACTGATTTTTGTTGAGAAAGATAAGCATGTTGATGACATGATCTGGGGTCAGACGCGACCACAACCCGGTGACCGTCAAGCCTTGTTTATACTTTCGACTGGCTCTCCAGCGCGAGTCTCCGCAGACTGCGCGCGCACCTCCCCAAACAGACGAGGCGTTTATGCTCGCTCGCCTGTGAAACACGAATACCGCAATGACGTTATTCGCCGTTAGTCACCTTCGCGCTCGTGCGGACACGTCGAGTAAACAAGGCTTCAGTCCAGCCGCCGAAAACACCCGCTCTGAGGGTACTGACGTTGCCGGGATGCACAGGTACCTCCGTGCTAACACGGTCAGCCCGGGGAACCTTATTCCATTCACGGTCCACTTACACTATGCAACGCAACCAGCATTAGTTTAATCTATAAATCGACGAAATTCTTAATGATCAATTATCCATCGTCGATTAATCATGCCCATCCCTAGTAGGACCAGACATCCTGCCTGTCTCGACTGAGGCCTGGGGAATAGAGACTTTACCCCGAGGTGGTGGAGCGTATATGGGAGGTTTACGGCCAAGCGGACGTGGATCTGTTTGCATCTCAGGATAAGACGCACTGTCTACTTTAGTTCTACCTGATACACCCAGCCCCCGATTCTGTTCAAGAGGGACCTTCTGTGTCAGACGGGAGACACGATTCGTCGCCCCCGCCCGGAGATGTGGGTTTGGCCTCTGAGGGGGCCCAACTCATATACTAAGGTCTCTAAACTGAGTTTGTTAAAATACTTAGAGCACCCTCCATGAAGAAACGTTATGCCTTGAAGTGTGAGAGTTTTAACTTTTTGGTGCAGAATTCGAAAGTGGGATTCAGTAAACTGTCTGATTGGTTCAGTGCTAGAGTTTCTGCAAGATTCTTTTTCTGCAGGACTGTCCCCTTCCACACTAAAGGGGTATGTGGCAGCCATAGCTGCTTACCACGTCCCTTTGGGTGGTGTATCTGTGGGGAAGGACCAGTTGATAAAATGTTTCCTTTGTGGCACTTTGAGGCTGAGGCTTGGGATCTGGCTATTGTGCTAGAGATCTGTCTGTGGCTCCCTTCGAGTCCCTTGAGACAGTTCCAGAAAAGTTTCTGACTTTAAAAACTGTGTTCCTTCTGGCCATATCTTCATTAAATTCAATATTCAACAAGAACATTGATCTGCCTGCATTGACACTATTATATGAGAACTGAACTGAGCTGGGCGATGCCATTACGGTTTTCACCAGAGCGGCTATATATATAAATGAACTAGGCTAAATTAATAACTTTTTAACCTTTCAACTTACGCTGAACTTACACTGAACTTAGAACTTACACTGCTGGACTGTGGCACTATTTTCTTCTGGAAACACACTTTATTGCATTATTTTCCTAGCCTAGAAATCTAGACGCACCCTAGCGGCCGCGAAAATCATTTCGCTGCCAGTGTGGTCTAGCAACTCTCAATAAACTTTTTAGTTGGAAAAACCAATTTCGGGTCAGGCCAATCACATCGTGTATAGAGTCGGCGGGCGGGCTTAACACAATGACGGCACAGTTCATGACGTTCCGCGTGATTTCCATAGGTGATTTCCCTGCTGCTTGAAAACAATGAAGATGCAGCGGTCTTTCGAATCGGCTTTGGCCGCGACTCTGGAGGACTTGGAGTTAAGAGAACGTCACTTAAGTCATTCTTAAAAAAGGAAGATGTGTTCGGAGTTTTGACGACCGGATACGGCAAAAGTTTAATATATCAACTAGCTCCGCTAGTGGGAAAATGCACGGGACTCACTCAGCCACAGCCGTTCGTTGCTCTGGTTGGTTAGCGCTGTCCTATTGCATGCAGAGGGATTTTGAAAGACAACCGTTTATCCCGCCCCTCGGATTGAGGTATGTCAATGGAGAGTTCCCAGACCTAACATCTTGATGTAGGTCTGGCATGCCAGGCTATTATTTTCCTGCTTCCAGCTTTATCACTGTAATGCTGCTTTGAAACAATTAGTAAATCTTGTAAAAAAGAGTAGGAGAACTTCAGGCCCTGTCGGTATCCCCCACGTGTCTTGAGTTTGCACCGGGATGGTAAAAGCATTCCTTTATCCAAAGCCAGGCTTTGTCCCTAAGGTGCCAACCAATGTACCGCAGCCTATTGTTTTGCAAGCCTTCAGCCCTCCTCCTTTCGGAGATCAGGACCAGAAAAGCCTAACCCTTTCTGTGTCCAGTGAGAGCACTGGATACTTGTGTCCACAGAGCAGCCCTGCGGAGGAAAACTGATCAGCTATTTGTCTGCTTTGGATCACCTAAAAAGTGGTCCCCTGCGTCCAAACAGACAGTTGGCAAATGTCATGTTGAGGCTATTCATCCTACTTATGAGGTTTCTGGTCAGCATTTGGCTTAAGCTGTCAGAGCTCATTCGATTCGGAGTATGGCGGCCTCCAGGGCCTTAATTTTGGGTGTCTCCCTTCAAGACGTTTGTGATGCCACGGGCTGGTCCTCTCCACTCACATTCATTAGGTTCTACAACCTTGACCTGGGTGCTGCCCCAGGTTCACGGGTACTTACGTCCTAGTTATGCTCTCAGTATTCACATGGACAGGCACTTGTAAGCATGGCATTTGGCTATTATTGATGCAGTGTGAGTTTCCTCGAAAAGGAAAGTCTCAGGTAATGTATGTAGGCTCAGTGTTTTTATGCTTTCCTGGTCATGACGTCACCTGCCCATGACATTCCGTCTCACCATTGGACTATTTGGCACACATGCTTCAGAAGCAATCACGCAGAGGTGTTCTCAAAGCGTCACTGACGCAGCGTCTCAGAAGAAGTTCTCAGGGAACTATGGTTACATAGGTAACCTGAGACGTTTTGTTTGTTGAGGATGTCAAAATATGAGAAGATTGATCGCACAGTCAACACTGTCAACCGTGACTAATCTTGAGATGAATATCACAGTCAAACATACAAGAGAGTTGATGTCACACAGAGACCTCACTGGGGTTGTATCATACATTTTGTATTGTATTTTTTTTTATATTTAAACAATGATGAAAATCACAATTTATACAGTTATATTCTAAATGTTTAGTTATTCTGAAAGCTTTATTATCTTATATATGAAGATAATAGAGATATTAGGTCATATTTAAGTATATGATATTTATATACACTTCTTTTCAAAAGTTTTGGGGTCAAAAAGATTTTTCTAGTATGATAGTCTTATTTTCACAAAGGCTGAATTTATTTGATCAAAATAAATAAATGTATTTAAATATATTTTACATTTAGTTTTTTCTGTAATCGCAAAGCACAATATATAAAATATATATATATTTTTTTCAATTTTACATTTTTCAATATAACGTTTTTCAATATCACATGATCCTTTCAGAAATAATTATAATATGCTGATTTTATTATTATAATTATAATTTATTATTATAATTTTAATTTCGAATTAAACTGCATAAAATAACAGATTGATCAGAACTGGATCGGTTCTTTCATGAAATCATGTAGTAAAAAGTAAATTATATAAATATATATATATATACTTTTTTATAAGCTGAAAAATTCTGGTGGGATGAAACAGACTAGACATCTGCTGCGAATCCAGACCCCCCACAGTGTTTCATCACTCCCGCTTCTGAGCTTTTTCACCTATGCCAAGCCCTCCCATCTTTTTCACCCCTATCCTCTTTTTGTCGTAACCTCAAGACAGTTTTCCTCTCCACTCCTCTTGATCCTTCAGTAAGGAAGCCAAGTGGACTATTCCCAGCTTCCCATTTGCATTTTTCTCATTAACATTGCTCTCTCTTCTGCTGATGGTGGGCTCTCCTGGTCCCACCCACGCCTGGGAACAGCACTGACCTACAGACCTCTAAATTACCCTTTGAGGTTTCACTAAAGGTCATTCAGCTTAAAGCACAAACATCGTAGATTGCATTGTTACATAAGCAAACACATGAATGCAAGACCTGTCTGTGGAGATTTTGGTGGGAAATAGTTTAGTTGAGTCATACAACATATCATCCCACCTGTGGGTTTTGATGGTCTAATCTATCTATCTATCTATCTATCTATCTATCTATCTATCTATCTATCTATCTATCTATCTATCTATCTATCTATCTATCTATCTATCTATTATCTATCTATCTATCTATCTATCTATCTATCTATCTATCTATCTATCTATCTATCTGATTCCATCCATCCATCCATTTGATATGGATAATTTAACCAAAAAGAAAAAATGTGTCACCATTTACTTGTTTCAGACATGTTTGACCATTCTTATGCAGAACACAAATCTGACCTTCAGAAAATCTCTTTTGTGTTCCATGGAAGAAAGAAGTCATGCAGGTTTGAAACGACATTAGTAAGTGATGACAGAATTGTATTTCCGGTTGAACTCCCTTTATTGGTGTATTGATCTTAAGGTGTCTAAAGTGCATAAGGCCTAAACAACATTTTAAATGCCAGGCTTTTTAAACATTTGTAAAAATTCAGCCAAACTTTTCTAGTTCAAGTATTGGTAGGAACCGCTGACCTGCTCGTAGGGATTTCACTAGCGCATGCTGAAGAACCATTGCAGCAGTGCCGAAATGAAATATCTGCCTACACTCGTAATCCCACCCCCACAAGTTCATGGATGTCACGTGAAGGACCATTGTTTTTAGGCTTTTAAGAGCTGAATGGTTAAGAAGAAAAATGGTATAAACACAGCCAACATCCTCCTTATATCTTTCTCATAATAGAGATGGATAATTGTATTCCTAGAAATAGTTTACTATAGAGCCATCATCATAATAAAACTAATTCTGTACTGATTACTGTTCACCGGATAAGGGTGTTGTGAGTGTAATCACTTTTTGCATTAAATTCCTGTAATGAAAAGGATGCAGTCATTACCAATTAATGCCACCGAGACTGTGCACAGAGTCTTTAGGATGCAAAATTCATTCCAGCTGCCGCTGCGGCTCAGCGCTATGAAATTGGGGACCCTGATGATACCATTATTCTAACGACACTCTCTGAAGAGATGGGAAAGATGGGAAACTGAGATTGCTTCTGCAGTTTATCATCATAAACAATGTATATCAAGCTGCAAGGCTCTAATGAACTGTTGGCTTTCTCGGGTTTGAATGATCGACTTGCAATGCCAGGTGCAAATGACCAACAACAGGGCTCTCAGTCAAAATTACTGGATCAACCGCGCTGTATGGAGGCTGAAATAAATGTTGGTGGTCTTACCTTGGGAAAAATTTGCACTCATCATTGCTGGATTGATGCTGGTCATTTGTGGCCAGTGTATGACACCTATCATTCACAGATGTTTGAGAGGAACTGTGCATTTTCATACAGTAGTCTCGCTCTCTGTTTTTCAGGACAATAATGAACTGCAATTTACGGACAATCCAGGCACGTGCATTTGCACAGAACCCTCACCTTCGCTACATGTGAGTAAAATGTCTTATATAAGTATGCTTGTGTCATGAAGGAGTTATTGCTACTCTCTCTGAATGAATCTTTTAAGTGAATGAATCATTCTTGTTTACGTCCACGCATCTGTAAACAGTGTTGAGCAAGCTACATTTAGTGCATATTGTAGCTTAGTGCATAGCTGGTGTATGAAACTAAAGTAATCAATGAACAAATCAAAAGAGTTAAAAATCCCAACTTTTAGTTTTCTAATATTTTTTGATCATTAGAGGTAGTTCAATCAGAAATCAACTTGATAAGATATTTTTTCCATATTTTACACAATGCTGGAAATAGCATTCCTGTCAACCAATCATAGAATAGCTAGTCATAAAATCAGAGGACAATTATTGGTTACATAGAAACAACAAAGGATGTTGTTCTCGGTCCATGTGTGCTTTTTGCGTAAATCATGTTAACCCTTAAATGTATGAATGTTTTGCCAATATTAGGGTCAATATCTAACATGGATGGATCTCTACCTGTTCCGATAATATAAAACTCTCCCAATGTTAGAGTAACAATTACAGAAGATTAAAATAAAGCATATTTTGTTGCCTTTTGGAGCTTGGAAGAGTTAAGTTTTAGCAGTTTTATACCACCGTCACTGTTTTCGTCAGAGCTCTTTTTCCAGTACATTCAGCATCTGGCAAATATTTGTGATCTCAAACATATTCTCAACAATATAATTTTCAATATCTTCAAAATCATTTTGATCACTGACAGCTTCTTCACCAGATCCACCATCAAGTGAAAGTTACACTAACATTTGATTGTATTCAGTGCTTGCTCTGCAGTAAACTGTAAACTAAAAAGTATTGCTGATGATACATCCTATTCTTTTGTTTTCTGCCTGCGGTAACTACGAACGAAACGTCACTTCATCATTGTGAATCAGACATTGCCACTTTGTGCAACAAAGGTGAATTGCACTTATTCAGTCATCAAATATTAAATTATTGTTGTGCTAAAAAAACATCTCGGTTACATATAGTAACCTTCGTTCTCATAAGGAGGGAACGAAGATGCCACGTCGGGGACCGACGAATAGGAATCTCGCTAGAGAGGCCAATCTACTTTCAGTGTAACTAAAACGAGCTAATGCACATTAGCATGCGATGCATTGCGGCACGTGCATATGAGAAGCAGGTGCATCGCATCTTCAGGTTTTCGCTGAGGAGCCGATCAATAACCTGCATTTAGAAAAAAGAAGGGTGTATTTTTATTTCACGTCAATTTTCATGTCAAGTTTTCTGCTTATCATTTTTTACTTCTGAAATACAGGTGCCAGTTGGAGGGCAAATCTCTTTTGCAGACCACAGCTTTTACTTTTCATGTTAGCTAACATTTATTTTAACCTTTGCACAGCTAATGGATGGAGGTGCTTTGTACCATAGCTAGGAGAAACCATCATGATATTCTCATTACTAAATTCTTTTTACCTTTCGTGACGGTAAGCAAAATATCTAGCTGTGACCTTTGGTGTCTGTGATAGTCTCACAACCAGAGAAATGCATGGATTTCTAGAGTATGCGATAATGGTCTCAATTACAGGCAAGCGAAGAGACTAAGCACTTCATGAATAAGCTTAAAGATTTGAGGCACAAACCGAGCAGATGGACATGCTAATTGTGGGGTCATTAAAAAATATGGTCAGGAACTTCAGTAACAAAGATGTTGACTGCTTATGTCTTATTTAATTGTGGCTCTCAGAGGATTGAAGTGGTCGTTTTTGAAGTTGTAATGGCTGATGGAAATAAATCACATTCAGTAATGGGCAGCATTTTCAAAGACAAAACATTGATTAAGGCGATGTGGAGTAAGTTAATGACAGTACAACTACTGAGATGAATGGCAAAGCTCAGATATACGGTAGCTTTCTCCAGGACTCTGACAAGTTTTTAGTAAGAATATTCTTTAGTCAATCAAAATGGAAAATTCTAGTTTTTATGGAATATTGTATTTGTATTTAATTATTATAAAGGATTTATCCAAGAACATAATTATTTTTTAAATTAGCATGCCCTTATAATCTTTAATAAAAGTAACTTCCTCTCCCTCCTGCAGCAACATCTCTTCTCTGATGATGTGTGAGAGACACCTGCCACTCACATGACATCACAGCAAGAGCACAAAATCAAGTCCCGCCCTATATTTTTTCTTGTTTGAGAAGCTATAATAGGATATCTAATATAAAAGAAATATTTTTCATAAAGGAAATTAAGCCTATTTTAGCATTACCATTATTAGTTTTTTTTGGTAACACTTTACAATAAGGTTCATTAGTTAACATTAGTTAACTACATTTGTTAGCATGGACTAATAATGAACTGCACTTATACAGCATTTATTAATCTTTGTTAATGTTAATTTCAACTTTACTAATACATTATTAAAATCTTATTAACATTAGTTAATGCACCGTGAACTAACATGAACAATGAACAACTGTATTTTTATTAACTAACGTTAACAAAGATGAACAAATACAGTAATAAATGTATTGCTCATGGTTAGTTCGTGTTAGTTAATACATTAACTAATGTTAACAAATGAACCTTATTGTAAAGTGTTACCTTTTTTTTATTCTTCGTATTAAGAGATTATTTTCAAGCCAATTAAGCAATTGGTAGTCCTTCAATTTTTATTTTGGATTTCGAGGTAAAATATGACCTGTACATGTTTTTGTGAGATTCATCCCAGAATGAATCAGCAATAAAAATATACATTTTAAGTAGGTTATTTTAAATTTGGGTTTGACTGAGAGCACGCTCCTTAATCTCAACCAAATTTCCGTAACAATGAATTCCCCAGCTCCTAAAGAAAGACGCTTGTTAATTCCAAACATTGACTTGAGTGAACGTTTTGTTTTTTATGTGTCCTAAACGTCCTGTATGCTAAATGACGGTGTGCCGTCTGGGTGGCCAGACATTGTGTCTCCACAGCCCACATATCAACAGGGGCCTAATAAATTTGAAGGGCCCATTGTAGGGGAGGAGGAAAGGTCATATCCTCTTGGGAGGGCGGAAAGTCTCTTCCTCATTAAGCCTTTCTCCTCTACGTGATTCTCCTGTTCCAAAATGTCACTTTCTTCACCAGACCCCCTCCTCAGACATCTCATTCAATTAAAGGGCCAAATATTATGTGCTCATTTTAACATGACTCAGATCTGCACAAGAATATTTCCAACAAAATGGCTTTACTGTAGGGCTGAATGATCTTATGTGTGATATACAGCAAGATATTGCAATATTATAATATAATACAGTCCAAATGCTTTTTTGTTTGTCACATTTAATCATACTGTACTTGCTGTTTCAGTACATGCATGTTCTGATTTAGCCGAGTTAGACGCGTTCCAACATTTTGTTGATCCTGGAACAACAATTCCTGTCTGAAAATGTAATCATAACCTTTATCCCTAGTAGCCCTAAACATAATCCTACTCATAAGTTATCCCTAAAATCAGAGGGAAATGATAAATAACACTGATAGAAGAACCTAACCCTGGTTTTAAGCCTAAACTTGACATAAACTGTAAACCCTCAAATCTGATTGGTTGATTGAAATGTTGTTCAAGGATCAGAAAAAGTTGTTTATCCAGGAACATGAAATCAGGTTTGACCCAATACTGTGTGTGGATTCTGTGAAGTATGCCAGATTTGTGATACAATGGCATATCTGTATATATATTTTTTTTTCCATAAGGCAATGTAGGGAAGGCATTGTTATTTTAGGTTGTTGTAAGTTTTTTTTTTTATGTACAAGTCTGCAAATATGATAATTTAACACGATACTAAAATATTATTTAAATGAGTGCTTGTTGATGCCTCATTCGTGTGGAAATATGAACTAAATTTAGAAAACTCTATTGCATATATTCAGCGAGGCTTAAATGATTTATTCTCATTTTCAAGTTTCTTTCACTTGAACTATAAACATGCATTTTAATCGTTAGACACTAGCTGGTCGATGAACTAATTATCATGCATTGCACATACTGCCATCTAAAAAGCAAGTAATGTTAAAAAAAATGGCATTTAATAGGACAGTTAGATGCATTAGCTATTTCAGAAAGATGATTAGCCTACATATGCTAAATATAACACACACTATGGAATAGTAAAGACAAACAAAGAAGTGGGTAGGATTGCCAGGACAGCAAAGGGAACTAAAAATACCCCAAGCTTAATCCCATTACCAGATTTTGATCCTGATGAATTTGTACAGAAGTCAAAAATGCACATTATACATTAGCTGACATTACATTAACTGCCTAAGAAGGCTCTTTGTTTTATTCATGATGTGAATAAAGTATATGATAACTTTTATGAAATTTTGAAATAGTTTATTACTATTTATGAAAAGACTAATAGTAAGATGGACAAAATTAATGGTAATTTGAGCAATTTTATCAAATTATAATCTGGTTTATGAAGTTTATGACGCCATATGTGACGATAAATAAAACGTTCTTAAAATCAGTACTTTCAAGTTGCATTTTCAGTTTAAAACCCATGAGATTCCGCACTGATCCTAAAAGCTTTTGCCCAGTGAAGCCTGATTTCTTTTTGTGGTCTTACTTATTTGTTGTTTCTTCTGGCAGATCACTTTACTCCATCCATCACTTACTAACCAGAGAATGACATAACTGCTTTTTTTGGCTCTAAATGTTTTAGTCAGACTAGTCAGACTCCATTTGGCAGATGCAGCATGTATTGTTCATCGAGACAACAGTGGCGGTAAAACAGTCTATTCTTATTGCATCTATTTACAGTTAGTGTCCATGCATGTTACAGTGTATATCTCAAATATGAGCTGCTGTTTGCTCCAATACTGCAGCTGTGAATGATATGAAGGAGGCTTTTATTCTAAATTCCCAGAAGTCAAATATAACATGCCGATCAGGGGTGCGTTTCCCAAAAGCATAGTTGCTAACCTGTTAGCAACTTAGTTGGTTGGCATTGGGAAATTGCATTGCAGCTAACTTAGTTAGCAACTATGCTTTTGGGAAACGCACGCACCCCTGATTGGAACTGGTGATTTCGGCTTTTGTTAAGGTCCTTTCACACCAAATGCGATTTTTCAGCCCAAATGACAAGCCATACTGTACAAATGTTTGTAATTATTACAGAAAAATACTTATGCTACACTAAAACCATGTTAATTGGTTGACTGTAAGCTACCTTGCCATATACGGAGGAAAAACTGTAAATGGTTAAACAGCATATTATATGAAATATTATGGTAAAATATTGTAAAATTTATGTTTCCTTGCAAGTAAAAGCTATGAATTACCACATTATTTACCGTAAAAAAAAAAAAAAAACAGTAAAAGGACATTCCCAGAAGTCCCTGCCTTACACATCACATATGATTACATGGTTTAGAAGTAATTTTGTTTCTTCTTGTTTTTGTTATCAGTAATTTATGTGTTTATTAGTGTGTTTTCTTTTATTTATTTAATGTTTATTGGATTATTTTAGTGTCGTGCGTGTTGGTCACCATGATTTTTACAACTAAGACATGTTCCTGGATCAACATAATTTATTCATCCTGGAACAACATTCCTGTCCAAAAATTATTATCATTAGATTATCAAAATATTAAAATCATTAATATTATATGTTTTATTTTGTACTTAATAGATAATAATGAATAAATGATCAGTTAAAAAGTACTTCATCATTTACTGATAAATGGCAGCATGTCCTGGGATCGTGTGCATCTTACATGGGATTTCTTCACGAAAATAAAGTAAATGTTCTACTGTGACTTTGTAGAACTTTTTAAAATATTGAATCATGTCATGTAATTTCACCTTCTTTGCTTGGCTGCATGGATGAGAATGTAATGACCAGAGTCTTCTGTCTCGTATGGCATGAAACATGTCGTGATATTATGCAACCAGCATTAGGCGGCGAGCTACATAGGCCTACCGTGCACCCCCCCCACCTCCCAACAAAACCATACTTTTTTGAAAGGTCTGGATGTGTAGAATATGAATCTGAATGTTAACATTGAAAATTTTGGGTTGCACTACCTGTTTTAGGCCTGTGAATAGGGAACCCTAAAAAACGATTTTAAGCGATTTTAACACGTTGAGATTGTCCTAGTCAATCAGAACAGCTTTTAGGGGACCCAATACACACTCAAACTTAACATATGATGACTTAGGTCAAATATCTACCATGCTGCTTATTGGTAGGTGTCTAAAATTAACATAGGTAAGGCTTTATGTTGATACAATGAGCCCATTTCATGCATAGGCCACGACATAGATTCGCCTATCATACACCCCAACCCCCTCCCCTGACAAAATCATGCTTTTCTGAAAGGTCTGGATGTGTAGAATATGAATATGAATGTTAACATTGACATTTTTGGGATGCACTACCTGTTTTAGCCCTGAATAGGGAAACCCTAAAAAACGATTTTAAGCTATTTTAACACATCGAGATTGGCCTAGTCAATCAGCACAGCTTTTAGGTTACACAATACTCTTACTACACTACATTGATATATATTTAAGGCCTTGTATGGATATAATCGATCAAGGTCCATTTCCATAGTATCAGTTAATATGCTAACGTGCTAACATTCCAACCCTCATTACCCTTTTCATCAAAGGGGTGTGGCTCAAGTCATTTCATTGACAAATCAGAAACCTGTCTGGGTTGTTCATCCAATGACAAAATAAGATATTTGTTGAATTTTCATTAATAGTTTCCTCTGTGTCAGACAGGTATATAAAGACTGTCCTGAAAGACTGTTCTTACTCACACAGACAGATCCTCCAAGTCTGCATCCTCTGCCTATACAGCAAGAAATTTGTTTCACTGAATTGCTCGATGTTTGATATTTTAGTTTTCAATTTAATATAATTGACCCGTCTTACTACACTACATTGATGCTTACTTTAAATATTTGTTTTTAATTATTTTAAATGACATTTGATAGATTAATAGATATATACTTTATTCATCCCAAAGGGAAGATTTAGACGTCCAGTAGCTTACACACACACACACACAACACAAAACCACACACACACACACACACACAACACACACACACACACACCACACACACACACCACACACACACACACACACACACACACACACACACACACACAACCCACATGTACCCTGTAGCCCAAGACTGGTTGCCCACTGAAGCTAAGCAGGGCTGAGCCTGGTTAGTACCTGGGAGACCTTCTGAGAAAACCAGGTTGCTGCTGGAAGAGGTGTTAGTATGGCCTGTGGTCTGTGTGGGTCCTAACGCCCCAGTATGGTAATGGGGACACTATACTGTCAAAGAGCACCGTCCTTCGGATGAGACGTTAACCGAGGCCCTGACTCTCTGTGGTCACAAAAACCTCAGGATGTATTTTGAAAGAGTAGGGGTGTAACTCTGGCATCCAGGCCAAATTTGCGCAGTGGCCTCTGTCCACCATGGCCTCCTAATAATCCCCATATATATATGACACTCAAACTGTTTTTCAATCCTGTTCTGACTCAGAGTTGTCATTATCAGATAAGTACTGTTCATCTGTTACGCTATCATCATCTGATTCATCTTCCTCATCCCTGCCACTCACAGATTCAATGATATCTGCCAATTGCTGTGGGAGAACACATCCCTCATACCACAGAGGCTCAATCTTTTGGTCAACCAGAGTCCAACCATGTCCATTGCAAGCATCAGGGATGTCAGGGTTAGCAATATGGGCCACCTTCCATATTCCAACCTTGTAGGACATTCCAAACAACCTTGAGGACTGTTCTCCACCCATCACACTCAAACTCTCTTAACCCCTCAGTCGTCCATATCCCTTTATTTTTTACCTTCTTCCGTGTAATTGACCCTTCGCAAAGACCCGCCCTCCTTAGTTACTGTCGCTATGCCCGACAAGCTACGCCGCTCTCATGCTCTCAACATGTTCTCACGCAGTGAAAAATACATCGCGGAGCAGAGAGGAGACTGACAACACGCGGACAGACAGGACAGACCAGGTTACTTTTCGGTTACTTTTGATATTAAACATTAAACAAAGTCTCAGCTTTCAAATGTGTTCATTTTTTGAAAGAAATTTAAACAATTAATACCGTTTTGTGGCTCTTTAATGTGCCGTGACAGATCGCTGTAGAGCATCAGTTAAAGCTGCTCGTGATTCGATCATCTCTTCCTTCTAGTTCATTTATAGCATCAAATAAACATGAACGAACATAAGAAGTAATGTTGTTTTAACTGCGGAAAGGCGTCAGTATATTCATTTTACCAAGTTCAAATCCTCCTAACTCTACTGGCTGCTTTTTCGGGCAAAATGGCGGATGGCGAAGTATGATTGGTTAGAACACCTGTCAATCAAGCTCCACGCGAAGGGTCAATTGAGTTGCAGAATATACAGTCAGGTGTGAAGAGCACCTTGTCACCAGTTGAGGCCCTCTGAATTTGCCTTGAACTTGCTGCTAATAGTTCAGGCATCTGGTCGAGTCTTTTGAGATTCATGGTGAATCTTTGGTAGCATTCTCTGTGATATCCATCACCTTCTGTAATGATGTCTGGTATAAGTTCACAGGTTACAGTCATCCTGTGAGCAGATTCCAGTGGTTCAGCTAATCTCTTGTCACGTATTTCTTTCATTCTGGCTAATCTTGCATCAGAATCTGTGTTTGCCCATAATTGCACGAGTGGTCCATATACAAGACCAGGGACATGCACAATGCATCTGGACTTTGGTTTTGTCCCATGACATCCCCTATGCCTTGAAAGACCTGCAGTCACGTGGCCCACTGACTCATGTCTTGACTCAGACATAACTGAGCAGTTCAGCTATGTTGAAGAAACCAACTACATAACCGACTAGATTATCTATGTGTATAATAATAATAATAATAATTCATTACATTTATATATTCTTTTCTCGGCACTCAAAGCGCTTTACATTGAAGGGGGAATCTCCTCAACCACCACCAGTGTGCAGCATCCACCTGGATGATGCGACGGCAGCCATATTGCGCCAGTACGCTCACCACACACCAGCTTACTGGTGGAGAGGAGACAGACTGATGAATCCAATTGGTATATATATATATATATATATATATATATATATATATATATATATATATATATATATATATATATATATATATATATATATATATATATATATATATATATATATACATACATACATACATACATACATACATACATATATATATGAGGATGATTAGGAGGCCATGGTGGACAGAGGCCACTGGGCAAATTTGGCCTGGATGCCAGAGTTACACCCCTACTCTTTCGAAAGACATCCTGAGGTTTTTGTGACCACAGAGAGTCAGGGCCTCTGTTAACGTCTCATCCGAAGGACGGTGCTTTTTGACAGTATAGTGTCCCCATTACCATACTGGGGCGTTAGGACCCACACAGACCACAGGCCATACTAACACCTCTTCCAGCAGCAACCTGGTTTTCTCAGAAGGTCTCCCAGGTACTAACCAGGCTCAGCCCTGCTTAGCTTCAGTGGGCAACCAGTCTTGGGCTACAGGGTGATATGGCTGCTGGCAATGAGATGTATGTGTGTGTGTGTGTGTGTGTGTGTGTGTGTGTGTGTGTGTTGTGTGTGTGTGTGTGTGTGTGTGTGTGTGTGTGTGTGTGTGTGTGTAAGCTACTGGACGTCTAAAATTTCCCTTTGGGATGAATAAAGTATATATCTATTAATCTATCAAATGTCATTTAAAATAATTAAAAACAAATATTTAAAGTAAGCATCAATGTAGTGTAGTAAGACGGGTCAATTATATTAAATTGAAAACTAAAATATCAAACATCGAGCAATTCAGTGAAACAAATTTCTTGCTGTATAGGCAGAGGATGCAGACTTGGAGGATCTGTCTGTGTGAGTAAGAACAGTCTTTCAGGACAGTCTTTATATACCTGTCTGACACAGAGGAAACTATTAATGAAAATTCAACAAATATCTTATTTTGTCATTGGATGAACAACCCAGACAGGTTTCTGATTTGTCAATGAAATGACTTGAGCCACACCCCTTTGATGAAAAGGGTAATGAGGGTTGGAATGTTAGCACGTTAGCATATTAACTGATACTATGGAAATGGACCTTGATCGATTATATCCATACAAGGCCTTAAATATATATCAATGTAGTGTAGTAAGAGTATTGTGTAACCTAAAAGCTGTGCTGATTGACTAGGCCAATCTCGATGTGTTAAAATAGCTTAAAATCGTTTTTTAGGGTTTCCCTATTCAGGGCTAAAACAGGTAGTGCATCCCAAAAATGTCAATGTTAACATTCATATTCATATTCTACACATCCAGACCTTTCAGAAAAGCATGATTTTGTCAGGGGAGGGGGTTGGGGTGTATGATAGGCGAATCTATGTCGTGGCCTATGCATGAAATGGGCTCATTGTATCAACATAAAGCCTTACCTATGTTAATTTTAGACACCTACCAATAAGCAGCATGGTAGATATTTGACCTAAGTCATCATATGTTAAGTTTGAGTGTGTATTGGGTCCCCTAAAAGCTGTTCTGATTGACTAGGACAATCTCAACGTGTTAAAATCGCTTAAAATCGTTTTTTAGGGTTTCCCTATTCACAGGCCTAAAACAGGTAGTGCAACCCAAAATTTTCAATGTTAACATTCAGATTCATATTCTACACATCCAGACCTTTCAAAAAAGTATGGTTTTGTTGGGAGGTGGGGGGGGTGCACGGTAGGCCTATGTAGCTCGCCGCCTACATATTCTTGGTCTTCCAAGACTTCTAAAACCTTCAACTGAACCTGTCATGATGCTGCCTTCAATGGTATCGCCTAGTTGTCTCATTACATGACCAAAATAGCGTAACTTTTGGGATTCAGTAGTTGTTATAGCCAGTGTGTATACCTGCTCATTTATCATCAGTTTTGTCCATGGAATTCTGAACAATTTTCTAATGCACTTGTTCTCAAAAGCGCCTTTCTTCCTCCTCCTTTAATATCCACGATTTGCAACCATATGTTGCAATTAACTGGCCAAACTAGGGATTTATCAAACTTAGTTTGGTGAGAGGGCTTACTGATTTGTTCTTCAATATCTTTGTATGCTTAAGCATAACCACCATGCCCATTGCCAATCTCGATTTCACTTTGGTTGCACAATCGGCACCATACGACACTTGACTACCCTGGTATGTAAAGAAATGAACCTGTTCTAACTTGTTTCCATCCACTCTGATCTCAATTTCTTCATCAGTATTCGTCATTACTTTTGTTTTCGTGACATTAATCAACATATTATGCTCATTTGAAGCAATTTCTATGCTGTGCAATAGTTCCTGTGGTTCTTCTGGTGATGTAGCCAGTAATACTATTTCAGCTGCGTACCTAAGATTGTTAATGGTCTTTCCGCCAATCCGAAAGCCTCCAAAAAAATGAAGAAGTGCATTTTTCATGACTTGTTCTGCAAGAATGTTAAAGAGGATTTTATTGCTGATAGTCTTGAGCTTGCTTGCTTGTTCTTTTGGAGCTGATTGGCCAGTCGAGACACAAAGCATTCTGCCAAGTTTTGCGCCTGTGTGAATTAGCAGCACCATGAATTTTTCTTCTCCATTATTGCCTGATGAATATTCGTTGGGCCTTTAGATGGTTCATGTAGTATAATTGCGCAGCTTTTGGTTGAACGTCACACACATCACACACATGACATACGTTGGCCAATAGTGAGCCCATCTCGAGGCCCAAAGAGAAAGAAATTAATACTTGAATAAAGTCGTTATTTTTGTTTGTTTTTTGCTCACAAAAAGTATTCTTGTCGCTTGATAAACTTAAGATTGAGCCATCAACGAAAGTTTTACGGGTTTGGAACAACATGAGGGTGAGTAATTACTGACAGAATTTTAATTAATGGGGTGAACTATCCCTTTAAGAGTCAAGCTTTTTGTCAATTTTCATAAAATCAATTAATTTTGAATTGTCCATCCTTTAACTGGGCTTACCAAGTATCCAAATGTGTAGTTGCTGTGCAAAAGTGGGTTTAAGTTTTTTTTTTTTTTTCTCGGATCTGCTGAAATTCACAGTGAGCCTTAATAATAAATGCTATGTTATGTTATGTTATGTTATCATCACAAGGACATACTTTGCCTTTGTAAATTTGTCAATAGAATCCAAAGATGCTTTCTAGCCACTATGATTCCAATATGGCAGGTATATGACACACAAGTCAAAGTTATTGTTGTCTCTGCAGGCTTAAACTAATGTAATTCTTCCCCCTAGATTTCTGTCTTTTAAATAAGATTAGGGCGTATTGATCCACCCCAGCTCACATGCTTTGCTCAGTCAGCAGGTTGGATTTTGACAGACAGTTTTGGGCTCTCAGCCTGACACTGTGTGTACATAGGTAAAGACAGCCTCTCCAAGCCGCTGTCACTCATTCCAGTCCGAAGCGTTTTATCACAGCCGCGAGCTCAAGCTCATCACTGTCTGCTCAAACTCCAAGGGATTGTAGGAAGATGTCTTCCATTCACACCCTGTTCACTCACGGTTGGGGTCATCTTGCTTTAGCCTGCTTTCTCAACAACTGCTGATAGTTGATTCTGCAGCACAGCATAGGATGCGTTTCATCCCAGACGACGAAGAAAAGAAAAGAAAGTTTGTTGGTGCACTGAACATTGTTCAGTCTCAGTTGGGTGGCCCGTTTAACATAATTGCAGAAAAATGTGAACAAAAACTGAACTCACAGTGACATTTATTCAAGTTGTTGTTTTTGAGATGTTTCAGGCAGTGAGCTAAGTTGTTCACGTGACTGGTTCAGTACAGCAAATTTGCACATATAATTACATTTTTATTTACATCTTCATTTTTTCGCACAGTAACTGTGAGTTTCTCTGCTTACAAGAAACAATCAGGCTTTTATCGAATCATAGGGCGCAGCTGCATTTGTCTTCAGTCGTTCTAAATCATTTCACTTTCTTGAACATGCAAGCTGAAATTTAAGTAATAAATGATCAACTTAAATCTAAAACTGATATTTAAATGTAAATGTGAAGCTGAAGCAATATGTTGAACCAGAATGGCAGGCTTACTGGTTATGTTCACATCGTCAGTTTTTGGGATTGACAACCGCATTTAACTACAGTTGTGAGTCTTGATATGTCCTGTTCACACAGCAACTTACAGTTGCATCTCAAATACTGCAATGGGAGTCAAGCCTGTATTACCAATTACCATAGTGACAGTGACCAAAGTAATGTCAAAGATTTCATGCGACGTCCATAAAACTGAAAAGGCTTATCACTTTTGACATGAAAAGAGTCCAATCGAGCTGCGAGTTCATCCATCAAATCTTCATAAACTGACAGCCGCTTCTATAGAGTGGAAGTTGCTAAGGCTTATAGTAGAAAGTTGTGACGCAAATCGACCTAAATTCGAATCCGCCTTTTGCCAAACTTGCTCTACTCCCTTTTCCCTTTCAGATCATATAGTGTCTAATGTGTGTTTAATTATTAAGTGTTTATCGGTTAGGAGAAGGTATAGGGAGGGATTTATTGTCCCAATAAGGCGGCATCCATTTAATAATTCTAATAAGTATAATAATTTACACTCTACTATGTTATTATTGCATAGCGTTTATTATTGCATAGAATCTATCACTATTTTCACTTAGGGTGAATAGAATATCTCTAAGAAAAGGCTGCTATTTTCACTTGGTGTAAATAGAATCTATCATTATTTGTACTTAATGCAAATAGCATTTATTGCTAAATAGATAGCTGCTGCCTTTTAAAAATCTTACTAAGCCCAAACTTTTGAACGGTAGTGTATTTTAAGGGCCTGTTTACACCTGGTCACTTCATGCGTATTACTGACCAGATAGCTATCTGATTTATCAAAACGATTCCATTTACACCTGGTCACATAAATGTGTTTTTGCAAAACGGATATAAATGGTAAATGGACTGCATTTATATAGCGCTTTCATAGACCCAATGGCCACCAAAGCGCTTTACATTTTGCCTCTCATTCACCCATTCACTCACCGACGGCGGTGTCAGCCATACAAGGCGCCATCCTGCTCGTCGGGAGCAGCTGGGTTAGGTATCTTGCTCATGGACACCTCGACACTTGGTCAGGTGGAACCGGGGATTGAACCACCAACCTTTCGGTTTGTAGACAATCTACATGAACCACTGAACCACTGCCGCCCCATAAATCTGATCTTCAATTCCCGCGCTGCAGATTTAACGTCACTGAAATCAACATGAGCTGCGTTTTATTGATCATCAGCTAATTTAAAAATCAAAAACCACAATAGGAGAGAGCGGCAACAGCACTGGTAAGATGATTTCGTTTCTTTTAATTTTAATGAAGGTGATTGTGTGTTAAGCGTCTGCGACTTCCTTTCACTTAGATTTTTTGATTTGCGATAGTTTGCACATTGGCTTGCTCAGCTGCGGTGATGCGTGCTCCAGTAGCACCGTCATATCTGTCTATAACATGAATTATAGCCTATAACACGCTCTCACGCGTTTATTTTTTAGCATTGTTGGGAGGAGTAAAATTTTCATATGTGGTTTTTTCAACAACCAGATGCATTTAAACTTGTCCAGTTTTGTCTGGAATGCGGCCCAGACCACCTCCTGATGTGGTTTGAGCGATTGGATTTAAATCCGTCTCGAATGCGTTTCGGAGGGCATTTACACCTGGTCTTTTCACAATCGGGTAGCTATCCGATCACAGAAAGTGCATGAAGGGGCCAGGTGTAAACAGCCCCTAACGGTCTAATCCTCTCTGCCATCTCTCAGTCTATACTGTGATCCAGCCAAACCCTCTTTTTTATCTTCAAATACACAATCATAAGGTCAAAGCTTGTCAGGACAGATACTAGAGGGTCCTGCAAATGACAGAGGTGTGAGGGGCACTAATGAATGCCGAACTGTCACTGTGCCCAGGCCTGGCAGAATGCCGACACCTCACAGCAGCTCAAAGCTGTCATCCACGGAGCTGCCGTGCCCCGACACCTGGGCCCGCCACCTTCAGCTGCTCTGATGAGTTGAGAGACAGGGGCAGATGGCAGTGTTGAACTGGCACAGGGTTACGGTGTTTGGAGCAAAGCTGCACGCCCCTGCAAAACTCAATCAGTGGGGTGCCTTGATCTGGCCGATCCGCTGGAGATTTGGTTTTCCAAACGTAATTGGACCCTTCTATATCCTAGAGATCAACCAAAAGCATGGAAACAGTTGACACTATACTCTTATCATGCTCACTAATGTTACATTTATTTGATCAAACCTACAGTAAAAAAACAACAACAACAGTAATACTGTAAATATTATTACCATTTAAATGAACTGTTTTTGGTAACACTTTATTTTACAGTTTCCTTGTTACTTATGTTACATGTACTTACCATAGTAATAACAGTAAATTATGCATAGTTACATGCAACTAACCCCCAACCTAATCCTACCCTAACCCTATAGTAAGTACATGTAGTTGCTTATATTACTCAGTACTCAAATATATAATTACACTGTAACAATGACACCTTAAAATAAAGTGTAACCCTGTTTTCTTAATATATGTTAAAATGTAGAAGGCAAAGCTGGATTTTCACCAGCCATTCAAATATGCTGATTTGCAGCTCAAGAAACATGTCATGTTTTATTGTTTCCCCTCTGACCTTGTTTTCCCATGGGTTTGATTTACTCATTAGATTCACCTGTTGCCCATCAATTAGTTCTTTTTGTTATTTTTGTGTATTTATACCCTGTGTTCTCCCTCATTCTCTGTCCGTTCTCATCTATGTTATGTTGAGTTAGTGTAAGTTTCCAGTCTGATCTCCAGAGATTGTCGTTAAATGCCATTATTACTATTCTCCTTCATCTTCGTAAGTTTTACACTACCAACCCGTGACAAAACATTTCTTATTATTATTATCAATTTTGAAAATAGCAGTGCTGCTTAATATTTTTGTGGAAACCATGATACAGTTTTTCAGCATTATTTGATGAATAAAAGGTTTTTAAAAAAGCCTTTATTTGAAAAAGATATTTTTGTAACTCTATAAATCTCGTTGCTGGTTGTTTTGATTAATTTAATGCATTCTTGCTTAATTTCTTAGAAAAAGAAATACAAAGCTCTGTCATGAAACTCTCAGGCTCAGGCTAATAGGTCCTTAACTCAAACTGCTTGATATCACATCATTCTCTATAGGGCACAGCTGATTGGTTCCTGCTATATTAGTAGCCAATGAGCTTACTGCTTAACCTCCAAATACTTGGTTAGCATTTGCCTTAGCAGTTTACCGCACTTTCAGAAACCCCCCATCTTCCCCAACTCCACCTGTATAGATCTGCTACGGGTAATTCATGTATGATATTGTACAGCAGCACCATGCCCTACTGACTCACAGCAGCGTGCCGTGTATGTATTGGCTGTTTCAAGACCCATACTTGCTTTGCAGTATTAGCAGTGTAGCAGATCTATCCCGCCAACACCAAAAATATCAACATTGTCATCCCCATTTCCGTGCCAAACACTCAGAGAGTTGTCATGGCAGACTTTTATTCTATTGTTCTACTTTGAACAATTACTTTGTAAAAAAACATTGTTATGGTTATTATTAATAAATGCATAGCTGCCAACTCTCACGCATTGGCCGTGAGACACCCGCATTTGAATGGTTTCACACGCGCACACGCTACACCCCCGATTTCTCAACCTGAAGAGTCAAACCGGTCGGTCAAATGCCTGAAAGATGAGTTTATCCAATGCATTCTCATCCTTTAGCGTCATATAGGTGATGTCATATGACATTTCGTCGAAATCTTACGCACATGGCATCCTTTAGCGTCAATATAACACGTAGCAGGTTTAGGTCTGGAGCAGTGTTACAGTTATGACGCCTTGGGATCTGCTTCTCATACGCTAAAGGATGCCATGTGCTTTGGATTTAGACGAGCGTCACCTGTATGACGCCTTGGGTTCTGCGTCTCATAGTGACGCCAAAGGATGCCATGCAGGGGCGTGGTACCGGGGGATAAAGGGTACCGAGTACCCAGGGCCCGAGGCTACTCGGCAGCTCAAGTCCAAGCTCAAGTCCAAAGTCCGTCGCCGTTCGCGGAGCTTCAGCCGCGGAGCTCAAGTCAAAAGTGCGCCCCCCCCATTACTATTGTCACATATTATTTAGGAGGATGGATAGTATGCACATTGGGACGCAGCTAGAGACTGTGCTTCAAACCACGTAGGGCGCGCAAACGGCAGAGAGAGAGAGACCTTGCGAAAGACCAATATTACCCCCCCAAGTAGTCTCACGCAAAGCTGAACTCAAAAGTTGGCAGGTATGTAAATGTACTTGAACATCAGTGTGTTTTCTAAAAGAAATAGGACACCTCATATTGGTACAATAACTGTAAAACATGGCTTCTCGTGGCTTTACTGCCCGGCCCAAAAAAAACAAAAAAAAAAACTAGAATTTAGTTGTGGACTATAAGGGATGCATTGAATAGTGATGGAATATGAAATTAAAACACACTGCCCACAGAGTTTCCTGTTTTAGTTATTGGCAACATCTCTGCCAAGCTGACCAATATGGTAAAAAAAAAAAAAAAAAAAAAAAAATGATGAGACGTGAAAATACCAGTGTCCCACTGTCTGAAGGCCTAATCTGACAGGAGAGCTCTGGCCTGTTAGGCCTCCATGGGTTTAAATTAAATCAGTCAGATGAGCAGATACATGCACAGCATGATAATAATGTTGTGTATAAAACCTGCACCTTTGGGATGCATAGTACTACATGCCGCACATACATGTCCAATCCTTTAAGATTTAAATCAAGCTATACTGTAGTATTCCGTGCAAATTTTATGAGCAAATACATTCTTTTTCTAATACAGTAAAAAATATTTTTGAAGTCCCCACTGTGGTGAAAATGTATGTTTATATTGGCTATGTGGTGTTTGTTTTTTAAGGTGCTTTAAACCATGTGCAAATGCATAAGTCAACACCATTGCCGAGTATTTTCTCCTTAAAGGGGGGTTGAAATGCTGTTTCATGCATAGTGAGTTTTTTACACTGTTAAAGAGTTGGATTCCCATGCTAAACATGGACAAAGTTTCAAAAATGAAGTTGTAAGTTTGATGGAGTATTTCTGTTCCAAAAATACTCCTTCCGGTTTGTCACAAGTTTCGGAAAGTTTTTTTCGAATACGGCTCTACGCCACGTCAGAGTGTGCGGAATTTCCTTATACGGGTCTTATGGGCAATTCTCCCGGAAGTGCGCGCGCGCATCTGTGTAGCCTAGAGCGTGCGAGAGTGAGAGTCCTATGCCATCAGAGCGCTATGGTGTGTGTGTGTGTGTGTGTGTTTAAATACATTTGTTTAGCTGGCCACTGTAGATGTCAGTTTGTTTATTGTAAAACTAAATCATGTCCTCATAAACCACGAGTCTGTCTGTTTACAACACACGCAAAAGCTTCGCGCGCTCCCGCCCACACGGCACGCCTCCACCCGCTCGGGTTTTTTCCGGAAAGACTCGGTACAGCCTATCTTTCTTTTATAAATATAATAAAACTAAAGACTTTTTGGAGGTATGAAGGATGCAATACTACTCTATAGGTACTCAAGATTAACATGAGATTGAGTGAAACTGAGCATTTCACCCCCCCCTTTAAAACTGCAGTTAAAAAAATATGCGAGTTTGAAATCGCTGGTGTTTCTGAAGTCACAAATCAATCACGTCCAGGCGCGTCGTTAGACATGGGCCTCCGGGGCTACAGCCCCGGATGTTTTTTTTATAGCCCCGGATCTCAAAAAAATTAATTTATTGATTTTTTTTATTTTTTTTTAACATAATTTTGTATTTATTTAAAACAAAATTACCAGGTCTTTTAATCTATCATTCGGAATCATACTAAAGACGATTAAAATGTGTTCAAGCAGATCAAAGTTACTATGGCTACAGTTTGCAGAGTGCGCACCAGAGGAGAGAGAGAGAGCCTTAAGAGCGATCGGTTAACTTACAGCTTTAGGGCTTGACTGTCATTGTTGTTTGTGGCTTCTGGTGGTAGCTATTATGGACATTAGACACTTTTTAGAAAGTAAAATAAGGAGTCATGAACGATACGAGGCGGATGAGAGGCAAACAGAGTTATCTACTGGCGCCGTTCTCTCATCAGGTCGGTGAAGGCTCTTTAGCAAACCCTGGTCTAAACTTACCTAGCCCTGTACTCACTGTTGAGGGGGAAGGTAACTGTATACTATATGCAGCCATACTATAGTATAATGTGGGATAGAAATAAATTAGGGCTGTCAAACGATTAATCGCGATTAATCGCATCCAAAATAAAAGTTTGTGTTTACATAATACATGTGTGTGTAGTGTGTATAATTATTTTGTATATATAAATACACACACATGCATGTATGTATTTAAGAAAAATGTGTTATTAATATATAAAATATTTATATTTATATATAATATTAATTATGTATAAATATATATAAAATATATACATGCAAATATTTCATAAATATATACATGCATGTGTGTGTATTTATATATACAAAATAATTATACACACTACACACACATATATTATGTAAACACAAACTTTTATTTTGGATGCGATTAATCGCGATTAATCGTTTGACAGCCCTAAAATAAATATTTAAGTCGTTAAATTCAAGATCACGTAAACTTTTCCCTCTGCGGCTGTCATTCTCCATTCAAGCCGCGTCGCGTTCGGTTACGAGTCAACGATGAAACTCTCTAAGATGATTGAATGTTACTATTATTATACTTTATCTGTAGATAAAGCTCTATGGGTTCGCATAAAATGACTATCTTGCTGGACTGTATTGCTGTACCTTAATCGTTTCTACCGGGTGTCTAGATCACAACACTGGAGAGCACTATACTGTTCTTCACGCGCACAGTCACTGAAATTTAAAACTGTTAAAAGAAAAGTCTCAATAAACGATTGCATAGATAGATACTGTATAATACACTATGGATCGATATGCCTTTCCTTTGTGCTTTGAACTTTTCTGCGCGCTGTGACTGTGTTGCTTCAAGCGCATCATTCTGCGCTCGAGATGCGCATAAGCGCTGTGTGGCGCACTGTATTGGAGTCTTTCATAATCATATCATAATACTTTTGCGCAATGAAAGATTATTAATAGCCTTTTTTTGTTCTGTACTATCTATCATATGTTGCTGCCTCATTAAACAGCTGTGATATACATTTAAAAAATGTCTTAATTTTATAGTAAACTATATAGCCTATATAATAATTGATCTTTCTGATTTTTATCTTGTTTCTCATGAATGTATTTTACAACAATACAAAAAGAGCAATGTTTAATGTTTTACTAGATTTAGTGCTACACTTATTGGCCCTCATTTATCAAAAGTGCGTACACCAAATTTCGAGCGTACACCTGGCGTACACCCAAAACCACGGTGACTTTGAGATTTATCAATATGGACGTTGGCGTACGGCACGCTCAAATCCCACGCCAGCTCAGGAGGTGGTGTACGCACGTTTGAGTTAGTGCGGAAATGCGCAGAAAAACAATTCCTAACACCACAAAACGCACTGACAAACTAAAACATATGACAAAAAAAAAACAACAACAACATAGTAGGCAAATTATAAACTTCAGTGTAAAAATCTGTAACAAAGAACCGGCAAAAGTAATGATTATGAATATGTAAAATATAGCAAGGAGATATTTTAATTGTTTATTAATAAAGAAGTGTTTTCTTTGTGTCGGCTGCAAAGATGAAGTTGAGATGCTGACTCGCGATCTATGCAGTATCCTGAACGCGCCAGAGAGAAATGCACATTTCAGATTACATAAGCAGAGAGCAGTTTTCTTTCGTTTTGAATTGTTCTGTTTAAAAGTAGACATGTCTGAGGCAAATACCTTATACGCTGAGTTTCGATTCATTTATGAGATTAGCTCAGTTCACGCGTCCTCCGTTTCATGATTGATCTAGGCTATCATCTGCTATTTAGGCTACTTCTTATTTGTTAAATCCAGGTAATTGGTTGATGAAACTTAAAGTAAAATTAAGATACAATTAATACAAAACGAAATTCAGTTTAAAGAAAGGTTTTGTGCTTTCTGTTTGATGTCTCTGTGAAAGTTTTAAAATATATTTTAGTGCCGCTTTCAGAGCGCTCACGTCCGTATCATTGTTTTTTCCTCATAAATGCGAACACGAATAATAATAAGAATAAGAATATTACAAATGGACATGCAATTATTAATGTGAACGAATACTCCACACATCATCATCACTATTGTACGTGATACGATATTAAATGCTAATTGTTTCAAAACACATGCTGTAAAATAATGCATTGTGATAGGTCATTTGATCTCCACGTCGGAGAAGTTTCTCTTCTTTGCCGTCTTCCGTGTGTCCATGGCGTAAAATGAGGGCGTGGGGGAAGCGGAGACTTGAATATTTAGAGGCGTGTTATTCTAATGACGATCGTTTTCAGCCGCTGCATTTATCAAGGGCAGGTATTGCGTACACCCAGATTTCAAAGGTACGCACAGCTTCATACATCAGGCGGTGAGAGGAGTGTAAGCATAATCTTACGCCAACATATACGCACGTTTCTACGCAATAATGATAAATGAGGGCCACTGTCTCTTTGTTCCCCACTAAATAATGTTTTTTTCACTAAATGTTCAGATTTTATACAATTATTGTTTTTCTAGACTAAATTACTGAGTTATCCACTAATCTAGTTTATAATATAATTTTTCTCATACATTTATGATTTTATATATATATATTTTATAATGAAGTTGTCTGTATTAAGTAGATTGTGCTTAACCTACAAAAGAGTGATTATCAGTTCAACACACAGAGTTATAGAAATTATACTTGATTTAAAAAAAACAACTGTGCTGGTATTCGATCGGTATCGGTCGATACTCCGAATTTTTGGTATCGGATTGGATCGGTTCAGAAAAAATGGTATCGGGACATCCCTAATATTTTCTGGTAGGCTATATCTAAGTTACCCAGGAGCTCTGTTGACATAGGCTTAGCTTGATGAATTGAGTCGTTGCACACAGCAGGAGAAAACGCAACGTTAGCCAGCTAACGTTAGCTAAAGCTTCGGTGGAAAATTATTAGCTATAACGCTACGGAGGCCATAATATTTTTGACTCATGGCTGAAGTTAAAGGGTCATGAAACCCCCCTCTTTCAGCTCAAGTCTAGCTCACAATCTTTTTGAAAAATGCAACTTAAATGGGCGTGGATGCTGTGAGAAGGGAGGGAGTGGGTGTGGTTTGGCCATCACATCGCCAGTGGCCCATGCATATCGACTGTCACTAAAAAGCAGTGGTAAAACGTGAGGAAATGCTAGATTTTTTTTATAGCTGGCAAAGTTAAAGTCTAATGAAATACACTGACACTTTATTATTGTCCTTTCAAAAGTAACTGAATGCCCTTCTAAATATATTAGCCTACAGTAATCGTAATTCTATTTAAAACATATTAATGTAGGCTACATGTATAATTATAATGTCATTATAAAATATATAGTTGTTTATATAGACACTAAATGCATATATTTGAAAATAATTAATTTTCCACTTAAAAAAAAACGTTCCGTGCATAGCCTAGATCTACGCTCCCGCTGAACTCCCATGATAAAGATGGCTCTGTGGAGGTGGAGGACTTCTCATTTTAGACACACACACACACACATACCTCTGAAGGGATAGAAAAGTCCTCGGGACTTGGTAACGTTACCGCATCACTCGCGAGACGCAACCTGCATTGGTCGTCAACAAGGCGAAGTCCACCATTCTCTCTCGAGGAAAATGTTTGCGGCACACTGTCACGAACCACACCAGAAAACACAGGAGAAGATCCAATCGCAGAAAGTATGTTTAATTAGGGAAATCCATTACTCAAAATCCAGTCCAGGCAATAGTCGATATCATAATCCATCCAAAACAAGAACATAAACAGGAACACAGAAGTGGCGTGATAAATCCAAGGACTTCATGACACATACTAAACCAGACAGGGTTATATACACAGGGAAATGACAATGCTAATGGGGAACAGGCTGAGTGCAATGATCAGTGATAAGAGACAGCTGAGTGCAATGAAAAGACAAGGATCATGGGGCATGTAGTTTAAGAGTGTGATGGACACCGTTGGGAAGGAGGACATCTAGTGGTGACACAAGGAACATAAACCAGACACCGTGACATAACCCCCCCCCTACGGAGCGGCTACCAGACGCTCCAAGACGTGACAGACAAACAAGGTTCCAGGCGGGAGGTGGACTGGTGGAGGATCAGGGGGAGGGATGGGGGGCCAGGTCCATGGAGGGAAACGGGGACAGGGGGTGACAGTTCATCTGGCGGCCAGGGCGGAGACGACAGTCCCTCGGGCGGCCAGGGCGGAGACTTTCCCTCGGGCGGCCAGGGCGGTGAGGACCCCTCGGGCGGCCACGGCTCTGGAACGGGCGACACCGGCTCCGGCTCCGGCTCTGGAACGGGCGACACCGGCTCCGGCTCTGGAACGGGCGACACCGGCTCCGGCACCGGCTGTGGAACGGGCGACACCGGCTCCGGCTCCGGCTCTGGAACGGGCGACACCGGCTCCGGCTCTGGAACGGGCGACACCGGCTCCGGCTCTGGAACGGGCGACACCGGCTCCGGCTCCGGAACGGGCGACACCGGCTCCGGCTCTGGAACGGGCGACACCGGCTCCGGCTCCGGCTCTGGAACGGGCGACACCGGTTCCGGCTCCGGCTCTGGAACGGGCGACACCGGCTCCGGCTCTGGAACGGGCGACACCGGCTCCGGCTCTGGAACGGGCGACACCGGCTCCGGCTCTGGAACGGGCGACACCGGCTCCGGCTCTGGAACGGGCGACACCGGCTCCGGCTCTGGAACGGGCGACACCGGTTCCGGCTCCGGCTCTGGAACGGGCGACACCGGCTCCGGCTCTGGAACGGGCGACACCGGCTCCGGCTCTGGAACGGGCGACACCGGCTCCGGCTCTGGAACGGGCGACACCGGCTCCGGCTCTGGAACGGGCGACACCGGCTCCGGCTCTGGAACGGGCGACACCGGCTCCGGCTCCGGCTCTGGAGACACCGGCTCCGGCTCTGGAACGGGCGACACCGGCTCCGGCTCTGGAACGGGCGACACCGGCTCCGGCTCTGGAACGGGCGACACCGGCTCCGGCTCTGGAACGGGCGACACCGGCTCCGGCTCTGGAACGGGCGACACCGGCTCCGGCTCTGGAACGGGCGACACCGGCTCCGGCTCTGGAACGGGCGACACCGGCTCCGGCTCTGGAACAGCAGACCCCGGCTCAGGAACAGCCGTGACGTGAAGCGACTCTGGCTGTGCAGGCGTGACGTGAAGCGTCTCTGGCTCTGGCTGGACGTGGCTGACGTGAAGCTCTGGCTGGACGTGGCTGACGTGAAGCTCTGGCTGGACGTGGCTGACGTGAAGCTCTGGCTGGACGTGGCTGACGTGAAGCTCTGGCTGGACGTGGCTGACATGAAGCTCTGGCTGGACGTGAACAGTCTCTGGATCAGCAGTCGTGCGTCTCTTACCCCCTCTCCATCTGCGACGGTGAGACGGTGGCTCCAATTCGTCCCTCACCCTCCCAGAGTCGAAGGGGGGCCATGGTGGAGAGTGGTGTTGGACTCCCTCTCGACCACCAACTCCTCTGCGACCTCCCCGGGTCCCACGAAAAATGACTAGACGGGTTCCCTCAAACATATCTCTCCTCTCCCGCTCAGTGGCTGGGGCGGAGAAGTTGGGACACCTTCCGCTGGATCTGTGTGTGATGAAGTCCTTCTGTCACGAACCACACCAGAAAACACAGGAGAAGATCCAATTGCAGAAAGTATGTTTAATTAGGGAAATCCATTACTCAAAATCCAGTCCAGGCAATAGTCGATATCATAATCCATCCAAAACAAGAACATAAACAGGAACACAGAAGTGGCGTGATAAATCCAAGGACTTCATGACACATACTAAACCAGACAGGGTTATATACACAGGGAAATGACAATGCTAATGGGGAACAGGCTGAGTGCAATGATCAGTGATAAGAGACAGCTGAGTGCAATGAAAAGACAAGGATCATGGGGCATGTAGTTTAAGAGTGTGATGGACACCGTTGGGAAGGAGGACATCTAGTGGTGACACAAGGAACATAAACCAGACACCGTGACACACACACTATAGTTTAGATGTGTCCGTGGTTGATCAAACCAGCCGCCCGGAGCCAGAGTCCAGCCCTGGCAGCATCGCGGGGAAACATATTCAACCCACTTGGACTTTTGCACCACGAAAACAAACACTTGTTGCGTCCCATGATTGTCTCTCTCATCTATAGGCTACTACGCGATATCACAGTTTGACATGTCTGTCATTGGAAAGATCCACGTGGTGTCATGAATAATTAAGAGACAGTGTCTTCTCATAGGATATGAACTCAGTCTCATTAATAATTATGAGACACCGATGAGTCATCAAGCACTCACAGAGCACGGCCACGTCACAGCCTGTGACGTGGACACGATGAAGATTTTAAACCCGGAAGACGAAAAAAGCGGAAAAAAACTAAAATTTAACCATTTTAACCCTATTATTAAATCTAACAGATGCTAACATTGTCTTCAATGGTGTTCAACACACATACCTCTGTTAAAATCTCAGAAAATTTGGTTTGGGGTTTCATGACCCTTTAAGTTCCTCCAGCTCTCCCCAGGTTGGCAAAAAATGCATCTCAAAATGCATCAGATTGATGCTTTAAAATATGGAATATTTAAAATTTTCTTACGGGGGAGCATGCCCCCGGACCCCCCTAGAGGGGGAATATTCTGCTAACCTACTTCACCACAGAGGCACAGACCCGTTTTCATGCCGGCTATAGTTCCTCTTACAGACTTATACAAGCAGACTGTTGGAGTGAATAACAAAATGCACCTGAATGCAGGAAATGAAGTGTTTAATGCCCAACGTTTCCTGGGGAGGTGCCCCAGACCCCCCTTTTATATTATTATTGTTTATTATTATGTGCCTATGAGTAGAAGAAGTAGTTACCAAAAGCGGGGGTGGGTAAGTGGGGACTGGGCTAAGCCCCCAATGTATCAAGACCCTGGCAACGCCCCTGATCACGTCAACAGGTCGACGGCTTTAGCATATCATTAACAGCGAACTAGCAGGAGAGTCTCGAGAGTTGCCATGGTTATGCCGGTATATTTTTTTGTTGATAGAAAAAAATCGGGTAGATTTAGCAATATAGCGGGTGTATGATGTATATTACGATGTTATGATGAACTATATGCCTTTCTCCACTGACGTTCTGAGTGGTTCAAAGCGTTTCTGATGATTGTTAGAGGGCAGACTGAAATGGTGAACGGGAACATGGTTTGTGTAACATTAGCAACACATTATTAGCTGTTCGATAACATGGTCAAGCAAAACGTTAATCATATTAATTCCCATTATGTGTCAGACATGGTAAAGAGCAATACCATTGACGGAGCTAATTCGCATATTCATGGTTCCACATATACTAAATGAAGCAAGGTTGTAGAGTTGCATTCAAGCTATTTTAAGGAATGAAGAATTTTTTCACATGAATGTCATTTTTGTGATCAAAGATTAGTTTTAAGGGATACATTTATTGACTACAGGGGGACTTTAAGACAGACGATAGATAGATAGATAGATAGATAGATAGATAGATAGATAGATAGATAGATAGATAGATAGATAGATAGATAGATAGATAGATAGATAGATAGATAGATAGATAGATAGATAGATAGATAGATAGATAGATAGATAGATAGATAGATAGATAGATAGATAGATAGATAGATAGATAGATAGATTTTTTTACAGAAAGGTTAGCAGAGGATTCTTGGTCTTAAAGCGTCTAAAGCGTAAAACACCCCAGTTATAATAGCTGCTACACCCCTGGGCTTACTGCCCATCGCTAGTGCAAAAAAAGCAGAACACATTTTAGCAAAGTGTTGGTTCCTTTGCAGGCCTTTGAGAGAGTGAACATGC
Organism: Chrosomus eos; assembly: GCA_036326025.1. NCBI lineage: Eukaryota > Metazoa > Chordata > Actinopteri > Cypriniformes > Leuciscidae > Chrosomus > Chrosomus eos. The sequence continues at coordinate 13,900,027 of CM070818.1, read as the reverse complement.
AACTCTTACAGACAAGTCGTACTTTTGCTAGTGGTGACGGCTGATGAGACTCTGAATGGATTCGTGACCGTAATAGGGGAGCTATTGAAGGAGACAGCAGAGAGGTAGTTTCACCTGCTGGGTGCAAAGACCACCTGGAGGAATTGAAACACAAGCGATTATTTGGTCCGGCTGCAGTTGCAGCTTGTCCCAAGTGTTTTTGTTCATGTCCCAAGTGTTCTTGTTCTCTATCCTTCCTTTTTTCCCCACATGAGCTTATATATTTCCTCTCTTTTCAAGCTTCCCCTGCCAGGATTATGCCTGAAAGCATGATGTCCCATCTCGTGAATCTATTTCTTCTACTCATTGTGCAAACACCGAAAACCAGCGTCATCAAAGCCAGGCAAAGGGGACTATAAGCTATTTGTGGGGCAGCGTGTCTCATGCAATGCAACTTTTCCAGTTTTCTAGTTTGAAGACTTGCAATGTTACATTTAAAGTACTTTTCCTCTTGTTTCTTTTCTTTCGGTGCCACAGAGCATGCAAACACTGATGAGATAAGTCGGTTATTTCATAATAGTATACACAACAACGGTGCAAATTACTGATTCAGCCTGAAAAGGCATTTTCTACAGCAAAGAGCAATTGGACAGCAGTTACACCCAACAAGGCATTAATGTAGCCATTTTAAACTATTATTGCACTTGCATGCTTTTCTATGGAACTTCTCAGTAATTAACATGAGCGTGTTGACGGGAAAATAACACATTTCTTTAGCAGCACCCACTTGTGTCTGGGAAAATATTTCTGTTTTGGTTCCTGTTGTTACTTAAAAGGGGTAAAAACATTTATTCCATTTAGTCGCTCAATATCAGGGATAGGGAGTTGTGGCCAGTGTTGGTCGTAATGCATTACTAAGTAATTAATGACTGTAATTTAATTAATTTTCCCTAGAAAAAGTAAAGTAAGGGATTACTCCGTAGTTTAATTACAGTTACTTCTTATGTAATGGCATTGAATACTGTATAGACTTTAGAACAATTCTTTATAAAACAATAGTGGATTTAGCATGACAATTTAACGTCCATTGTCCACAACAATATTTGAAGATATTCGCAATTTCAACCCGAAAGAAATATTCTAGAGTTCGGTATAACTAGAATAATGTATATTTGTTTTAAAAATAACTAAGAAATATTATTTTAAATAATTTTTAAGTAATCTTTAGACCCCCTTGAAAGTTTGTTGAGGCCCCCTAGTTAAGAACCACTGTTTTACAGGAATTTTGAGCACTTTTTACCTTGCCATTTTTCAGCTACAGTAAATCACCTTAAAGATCAGTAAATCAGCTTAGTGTCAGGGTTTGTGCAGGTGCTGAAGACGAGGACACGGAATTTCCATATAATAGTTTTTAATTACAAAATGAAAACTTTCCAAACTTAAACAGGAACAAAACTCCAGGAAATCAGGAAACACACAACCATACGTAGACGACGATCGACAAACACTGGGAGAAAACACAGGGCTTAAATACACATGGAATGATTGAATGATTAACTGAACACAGGTGATAAAACTGAACACAAACGAGGAGCGGGAAAACTTAACAGGACTAAACCAAAAACCACAAAGACAGGGGGAAACAAGATCACAAAAGATTAACAGAACACATCAAAACGTGACAGTACCTCCCCCCTCCCCGAAGGCGCGTCCTCGCGCCGTATAACATCCAAAGGGGTGGGAGGGTGGGCGCCCTGGAGGCTGACGAGGGCATGGTGCAGGTCCAGGAAGCCTCCAGGGCGGAGCAGGCTGTGGGCGTGGCCACGGCGGTGCAGGCTGTGGGCGTGGCCACGACGGTGCAGGCTGTGGGCGTGGCCACGACGGTGCAGGCTGTGGGCGTGGCCAAGGCGGAGCTGTCGGACCCTCGGGCGTCCAGGGCGGCGCTGTGGAACCCTCGAGCGTCCAGGGCGGAGCTGTGGGACCCTCGGGCGTCCAAGGCGGAGCTGTGGGACCCTCGGGCGTCCAAGGCGGAGCTGTGGGACCCTCGGGCGTCCAAGGCGGAGCTGTGGGACCCTCGGGCGTCCAGGGCGGTGCTGGCTCTTCAGGTGGCCATGGCGGTGAAGACCCTTCAGGTGGCCGTGGTGGTGAAGACCCTTCAGGTGACCATGGCGGTGAAGACCCTTCAGGTGGCCATGGTGGTGAAGACCCTTCAGGTGACCATGGCGGTGAAGACCCTTCAGGTGGCCATGGCGGTGAAGACCCTTCAGGTGACCATGGCGGTGAAGACCCTTCAGGTGGCCATGGCGGTGAAGACCCTTCAGGTGGCCGTGGTGGTGAAGACCCTTCAGGTGACCATGGCGGTGAAGACCCTTCAGGTGGCCATGGCGGTGAAGACCCTTCAGGTGGCCATGGCGGTGCAGACCCTTCAGGTGGCCATGGCGGTGCAGACCCTTCAGGTGGCCATGGCGGTGAAGACCCTTCAGGTGGCCATGGCGGTGCAGACCCTTCAGGTGGCCATGGCGGTGAGGACCCTTCAGGTGGCCATGGCGGTATAGACCCTTCAGGTGGCCATGGCGGTGTTATCTTTTCGGGCCTCCGTGGATCTTTGGCCGGCCACGGCGAAGGCGTATGGCGCCCCCCCAAAATTTTCTTGGGGAGGACAGGCTCATGATCGGGAACTGACTTGACATCAACGGGCGCTGGGTCAACGGGTTCTGGGTCAACGGGCTCTGGGTCTGGGTCAACGGGCTCTGGGTCTGGGTCAACGGGCTCTGGGTCTGGCGCTGGGTCAACGGGCTCTGGCTCTGGCGCTGGGTCAACGGGCTCTGGCTCTGGCTCTGGGTCAATGGGCTCTGGGTCAACGGGCTCTGGCTCTGCCGCTTCATGGGACTCGGAACTGGACGGGGCCAGCACATCAGGGGACTCGGAACTGGACGGGACCAGCACATCAGGGGACTCGGAACTGGACGGAACCAGCATTTCGGGGAGCTTGGGGCTGGGCTCAGGTTCTGGCGGGCAGGCGACGGGTCAGCTCGGCGGGCAGGCGACGGGCTCAGGCTCTGGCGGGCAGGCGACGGGCTCAGGCTCTGGCGGGCAGGCGACGGGCTCAGGCTCTGGCGGGCAGGCGACGGGCTCAGGCTCTGGCGGGCAGGCGACGGGCTCAGGCTCTGGCGGGCAGGCGACGGCTCAGCTCGGCGGGCAGGCACGGCTCAGCTCTGCTGGATGTGGTTAACGTGAACCCCAGCCTCGGCAGCCATCCTCCTGGCTAATCGCACTGACATCAGTGGGGGATCAGTCATACCGGATATCAGCCGGGGAAGTCCAGGGACCGATCTGGCGGCAGGGCTGATGCGGTGTGCAGGCTCTGGTGGGCAGACGATGGGCTCAGGTGTGAGCGTGCAGGTGATGGGCTCAGGCGTTGGCGTGCAGGTGATGGGCTCAGGCGTTGGCGGGCTGGCGACGGGCTCTGGTTGGATGGTCTCTGGCTGGAGTGGGAGATCCTCCAAGTGGTAGCTGGATCCACAGGCCCACAGCGTGTGATCCAAAAACTCCAGGAAGGATAGATTGAGGTCCCTTACCAAAATTATCTGGGCGAGAGGGTCTTTTAGTCCACCCCAGAAACTCTTTTTCAGTTCCTCCTCCTCCAACGACACATCATCATATAGCTCTAAATAGAGCCCCACATACTCTTCGAGTGAGCGTTCTTTCTGGAAGAGGATTGGAATTTCAAAGGGGCTCACCACCTTGCTTTTCCTCCTTCGGCCCATTTTTGCTTTTTTTTTTTTTTAAAGGTCGATCGTTCTGTCAGGGTTTGTGCAGGTGCTGAAGACGAGGACACGGAATTTCCATATAATAGTTTTTAATTACAAAATGAAAACTTTCCAAACTTAAACAGGAACAAAACTCCAGGAAATCAGGAAACACACAACCATACGTAGACGACGATCGACAAACACTGGGAGAAAACACAGGGCTTAAATACACATGGAATGATTGAATGATTAACTGAACACAGGTGATAAAACTGAACACAAACGAGGAGCGGGAAAACTTAACAGGACTAAACCAAAAACCACAAAGACAGGGGGAAACAAGATCACAAAAGATTAACAGAACACATCAAAACGTGACACTTAGTTTGGTTTAAGATGTTTTTAGTGCTTGTTGTAACTTTAATGTTTCATGTTTTGAAATTTGGAAGTCTGTTAGACCAAGTTTTCCAAAGTTGCTTTGAGGAAAGAGGAAAATCTCGGAACGCTGCTCACCCCATAATATCGTAGACTGTAAAGAGAATCCTATACTAAACTATAACTGATTAGTATACGCTAAAGATAAAAGTGACTTATTTTTTTCTGAAAGCCTAACGTTTTAGGAGTCATAAGCGGTGTTTTAAATTTAAAGCAGGTATCTGCTGTTGTGAATAATAGACGACAGCATGACTCAGCCTCGTGCAGAGAGAGAGAGAGAGAGAGTTAGAGGAAACTGAACAGGGTGGGCGGCACATCTCCACAACACGGCTTTTAAAAGTTAGCTTTAGCCAAGCCAAAAACAGATATGGCAGAACTCCATCTCAGCCCTTGAACCAGAGCTGAGCAATTAAGCTCCCGGTTGGTATTTTTTTCCCTTCAAGCATGCCATTCCAGCGATTTTTTTAAAACAAAATACAGAAACATTCAGCCAGTCTTTAAATGTGCACAGCTTAGCACCGTTTATGACTCAATGTGTGCTTACACGATCTGTAACCTTTTCAAGATAGATTGATTGATTTGAGGAGGTTTGTACAACGCTTGTAAGGATGTCTTGCTTGCTAATGTTATAAAGCTGCTTTATGAGAAAAAGAGATAGCTAGTCAAATGAATAAAAAGAGGTAGCCTATTCAGTATAAGTCTGACAATTTATTTCACCTACATTACATTCTATCTATCATGGTTAAAATAATTTCATTGTAGTACAAAGTTTGAATCTGGCTTAGGTTATGTCCCAGTCCTTTACGCATTGTTTGTTGCTTTACACTGCCATCTCCAATTAAGGTAAAAAGTCCATGGTATACAATACACATTATATACTATAAAAGATTATATATAGAAATTATAACAATCAATTGTTGTACAATTTTATAGGGTTGTAACAATATATCGTTATAAAATGTGACGATATGTATCAGTGATGTGAACGATATGTGTCGCGATATAGAGTTAATTTAAATGAATCCAAGAATCAACTTACTGTATAACCTTACAATCCTTAGAAATCTAGACACACCCTAGCAGCAACTCTAGTCTAGCAACTCTCCGTTGGCTTTCGAGCTGGAAAAAACAAACTCTAGTCAGGCCAATCACATCGTGTATAGAGTTGGTGGGCGGGCTTAACAAAGATCCAAAAACAGGTCATAAAGGCATTGTTAAAATAATAAATCAAGCAGTCTTCTGAAGAGACATGATCTCTTTATATGATGAACATATTTACTGATCAACACACATACCAGTAAACACGAATGTTCAAATGTTTGTGCATGTGTTTAACATAATTCAGTATTTTCAGCTTCAGAATTATGAATATTTTTATTCTGGTGTCACTATTTGCCTTGGAGTACAGGACCAAGTCAAATCCTATTCAAGTCCACCCCATAATACTAAATTTAGCATTTTAATAAACAGTACATTTTTGTTAACTTGTAACCATATGTCTTAGAAGTTATAGTGAAAAACCTTGTCTTTATTTTGGCTTAATAAGTATCTTGATACGTATCGTGAGTTCAGTATCACGATGAGTGATAGTATAATGGCATGAGTGGATCGTTACACCCCTACAATTTGATACATTTATGCATTTTTTGTATTAGTATTGTTTTAGTAATTGTAGTGCTTTTCTAATTATCGTTTAAGTATATCGTTCATTTCGATTAATGAAAATAATTTAAAAGTTTTAGTTAACAATAACAACACTGCTGAACACTAAAATGTATTTATATTTTTTTAACATATGTTTGCATGTACAACAATATTATGCTATATATTAATTATATGATTGATATATATATATATAATTTATATATATTTAATATAAATCTTTTATTTAAACAAGGATTTTTTTTACATTTGTATATTAATTGTATTTTATAGGCATGTATCATTCTAGAAAAGGCAGTAATTATACTGTATAACCAAGTGTCATTTTAATATTACTTATATACTATTGTAGTGTTTATTTTGAATTAGCTTTTATTTCTATATTTTCAGTAAAATTTTTGTTTTGTTTTAGTATTTGTAGGGGTTTGTAATTTGTTTATATAGCTTTAATTTATTTATATTTGAGTTTTAGTAATAAACTTATTTTATTTCAGTTAGCTGCCAACATTTCTAATTTTCATTTAAAGTATACCTTATTCTTCTAATACAGTATATTAAGCTTAATTTAAATGAACGAAAAACAATTAAATAGTTTTAGTTAACAATAATGACTCAGTTTCCAGTTTTGAGCAGAGTATTCCACCCCCTCAAGCGTGTGGTTCTTCTTATAATCACTGAATCACTGGCCTGCCTCTCAATCCGTGACTAAAGAGCAGTATTGAAATCGTACCCACACTGACCCAGGCGTAAACAGTTGCTCAGAACCGAGCAGCAGAAGATCTGTGAGTGGCATTATGATGAATCGTGAACGGCCTCTTTACATCACTTATTGTTGTGAGGTTATATACAGTCTTATTTTTCTCTGAATTGTTGTGGAAGTATATTCTTTTATGTATTTCCCACTGGCAAAGAATAATGCTGTGCTCACAATAGTCTGTAGTGTATTTTTCCTTTGTGGCAGTTGTTTACCTTTTTAATGTCACATGATATTTTCCCGATACTCCAAAGTACATGATCATGTTATTGCAGTATACTCTTTATTGTTAGGTTTTACATTTGAACCGTGAATTTGCATGCGCTGACATTCTGAGATCAATGCTTTTCCGTGAAACGGAAAGAAAAATGTCTTTCGCTTTAGGAGCGCAGAATTAGAAAATGCAAATGTTCTCACACATAGGCATGATTATTTTGGTATCTCTCTTCTAGACTGCTATTTTAAATTTTTCATAAACTCTTGCAGAACTGGTGCCAAATTAATTTATTTCCTAATTCATTAACTACCATCCGCCCTGTTCAATTTTGCACTGACATTTTTCTTCACATTGCCGAAAGATGACCTTTTAAAAGAGCAGCTCCTGAAATGTGCAGGTGGCTTTGCACAAAACACCAAAACATTTAGATTTACATTGAAGGCATTTATCTTTTATATTTATATTTATCAGACTCTTATCTGGTCTGACTTGCAGAAGTGTTTCGGTTTCTTTTGTGAGATTGCTGCTGTGGTCTAAAGAAAACAAGTGAGGAAAAAGTTTTACTTTGTTAAGATTATGTTATTAATGTTTTATGTTGCATAGTAGTACTCAAATCTAGTAGTAAAATCTTTTTGAAAGAAGTCTCTCTGCTCACCAAGGCTGCATTTATGTGAACAAAAACACAGCGTGGCAGCAATGTAGCCTATGCATTATTCAGCATAAGAAAATACCAGAATGCATTGCGACAAAAATGTCAACTCTAAATATAGTTAATTGAATATTAAAGAAAAAGTGTACAGTTGTAACCACTAGGCTACGTCACCCTGAGTTGTGTTTTTTAACTCTATCCAGGCATCAATATATTGTTCCTAGCAGAGGAAATTCGTATGAATATCTGTCCTGGTTGAAGATCAGCTGGGTTGCAGCATTCTCCATGTGCTGCAGACATTTTATTGCTTACACTGGGCTGTCGGCCAACACTGAGTTGCAGTAATGAAGATGAGACCAGACTAAGGCCTGTACTGTAGTAAATCTCCTGTCCAACATACAGGAATAGAGATCTAGTGTTTTGAATTCACAGATTTGTCATTATCTTAAAGGGGTCACATGATGAGCAATATCATTTTCCTTGACCCTTTGAAAGAAATTAGTTTGATGTACTATGAGAATTTTTACAACTCAGAACTCAAAAACACCCTCATGTTCATGATTCGATACATACTGTATCACGATACTGAACGATATTTTTGCGATACTCCAAGACATATGGTAAAGGTTAACAAAAATGTACTGTTGATTTGGTATTACTAAATGAATAGGCTCGGACTTGGTGCTGGTAACCCAATGCACAGGACAATAGTGAAACCAGAATAAAAATATTCATGATTCTGAAGCTGAAAATACAGAGTTATTTTAGACGAATATTCTTGCACTATCTCTGATTAGATATATTTTAAATAATGTTGGCCACATTTTACTGGTAACATATGGCAAATGACATTTGGGATTATCAGGACCCACAAATATTCCCTCATTGCATTATTATACATTGTATAGTAGTTTGATGTAGTACTGACACTAATCACACATTTTTCTCCACACACAGAAATGTCATTTTGGGTGAACTATACACATAATTGTCACTATCTACAATACATATTGTTGCATTTTTGTATTGCGATATATTGTGACATTGTTACACCCCTACTGCTTATCGAAATGAATCTAAAAAATCGTCTTTTTTTGAACCTCACAACTTTCTGGTAACCAACAGGTTTGTCAATGCATGACTGTTCGCAGTTTTATGTAAATGATGATTGTGCAGAAATTTGTCTTGACTGGTCATGGTGAGTTATAGGGAGAAATCAGTAGAGAAGTTGTTATTCCTAAACGACGAAAAGTCTGCCAAACCTTGTGCTAATCCTAACTGTGTGTGGCATATCCTTCTAAACAATCCCATTGTTCGAAACGAGCAGCTGAAGTTTACTTTTAACAAAGTGCTTGATCGCTTCAGTCTGACTTTATCCATTTATGCAGTATATTTCAGCTTGGATTGTTTTGCGATTCTGTCACAATGTGCATGGCTTCGCAAAGAGGCTTTTATTGAAAGATGAGACAGTTAAAAACTATTTTGGATCCAACAGCTAAAAGTAAAGTTTTTCTTAAAGGCACAGCAGCAAACAAACAAACAAACAAACACACACACACACACACACACACACACACACACACACACACACACACACTGAAGGCCTTGTAGCGCCACAGAGATTCTAGCTTGTGTTAGAATACGAAAAAACATTTTAGCCCAAAAAAAGACACTTCAGTAAGCTTCACCTTTAAGTAACACCCACAAAGACGTGCAATTACATAGATTGACTTATGCAACACATTTTAATAAGACTCCATCAGAAGCTCTTGAGGCAGGAACTCCATCAGAAGCTCTTGAGGCAGGAACTGAATGGTTGAATTGCTATGAGTTTAAAATAAAAAACAGACTAATACTCAAAGGCTTCAGAAAGAGTGTAAGTGTGTGTTTTTGAGTGTGTGTTGTGGGTGGTGACACTTTAAAGTGCACAGCAGCAACAAAACCCCTCCCCCTGCATCAGAGAGCTTGTTGCTATGGTGACGGGCTTTGGCAGCCAGCAAAGCTTGTTATAAAACTCATAAGAGTTTCAGTGACCCTAAGAATACGCCAGCCGTCTAGTCAAAATAGCTTATTAGAAATTAGTTTATAGACATGCATCCATCACTCCGGCCATCTAACAGCTGTGTGTATCTCTATAGAGCAGATCTCTGAGGAGGAAAAAAAAGCTATGTGGTTGCTAAGATGTTGCTTACTGGTCCAAGTCAAAAAGAGGCCACACACAAGATGATATATATTTTGTTGTCTCTTTCAATGTAAGTCTAAGGGATTGTTTTCCTGTTTATGCAAGCTGCACAATTTTAGGTATCCTTAGCATATTCTAACGCATGTCCTAAACAGACGCGATGCGATACGTTTCCAGCGATAAGACATTTGTCTGTCCACATCAGACGGGACATGACTATGAGATGACAAAATCTATCAAAAATCACATCTATCAAAAATCTTGCACTATAGTTTCCATTTTTGGCAGTCATTTTATTGCTGCTTATTTTAAATGAAAGTACGACCTTTGAATCATTTACTAAGATGTTTTGTAAAGGATAAAACATTATCTTTTTTTTCACACTGAGTTTACCAAAAACAAACTTCGTTCCTTTTGAGTGCTTCCTTCAATCTATTATTTGATATATTTGAGTCAGGCTGAACCAGATCTACCCAAAGGTTTCAGACCATGGACCATTTATAACCATATTTTGCACAGAATCTTAAAAATATACATCAAAAAATTATTATATTACCAATTTTGGTCAAATATGGATGCTTAATATGATTTAAGTTGAATTACAGACCTTCAAATACCAGTTCTGTGAAGTCTGTTCCATTTTTTCCTTCCATATCATGGATGTCCATCTTTTTTTATAACCAGTAGATTTATTTTAATACCACATACCACATATCATGCCTTCAGCTTTGTTGGTTAAAAGCCATTTACAAGTCCCAGACCACCTCTTTGTATTGAATTTGTTGGCTTTTAAAACCTGCAGTCTTTCATTGCGTCTACTGAATTTGTAGACGGCGAACTGCTCAAGTTCTCTTTATTGATTTGGCTGAGCGGCCCCTGCAGCTGCTCCTTTTCTCTCAGCTCCTCTTGGCAGTGACGGAGACTTTCTCTGATTTCCTGTTGCATAAAGTCCTTCTCTCTCATGTTAACTCTTTCGTTAATGTCGTGTTTGACTGAGCGTGATCACTGAATTAGTATTTGTGTAACACGTTCATTAACTATTAAGGTTTGCAGGCTTTTTATTCGAGTGCTTCATTATTTTTTAGTATGTAATGTTCAGTATTTGTCAGTATTCTATTTCTACACATAAAAAATATTGTTCAATTTACTTTATTAAAATGAGCTAAAGCAACACAATTGCTGAACAGTTTGCTGGTAAGATTGGGCATTTGTAATACAAGATATGTAATTCGTTACCATTGTGCTTAAGAGTAGAGTTTGTGATGATGATTCATTACTCAATGAGCAATAGCTGTGCTAATAATAATACTTCTTACTTGTTGTAATTGAATGCAAACATGCTATTTGAGTTATACAAACTAACTATATATAAAACATGCATAACTGAAACATTAATTGAATACTAGTAGGGGTGTCACGATTTCGATTCTAAATCGAAATCGATCGAAATTAAGTCACAATCTCGATAATCGAATGCAAAAATGGAATCGTCGATACTGCCACGCCCCCATGTCACGTCCAGTCGGTTTGCAAAGCGGAAAAAAACAGCGTTGAAGTGCTGCGAGTCCTCTACCTCAGTTACAGCCAGTCAAAAGATAGCATGGCTGCAGATGCAGGAGACCCATCGACAGGACTTCTGACCTCCTCTTTCACTGAAGTCGCCGGTGTGGGACAGTGGGAGTATTTCTGATTTCCAGTGAGTTATGTTGACAACGTTCACATTCGCGTTCAAAGTTTGCGCTTAAAAAAAGCCACAGTTTGCAAGCTCTGCTACTGTATGTGCGTCGGTGCGTGTACCATTCTTCCACTTTTTAAATTAAAACTTTAAATTGACAAAAACAGCAGACTCAGAACAGTATAAATCTTTATACAATAAATCTAGCATGTCACAAATAACTTGATTCTCCACCTCCACGAATGAGACAAGTGTTCATTTCCGCACCTAGTCTATTTTTGCTGCACGCGCCGAGTTAAAGCGACAGCGCACAGTTCGTGGTCAAAATGAACATGACACGAAAATGTTGTAATTTCATCATAAATGCATTTAATTAAATTCTACATTAAATACTAATATTTTTCACAGTCATGTTTGTACTTTAAGACCGAGGTAAAGCAAGGAAAACAGATGTATCTGTTAAACCTTGTTTGTTTTGTTGTGAACTTGAATGTCATCTTCTGTGAATAAGACTGCAGTTACAAAAGAGAAACTACATGGCAGGTTATTTTGCTTAAGTTTCTAATTGACTGAAGATATACGTTATTGTAACATTATTTTGTTAATAAATGTTTTAAATTTGACAATGTAGTGTGGTACATTGCGAACAAAGGTCATATATTATATTACATAAAAGTCTAGTCTAAAAATGGCATCGCAAACTGTGCTTAAAAAAAATAAATGTAAAAATCGAGAATCGAATCGAACCGTGACCTTAGAATCGAAAATGTAATCGAATCGAGGATTTGGAGAATCGTGACACCCCTAAATACTAGTAACTTCAACATGTTCAAACATGTCTAAAATCAACTAATTTCCTCTAACCACTTGCCTTAAATTTTAGTCAGATCAAAAAGCAATTTTATTTAGTTCTATTCTATTCATATTAAAGGATTAGTTCACTTTTTAAAAAACTTTTGCTGATAATTTACTCACCCCCATGTCATCCAAGATGTCCATGTCTTTCTTTCTTCAGTCGAAAAGAAATTAAGGTTTTTGATGAAAACATTCCAGGATTTTTCTCCATATAATGGACTTCAATGGGACCCAAACGGTTCAAGGTCCAAATGACCATTTCAATGCAGCTTCAAAGGGCTTTAAACGATACCAGACGATGAATAAGGGTCTTATCTAGCGAAACGATCGGTCATTTAAAAAATAAATCAAAAAATGTAAGTTTTATAAGCGCGTTCATGTGACGTCACGTAATACGCAATTATGAAGAGGTCATGAACGAACGTCAAGAACGCGCATCACAGAACAGAGCAAGGTGAGCGTTTGTGCTTATAAAACTTAAACTTTTTTATTTATTTTTGAAATGACCGATCGCTAGATAAGACACTTATTCATCGTCTGGTATCGTTTAAAGCCCTTTGAAGCTGCACTGAAACGGTCATTTGGACCTTGAACCGTTTGGGTCCCATTGAAGTCCATTATATGGAGAAAAATCCTGGAATGTTTTAATCAAAAACCTTAATTTCTTTTCGACTGAAGAAAGAAAGACATGGACATCTTGGATGACATGGGGTGGGGGAGTAAATTATCAGTAAAAGTTTTTTTAAAAGTGAACTAATCCTTTAAGGTCAATATGAAATCAAATTGACATGCTTCTAGTCTTAATGTATTAATTGGGTATTGGTTGAATTTGCTTCACCTTTCTTTCTTGTCATGAATCGCTGATCTGATCTTTTTCTCAATAAATATCCAGTTTCACTCAGTATTGCCGTATTTTATAAGTAAAATGGGTCATAACCTTATTTCATGTTGATTTGTATTGATTCATGTGTTCACAGCTTAATCGTTAATCACTATCCCTCTTTCTTTTTCTTTCCCTCCCCCCCACAGAAACCTGTCCAGGAACCCTCTGATGACACTCTCTTGGCAGCTTTTTCAGCACCTTCAGCTGGTCGAACTGTAAGTTCACTAACAGTATTTCACCAAAGTGAGATAAATCACACACAAATCACAGTATAAACACACCAAGCAATAATTCCTCAATCTATGATAGATCTCGAAACTCTCTCTCTGCATAGATTTTCTGTGATAAGCAGCACTCGCCTGCCAAATTGGACGCTGAAATGCAGGCTTGATGCTCAATTGCATTGCTGTGTTCATAATAAATGTTTTCAGCACGTTACTGTTGATTAATTTGTTTGTACACCCCCTGCCCACCCCCCCCCCCCCCCCCCCCCCCCCCCCCCTCCTCGAATAGACTTGTGTCTCTGTCAAAGCAAAACTTCTCCAGTGATGAAGCAGAAATACTGTTTATGTCTGTGAACAGTGGAGTTGCTCGTGCTGGTTAATTAAGACATGGCATTGAAATGTATTGGTCTTGTCTGCTGAGAGCCTGACCTCATTTTCTTGTTTGTCATGAATATTTGAGCAATCTACATGTACATAAAGTGATGAGTTTGTTTATTGATTGTGAGCGACGACGTGGTGCCGTCGTGTTGCGTTTAAAATGACAAAACAATTCAATTATTTTTCATTTGACACGTCCTGTCCTCGTTATTTGTTGTGGCTGAACACAACTCGCAGAGCCACTGACATATGTCCTGCTTAATTTTTTATTACGCACATTTTTGGCCTTTCATTTCAGATTGTGTTAGGGGATTTCGACTGTGTGAAGTTCTGTCTTTTCCTGTCCTTGCTGATGTGGATATTATGGATGATGATATAAACAACTCATGTCATTCGCCCAAATCTGTCCTCTAGAAAATTAGAAATGAATCGTTAACTGTTATGGTGAATTAGGCATATTTTCCAGGTGGGGTGCTTTAGAAATCGTTTCAGCACAGTTCAGTGCTGTAATGTAAGATTAATTTCAGTACTAAAATATGTGTTTAACTGCATCTAAACATGCCATTATGAGCCAATATCAAAAGATTAACTTGGCTCATACTGTTTTGTGTAATTCTTTGATTTTCGGTAAATTACAGGAATAATCTATGGAAGCATGTTTTTGCCTAGTTTATATCTTACAAGTTTGAAAAAAATTTCCCGCGATTCAGATGAAAGGAAAATCCGAATTGCAATATAAAAAGTCTGAAGTACCTTTTTATTTTGTTATTCTATGGTGAAAAACAAAACAAAAAAACAATTGTGAATTTATGAGAAAAAAAGTCAAAATATTGACATGTTAACTCACAATTCTAAGAAAAAAATGAAATGTTGCCGGTGCCGGATGTAAAATCGCAATTATGAGTTTATAGCTTGCAATTGTGAAAAAAATCAGAAGTGTGAAATAAAAAGATGCAATTACATAAAAAAAATAAAAAAATTAATGATTCTGTGACAGAAACAAGCTTCCATCAGTAGATGTCAGGGAAATTATAATATTAGGACCTGGAAAATATGTGCAAATATTAATGGAAATTTCGAGAGTGAATGTAAATATTTGTACTTATTCCAGTCAGCTCTATTGTTATCGTTTTGTTATTGTTATTGAGTGAAATCTCTGGTATTATTAAGAATCTTTATCTATTTATGATGAATGACTGTGAAGTGAGTATTCATAAAGGACATCACTGTTGTAATGTGCAAAATATCTTTACTGCCACAAGCATCTCCAAAACAATGACCGTATACTGACAGCTTAAATTAAACAGGACATATGCAAATGCTGTTTTTGCAATGGTAAAGGGTTAGTTACAAGACAATAATTCCAGACATTAAAAGGGATAATTCACCCCAAAATGAAAATTCTGTCATCATTTACAGATCTTCATACTGTTCCAGAAGAAATACAAAAAATATATATCTTGGTTGTTGTTTTCCATAAAATGGAAATCAATGGGCTCCAATGTTGTTTAGACCCCAACGTTCTTCAAAATATTTTCTTTTGTGTTCCGCAGCAGACAGTCTACAGGTTTGGAACGACATGAGGGTGAGTAAACGATGACAGAACTTTTATTTTTGGGTCAACTATCCTTTTAAAAGTCTGGGATTATTAAAACAATATGTAAGATGTGTCCATTTGGAATGATGTTTCTGAGTTGTCTTGCTGCTCTGTATTATCAGAGAGTGACATTCACCACTGGCATGATGTGTCATCAAAATGATTTATCATATGGTTAAACTACACTTAAAATGAAAATGAAAGACTGCATTGCAATAAATCCGACAAAGTCATTGTCTTCAAGGACACTTAGAACACAAACATACTTCATTATAGCATAAGTTCTTATTATCTCCTCTATCAGGGTAAGTACTTCCTTTTTTTTTTTTTTTTTACAAAGGAAGTGACATCAAGATGGGCTGGCGGACACAAATTATAGCACACTATTTTTTAGACTTTAGTTTTGACAGTTTGACTTTGGATGAAATGACAGTTCCTTTTATTAAAATAGTATATGACACAAAATATGTATTTACTTTGCTCAAAGGGTGTTTTTTTTTTCACTTACAAGAACCGTCCTTTCAGCAAAACATTCATCATTGCCAATTAGATTCAAAAAATTAAAATACAGACATTTTCCCATAGATTTTCACTAATGTAGAAGCAGATGAATATTTATAAAAAACTTCAAAAACTCCAAGCGTCAAATGTAAGAGTCCTAAAGTATTAGTTCACTTTCAAATAAAAAATTCCTGATAATTTACTCACACCCATGTCATACAAGATGTCCATGTCTTTCTTTCTTCAGTCGAAAAGAAATGAAGGTTTTTGATGAAAACATTCCAGGATTTTTCTCCATATAATGACTTCAATGGCAACCAACGATTTGAAGGTTCAAAAAATGTCATTCTCAACAAAGCTTCAAAGGCTCCACACAATCCCAGCCGAGAAATAAGGGTAGTCTGAAGTACCGACCCAGTGTTCACAAGTTTGGAGTGGGAGGACCGTTCAAAGTTATTGTATGTTGAATGCCACATAATGTCAGTTTATTGTTTAAAACGGTTCTTACGTGTGCATATACTGGATGTTTAACAATGTCACGTGACCTTTCCAACGTGATGACGTAATGTGTGGCGCATCTCAGAGATGGTACAAGACGGGCATGTGTGGTTAAAAAGTATATAATTTTTATTTATTTTTTAGAAAATGACTGATCGTTTCGCTAGATAAGACCCTGATTTCTCAACTGGGATCGTGTCGAGCTTTTGAAGCTGCACTGATACTGACATTTGGACCTTCAAACCATTGGTTGCCATTGAAGTCCATTATGTGGAGAAAAATCCTGGAATGTTTTCCTCAAAAATCTTAATTTCTTTTCAACTGAAGAAAGAAAGACATGAAAGGGGGGGTGAAATGCTGTTTCATGCATAGTGAGTTTTTTACACTGTTAAAGAGTTGGATTACCATGGTAAACATGGACAAAGTTTCAAAAATGAAGTTGTAAGTTTGATGGAGTATTTCTGTTCCAAAAATACTCCTTCCGGTTTGTCACAAGTTTCGTAAAGTTTTTTTCGAATACGTAACTACGTGACGTCAGAGTGGGCGGAATTTCCTTATACGGGTCTTAAGAGCACTTCTCCCGGAAGAGCGCGTGCGCATCTGTAGCCTAGAGCGTACGAGAGCGTCCATCAGACCGCTGTGCTCTGCTGCGTTGCAATCAAAACAATGGCACCAAAAAGTGTGTTTTTGATTGCCAGGGCAAGACAACACTGCACAAATGTCCAAAGAACCCAGAGTTAAGGGACCTGTGGATGGATTTTGTTTTTCCAGAGCAGCAACAGAGTTGTGCAAGTGTTTTTGTTTGTTCCCTTCATTTCGGCGGTAGCTGCTAATAGTTTTATAAACAAGGCACAGTTCGACGATTTGCAGATCGCCTAATACTTAAAGATGGAGCAGTCCCAACGATAAAGGTTCACGGAACCGCAGGCGGTGAGTAAAACTGCTTCAAATGTCTGTGTGTTGTTAACTATCGGCGTGTAAGCACAGCAAGTAAACAACATGATCACTTACAGTTAATGTATCTATGGAGCATGCGATGTATGGTGTGTGTGTGTGTGTTTGTGTGTTTAAATACAGCTGGCCACTGTAGGTGCCAGTTTGTTTATTGTAAAACTAAATCATGTCCTCATAAACCACGAGTCTGTCTGTTTACAACACACGCAAAAGCTTCGCGCGCTCCCGCCCACACGGCACGCCTCCACCCGCTCGGGTTTTTCCGGAAAGACTCGGTACAGCCTATTTTTCTTTTATAAATATAATAAAACTAAAGACTTTTTGGAGATATGAAGGATGCAATACTACTCTATAGGTACTCAAGATTAACATGAGATTGAGTGAAACTGAGTATTTCACCCCCCCTTGAACATTTTGTATGACATGGGTGTGAGTAAATTATCAGGACATTTTATTTGTAAGTGGACTAATCCTTTAACGATGCAATGTTGTGAGTACATGGACGTGAATAAACATGAACGACGCTCAGGACAGTGCTACATAATCATGAAAGTTTAAGCCTTGCCCATTTAAATATTCAAGTAAAAAAAGATGCGAAAGGAAACCCAAGACAGCATGCAAATACTAAACTGAGCTCTCTTTCAGGTCTTGTGCTAAAACTGACAAATTCACAAAAATTGACATAAATGGCAGTCTTGTCAAGTATCCTAGTAAACATAGCCAGTTATGGCTTAAGTGAATGTAGAGAAAGACGACATGTGTATCAGTATTGGATCCGTGCATTAGTCTTAAACTAATAATCCTGCTGCTCTCTGTGTTTTAAATGGTTATTAAATAACAAAAGACAAAGAAAAAAATCACTCAATGCTCTTGAATAACTATCTTCAATAGGGATTAAATAATGTTTATTTCTACAGTTGAGTTAAGACTATCCAGTATCATTTTTACATTTTATTAGTTTATTCAATGTCTCTACCTGAAAACGTCTCGGTTACGGATGTAACCCTCGTTCCCTGAATAGGGAACGGTGACGTTACGTCGGATGACGACGAATGGGGTTTCGCTTAGAACGCCTATCGACTTCGAGAATTCAAAACGAGCTAATGGCAAAGAAATGCCATGAGTCTGCGGAATTTGCATGTATCTCCGCCTTACCTCGTGGGTATAAAAGGAGGATGCCGGCAACATGCAGATATGTTTCTTCGCTGAGGAGCCGAGACTGAACTCAGGCGATCTGATACATCCGTAACCATACATCCAGAGGGGGGAGGGGGGCGGGGGGCTTAGAGAATACACATATGACCCGAAGGAAATATATGGAGACACTGAGGTGTCCAGCTGCAGGTGGAATATTTCAACCCCAGTGGTGGCAAGGTGGCTTGCCAAGGGAGAAACACATGCTCAGAGAGGCTTA
The DNA here is from genome assembly GCA_036326025.1 of Chrosomus eos. Taxonomy (NCBI): domain Eukaryota; kingdom Metazoa; phylum Chordata; class Actinopteri; order Cypriniformes; family Leuciscidae; genus Chrosomus; species Chrosomus eos. The sequence goes on along the minus strand of CM070818.1, from coordinate 13,881,418 downwards.
CAGTGTGAATACACATGTGGGGGTTGCTCCGGAGAGGGACCATGCACACAGGAGGCACCTAGCCAACACACAGGCAATAGACACTGGCGCCGACGTCAGGAGTGCTGGAAGAACTCAGGGCTTTCGGGGAAGCTCACCTGAGGCGAATATCGCACATATCCAGTCCGTGGAGTGGAATGGCGAGCAAGCGAAGACACCTGAGCGGGTCCAGTACTAGCTGGTTGAAGCGAGTACAAGAGAGGACACTGGCTCCACTTGGAGATTGTAGAATCTGGTGAATGTGTTAGGTGTCGCCCAGCCTGCAGCTCTGCAGATGTCTGTTAGCGAGGCACTATGCGCTAGAGCCCAAGAGGATGGGAGCGGAGCACTGGGTCCCTATGTTCGCAAACCTGGTCTCGAGAGTGAGCTAGGACAGCCAGTCGCCGAGATAGTTCAGGATGCGAACCCCGTGTTCCCATGGAGGAACAAGGGCTGCCTCGACAACCTTTGTGAAGGCGCGAGGAGACAGGGCCAGCCCGAATGGGAGAACAGCGTACTGATATGCGTGCGCCCTGACAGCAAACCGTAGGTATGGTCTGAGTCGAAGGAGAACAGAGACATAAAAGTAGGCGTCCTTCAGGTCTACCGCTGCAAACCAATCCTGTGGCCGCACACATTCGGGAATGCGATAGGCCAGGAGCATCTTGAACGGCAGCCTGTGAAGGGGGTGGTTCAGATGCGCTGATCCAGGATTGGCCATAACCCACCAGATTTCTCCGGGACAATGAGGTAGGGACTGTAAACCCTGACCTCATTTCGGCTGGAGGGACAGTCTCAATCGTACCCTTCGCCAGTAAGGTAGCAACCTCCACTGATGATAGGGGCGTAGCCACTGACCATAGTGAGTGGACTCCCCTGAAGCGGGGAGGAGACCGTGAATCGCATAGCCAAGCCGATGGTTCGCACGACCCAGCGGAACAGATTAGGAAGCTCTAGCCAGGCTCCTAAGAACTGTGCCAGCGGAGTCAATGAACCACAGACGTCCCCTCGGTGGTGCAGCGAAGCGGAATGACCGGCCCAGATGTGGACAGCATAGCGGCCCGGTGTGGGGGCACGGTCATAACCGCACCCTGACAGAGGAGGCCAGGGAAGGACCAGCGTTCCGTGGCCTGCTCTGCCAGGGGTCTGGCGACAGAGGGGGATGAGAGCGGTATGGTCCGGGGACGGCGCACACACTGTCATCCGGTTCTGAGACAGAGGGGGATGAGGGGTGCACGGCTCGGGGGCGGCGCACCGTGTCGTCCGTGAACTCTGTGTGCTCAGAGACGGGAGAGTCAGTTCTTTCGGAGAATAAGGATTCTTCCCCAGCCCTCCACCGGGGAAAGGAGTGGCCCTGCTACCAGCTCCTGGAAAGAACTGAGTCCCATCTCTGAGCAGCCCATCTCAAGAGTGCCGCTTAACCCGGCGTATAGCGGGGGGCGGGGCTGGAGAGGGCTGTGGCGTAGGGATGGGCGATATGGCCTAAAATCCATATTGCGATATACATTGCAGCCTCTTGCGATAACAATATATATTGCGATATATAAATTATAATAGAACAATTTCAGAACAGGTTAGATAGACCAAAAGGAAAGTAAAACTGCTATGTAGGCTATTTGTTTTAAAAGAAACGTATGTAGTTTTGAGAACATTTATTATGCAAAACTGTAATTATACAACATAATGTTGCAGATGAATAAAATCCAAGTACACTAGCTGCAGAGACTTTAACAAAGAAAAAGCTTAAAGTATTGGGTTTCTTTCCTTTAGTGCATGCCTGTTTCACACATAGGCCTACTCCGTGTGCAGTGCATATGGAGTGCATGTTGCGGTGGTATGCGGTGCAGGAGCAGGATGCATTATTGTGCTTTCACATATGGTGCGTTTGCAGTGTGCAACTGATCTACGACAAAGACAATATTTATCCTCTATTTTTTTATTTCAAATCACTATTTTTATTATTAGTGTCTTTTATAAAATAATATAAAAGAGTTTCAGCATTGCGATTCCATTTGTACAGACAGTAGGCTAGTAATACGCACTATTCACTTTTAAACTTAATACACTTAAAAACGTAGCCTATTACTTATATAGATGTAGTATATATTAAGTTGCTCAAGCAACTACATTTACTACATTTATGTTAAAATTGCAAACATTTTAAATTAAAGCATACACAATTGACAAAAACAGCTTACCATACCTTTTCTTTTGCATTTAAATCTTTTTTACAAGAAATATTGCGGTCACAAAGAACTTGTTTTTCCACCTCCACAAGAGACAAACATCCATTATTGTTGTGTTGTTGAGGTAACTTAACTGTGTAGTTTTCCTTGCTTTAATTACCCGAGCTTAAAGTTAAAAAGAAAATGATTGAAAAATAGTAGTATAAATGCATTTAAGGAGAGATTACTATATTTTCATATCAATTCGTGTTCCTTTTGACCACGAGCCATGCGCTGTCACTTTAATTCAGCACGTGCAGCACAGACTCTGTGCTGAAACGATCTCAACGCATTGCCGCACCGCATCCGCGTGCAGGCCTGTTAACATGGGTACGGAAAAAATACACACCGCATATGCCATGATATGAACTGCAAACGGAGTATGTGTGAAAGAGGTGTTAGCCAGAACTGTTGCCCCTACAGATTATAGTTGGCTGCTGTTCGTCGGACGGCTTAAAATCCGAACCTAATCCAAATAATGGATGTTGCACCGGTCTTTTTCACCATCTCCTCCGTTTCGCTTTCAGACGCATGTTTACTCAAGATGACGAATATGATGATGCGTTGCTGCCGGTTGCAGCTCGTGGTTCTTAATGTTTGCGGAAAATTGCGTCAACATGCATTATCGCGATAGTGCAATAGAATAAAAATCTCTATCGTAGACCAATTTTATATTGTTTATATCGCATATCGTTTATATCGCCCATTACTACTGTGGCGTCCCCCTGCGGCTTCCAGAGCCAGCCCGGGTGAACGGGCGGGGTTGGCACCGTGGGAGGGCGCCTTCGGCAGTGGGCAGACTGAGGGATCTGAGCGGACAGCGGGGCCGTCGAGCAGAATAAACCTCAATCTGCTCATGGGCGGTTGAGAACTGTTGGGCAAAAGCGCTCAACCGCACCGCCAAAGAGGCCGACCTGGGATATGGGGGTGTCGAGCAGACGGGTCCGCCCGACATCCTGCACATCAGACCGGTCAGCCCCAGAATGGTGAGCATCACCTGACCCAGAGAGCGTATGGCCACTTTCGTTGCTCGGAGAGCAAGGTCATTGGCGGCGCGCAGCTCATTGAAGAGCCTTGGGTCAGTCCCGCCCTCGTGCATGTCCGTGAGCATCTGGGTCTGGTAGACCAGCAGAATGGCCATGGCATGCGGTGAGGCGGCTGCCTGTCCTGTGGCGCTATAGAATTTCACCACAGTTTAGTGTAGACGAAAAAACTACAGGCTTCGGACGGGTGCTTAGGATTGTGCCGGGAAGCACTCTGAGGACACAGTAGCATCGCAACAGAGCGTTCAACCGGGGGGACCCCAATGTACCCATGGGCAGCGGCCCCGTCGAGGGAAGGAAGGGCGGAGGAGATCAACGAGGGATCGCTGGAAGACATGGGGGTCTTCGAGGATTTCGAGATCTCCTGATGCACATCCGGGATGGCCCGGGAAAGCATGGCCGTCATCTCAGGATCTGACTCGACAAATGCCATATGCACACCCGAAAGTGGCAGCACTGTAGAATCTTCACTTCCTGAAGATTCTAGCTCACCCTGTGATACTGCGATGGACAACAGATCCGATTCTGGAGCATCAAGGGAAACCCGCGGGGCATCCGAAAATAGACCCGGGAAATCCTCCGAACACCCGCGGGTTGCATCACTGAAGAGGGGGGTGTGGTCCACGGACAACAGTCGGCGGTTTGTTCCACACTCTCACCCTCAGGTCACCCTGGCCACCAGCCGAAGTAGCACCTTACGTGGAGAGTGTTAGATCGGGGTGTGGATGAGGGGACTCTCTCTCTAACGAGATCATTGAGCCTCGACCGTAATGACGCGATGATCACGTTCCCGCGGGGAGAACGTGAGTCATCCACAAACACTGCTCTAGCATGATCAAGCCCACACATGCAGAGCAGAGAATGTGCCCATCAAAATCGAAAATGAGTCGACCGCAACCAGAAATGCACGGGCGAGCCGTCTTTAAAAAGACGTGCCGCGTGCGAGCTCTTTTGTGAGAGGAGAAAAATGCGATGTTGAAGCGAGCAGGGAGACACACACTCACTGGCAGATCACTGCACAAGATCAGCAGGCAATGTGAACTCGCTGCAGATCGCCGTCACACCAACACCGGAGAGCAGGACCGGCGCGTGAACTTATGCCGCTCTAGGCGAAAAGCAATTGTGCCGCCCCTCTATTTGCAACGTATACCAGCAACAACACACAAAGACCAATACTGTATGCCATAGGCCTATACATATAACGCAAAACCAGCAACAACACACAAAGATCAATAAGCCATAGGCCTATACATATAACGCAAAACCAGCAACAACACACAAAGACCAATAAGCCATACATATAACGCAAATAGTGCGCAGTGCGCGTATGCCCAAAATGTCAACAAAATTATAGTTTATGCAGGAGGCAAATGCCTGCTGGCATTTTTCTTTAAGCAGTCATGACAGGACTTTTCCAAATAATCACATTTCACCTCCTCAAATTACTGTTGCTTGCACATCTCTTTACACCACTTTATTATGTGCGTATTCAAATGAAATGTCCGCAAGCACATTATATCATCAGCAGGTTCAGCATCTTAAATAACGACTAAAGAGCAAATGAAGCTTAACTTACGTTTCAGAAACGCGCACAGCGGCCCTTCATCGCAGCAAAGCTCTTAACATCCTCTATTTCGATCTCTGAGCCAGTTCTTGTTCTATGGAGATTGCCATTAAGTCTGTCTTGTTTCAATGTAGGCTACTGCGAAGGTAGTTTTTTATTAGTTTCAACTTTTCCTTTATAAGTCGTCTCTTTTATATTCGCAACCAGATAATTTATTTTGTTTCGACATCCTGCATTAGCCCATCCACACTACTGCGTTTTAGTTTAGAACGGAGAATTAAAACGAATACGATCTCCGTCCACACCAGTGTTTTAGCTGCGATCTCCGTCCACATAAAAACGACTGAAAACGCGCATCACGTGACCATTCACCTACACTGGGCATGCGCGTGCGGTGTAAACACCATTACTCAGGAACCACAACTTCATTGATAAAATATCCCGCATGCGCTGGTTCTTCCGCTTACCAGAACCGACGCTCCATGTACGGTCGATACCGCCGCTGCACACGGCATGGGAATTGTCACAGATCGCTGAATAATAGCTTGCCTCGGCATTGGCAGTTAACGTTACAGCATCAGGAAGGATACGCTATGACTGATGACACCCAATCAGAGAGCCGAGCGCGACGTCTGCTCATCGTTCTAAAGTCCTCCGTTTGACCGCTACACTAAAACGCCCTCCGGAGATCAAAACGCAAAACGGTCTGCAGCGTTTCTAACTTCTCCGTTTTAGGTCTGTTTTTGCCGTTTAGTGGGACGGAGTGCAAACGTAGCAAAAGTCTCCGTTTTTAACGAAAACGTAGTATGTGGATGGGCCTTAGTCCCTGATAGGTGATTAATGACGATCTGTTCATTGCGTATGTCACGTACACAATGAACAGATCACCCAAATGAACATATGACTCGGAACTCGGAAGGTAAAGTAATTATTTATGTTCCCTGTAAATAATTGTTTACTGCATTATGATTTCTTAATTCAGAATATGATCAACATTGCGTAGGTGGATGTGATCGGGGAATTTGGCTGTTAAAAGTATCAAATTTAAAGCCACTTAAATAAACGAAATGACTCGAATGACTCAATAGAATCAGTAAAATGATCCAAACTTCCCATCACCCAGTCATGACTCGTTCGAGCAGGGGCGCGCCCTCGCTGGCGCTGCTGGGCGGCGGAAGCTCAGTAGATCAGTCATGACTCGAAGTCGATAGGCGTTCTAAGCGAAACCCCATTCGTCGTCATCCGACGTAACTCGGAGTGACAACGAAAGGGAACTACTGTTACTTGTTTAACAGTATATGTTTAATGAAGAATATGTTTTTAAGAATATGTTTAATGTGTATAGTTAAATTGGAATAGATAATTGTGATATTTTTCATTGATATCTACAAAAAAAATTGCAAAATCGGTTTCATGGTAAAAAATATTTATGGCCGGTAAATTTTCTTAAGTCTGTATGGCAGCAAGTAGATTTTAGGCCTGGATATGTGAATACTATATATATATATATATAGATAAATTCATACTATTCCATATAAAAATGCTTTTAAATTAAATGGATGTTGCATCTCTGCAATGGAAGAAAAGGCAAAGAAAAGAACAACTGGATAAATTGCATTTATTTTCACTGAATATACTTTGTTACCAAACAAATTTAAACTTCACTGAACAAATTGCATGTATTATGGAGAATAATGGAGTAGATTGGTATCAGTTATGTTGCTGTGGTGCTGTAATAATGGTGTAATCTTCAAAGCTTGATGAGATTCACAGGCATTATTGATTTTCAGACTCAGTAAATCCATCCTAACAGTCATTGTAATGTAATATCAGCCCATGGGTTTGGAAAAAGAATTTAGACTTTATCCTTTAGTACTGGTTCTCAACTGGTGGGTCACAGGTATGATCTGATGACAGCTGGGGAAATACATTTGAATGTTCATTTTTAAATCATTTTTTTAAAGCAATTTTGAAAATATGTTGGGTCTCCACTTAATGCAAAACCTCGGAAGCAAAACCAGTTTAGACTCGCAGCTTTAGAGCACCTCCGTGTTTTGTTTTATTCTTCAAATGGAAATTATCCATTAGATTCAGAGGAATTTCTTTGCATCTTACAATTTTATTCCTAAATAGCTTTCAGGTGCACACACACAACTAAACCTCATCAGTGTGCATAATCATGTTATAGGCTGTCAATCATCATTGATGATAGTCAGGCTGTAACTATCCAGCCGTTGGCCGCCGCTGGTTTATTCCTGGCAGCGTAAAAGATACTTTTTTTTTTTGAAAGTTTAAGCTCAACGCACGTATAATTACATAGAAAAAAAAACCCACGTCTTTTATGTTGTTGTTAGACTTAACTCCTTAGTTTACTTCATGAAGAAACAGTTTCACGTTTCTCTCAGAATTACATTATTTACATAACTTTGGCCATTCTAACTGTCAGCTCAATCCATGTCGTACAGACGCATTTATTCCTGTGGATGACCTGACTCCTGGAGGTTTGCAGAAAGGGATTTGCAAAATAATGAAGGGCTCTGAAAACATACAGTAGTGTATTTCCTAACCCGAGTATACAGATTAATGGACTAAAGTTTCACGCTGAGATCAAAGCCTGTGGGTAATGATATACAGTTCATCATGTTGTGAGCGCCTCATTTTTCTTTCCATTCAGCTACTGTGACTGTGAGAAATCACACATACCCATTTGTCAGCATAATGTGCAAATCCAGGAAGATTTCATTACTTTTAGAAGAGAAATTCTATTATATATTTTTATAATATACTACATATGTAAATATTTAATAAATATAAAAACATGTCATGTCAATGATTATATTTTCTATGCACATCAAATAATCATGCACCCAGGACTGGAACTATATTTTGACTACTGTTGAAAATATATATAAGTCTCTAATGATCACCAAAGCTGAAAAATACAGTAAAAACAGTAATATTGTGAAATATTATTACAATTTAAAAGAACTGTTTTCTATTTGAATATATTTTAAAATGTAATTTATTCTTGTGATGTCAAAGCTGAATTTTCAGCATCATTACTCAAGCCTTCAGTGTCACATGATCCTTTAGAAATCATTCTAATATGATGATTTGCTGCTCAAGAAAGATTTCTTATTATTAGCTTATTATTTTTGTGGAAATCTGAATTGGAATACTAAAAATAAACCAAATAACTGTAATCTATTAAAACCTGCCTTCAGAGAATGCCTTTTTTAATTTTTTACTTATTTTTGCATAAACTTTACTACATTTACTGATCATGTTTAAGTAACAATCTGCAATGTCGCTGCTGGGAATGGGAATTATGATCTTTTTTGCAGTTGCCAGTTTTACAGCTTTGAAATGTAAATTTCCATGCTTTGAATGTTATGCATCATGTATGTGACGTAAAAAGATGCAGCTGACAAAATGGTTGTGTGCAACGCATGTCATGCGAGGCTAAATAAATAGTCAATTAGCAGGTGTTTTTTTCAAAACGGGCTACAAAACAGTCCCTCTGGAGCAGCACATGGTTTTATGTGTTACTCAAGGGAATGATGGGGATTGCTTATGGATCTCCAAGTGGAAAACCTACCTTTTAGTAATCAGCCTGGGTCACTATTTCACACCACCCTGGAGATAGTGTCACAAAATGTTGTTTTCAACAGGCAAAGATTGACTGATTTTGCATGCCTATGTAATGAGGTTGAAGGAGAGAACCCAAACGCAGACGATATGCAGACACTCAAGGTTTATTACGACACAAAACGAAACAGAAAGCAAAACCCACGAGGGGGCAAAACAGGACTGGAGGAGAGTATACCTAGACTAAGACACGATGACAAACTAAGACTCTGACTTGACAGGAAACAAACTCACAATTCTCATTAAACAGGTTTCAGACAAAATACTCACAGAGATAAACATGCAATGTTGGACAATGTACCGACACAGGACAGAAGACATGAGGGGATTAAATAGGGAGCAAACTAATCAGGAGTGACAAGACAACGCAAGCACACAGCCCAAACAAATGGCCATGTGCTTACACATAAAACATGGGTCTGTCATGATCCTGCCACAAGACTAGGAAAAATTAAGGAGATGATGGCAGAATCATGACAGCCTAGCTCTGAGTTTGGGGATTGTGTATCTACCGTTAGCTGTGTGTTGTTGGCGCAGGAGGCTGGAGGGAGTCGTCTTTGACTGCGGCTGTGAGATTCGATGGATTCAGCTCTGGCAGCTGCGAGGTGAGGCCGGCCTGCTCACCCAGCAACTCTACTGCAAGAACGGCGCATACAAGATTCGCCTGAGATCAATGAGCATTGCCCACTGTGGTAAGACATCTTTCTTCATAAATAATACAAATGTAGGCCAAGTATGCTACGTATTGTTATATAAGATATTACTTGTGTGATGCAATGCTTATCTAACATTATGATGCAGTAATGGGGAGAGTGGGGTAAGATTTACGAACAATGTCCTCGTATAATCAAGGAAATTGTGCAGTTTTGTCATGCAAACATATTTGGATACACATCAAAACATCATATACAGATGAAAGATGCATATTTTTGCTAAAAAAACAACAACATTTTTGCAAACAAAAAACATGTGAACTGCCATGCATATTTGGGGGTTAAGATTCACCCTAAACTGAATAAAATTTGACTGAAATATATTGAATTATTGAAATATTTTTAAATTAATCTAAAATTAAAACTGAAAATATAAAAATGTCAATATTTTTGTTGTGCTTTTGTAAATTATTATTTTATTTACATTTTTCTATTTACCTTTTATTTATTTTTACTTCTGTTTTAGTAATTTTAGTACCTTAAACCTATTTATTCGCCAAAGTAAGTTTTTCATTGTATTATCTTTTTGTAATATATTTTCATAAAATAATAGTATATCAACAAAAAAAGTAAAATAAATGACTATGCTAGCTATACTGTAGCTTACACTAACTGTTTGGTATTAACAAACAAGATGTTTACACAACCATGTTAATTTGCTAATTATGGACTGGTGGTAAAACATGGTAAAAAAAAAGTGTGTTGTTGCCGATTTAGTATTTTGCCTTAAGCTATTCTTTTAAGAAAGCAATCGACGTATAGACTTAAAAGTCCTTGCTCTGATCTAGACCTGCCAGATATCAGCGTTGCTCACAGTAACCTCACTGTGTTGGAGGGCGATAACGTGATGCTCAGCTGTAACGGCTCTGGTTCTCCGTTACCTGAGGTGGACTGGACTGTGAACGGCCTTCACTCCATCAACACACACCAGGTGAGCGTTATTCATCCCACACCAAACAACCAACTCTCTAACCTTATTTTCAATCTTACCATAGCATAATGTTTCTCGTCTGCCCTCCAGTCGAATGTCTACTGGCCCAACATTCACTCCATCAACCTGACGCTGGTCAACGTGAGCAGAGACGACAACGGATTTGTTCTGACCTGCATCTCTGAGAATGTGGTTGGGATGACCAATGTGTCCCTTCAGCTGGCTGTGCTTTGTACGTATTTTTCACTTGTTACAGGTTTTCATGTTTGCTGTTGCTAATACAGAAATATGTCAAATTATGCAGCTTGTTGAGGGCAAGATATGCTGGTACTTTTAGCAAACAGGGACAGGATTCAGGGAATTATTCTTAACTGCTATCTCCTTATTTTCTTAAGAATAAAGTTAAGAATATTTTTTACTACCCAAATAAACATTTAAGAATGTTCCCATATTTTTTCTTTAGATTGTTCTAAAGACAAAACTTGAAAATAGTTTGAAAAAGAATGTTTTTAAAAATCATTGTGAATAACTATTTAAAGTTAGGGATAACATCTAACTTAGTCTATATCAACAATTCCCCGCCTCAAAGAAATAAAAAAATTAAATTTAGACTATCATTCATTTCCTCCACTTCTGCAATTTTCTTTCTCTAGTTGCTTTAGCTAATTTCCCGTAAGTAATCTTGAATGTTGAATTGTCAATACAACAGAAAAATTTTAGAGAACATCAAATAACCTGACTTCATAGTACATTTCACTAACTAAGCATTTTCAGTACAATTTAGTATTTCTATTTCACTTTACATGTTTGTTTTAAGGCAATCGGTTTACATGCTTTTTTTTAAAAGTAAGTTTAACTAATTAGATATCACAGTGTAGTGACATACATACATACTGTAATACGTACGTATTACATTACTAGTGTGCACGAGTACAGTGACACCAATCATGGATAATGTAAACAGGGATCGGTCATGATTATGGGCCACAGTGTGACATGACTTTTTTCATGAATCCGGCCCTGACTTTCACCTGGCAGATGATAAAACATGGCACAAAAAAACAACAACATATTTAGAGACCAGAAATTATCCACCCTAAATTCTCTAGCCAATCAGAGCACTTAGGCAACTACATTGCAATGCCCTACCAACCACCCATTGCACACTATCCACGAGTTTTGTACAGGAAAGCATCACTCGGATTTCCTTCAGAAAATGTGAGGATCTAGTTCTATTAGCATGTTTTCATCTAATATGGTTCTGGTTCTGGTTCTTTTGCTGAGGTAAAGTGAAACATCAAGGGAAAATAAAATTAAGTTCTCTTTTAAAATCTGCTGCAGAATTTATCACTTTCAGCTTTAATAAAGCACACTGAAGCTTTTCATATAACCACTGCAAAATAAGTTGAGTGTACTTTATTTAATCTGCATGCTGTAATTGCTGAAGGTGTGTTAAGAATGGCTTTATTTTATGTACAAAATGAGAAGTCGAAATATCATTAGTGTTTTCCGAATCTACAGCAACTCACAAAAAATGTATTTATTTTTTGCTAAGAGCTTGTGAATTATATGTGAAGACTGTTGCAGAGATATAGATGAACACAACTGTTGTTTATTTGTTGTTCTATTGGCTTATTTGTAATGAATTACTTTATCTGATTAGCAAATCAGACTGAATCAAACAATGACTTAATCAAGCAATGTTCAAATGCAAATGTATACGTTTTATTAAAGGTGGGGTATGTGATTTGCAAAACGGCCGGCAGATTTTGAAAATACACAACTCATAAGGTCCTACCTTCTCTTCTCCAACACTGGCCCTGACTCCACCCATTCGAAAAACATGGACGCGCAATGAAGGACGAGCGAAAACTCAGATGCTCTCTCTCTCTCTCTCTCTCTCTCTCTCTCTCTCTCTCTCTCTCTCTCTCTCTCTCTCTCTCTCTCTCTCTCTCTCTCTCTCTCTCTACCAGGGCGACTTGCACTTACTGTGACTCGGTCACGAGCTTTGAGTATGCGCACGAACGTGACACGCGTGCGAGGGGGTGGGGGAGGGGGGTATGGTACTACCGTTTGAGTGACGCATTTTCTGTCCAATGATTCTAGACGGTCTTGAAAATGATTGGCTGGAGTTTTTCGAGTCCTGCCGTTCCACAGATGATTCAATTGCTAAATTTTCATTTCAGTGCTTCTAATTTACAGCCAGTAAGTGGGTTAGGAATAGGATTTCAAGTGATTTTGAAAAAATGGTCAAAAAAGAAAATTACATACCCCACCTTTAAACTATGCCCCGTTTCTGTTTTTGAGGACTCCTACAATAGGCATACAAGGTCAAAAAACACTTACATTTTGTCATAATATATATTGTACATCACCTCTTTTCTCGACCTATCTAAAAACAGTTTGTTTGAAGATTCCCTCCTTTCCGAAAGCCTACTCTGCTCTGATTGGTCAGACGGCCCAGTCTGTTGTGATTACAGAGCATATTGGAAACCAAATGTCCATTACCATATCTGAATTTCAGCTCTGGAGGCTTCCTTAGCAAACCTACATTCACAAACAGCTATTACACATTGCATGAAAGGAAATATTTGAAAAAGCATAATTGGGGCACTTTAAATAAAACAATAACACTTGAGTTTAACTTCCACTATGAACTAGTTGCTTATTAGCATGCATATTACCATAGACATATACACTAGACGTCACCTTGAGGTTCTAAGCATGCGTCAAAACCGACGCCATCTTGGAACAGGGGTCTTGTCATAGGAAGTATCTAGGTAACGCTGCTATCTCTGCCTGTACTTCAAATTCATGGATGATGCCGGACTTTTGTGCTGCGTATGGATGTTCACGAACGAAATCTGAACTAGGAAGAATGTTTTTAAAAAAACATTTTTTTTTAATTAATTTCTCTGGACTCGATGATAAATACATGTCTGACTGTTGGAACAAACCAAAAAACTAGAAAATCGCATTCATGACGATTTATGGTGATTTTATTTCCGTTAGACCTTTGCCTATACATTGACGCTGATGCATAAAGAGAAGGGGCTCCCCTGTTCCAAGATGGCGGCTCTATTGACAAATTCGTTCCAATGAACTGCTGTAGCCAAGGTGACGTCTAGTGTATATGTCTATGGCATATTACTAGGACGTTGGCTGTTTATTATTACTTATAAAGCACATATTATTGCCTTATTCTGACCTTATTCTACATCCCTTAATCCTAGCTAATACCTAAACTTAACAACGATCTTACTAACTATTAATAAGCAGTAATAAGGAGTCATAGATAATAGTTAGTTAATAGTCAGAATTGGACCCTAATCTAAAGTGTGACCAATGAAACTAGTATTTGGAATTATACAGTTTAGTTTTAGAGTTTTAGTGTACTAAAAGGGTAGAATGTGTAAAATTCTGTAGAAAACACTGAATAATTGTTATTCAAGTGCTTTTATTTGAATAAGTTAAATATAGGCTGTGAATTCTTTTTTAGAAATCATGCTGAAAAGGCATTTACTGAAATTGTTGCAAACTTTAACGCAGATAACACCATACTCTACTCTGAAAAAATAAATAACTGTATGGACACATTTAAAATAGAACAAGGTACTAAATGAACCGATACATCAATTAACAGCTATGAACCTGTAAGACTTTGTGTTAATTTAATCAGAGGGTGTTCACGTATTTAGGGATTGCGTTAGGTTGTGATGCATAAAAATATACCTCTTTCCCTGCACCGTGTTAAACTGGGTTAAACAGGTATAAGATGAGAATCAACCAGAGGAAAAGTTTAATCTGCAATATCTCTGCAACTTTTCCTGGTTTTAATAGGAATGGAGGATTCTTTTCACTGATGCCGTTAATATTTTAGGACTCAGATATGATCTGACACTCAGGCATCATTATGTTCATTAAACAGCACATGATTTTAAGACATTGAGTAGATGAAAAGCATTACATTTTATCACTCTGCTGACTAATGACTTTGACGGTAAATTGAAATGACAGCAGCAAGATATAAGGCTCTGAGTGGAAAAATTGTCAAGTTTGGTTTATATTAATAACCACAGGTTATTAATTTTCCATATTTCTTTTGACACATTTATGTTTGATATTGGATACCATGTTTATATATATATATATATTATATATATATATATATATATATATATATATATAATATAATGTTTATTACATGGCTTGGTAGAATTCCAATGTAGAATGCGGTCTGTTATTGCCATGAAAAACAGCGTTGCCATGGACACAGTTCAAAGATGGAACGGACTATTTTCTTTAGCGGAAGCAATACAATCGTTTTTAAATCAAACTCCTTTTTAAATCAATATTTTGAGTCATATTATTGATTTATTTGGTAGGTATAGCCATGTAAAAAGCGGGATAATGTATAAGCCGGTATAACGTGTATAACGAGGCGGTTGTTATTGCGAACACCACCCCTTCAGGCTGATTAAGATCCCTCCGCTTCGCGTCAGGCTCCTAGTCAGCCTGTCAGGGTGGTATTCGCTATAACAACCGCCTCGTTATACATTATCCCTTACATATATACCATATAAATAAAAATGTTGTATTTGTTAACATAGGTAAATGTACATCCAGCCAGTTGTTATCGCAGAATAAACCCTGACAGGGTGATCAGGATCACGACGTGAACTAAAGGGGTCTTGCATCAGCCTGAAGGGGTTTATTTTGCGATAACAACCGGCTGGATGTACATTATCTTGTTTATTACATGGCTACTTGCCACATAAGTAAATAATTAGACATGAAATATTGATTTTGAAATATGAGTCGAAATATTCTATTAGGTCTTTAAACGCAAAACTTCCGTGGAGAGAGCAGTTGCTAAGTTCAAACATTTAAGGGATAAGGTACAGTCATACCACTTTTGCCACATGAATAATTATGGGAATTATGAGAGATATTGATTATTATTGATTTACATGTTTGTTATCTTATAATCCATTACAGTGTACAAAACAATCGTTGCAAAATGGCAGCAGCTGCATTTATATAAACAACAGCGAGTGTGCAATACCCGGATGACATAATTAATTAATTGTACACAAAATATTTATTTTAGTTTAAAAAAAAAAACATTTATACCATGCACATAGCGCTAAATTTAGTAACCTGGATGCCTGTGTTATACCTGTTTTTAGCGGTTGTTATCAGAGAATAAACGACAGGGTGATCAGAACTATCATGAACAAACAATGAACGATATTTATTAACAAACATAAACAAAGATGAATAAATACTGTAACAAATGCATTGCTGTTATGTTTAGTTTAGTGTATGTTAGTTAATACACTAATGTTAACGAATAAGACCTTATTGTAAAGTGTCACCCAAATAATGATAATATATATATATAAGAAATCGCAAAGGGGTGCAGTGTCAAACAACAACAAAGCCAAAAGGTGAAAAGTGCACCAGTTGAATTTTTGCATTCTGATCAAACTGGAATAAATGATGCAGATGGAATATGAGATGCACATATGGGATGCACATCCCTCCAGTTCTCTTTCTCTCTCCTGGTGGGATTGCAGCAGGACTCCCTAAATGACAGGCCTCATGCAGTAGTCAGAGCAGACAGGCCGAGAGCGAGGGTGCTGCTGCATGCTGATTCTAAAACACATGTCATCTGTTTAGGCGGGATGTGTGCCGAGCCGCTCTACAGGAGGGATCTATCTCTCATCTAGTCTCATCATTCAGCCAAGCACAAATCACTTCAGCGAGAGAAGGCAGCTGACAATAATGATGCGTTCTCATTTGAATGACAAACAAACGCGCAGTGTCGGACAAGACATTTGCATGTGGTTTACCTTTGAATAGTGTACAATAGTATACAGTCTGCGACAGCAAGATTACGAGATGTCCCTCTGTCAATTTATGCTCTGTCCATTTTTCATTGAAAACCCAATTTATAAACATAACAGTGGGCCAAGTTTGACTGGTTCTGCTTTTTACTTGACAGCAACTCCATTGTTAAGAAATCTATGCATTTCACACACACAAAAAAGTCTTTCTTTGAGTCTCTTATATTAAAGGAATGGAAACTTAGATTAAAGTAGTAGAATTTTTATGATTTACTCGCTCACGTCTTTGTTGTTGTAGTCACTCTCATGTTGCATTTATTATTTTATTTTATCTGTGACTGTGAAACATAAAATAAGATGTTAGGCAGAATGTCTGAGCTGAAAGGAAAGTGAATAGAGATTTATACACGCAGACTTCTTATAAATTTTACTGTACACTCACTATACATATATAAAGTTGCTTCCACTGATAATTTTCCTGTCTTCCCTTCAAATCTAAATCGCAGTCAGTCACCTGTCACCTGACAAATGAGAAACAGTACTGTTTAGTGTCAGCAACATATAGTGGTTCAAATTACTATATGTTTCTGTAGTGCACATGCAACAAATTTAGGCTCCGTTCACACTGCACCCGATTCTGATCTGTCTTTTTACATCTGACATTATCTGTCACACTGTCATTCTACAGGTAATGAAATTAGATCAGCTTGGTGCCATAGTGATGATGCCAGAGATATAAGAGAGTCATTGTGGAAAGAAATCTGGCCTCTGCTCATGTCTATAAATGGCATCTCAGCGCAGTGTTGAAGTTGAAGGAATAAAATGCATATAAATATGTAAAATATATATTTATATAATTATATATGTAATTATAGTTATTTATATAATTTATAACTTTTCTATTTGAATATATTTTAAAATATTTTTAGCATCATAACTGCATATTATATTACATTTCGACATAGATAGTGCACATGTAGCATCCTACCTAATAAAAGACAGAAAAAAAGATCAATTATGTGCATTTCATAGTAAATTGGATGACTTGTTTTTAGTGTTCTTCCCTTTGCCTGACAGTAGATTACCACAGGTGGGAAATCTGTATTTCACTGATTCTGTTCCATTTTTTTCTTTTCTCATATCAGTTCCGCCAGTAATCCTGAAGCTGGACGAGCCGGAACGGCGCCATCACACCTGCATCGAGTTCACCGTGAGGGGCTTTCCCCACCCCACACTGCGCTGGTTCCACAAGGACCTTGAGATCCAGCAGAGCGAATATATCCGCATGGAGATGGTGTACTACCAAGATTACTTGGAAGGCTGCTTGACTTTCGAGAACCCAACGCATTACGACAATGGATACTACACCCTAGTAGCCACTAACTCGCTTGGGTCAGTTACCAAAACTGTCCACGGCTATTTCCTTGAGCCACCGTTCAGTGAGGATGACGGTAAGTTTGCACAATGTAATTTATCATTTATCACAAGGTATGAATTTGCTCTTATATTTTGTTCATTTTATTCTGATACACCCTGATATGTGTATATATACATTACCTGTTAAAGTTTGTTTTTAAAATAAGTCTCTTATGCTCACCAAGGCTGCATTTATTTCATCCAAAATAAAACAGTAATATTGTAAATATATTATTACAATTTAAAATAATTGTTTACTATTTTACTACGTTTAAAAATGTAATTTATTCCTGTGATCAAAACTGAATTTTCAGCATCAAAAGATGTCTATTTAATAAATCCTTTAATAAATGTAACAAATAAATGTAATAAATGCTGTTCATTGAACTTTCTATTTGTCAAAGAATCCTGAAAAATGTATCACCATTACCACAAAAATGTTAAGCAGCACAACTTTTTTCAACATTGATAAGAATAATAATAAGAAGAAATGTTACCTGAGCACTAAATCAGAATATTAGAATAATTTCTGAAGGAACATGTGACACTGAAGACTGGAGTAATGATGCTGAAAATTATATATATATGTGTGTGTGTGTGTGTGTGTGTGTGTGTGTGTGTGTGTGTGTGTGTGTGTGTGTGTGTGTGTGTGTGTGTGTGTGTGTGTGTGTGTGTGTGTGTGTGGTGTGTGTGTGTGTGTGTGTGTGTGTGTGTGTGTTGTGTGTGTGTGTGTGTGTGTGTGTGTGAACCATTTGTATTTACAGCATTTTCTTTCTTTTTTTCTCTCCTCTTGCTGTTCTTTTAGGAATAATTGAGTACAGTAAGTGCCTCTCTTTTTGACATACATAAACAGACAAAAAAATATTGTTCACATCTCATGTCCTTGTTCTGATTTAGTCAAAACATAATTAATATTTTGTTTCAGATACACTATAATCTATGCTCTTAAATACAGGATTGAAGGAATTGATAAGATAAGATACATTTTCAAGAGTTATCTCATACACTAGGTCTTCTCAAGTGCACCCAAAACACAGAACTTCTCAAACAAGAATGTATTATGTAGTAACTGTGTACCATGCTATACTTGAAGTCTTCTTTATTGTCTGGTGTCTGTAAAATAGGACACCCCTAATGACTGAGATAAACCTAAGAATAGCCCTCATGAGTTGCAGCATGTATTGGACACGTATACAAGCTCTATGCATTAAGAGACCAGGATGGTATAATTGTTTTTGAGTCGGAGGACGGCTCATGCTTTGGGTGTATGATGTGAGCCCTGCTGCACCTCTGTCATTACGACTCAATTAAATGGCAATTCCTCTCTGACACTTGTGAACAAGCCACACAGGTTGAGACAAAACCCTCTTTTACCGAACAATGTGGTTTTCATGCAGCATCATAAGTGTAGCCAAGAAGTGACATGAAAATAAGGAACAGTAAGTTTTCAATATATAGCGGGGAGCAGGGATAGTTGTAATAGAGGGAAATTGTCACAGGGCTGAATAGTTATAGGGCCCTATTTTAACGATCTGAAACGCAAGTGTCAAAGCGCAAAGCGCAAGTAACTTTGTGGGCGGATCCCGGCGCTGTTGCTATTTTCCCGGCGGGATAAATGCCTCTTGCGCCTGGCGCAAATCTAAAAGGAGTTGGTCTGAAGTAGCTTCATTATTCATAGGTGTGGTTTGGGCGTAACGTGAAATAAACCAACCAGAGCGTCATCCAACATACCCTTTAAGAAAAGGTGCGCATGTTGCATGGCGGATTGTTATTATTATGGCGCGCGCACCAGGCGCGCTTCAGAATCGGTTCACAGCCGAGGAGATCGATGTTCTCGCCAGGGCCATGAAAGAAAGAGAAGTGACATTGGGGATGGGACAAAACCACCCAAATCAATAGAAAAAAAATATGAGAAAGCTCAACTTAACTGGTAAGTTAAAGAGTAAGGTTTTTACTTACATTATGGTAAAGGTGATTTCGCAGTCTTCAGATTTTTTTTCCCTAGTTCTTGACGGACAAACTAATTTGTCAGATGTCCTTATATACATATGTGTCTTGCCACTATTGGGCAAACAGGTCGGATCGTCAATTTGCCTGAAAAATTATCAATATACACTGGTAAATGTGTAAGCTAGATTTATGCCTATTTTTTCATATCTTCATGGACACCACACTGATTACCCTCGTATGGTAATATATTTCCTTGTTATAATGTATGATTTGCAAAAATAAAAACTGCTGCATCTGTGTTGATGAGAGAATCAAAGTGTATGCGCGTTGTGCACCCGCTACATTATGGCCAAGCATGCGTGCTTAAAATAGCATTCTGAACAACGCGCAACGCGCGCACTGACTTTAGACCAGGTTTTTTTGGTCAGTGGCGGAATTGTTTTCTGGGAGTGCAAAATAGCACGCCTCATTTTTGCGCCGACCCGCCCAGGGAGCGCAAGTTCATTTCCTAGTTTACAGACGTGCGTCTGTGGAGGGAAAAGCCCGCTTTGCGCGGGTGCAAAATAGGAATGATACATGCGTCAGTGTACAAAGTCAATTGCGCTGGGTGCAAGATAGGGCCCATTGAGTCAAAAGTCTAATTAAATTAGATGTATTTCTTTAATTACGAAGCTGTGAGTCATTACAACGAGAGTATTTTTTATATACAGTATACGATTTATAATTTATTAATTATAATATATATTGAGAAAAACAGTGGTTTGATTTTGAGACCACATTTCAAAAGTAAAGGGAGAAATATTCAAAATACTAAAAAGTGTGACAACTAGCCACACTCTCCTCTGCATTAGTGTTATTTTCGTATAATTTATTTAATATTATAGCATTTATTAATATTTTGAATTAGCTTTTATTTATATTTTTATATTTCTAGTTTAATTTTAGTAATTAGTTATTGATTTTAGTGGTTTTGTTATGTGCTTATTTTTTTAGCTTAATATTTCTATTTAGCTTTCTTTTTTCAGTTTTAGTTTTAGTAATTTTAGCAGTACAACTTAAAATAGTTTTATTTCATTTGATAAGGCAACAATTCTAATTTTAATGCAATACTATATTATATTATATTTAAATTCAGCTATTTCAATTAATGAAAACAATTTTCATAGTTTTAGTTTTAGTTAATTTAACAATGCCCTACTTGAATAATTGCATTTTTTGGCCTCAATTGTGCAATGTCATTTCTATTTCCTTTAGCTCCAACAGCTGAAGATGAGGCAAAGAGACCTGAAGAAGATTCATTCGGAGTAAGATGTCCTTTCTGTTCTCCTATAATTTCGATTGTGCTTTTCAGCAGACGTAGCTGTGTCATTGACTACTTTATTGCTTTTTTCCTGTAGATGTCGGTTGCTGTCGGTCTGGCTGGCTTTGGTTGTGTCTTTCTCGTTGTGATTTTCGTCCTCATCAACAAATATAGTCGACGTAACAAATTTGGGATAAAAGGTATGAATAGATTATTCTGGTAGATTTTCTTCATGTTGAAATGCTTCTTGAAGGCAACATATAAGTCCATATTTTCAATAGATTTTTGTCTAGATGTTTTATCCATAGGTAATTGATTAGATCATAAAAAGTGGTCTCTATATACGACAGGTGCTAGGATGGGAGTAATTGAAAACTAAGAGGTGAAGACAGATGAAAAGGAAAGTCAGTTTAGAGCAAGCTATACAATTTTGGTAAAAGATTATAAAGACAAACATTTGTGCCTTAATGTGTCTTCAAGTAAAAAGGGTCCATTTTTTAAAAATTTCATGTTGACTTTTATTCCCAGTGGCAAAAAAAGAAAAAGAAAATCACCCCTTCTCGAAGCAACACAATAGATTTCCTCAGTCTTTCAGTTGTCAATCACCTCGGTAACATAATAGTTCTCGGCTTTGGTTTTGGGCTATGTTTAGTGCCTGCTTTTAAACAGTGGTCTGGCACATCATGAGTCAGATAGGGTTTGGTTTGTGCTGTGTGGGTTTATGTGAATAGAATTTGAGTTGAAGGCATCCTCCAGTCTCAGACCTTGGAGAGGCAGTTGGCGGAAATGCATGTGAGTCTTTCTTTTGTTTAGCCCGACTTCCTCTGCTAATATTCTAGTTTATATCACTGTGGTTCAAGTGTTTTCAGGGTTTGTTGTAGGGGTGGGCAGTGCCATCAAAAACAAAACAAAAAAAACAAGACATATGATGATTTGATAACAAATGAAAGGTACTTTTCTTTGTAACCAAAGTCGTACATAATGTAAAGCTGATTTTACATTGATGCCAATGGTATTTTTTTAATTAATCATATTATTCCAGTTATGAATCTTAGCTTAAATGGATGAAGGTAGTTCAACCAAAAATTCATCAAATTTATGTGTCTGTTGACGGTGGTTAGAGGGCGAAGAGTGCTTCTTCTGGGCCAACTTCCCAGAAGAAGGCTAAAGGGCCATGTGGGGTGGGTGATCTGAGGATCACAGTGAGGGTAATCCGCCCGGCAAAGCCCCGTGGATGCCTCACTCCTCTTTTGCACCGCAGCCGATGGAGCTCAACGATGAGCGTGCCCGTCCCTCTGTAGTGGACCAACCAGCCATTTCGTTCGGGGCCCCTCCAGAGGACAGGATGTCAATCGCAGTATAGAAGGGTGAGCTGGGCTCTGTAGATGACGACTCAGCTGCGCTGCCTCCCTCTGGGAAAGTAGTGTTGCCCGAGCCAGATCCAGAGATGGCAGCAATGCTGAAAAGGGCCGCCGAAGCGGTTGGGCTCGAGTGGAACACTCAACCGTGTCCTGAACCGTGTCCTGAACGTCTCGGTTGGATGATACGTTTCTCAGGGCTGGCCGGGCTGCCCCAGTGCCATTCTTCCCTGAAGTGCATGAGGATCTTACGAGGGCACGGATGGCACCTTTCTCTGCCAGAAACCGCCTAAGTAGCTCCTCCCCCCTCACTAACCTTGACGGGGGAGCAGCGAAGGCTTATGAGGCTATCCCTCCTGTGGAGCAGTCTGTCGCGATGCAGCTGTGTCCGGCAACTGCTACCTCGTGAAAGGGGGATCCTCGTCTCCCTCTAAGGCCTGTAAGTTCAGCTTGCTGAAGCTTGCTGCAAGCTGCTTCCTCTCTGCATGCCATGGCGTTGCTTCAAGTCCACCAGGTCTAGGCACTCATGAACATGCACGGGGGTAGTCCAGACCGGGTTATAGTCCAGACGGGGGTAGTCCACACTGCAGCCGACCTTACTGCCTGGGGCACGAAGGTTGCAGCTCGCACAATCGGTCTGGCGATGTCCACCTTAGTGGTCCAGGAGCGCCATCTCTGGCTCAACCTGGCTGACATGAGGGATGCGGACAAGGTTCGGTTCCTGGACTCCCCCGTTTCACAGGATGGGTTGTTCGGCGACGCGGTAGATAACTTTTTCCAACAGTTCTCTGCCGCCCAGAAG